>CM021103.1:230924137-231112048 GCA_007115665.2 Sequoiadendron giganteum | reverse complement strand
CCACTTAGGGAATTGCCTATACTTTCATTCTATAAGTTAGGATAGCTGCATTTTCTTTCATAGAAGTTAATGTGTCTGTTCCTACAGCTGGAAAAAACATAGAGCTATCAATTGTTCCTGCAGCCACTAGATGCAGAAGAGTTTCATCTTTCAGTTTTCATTTTCAAAACAAGTTATTCAGTAAAGTTATCCCAGTAATTAGAGTTCCAGTATAAAGCATCTTAGGAAATCATGCATGTCTGGAAAGATGATTAGTGCATATATTGTGTTGACCCATTTCAAGTTTACGTCCTCGAGTTGATAATTAAATGAGGTTCTTTAGCAAATTATGGTTGCTAGTTGTGATGTTCAATCCCTAAGTAGAGGAATTCATATTCCTAGTTATTAAGCTGATTAAAGAACACTACATTTTTTGTGCCGTTGCCGGGGATGGTGTCAAACTAAAGACCTATTGCGGGCATGCTAGTAGGTAGCTTGAAGTTTTATTCCTAAAGTTTAGATCAAAATTCACTATTCCAGCATTTTTCATAGTTAGATTTACTTTTTACTGTATGCTAAGAAGAAGAGACCAATTTGTAAGATTCCTTCCTAGAAGTTTAGATATCCAAACAAATGACCCAGAGATTGACCCAGAAATTATCTCAGAAGAACCATATTTGGATGTTGTTCAGGACCCAGTCACTTCATCTTCTTCTTCCTCGAAGATCAGTTTGAACCTGTTTGATGAGCTTGATAACCTTGATTTACTCACAGCACAATTGAATAACTAGCACACTTTCAATAACCAGCACCCCCATAATAATCTACTTGCCCTTGTCGTCTACCAGCCAGGAGCTAACCCAAGACCACCACCAAGGATGGCAAGGCCTACTTTTCCATTCCCACTCCTTGACTTGCATGACAATAATAATCTCAAAAATATCCCTGCCTCATTGCTTCCAAAATTCTATGGCCTTATTACAGAGGACCCTCATACCTTCTTGTTTGAGTTTGACATCCTATGTAGGAGTTATGATTATACTACTGAAGCCTATAAGATGAAATTATTTCCTTCTACTTTAAAGGAGTCAGCCTTAAAATGGTTCATGGGATTAGGGGGCAATGCAGCAGCCACTTGGGATGAATTGAAGGAGTTGTTCTTAGGAAAGTATAAAGAATATTGTAGGGGAAATGATATGAGAGGAGATGACATCTTCAAGATGTCACAAAAGGAGGATGAAACCTTGGAGGACTATGTATCCAGGTTTCTGTTCAGTGTGCAGAAAAACACTCAACACCAGCTAAATGAGGAGTGTAAAAAAATTATCTTTCTAAGAGGAGTCAATGATACCTGCATGGAAGCACTAGACCTCATGGCTGAAGGAGATATCACCCAAAGTAATTGGGATGATATTAAGAAGATATGTCTCAATTACTCTAGGGAAAATGTGAAGAAAGGCAGGGGGTTCCGACTCTCTATTGCAAAAGAAAGTGGTTCAGGTGTATCAAAAGGAGAACTCTCTAATCTTTTGTCCGGCTTCAAGCAAGATATTATAAATGATGTAGCTACACAGTTGGACACCATGCAAGCTAGAAGGATGAAAGAAGAAGCTGATGTGATGCTGGCTGAATATTGCCCTCATTACAAACAAAGGAAGAAGGATTGTAGATGCAAAGTAGTAACCAATTTGGAGGTGCAGCATCTTCCTACTGAGTTCAAAGCCATTGAAGGAGAGGAAGAAGTGTTCTTTGTTGCTCAGCGCAGGCCATGGGCCCCAAGACAAGGTATGCCTCAAGACCCCTTGCAAAATTTTGGTCCATATAATAATCAGTGGCAGAACCAGTACCCTCCAAGTTATGGCCCATATTCTCAACCTCAATGGAATAATCCTTGGCCAAATGCTCAACAAAACCGTTGGCAACCCCCACAAGGAAACTGGCAGTCACCAGAGCAAAATCAGTGGTAACCTCCACAGGGTAATTGGCAGCAGTCTAACCAATGGAGAGGAGGCCAGCAATGTTCAAATTCATCCACTGTTTCCTACAGCAACCCCAACAACAGTCAATAATGCCACCTCCTGTAGCTAATCAAATCAAGAATCCAAAGCCAACCCAACTTCCTGCTCAAGTAGCACCCAATCCAAATAACCAGCCTCAGTAGCAGAAACAAGTTTATTTTGTTGATCCTAATAATCAACCTGCCTATGCTCTCAACCTAAATAATATCAACTTACATTCAAGAACTGTGTTGCCCACACCATCTCCTCCTATAATCTCAAAATTGCCATCTAAGGAGATTGAGCAAGAAGAAAATGCCAATGGCCCAGTCTAACCCAATGAGCCAGTACAGACTCTATCATTACCTAAGGTATCTAATACACCGTCACCTCCTTTCCCACAAAGGTTGAAAAGTGAAATTGTGAAAAAGCAAGAAGAGCCTACCTTTGACATTCTTGACCAACTAAATCACATATGTGTCAAAATTCCTTTATTTCAAGAAATTAAGGAAGTACCTATTTACAGCAAGGCCATCAAAGAAGCATGTCTAAAGAATCCAGGTAGGAAGAAGAAAGAACCTCAGACTGTTCATGTTTTAGGCCAACTCTCTGATTTGATGCTAGGGAAGCTTACCATCCCAAAATATTGAGACCCTGGTGGCCCTGTTGTTGAAATTAATATTAATGGAGTTCAAATTAAGAATGCTTTAGTAGATCTTGGAGCTGCTATCAATGTCATGACCAAAGACCTTGTGCTTAAACTAAGTATTTCTAACCTAAGACCTACACCTACAGTCTTGCAACTTGTTGATAGTTCAACTGTCAAACCTGATGGAGTAGTGGAAGACTTAGTTGTCACCCTAGATTCATGGGAATATCCTGCTGATTTTATGATTTTGTCTCCAAAAGCATCATTAGGAGGTTATCCTATAATTATAGGAAGGTCGTGGTTAGCCACTGCAGATGCTTATATAAGATGTAGGACTGGTAACATGACAATATTTGATGGGTATAACACAAAGAAGCTTACCCTCTATTCTCCAGCCCAGCCTCAACTTGAGTCTGGACAAGTCATTTGGCCTGATTTGGGAGAAGAAGAGGAAGTGAACTCGGTGACTAGTCTCATGATGATTACCAGAGAGCCTTTCATTGCACAACAAGAGGAGGAAGAGATACTATACAATGTCCTACTGAATAATTATGGTATTGAACACCCTCATTGTGAAGAAAGTCTATGCACCTTACAGACCATTCTCCCTCCACCCACATCAGCTCATTATCCTACAGCAACTGACTGTTTGCACACATTATTGCCCCATGAAGTAGACATGTCTTTTGTATTTGAAGTATCCATGCTTGAATTGACTTCCCAAGTAGAAGTAGTTGCAGGAAAAACCTTGAATATCAACAATAAACTTACCAGCAAGTAGCAGGAATCAATGGTCAAAATGCGTACTACCCATAAATCGGATTTTTCCTGGGATTCTAGTGACATGAAAGGACTTGATCCAAAGCTATGTACACACTGAATTTTCATCAACAGTGATTTCAAACCTGTTAGATAGCCCCAAAGGAGAATCAACCCAGCCTTGAGAGAAATTGTTAAAGAGGAATTGCAGAAGATGTTGAATGTTGGCTTTATCTACCCAATCTCGGATAGCCAATGGGTCTCCCCACTGGTTATCGTTCCTAAGAAAGGAGGAAAATGGAGAGTGTGTGTAGATTATAGGGAGCTCAAATCTGCAACAAAGAAAGATTACTTTCCTCTTCCCTTCATCGATCAAGTACTAGATAATTTATCAGGAAAAAGTATTTCTCTTTTCTTGATGGCTTCAGTGGATACAATCAAATCAAGATTGCTCCAGAGGATCAGGAAAAGACTACTTTTACATGTCGTTGGGGGACATTTGCCTACTCCATTTTGCCTTTCGGTCTCTGCAATGCACCTACAACTTTCCAGAGAGCTGTAATAAGTATTTTCTCGAATATCTCACACGACTGCATGGAGATATACATGGATGACTTTACTTTTTATGGTGCAACATTTGAGGAAGCGCAGGACAACTTGAAGAAGGTTCTATAGAGGTGTGAAGATCATAACTTGTCACTAAATAGTCAAAAGTGCTTCATGATGATGCAAGAGGGAATAGTGCTTGGTCACTATATTTCTGCTGCAGGGATGCAGGTTGATCCTTCTAAGATTGAAGTCATCTCTAATCTCCCCTTTCGTACCAAACAAAAGGAACTGAGAATTTTTTTGGGACATGTTGGATACTATAGAAGATTCATCAAAGATTTCAGTCAAACAGCAACCCCTCTATACAGTTTGTTGAAGAAAGATGCATATTTTTCCTAGATAGAGGAATGTGAAAGAGCATTCCTTGATCTAAAAATTTCCCTTACACAAGCACCTGTGTTGAAAGGACCTGATTGGTCACTTCCATTCCATATTCATACTAATGCATCAGATTATGCTATTGGTGTTGTCTTAGGACAAAAGGGTGGTTCAACTAAACATGCACTGTATTACATCAGCAAGAACTTGCAGGGAGCTGAGGTCAACTACACTATTACAGAAAAAGAAATGTTAGCAATCATTTATGCCCTCAACAAATTCAGGCATTATATAATAGGCTATCAAATATTTGTCCACACCGATCATGCAGCAATTAGGTATCTTATGAACAAAAACTCAATAACAGGAAGACTAGCAAGGGTTTTTGCTCATGCGGGAATTTGACATTACAATTGTGGACAAGCTAGGTAAAGTCAATGTGGTTGTTGATTTCTTGTCTAAAATTCAAAGACAAGATGACTCTACACTTATTGAGGATTCCTTTCCTGATGAGCATTTGTTTGCAATCAAGGTTATTCAACCATGGTATGCGGATATAGCAAATTATCTTGTTGCAGGAAGAACTCCTCCTCAATTCTCCCCTAAGGAAAAGTGATTATTGGTAGAGAAAAGTTTTAAATTTTCCTAGATTTTAGATTGCATGTTTTATACAGGGCCAAATCAAGTTATGAGGAGATGTGTACGAGAGGAATATACTCATGATATACTACATGCAATTCATGATGAGCCGTGTGGTGGACATTTTGTTGCAAAAAGGATAGCAATGAAAATCTTAAATACTGGCTACTATTGGCCAACTTTTCATAGAGATGCAGCCAAATACACCGAAAGATGTGACAGATGCCAAAGGATGGGAAGGCCAACCAAATCAGACGAGATGCCTCTATTTCCACAAGTGATTGTTACCTCCTTTGACAAATGGGGACTGGATTTTGTAGGGCCAATTGATCCGCCTTCAAATGGTAAGTCTTATATCCTAGTATGCACAGATTATGTAACAAAGTGGGTAGAAGCTAGACCTATGAAGCATGCTAGGGATAATAAGGTAGCAGAATTCCTCTATGAGGAAATATTCACCAGATTTGGTGTCCCTAGGGAAATTGTGACAGATCAAGGGGCACTGTTTACCTCTACTCTGATTACAACCTTAGTCAATGAATATAACATAAGGCACCAGAAATCAACTCCTTATCATCCACAGGCTAATGGCCAAGTGGAGATCACCAACAGAGATATAGAGGCAATTCTAACTAATATTGTGGATTTGCATAGAAAGGACTGGGCTACAAGATTACTTCAAGCTATATGGTCCTACCGAACTACATGGAAAATTGCTATAGGATATACACCTTTTGAAATGGTGTATGGTAAAATAGTTCTGATGCCAATAGAGTTTGAACATAAGACTCTAAGAACAGTATTGGAAATGGACATGGAATTAACAACTGCACAAAAGGAAAGAGTCATGTAGCTCAATGCCTTGGATGAGCTCTGAAAGAATGCCCTGCACCACATTGAGATAATACAAAACCAGCAAATAAAATGGCATGATAAGTATATTAAAGAAAAGAAATTCAAAGCAGGAGATTGGGCTCTGTTATATGACTCACGGTATAAGGACAATCAAGGCAAACTGCAAACTAGATGGTTGGGTCCATATGAGATAGAGGAAGTATTCACAAATTGTGTTGTATAATTGAGGACCATTGATGAGGTCTGATTCAAGCTACTAGTCAATGGGCACGGTCTCAAGCTCTACTATAATCCCATTGACAGGGAAGAATTTCGGAGCCAGTTCGAGTTTGTGCGGGAAATAGTTGATCATGCAGCCAAAGGGATAGAGTTATCACTCAATTCCCTAGGCCATGCATAAAAGTGCATAAAACTATCATAATAAAGGGATCATCCACTCGGATCCACATTCCATTCACTCACTCCATCCGTAATCCGTCCACTCATACTCTTTCTGCCACCTCATCCACCTGTCATTCTCCATACCATCCACGTTTCTTCAGATCACATTTTTCAATGAAGAAGTGAAGTCACATCAGGTAATTATGGTGGTTCCATCCAGGTGAGTTCCACTTCACTTTAAGATCACTTAATTGTTTTATTTATTACATTTATTTTGGTATTAATTAATGTAAACTACATTCCTATATGACTGTCATCCCTTTCGGCCTTTCCACACAATTGGGCACATTTTTCCATTTTATATCTTTGTGCCACATCATTGTTTCTGCCACCTCAAGGCCTTGTCACATCCATTGTCACTGTCTTTTCGGCATGAGCTCCGGATATTTGAAAATCTCTAATTAATGAATTGAACACCATACCTCCTGCAATAATGAACCTAAATATATTTTACTCATCTATGATTACTTTCTCCTTCAAATAAGATTGAATGTTTGAATTCCTTTTCCTATATTTTCTGTATCTTTTGAAGAGGGGTTCAAAATTTTCGGTTGAGGGGAGGAAAGTACTGTAGAGTTGGGTTGCAAGAATTTTTGGTTGTGTAAATTTGGAAAAAATCCAGGTGATCATCACCTAAAGGATTAGATTACAGAAAAATAAGGAGATGGGAGGTCATCCGATTCGACATGAGCCTATAGATCATAACATCTTGCTTCAGGATGTGTTGCATGTGCCGCCGTTCAGGAAATATGGGTGGCTTAATTACTTCCTGAAGCTTGAAAATTTTGATATAGACATTACAGAGGAATTTACAAGGATATTTCAAGAAGAAGAAGCAAAAGTTAGAGGAATAATAGTGAATGCATCAATTGATAGAATTGAAGAGATAACGGGATTACCTCAAGTTGGAGAAACATTTCCTCGAGAAAGGGATGCAAAGAGCACCAGGGTAGAGTTTACTCAGCCAAATGACCCTCCTCTATGTGTAGATAAGCAAGGTGCATAAAGGATGAGTCTGCCACAGGATTGGGTGCCATGAGCGGGGTATATAATCAAATACATAACCTGTGAAGGTAGGTTTTCAGTCCTGCATTCTCATCACTTCAAACTTTTATCTCATTTACGCCACGGATTGTTGATGAATTTTTTTGACTTCCTTTACAACTTGTTATCCAATAGTGCTGCTGAATTTAGAAAGGGCAGGGTTAACTCTGTATCCCACCACTGCCTTATTAAATTACTTGTTGAAAAATATGTTCAAGATACATCAGGGATGACCTGGGAATATTTTATTGTCAATTTTAATCCCAAAATTCAAAATGTTGGACCTAGAGGGGAACCTCTTACCTTCAAGTGATGAACCTTCTAGTCCATAGGCCAGACCTCTGCTGCTATGTCCCCTACTCAGGAATCATCCGATTCACAGGATGACATTCCTCTTTCTGAAAAAACCCCTATCAAAAATCATGAGTCTTCTTCCAATGTTAAGAAAGGGAAGTCACCCATTGTGGCAACCCCTAAGCCTGTAAAAAGGAAACAAAAAGAAAACCCATATGTTCCTGCGGCAAAGCCCTCAAAGAGGCATCAGACAATTCCTACTCACATAAGAAGGAGTTCTAGACTCTAGAACCATGAAGCTCAAAAATCACTTAATGCTAAAACTGCCGCACCACCAGCCTCAAAACCTTCCAATCCTATACTAGAAATGGAGGAACCTGTTGTTGTGGAAACCATAGGTACACTTGAAGGAGCGGGCGTGGATAAATTGGCTGCCATTGCAGAGCAGATACAGGAAAGTATGGTAGGATAGCTACAGGAAGAAGGAGGATATGTTGGGAAGGAAAAGGTATCAGCTGTGACTCCATTAGAAAAAGAGGGTGACAACATTGGCATGACTAATGAGATTCCTGCTACTCAAGAAGATCAAGAAGATTGGCAACAGGAACGCAATTCAGGACAAGAAAACTTTGAACCATCAAATAATACAGAGGTAATTGGAGAAGAGGAACAAATAAAGGTGGATGTAACTGAAGAAATATAGGGATCACCTGCATTAAGCTATAATCATAGACCTCCACTCCATGTCACGAACTTTGTTGTAGGGATGGCATGTTTTGAAGAACTCCAACATTAGCAAACTACTTCTACACTTGAAATTCAGAGATTGCAAAGAATAATCCAGAACAAGAATCTGGAAATTGCTAACTTAAATGACACTCTCAACCAGGTGGTAGAACTTGTTTCGCATCTGATGCAGTGTTGAGCGCCTTCGCCTATTTATGCAATGTATCTCAAAGTGTTGTATTTGAACTTCCAACTGATTAGAATATAGAAAGGTAAAATCCTTCATTAGATACCCCAGAAGAATTTTATGAGACATATAGAGATTCACCTCTACACATCAGAAATCTCCTGTGTGAATTTTATCTACATAATTTGGTTGTACCCCAGGATAAAGATTGGAACCCCTTATGTTATGTTGGCGATATTCATATCAACGCCTTGATCTCCTGGATCACCAATGAAATAAGCAGGGAGGAATAATTTGATAGTCATCAGCATGATGAAGTTAATATGTCGTTATTAGTGAGGAATGAATCAAAGAATGGAATGGGTATCTACTTTGATTGGAAGAAATTGTGGAGAGATGAAAGTGTATACACCTAAAATTGGTCTAGAGCATCTGATTAATTAAATACAAATTATTTGATTAATTATCCTAATTTCCTCTACTATTGAATAAATAAAAATATTTATTTATATAGTTCACATTTAAATTCATCTTAATTAAATAAAAAAAATTAAATACTTTGTTCGATTTAATTATCAAATCCCTATTTTATTCTATCACATAGATTCTAAATTAATTAAATAAAGATTAAACATTTTATTGATTAATTGCCATATTCTTTTGTTTAATTTAATAAACAACTATCCTATAGTTTTTTTTATTAAATTATTTATCCCTCTTTTGCTAATTTAAATAAATCAAAAATATTTGAATTAAAGCATAAGGAATACTCCATCTATATTCTCTCAAAAATGAATTAGATATCCTATGTCAAAATTATGTCAAAATTAATGCTTTGAAACTTCACGGGAAGTTTTGGAGACAAATTCCAAATTCTTCTCTCAATCCTCCTCCATCAATTTTTCCTCTTCTCTTGCCTGGTGTTTTCATGGGTAGAGACAATCTCCAAAATTCTCTCAATCTCCTCCAACTTTCACCATTCAATCCTCCAGATTGAATCCAAGCCTCTCAATGTCTTCCCCGTGCATTTCTACAGCCAGGAAATCTATAAATATAGCCTCATTGAACCAAGAAAAAGGATCTAGATAATCTAACTTTTGCACTCTTACTCTGCAGGAATTCAAGCATCAAGCACATCAAGCATCAGCATTCAAGCAATCAAGCTTCCATACCACGGTTGCCTCTTGTAGCTGCATTTATCTATTTCATGTCAATACATGCTAGTTTAATTCATTTATCATCTAGTATTATCATATTTAGCTCCATATCATTGCATTCTCATCCATCTTGTTCTTTGAATTATAATTTTAACAATCATAGTGTCCTCATGATCTGACAGCAATAGTGGTTTAATAAATCTTTGAGGATAGAGAACAATATGATGCTTTCAATTGATTATTGCTTTGAATTAGTTCAATTTGATTTATCTTTGATATAATGTCATATTAAGAAGTGTTTTGTGCTTTACACCTAATCCCACACTTACAACTTGGCGCCCACCATGGGGTATTGACCCCAATTTTACAAGTTTTTTGAAAAGTTTCACGCAGGTTCTCGGCGTGTTTTCTTTTAGTGCTTTCGTCAAATACTATAGCGCTTCCGTGCTCTATTTCAGTGCTTCTGTCAAAAATTTTAGCACTTTCAACTTTAGCACTTCCGTCAACTATTTCAGTGCATTGGTGATTTAGCGCTTCCATGGAAAACTTCGACACTTTGGTGTCCTGTTTCGGCGCTTTCGTGTTTTAGCGCATCAAGTAACTGTTTTAGCGCTTCGGTGCAATATTTCAGCGGTTTTGTAAAATCAGTCTGGATCCGACACGACTGCGGCTAGATTTTATTTGTTTTCATAGTTGGGCTAAAATTTATCAATCCTACGATAGTCACTTCTGGATTTCTAAAATTTATCAATCCTAGGGTAGCCATTTTTTATTTTCTTAAAAGCAAATTTATCAATCCTAGGATAGTCACCGCTTTTTTACAGTACAAGTTAAAAAGAACAACATGATTTCTATGAAGCAACACCTTCACATAGATTAGAAAAAAAAAAATTGGGCTTAAAACATAACAACTTATATGTTGTACTTGTGATGATTAGGCTTATGCTCTCCCCTTAACTGGGTGACCAATGTGCCAGATTCACTTTTACTTCATGTTATTTATGCTTTATTAAATCATTTAGAAGGCCTGCCATAGTGGGAAAAAGTACTCACCCTACGGGAACGACCTAAGTGGGAACATCTAAAGCCAAGGATTCCAACCCACTATAATAAAAATGCAAGTTGTTGATGAAATTCCAACTTTACAGTAGTGAGCAAGATAACCATCCCTAAAATCTTTGTTCTAAAGATTGGGAGGTCTCTTGAGGGAGTTTATCAATTGTCACACTGCACGGAAGCCCTATCTATGAACTAGAGTAGTTTCTCACCGAGTCAATATCCATACATTGTCATACTCGCAGTGCAAGGGGAGGCAAGAATCTACCCCCAAGACACTCACCATATAATTGTCATGGACCGTTTTCTCAGGGGACGAGAAATCCAACTCTGAGTACACACCTGAAAATGACAAAAACATGGGCGCCCTCTAGGGGGTGACAAGGCTGTGTGCATCAATGCAATTCAAGATGTGGGTTGTGAGTATAATGATGACCTAGTTGTCTTTAAGTGTGAGTCTATTTGATTTGTATACAATTGTCAAATAAACCTATCAAAATCAATAAGAATCATTCATGATTCTTGAACATACACGATCTATTCAGTTAAAACAATTATTCAAAATTGCTTGTTGTGTTTTCACAAATTCATTAAAATCAGATTTAAGATCATCCTGAAAACCAACAAAGTCAAGTTATATCAAAAAATCCATGCTGCAAAAGTGGAAGTCCACCACGTTTCTCAAAAGAAAAATCAAAATCACAAAACCCAAGGAACGTCTCAACTATCGAAATAAATTGAGAAGACAACGTTTTCTATATCAAAATTGAAAACTTCTTTTACAACATAGAACAGTCATCCACAGATATCACGATTTTGCTAGGGGTCACACTTTAGATTATACAGTAGAACCACTCTATTCACGAGCCTTCTTCCAAAGAAGAGCTCTCACTCAGTATCACAACCGTAGTCGGCGCATACATCCTTCTTATCTACCACAATCCCTGATACAGTATGCCACAAGGCCAGATCAGATTTTATAGTAAAGAGTCTTGAAATCCTATTTTTAGCATTCTGGAATCTTGTTTCAGCACTTCTGGTCACTGTTTTAGCACTTTTATGAAATAGCGCTTTCGGGCACTGTTTCAATGCTTGCAGTCTATATTTTAGCACTTCCATTAAAACAGCGCTTTCATCATATTTTTTAGTGCTTTCATGCACTGATTTAGCGCTTCTCTCAAGATAGCGCTTCCATCAATTTCTGCAGCACTTTTGTGCATTGTTTCAGTGCTTCTGTCAAGATAGCGCTTCCATCAATTTCTGCAGTGCTTTCATGCACTGTTTTAGTGCTTCTGTCAAGATAGCGCTTCTGTCACCTATTTCAACACTTCAGAACTCTATTCTAGCACTTATGTGAAATAATGCTTTTGTCCTCTGTTTTAGCGCTTTCAAAATAGAGAGTTCAAAATTTCCACCAGTCAATTAGTCTATCATTTTATCCACAGTTTTCATCAGAACCAAGTTTCTTTTTATCATAATCACTGTCTAGAGACCAAAAACAAATAGGTTTATACAAACTTCCAATCTTATCAATTGAAACAAGATCTTGCAAATCACAAGTGTCAAAATAAAAATACACAATCGGTTACTACACTAAAGTTTCATCATCAGGATACTATCATCCTTTATCACGAAACCAAGTATAGTAATCAAATTTTTAACATAGTTTCATCAATAAGATCATTCATCTTATTCGACTTTGTTAAAAGTTCAATTGAAATTTTCCCAGCATAGAAGATCAACATTTCGGAAGAAAGGGTAAAAATTTGTATGCCAATCTTCACTAGGTCCCAGAAACAAAGACTCTTAGAGTAAGAAATTTTAAAATTCCAAGCAATGGAAAAGGAAAATCCTTGGAACAATCTAAACTGAAACGATAAGAACGAAATAACTCTAGAGGATATTCAAGCAGCTCAACAAGATCCCAAGTTCCATATATTTATGGAAAAGATTTTAAAACAAGATATGGAGAAGTATCTTTTGATGTTGGCTGAATCAGGTGCCAAACTTCCCAAGGACTTCGACGTGAATCATCTGAAGGAACAAGTGAGACTAAAATTCTACAACCTACACAAACAATAGATCCAATTGCCACTTTGACATCTCAAATGCAACTATTACAACAACAAATATAGGATATGACAAAATGAAGTACTTAAAGATATGCGATACAGGACATTTTTCCTTATCCTTTCGATGCAACGGTCGGTCTGATACCTTTCCCTAGACACTATGAAATCCCAAAGTACGATAAGTACAATGGAATAACGGATCCGATAGATCATATCAGGGAATTCAAAACAATGAGTCTCAAGTTTTCCCAAGAGGAAACTTACTTAATGAGATTATTCCCAAGGAGCTTGGGAGGATCATGTATGGAGTGGTTTTCAAAACTACAACCAGGTATCAGAACTTTTGAGGAATTAGTCAACAGGTTCATTTCCCAATACTCCTTTAACATCCAACACGATGTTACAATAAAGGATCTTTATAACCTAAAGCAAAACAAGGGGGAAACGTTCTTGTCTTTTCTCCAAAGATGGCGACGCCTATTCGCCAGATATCCTAGATCCATTCCTGAGGAAGAAAAGATGGATTTGTTCATTGACAACTTAACGGAGGAAATGAGTTATAGACTGGAATTACAATGTCCTCCCACGTTTGAGAAAGTCATAGAAAACGGTCTTAAAATTGAGGAAGCATTAGTCAAAAGAGGGGTTATCAAACATTTCAATGATAAAACAAACAACACAAGTAACTCCTCCAATCAATACTCAAGCAGTGATAAGCCAAAATTTTGGAAAAAGAATCGCAACACAACTATCAATGAAACAACAAATGATTCCCAAAATGTCAAACCGGTTTTTAACTTGGCAGCATCTACATCAAAGAATCAAAACAATGATCAACTTGTCAAGTCAAATATCATACAAAACAACGAGATCATAAAGATGCAACCATATCAGAAACCATCAAGTCAATGAAGGTTCACACCTTTAGGCCAAACGATAGAATCAGCAATGAAAGAACTAGTTGCTAGTGGCCTTATCACTATATGGGAAGCCTGATTCTAGGATCCAAAGGTCAAACCACCATGGTGGAATGACATTGATTATTGCAACTTCCATAATAACAAAGGTCACAAAACTAATGATTGTATGGAGTTGAAACACGCAATACAAGACTTGATCGACAACAACAAAGCATATGTAGAAACACCCCAAAACAATAATGATCACTCGGCCTTCAAAGACCCTTTGCCAAACTATGACAAAAGAGCATCATAATCTTCAAACAACAAAGGGAAGAATGTCAACCATTTCTTTGACACCACAATCCTTTGTCTATTTGGAATAGAGAGTGATCGCATAGTTAGTCACAACATTGATGGACCCAAAATCAACAACACTACTCCATTGGACTTGCTCCCGAACATATCAAACTTTGATAATCAAATCAATGTCTTAAAAATCAGATACCGTCAAGAACATCAACCAGTAAATGTAATGACTAGGGGGCAAGCCAAGTTCATGTTAAAAGGATTTGGATCTACAATCGCAATTCAACCTCCATCTCACTATAACATCATCGATCAACTGCAAAACATTCCCGCTCAGATATTGATACAAGAGCTCCTCAAAATATCACCATTACATAAGGAGGTTCTTGAACAAGCTTTAGTGGCCACTATGATACCAAAGAATCTAGATGTTTGTCAGTTTCAAGCTATGGTGGGACATTTGACTACCCCACATTGTTTATCATTCTCTGAATAGGATGATATCTCGCTAAACCAACCCCATAATACTGCACTCCATATTGAAGTCTTAATCCACAATCACTATGTCAAGAGAGTCTTAATAGATGGGGGAGTTGGTATGAATATTTGCACTCTCAAGTTGATCCATGCACTAGGATATTCAGATGATGCTATTGATTCTCACAGAAAAATGACTATCAAAGCATATGATGAGGAAGAGAGATCGTTTAAAGGCTTGATTGTGCTACCCATTCAAGTGGGGCCTATGATGAAACATATAGCATGTCAAGTGTTGGAGAAAGAGTTAACATACAACATTCTCTTAGGGCGACCATGGATCCGTGAAATGTAGGTTGTACCTTTGACATATCATCAATGTGTGAAGTTCCCCATAAATGGACGAGAGGTGACTATATCTGCTAATTACAATCATCCTCAACATTGTGACACCCTTAGGATCTCTCAAGATACCTTTGTACCATGCAACAGGGAAGCATCATGTTCACAACCATCCAAAGAAGACCAATGTCCAAGTATCACCACCAAGTGGGTCAAGAAAAAGGGTAAAGAAAAAGAAACAAGTCTTGTGGAAATTCAATCAAAAGATAGTCAGGATCAGCAAACATATTTATCACAAAAATTTCAAGAACAAGTTCAATTGACGGACAAAGGAATGGGAACATATTCTATGGAGCAATCGCTAAACCTATCACAATTAATGCCATCTCCTAGGACATATGGTAAACCATCTCTGATAAAACCTCACACATCATTACTAGTCACAGCTCTTGATGAAAGGTTTGTCAAAAAAGGTACAATAGAGGATGAAACAAATAGCAACGCAATCCTGGATTGGCTATACAAAAATGAGGAACCTTCTACATCAGATATCAATATCAAAAATGTCAACATCAACACCGATCAATATGGAAAAGGAAAAGCTATTTTATAAAAAATGGGGTATGAAGGACAAGGAACCATTGGATTAAGAAAGGATGGAATCACAGAGCCTATTCAACCCCTCACTCTCCACACAAAAGAGAAGTCGGGACTAGGATACTCTAAAGAAGAGAAATAGGAGCTAACAAGAACGGTTGTGGAAAATATCCTTCAATTTAGAGATAGTTCAGAAACAGACTCAAATGAATATGAGTGGGCGTTGTATTCCGATCTATCTTTCATTGATATTCTAGTTGATGTAATCCAAAAATATGCACCAATGCATGAGGAGGTCCAAGGTTCTGGGTCTCGGCCACTCATGGCAGGTTCACTAGATATTGACGATTCGAGTAGGGACGAGTAGACTTCGAGTGGACTAGATGATCTTGAAGAAAGTACCATCACGTACCTCGATATTCCAATAAATGACTATGACGAAATGGCTATCCAAACCCTTACATCCATCACCTTGAAAGAATCTAATAACCAAATGCCATTAATCCATCCTGAACTCATTGACTGGGAACCTATCGAACCTTTGAATATACCAATATTTACAAACGATGATGCCATCGTAAACTTCCTATGTCATACTGAACTTGGTACAAATTATTTCTGTAATACTCATAACAACACGACTCGGTAGAAGGGTGTCAAATCTTCCAATTAGAAAAATGACAACAGGGAAAATAGATCTAATGGTGAAAACCATTCTATGGCAGCATTAGATCTAGAAAAAGTAAAAATAAAGAACGCATCTAATGGTGAAAACCTTTTTTGAGGCACTGAAGGATGGAAGATTTGACACTCTTCTGGAACACTATCATGAATGATCATCAGTCCTGGTGGAACCAACACAATCTATGAATATCGGCACTGAAGATACGGCAAAAATCCTACATCTGGTGGAATCTATGACAAAACAAGAAATACTGGAATTCATCAACTTCTTTAAAGAAAGAAGCATCAACTTTTCCTGGTCATATTCCGATATGCCAGGCTTAGACTCAAATTTTCTCATGCATCACTTGTCTTTACCCACAGGAATCAAATATATCATGCAAAAATTAAGAAAAATGCATCCCCATATCGCATTGATGGTAAAGACAGAGCTAAAGAAATTATGGGATGCTGGATTCATACGATCTATAGACTATGCCGAATGGATATCAAACCTTGTACCTATTTCAAAGCCAGACAATAGTATCAAAATATGTATAGATTTCAGGGATCTAAATAAAGCATGCCTGAAGGATGATTTTCCACTACCAAATATCGACATCATTGTGGACTTAACAGTTGGGCATGCCATGTTTTCAATCATGGATGGTTTCTCAGGATACAATCAAATAAAAATAGCTCCATAAGATTAGGAAAAGACAACTTTCACATGTCCATGGGGAAAATTCTGTCGGAACGTCATGCCATTTGGTCTAAAGAACGCAGGAGCGACTTATTAAAGAGCAATGATGACAATCTTCCATGATATGATGCACACCTTCATGGAGGATTATGTGGATGACATCTTGGAAAAATCTAGTACAAGGGAAGGACATCTACATATCCTAGACAAAATCTTCACACGGATGGAGAAATTCAATATCAGGTTAAACCCCAAGAAGCATGTCTTCGGGGTCACATCAGCAAAACTATGAGGGTACATTGTCTCAGAAAAAGGCATTGAAGTGGATCCGACGAAAGTCAAAGCAATTATGGAGATGCCACCTCCTAAGAATATAAGTCAACTCAGATCACTATAGGGAAGGCTCCAATCAATCAGAAGATTCATCTCCCAGCCGGTAGATAAAAGTCATCCTTTCAATCATCGATTACATAAGAATATAGTTTTCAAGTGGGATGAAAGGTGTGAAACAACATTCAATCAAATCAAGCAGTATCTAATGTCACCACCCATTCTCATACCACCAACAGAAGGTAGACCTTTGATATTGTACATTGCTACGACAGATATCTCATTGGGGGCACTATTAGCACAAGAGGATTATGAAGGAAAAGAACATGCCATCTACTATATCAGTCGTACTTTGAATGGATATGAAATCAATTACACTTTCATAGAGAAATATTGCTTGATGGTAGTATTCACTACTCAACAGCTAAGACACTACATGTTAACTCATACAATCAAACTGATAGCAAAGATTGATCCTTCAAAATATCTACTCAGTAAAGCTACCTTAACAGGTAGATTGGCAAAGTGGGTCATGCTATTAAGTGAATTTGACATTCAGTATATAGAGAGAAAGGAAATCAAGGGAGAGGAAATTGTTGAAAAATTAGCAAAGGCTCCTTTACCAAATGATTGAACAATGACCATGGAGTTTCTAGATGCACACATTCTGATAGTAATGCCCCAACAATGGGTTTTATATTTTGATGGATCATATACACAGCGCGGATCAGGAGTAGGAATTTTGTTCATTTCTCCACAAGGACACACAATTCCAAAATCATATAGATTAATGTTCCAGTGTACAAATAATGTGGCAGAATATGAAGCATTAATCATTGGGGTCAAAATAGCAATTCAGTGGAAAATCACGGACTTACAGGTATATGGGGATTCTCAACTAGTTATTTATCAAGTAAATGACGAATATCAAACAAAAGATGAAAAGTTGATGCCCTACAAGCAACAAATAGATAATCTGAAACAATCCTTTGTCAATATCAAGTTTGAACAAATTCCAAGGGCGGAGAACAAAGTTGTGGACGCTATGGCTACAATTGCTTCATTACTACAATTGCCCGAGAAGCGTGTTTGTTATGAGTTTAAGGTAGAAAAAGTGTCATGTCCTTCCCATAATAATCCAAAATCCGCTACCATCTGCCATATCGAAACCACAGAAACCTCCATCTATGAAACGATCTATGCTTACCTAAAAAATGATGTCCTTCCTCCTGATCTATCCAGGAACCAAAAATGAAACTTCATTCGCCAATCCTCACGACACACTTTAATTGTAGACATACTTTATCGTCGAGGTCTTGATGGTACTTTACTCCGATGTCTAGAACACGAATCTGAAATAGCCCTACGAGAGGTTCACGAGGGTATTTGTGGCACTCACTCGAGTGGGATAACTCTAGCTAAGAAACTCCTTCATTTGAGATATTATTGGCCATGCATGGAGAAAGAATCCTATCAGTTTGTTAAGAAATGCTAAAAGTGTCAGGTTCACAGCAATTTGATTCATGCACCAACACAAGAACTGCATCCCTTCACATTGACATGGCCTTTTTGTCAATGGGGCCTCGATCTGGTAGGAAAAATAAATTGATCTTCATCTAATGGACACAAGTTCATTATCACAGTTACAAAATATTTCACAAAATGGATTGAAGTAGTACCTCTAACAACCATCACTGGGAAGCAGATTTCCACTTTCATCTTGAACTACACAATATGTCGGTATGGGATCCCTTAATCCATTATCACTGATAATGGACAACCTTTCAAGAATCAATATGTCCAAGAACTATGTGATAAGTTTCATATCCAACATCGGTTTTCAACACCATACTATCCTCAAGGGAATGGCCAAGCAGAGGCCTCAAACAAAAAAATACTCAAAATTCTCAAAAAGACGGTTAACGATGTTGGACATGATTGGCATGTTCAACTCAATCCTGCACTATGGGCCTACAGAATAAGTATCAGAACACCAACAAGAGCTACACCATATGCCTTGGTATATGGGTCAGAAGCTATATTTCCCATTGAAGTTGAAATTTCATCCCTTCCTGTATCACTTAGAGGTATCATCTCAGATGAAGACTGTAGGGTATCCAGACTGTAGGAACTAGAGTTGTTGGATGAACGTTGTCAGCAAGTTGTTAACCATCTAATGGCTTATCAGCAAAGGATGTCAAGAAGTTACAACCATAGGGTAAAACCAAGGGTCTTTCAGGTTGGTGACTTAGTACTAAAAGAAAACCCTATGAATCAGCAGGACAGGGAGAAGAAAGGAAAATTTGAGTCTAACTGGCTTGGTCCCTTTGTCGTCATATCAATGTATGGATCAGGAGCATATCAACTATCAACGTCAGAATGGGATTTGTTTGATGAACCTATCAACAGTATCCATATGAGAAAATTCTATGCTTGAATCTCCTAGTGCATGGGTCAAACCTCTAAAAACGGTTTCCTTGATGAAGACCTAGCAAACAGGCATCTTGGCAACACAAAAATACAAAAAAATAGAAACTACAAAAAGAAAGAGAAAAAGAGAAAAATGAAAAAAATACAAAAACATAAGAGTGTAATCAAAGAATATGGTGAAAACCTAGAAACAGGCGTCGCATGTGATTCTAAGATCATCTTTCCCATCTATTTTGATATATCGGGATCATTAGTCTGGAAATCAGTACCGTTTCATATCATGTCAGTAGTCTTGCCATCTTTTGCTTCCATATCAAAATCATTTTCAAATAGCCAAGCATCACTCCAAAGCTTGGGGGCAACATCTGGATATCACTAGGGGCAACAAAACATCAATTTCATCAAAGGGCACACAACAGTATTGCAGAAAAATGAAAACAAAGATCAACGCGCAATATCAATCATCGTCAGAAAAGCATCAACCATCCATGTCATATCGAAAATCCAAAAAAAAAATGTCAAAAAGTTAAGTCTAAAAAAGCAACATCCAAAAACATAGGTCTGAGTCAGTCAAACTACGCGGTCTCTGCATGTGTAACGTAGGCAAGGCTAATCTTTGATCAGCCCCCGAGACCCCTAGGATAGGTTAGTAGGTTAGACCTTTAGTGAAAATCAGGATGGATGATCTAAAATCTGAATAATGAATGAAACACTCTAAGTCAACAATGGATAAATTGTATTTTTGATTATCATTTCTTTGGAGTAACTCAATGATGTATTGAACTAGAGTAACAAGGAAGAAGAATGATGTTTTTATTATCTGTTGTCTATAAGGTTAATCATATAAATGTATGAATTTTTGGGGATGTGCTATGCAAATGTATCACCAATGACATTCAAAATTCACACATTAAAATAATTAACCACTACCTGTTTACGCAATGAATGCTCAGGTCATCTCGGTTAAATAATACCTAGATACTTGTGTTCACTTGCAATATCAAAAATCGTGAAAGAGGTACTTAGGTTGTCATTGGTCTAACACATACCATTGACACTTGTATTCACTTTCAACATCCAATAAAGCTCTATGATGACAAAAGGCACAAAGAGACTGTTAAAATGACAATCATTTTGCATATAGTTGCATGTTAAAATTAGATTGCATTCATCATATTCATCATCTGCAGAGTATTTGTTGCATAAAGGATTCTAATAAATGATTATCTAATCTACAAATAAGACTAAGTATACTTGACATAAATCCAAAAATCATCAAAAACATGTAGGAATCATCATCTCATCATTTAGTATCATCATTTCATCATTCATACATTTTATCATACATCAAATCAATTATGAATTAAATTATACCATAAGTACATCATGTTCATTTTCACCATAAAAACATTCATTAGATTATCATCTATCCAACATCATATGCATACATCATTTACCATCCATACATTTACTAAATAAAGTCACATCATTATTCTCATTACATTCATCCATTATAATTTATCATAAGATCATCGTTTATCGTCATCACATTTAAAAATAAATAGCATTTATCCATCCATACATTTACATCACATCATACATCCACGTATCATATATTCCACATATACATTTATCATAAAATCATTGCACAAAATAAAAACATTCATCACTACATCATCACATTTGAAATAAAATCATCACATAAATCATAAATCATAATCATATCACATCAAATGCATCTCATATATATATCATTAATGTCAAGTATACAATGAAGTCTAAAAATAAATCATCCACAATGAGCTACATCATAATATACATCATCACAATAGCATCTACAATCTACTACTGCCAGAATGGGCGGCCCAATAGGACCAGTACCACCACCACCCCCAGAAGGAACAGGATCTCTGGGATCTCTGCGTGGAGGCTGCGTCACCCCCTCACTAACTGTCTGCGTATGCATCCACCCAGATCTTGATGTGGCATAACTAACTTTGTGCTCAGCAGGCACTGCGTCATGATATCTACCTCTATAAACTCTGCCTCTCGGCTAGCCCGTAGAACCTCTCTCATGTAATATCCTATGGAGGTGCCATCAGCCACTCTCTGGAGGGTCTCCACTGTCTCCTGTGCCCTCTCGGCAATTTTTCGAGCACTGTCTCTCTCAGTTGTCAAAGTGGCCACCTGCGTCTGTGCAGTGGCCAACTGTCCCTGCACCTACGATAAAGCCTGAGCATGAGCCTACACCTGAGCCTGCATCTGAGTCTGGGTTTTAACTAGCAAACCCCAAGCCTGTACCAACTGCCCCTGTAAAGTCTAAACCTATGTTTGCAAGCCTGCAATCTATCTCTGATAATCCATAGGTGGCACTATCACTACTCGCCTCTTGCAAGGCCTCCTAAATGATGGAGCACTTCTAATGGCTGGACCTACCCTTTTGTCCCCTCCACTGCCACCATCACTATCATCGCTACTGTTGTCGTCACTACCACTCTCCATGCTACTGCCTTCCAGAGTATCACCCTCGCTCTGTGCAGAACCCTCTGCCACATCCTCCTCTACTGGTAGTGGCGTTGGCTCATCTGGAATAGTGATGCGAGGATGTGGAACCAAGACCAGGAATGCAGCATACTCCTCAGTGACTGGTGCCTCTACAATGTCTCTCTGCATATCCCAGGGTGATGGTTGCAATGCCCTATATCCCTCTACTACAGCATCATATGATAAGTAGGGCCCCCAATCAAGAATATCCATCTGCCACCTAGCATAGTGGTCTACCCACTATGGCATGCATTGCACGATGCCATACTATCTATATACTCTGCGAAGCAAGAATCTCTCTAACACAAAAGGTGTCTAGCCAATGAGGTACATGGAATCACAAAGAAATCCCAACACTGCATCATCCTCGTCCCACTGCTCACAGTGAAGATAAGGACGCCAGATAACTATCTCAGTGTCATCAAACACCCACCTCTAGTTCTCTAACTTTCTCATCCGGGCCGACCTCTGTATCTAAAGACGTAAGGTCTACCTACTGGTCTATCTACAACTAGAAATGGTCGAGCAATAGCAAAATACTCCCATGCCCACACCTGTAATAGGGTCATCCCTGCTAATAAGTTGTGCGCTCCTAGGTACACAACTGAATGAAGATCATGATAGAGATGTACCTGCATACACATCCCCCATGGATATTTGATACCATGTACCATCATGCTCTCCAATGTCCTGCCCTAACCAACAAGGAATCCCTTTGACCTGCGATCAGGGCAAAGGAAACCTCCAATGAAACCAGCAAGAACTACTAGTAGTGTCGCATACAAATCAGTGATCCTCCGCCATTGGACACTCGGACCCGCAATGTCCTGATCCTGAAATACTCTGCGAAGAGCATCTCTGCCGTCGGTCCCATGGGAATCATATACTATGATCTCCCCCATGAATGGAATACGCAGAATCTGCCACACATCCTTTGGTGTGACCATCATCTCGCCAGTGGGTAGGTGAAAGGTGTTGTGGTCACAATGCCACCTCTTAGCCAAAGTAGTCAATAGACCCCGATTAATCCTAATCTGGAGCATATCGAGCAAACTGGTCAAGCCACATCAGCCTATCACCTGAAGCTCATCTGGTGTCAAATGAGGTATCAAGTTTGTAGTCCATGGAAACCTCTCTCGCATCTAGAGAGTACCTAGACGCTCCTATCATCACAATGAAAAAATCCACAATCAGGAAACTATGTCAAGAAATCAAATGTCATTCTATTATCAAGTCTATTCCAACAATCTGGTATGAATTTTTTAATCATAATTCATGGACAAACATCAAAAAACCTCACCTATCATGAGGTTCATCAAACATTATCTAATCTCGCCTATCATGAGATTTATCAGATATTGAATCATCTCCTCACCTATCATGAGGATCATCATCAATAGGATTTCTTCTCGCCTATCATGAGAAGGTAGTCTTATTTAAATAATCACAATCCAAACATTAAGAATTTGGATTATCAATCATATCAATCCGAAGAATGGACATAATCAAAAGTGACGACATCAAGGTTACCTAAGTCAAAATATTCAAACCTGACATGAAAGTGCTAGAATAGACCATGAAAGTACTAAATCCCAAAAGTGCTACTTTATCAGTTAAAAGTGCTAAATCAGGCACCCAAAGCACTAAATCTCAAAAGCACTATTTCAGCACTCTGATGCACTATAACAGGCATTTGAAGCACTAAATGTCCCTAAGCGCTACTTGTTTGCATCAAAGTGCTACAACAGTCCATCGAAGCATCACTTTACCAGAAGCGCTAGGATAGACCATGAAAGCGCTAATCAACCAAATCGAAGCACTAAAACTCTCAAAGCACAACAATCCGACATCATAGCACTAAAATTCAAATCCTAAGCACTATATCAACGAAAGCGCTACATTATCCTATGGAAGCGCTAGAGTTTTTAATGCAAGCGTTAAAACTCAAAGCGCTAATCTACCTACCAGAAGTGCTACACCGGAGTGAAAGTGCTACAGTGTGGCTTGAAAGTGCTAAAACAGACAAAAAATGCCAAAATAGCTAAATTGCATAAAAAACAAAAGTGTACGAATTACAAGGAGGTTAAGGGGTACATACTAGAGGTCCATACACGGCTGTCTGTTGGTGACATCGAACACACTTGAAATGGTGAGTGTGGTAGGGGATAGGCATCTTGCTCCAGCAGGCTGAAATGTCTTTATCACAAAGGTTTTTAAACTCAAATAGTGCAAATGAATTGGAAAATGACCTTTTGGACTATATATAATTTTTGGAAAGATATTTTTGGTGGGTTTTTTTTATCTTTTGATTAATTTAATCCATGAAAATAATTAAAATTCATCTGTGGACTAGATTTCTTCATCATTTTTTGGGAGATAAATTATTTCATCATCGTATCTTTATCAAATCATCAAAAAATCATAAAATTTCGAAAAATTCTAAACATCATCACATCATTAATTTCTCTCCCGAGGGGGCATATTATCCATCATCTGAAAATCAATGTTTGGGGCATGTCTGGGGATATGGAATTATTTTTATCATCAATCATGGTAGTAGCAACAAAATTTTCTTCGAAGCAACACGTAAACACATCACTTCGAAGAGTGGCAAAATTTATACACCTAAAATTGGTCTGGAGCATTCGATTAATTAAATACAAATTATTTGATTAATTATCCTAATTTCCTCTACTATTGAATAAATAAAAATATTTATTTATATAGTTCACATTTATATTCATCTTAATAAAATAAAAAAAATTAAATACTTTGGTCGATTTAATTATCAAATCCCTATTTTATTCTATCACATCGATTCTAAATTAATTAAATAAAGATTAAACACTTTATTGATTAATTACCATATTCTTCTGTTTAATTTAATAAACAACTATCCTATAGTTTGTTTTATTAAATTATTTATCCCTCTTTTGCTAATTTAAATAAATCAAAAATATTTGAATTAAAGCACAAGGAATATTCCATCTATATTCTCTCAAAAATGAATTAGATATCCTATGTCAAAATTAATGCTTTGAAACTTCACGGGAAGTTTTGGAGACAAATTGGAGAAAAAATCCAAATTCTTCTCTCAATCCTCCTCCATCAATTTTTCCTCTTCTCTTGGCTGGTTTTTTCATGGGTAGAGACAATCTCCAAAATTCTCTCAATCTCCTCCATCTTTCACCATTCAATCCTCCAGATTGAATCCAAGCCTCTCAATGTCTTCCCTGTGCATTTCTACAGCCAGGAAATCTATAAATACAGCCTCATTGAACCAAGAAAAAGGATCTAGATAATCTAACTTTTGCACTCTTACTCTGCAGGAATTCAAGCATCAAGCACATCAAGCATCAGCATTCAAGCAATCAAGCTTCCATACCATGGCTGCCTCCTGTAGCTGCATTTATCTATTTCATGTCAATACATGCTAGTTTAATTCATTTATCATCTAGTATTATCATATTTAGCTCCATATCATTGCATTCTCATCCATCTCGTTCTTTGAATTGTCATTTTAACAATAATAGTGTCCTCACGATCTGAGAGAAATAGTGGTTTAATAAATCTTTAAGGATAGAGAACAATATGACGCTTTCAATTGATGATTGCTTTGAATTAGTTCAATTTGATTTATCTTTGATATAATGTCATATTAAGAAGTGTTTTGTAATTTACACTAATCCCACACTTACAGAAAGAATCAGTCCATTGATTGAGCCTTTGAGACAAGAAGTATTTTCTCAATATTCCCAGATAATAAACAATGATCTTGGGGCTGCAAACCTACACATTCAGACAAGATGGAAACATCTTCCATTCCAGTTAAAAAGAGCAGAACCACACACTCCCAATAACTTGTATGCAACAACCAGAAGGGCAGAGAGATACATGAGGAATGCCAGGACAAAAAGGGAGATTTGGTTGCCCTTGGTTATGCAACCACCTATTCTCCTATGGCCATTACTGTCTATGCAAGGGGACAACAGCATATATAACAGGAGTTCTAAGGATAGCAGATGGCAAAGGCTGGAGGCAATGCGAGCTCACTTCTGGAGTTTCCAGCATGGAGAGTGTGGACAATGGCAGAATGCTGATTTAAAAGAATTTCCTAGGAGAAGAAATGTTAGATTTGCTGAAGGGTCCAGCAAATAGTCGGTTGAGGGGAATGATGAGCCAAGTTTTTGGCACATCTAGATCACACTTCTACAAACATTTTTATGCTTTTTCATTATGCTAAAACAAACATTTGGTACTGATTATGGGATAAAACATAAACTTTTTATGCTTAATGTAATAAGTATATTACACTAAGTCTTCCATGGTTATTACTTTAAATGTTTTATTAGTTTGATGAATGCCTTAGTAAACCTTGTGTGATGACAAACCTCCTGCAACCTCTACTGTTGAACTTCCTGTAGCCACGCCTAGAATAATTTTTTCTTTAGATTAATGCTTAAATAGATGTATAAATAAGATGATGAATCCTCTTAAATGTTGAAAGTGTTGAGCTAACTCTCTACCTCAGGAATAGTGAGTAGAATATTTTGTAGGTACCATGATTGGAGGAAGGAATTCAATTTCCACTTGTGGATAGAAGACCAAATCAATGAAGACTGGTTTAGCAGCAGAAGAATGGGGAGTCAGTTTCAACTCATCTGCCATACAAGAGGAGTGTTTCAAAAATCTAGCTCAAGCGTCTTGATGGCGCATAAATCTAGGATGATGGCACTTTAAGACTGATGAACTGATTTGACTTACTTCTTTCATTTCTATCCACCGCTTTGCTAAGTTAGTTGAATGTAATAAAAATCTCCCAATTTATAAGGGAAGGTTAGTTAGTAGTTAGGTTTAGTTTTCAATAAATAGCCCATTCTCCTTCAGAGAATGGGATGAAAGATTGTTGTTGTAAACATATTTTCAATTTCAGAAATACAATCAAGAGAGATTGCATGCTATGTATTGTTTTACCTTGAATCAATAAAGTTTATGAAGTTTTTTGCCTAATCTATTGTCTACTTTTGGCATTACCTAAGGGGGCCCACTTAGGGAACTGCCTATACTTTCATTCTATAAGTTAGGATAGCTTCACTTTCTTTCATAGAAGTTAATGTGTTTGTTCCTGCAGTTAGCAGAAACACAGAGTTGTCATCTGTTCCTGCAGCCACTAGATGCAGAGTAGTTTTATCTTTCAGTTTTCATTTCCAAAACAAGTTATTCAGTAAAGTTATTCTAGTAACTTGAATTCCATTATAAAGCATCTTAGCAAATCATGGATGTCTGGGAAAGGTGATTAGTGCATATATTGTGCTGACCCATTTCAAGTTCCTATCCTCGGGTTGATAATTAAATGAGGTTATTTAGCAGATTATGGTTATTGGTTGTGATGTTCAATCCCTAAGTAGAGGAATTCATGTTCCTAGTTATTAAGTTGATTAAAGAACACTACACTATTTATAAACCCTGCAATATTCCCTGATGTTTTTGGCCTTTCATCAATGTACCTAGCCACTCCTTTATTTTGATCAGTATCTTTTAGTTGTATATAATTTGCTAACAGTGCATTTTTATGCATACTTCATGTATATCGAACCAACCGCATCCAATCTTTGTAACTGTAACAGGGTCCAACATACTTCATCAAGTCAGTAACTTTGTCATAATATACCTTTATGTCATCCATGCAAACTAGGTCCAAACCATGTAATGACAATCGTGCTATGTGATATATCCTCTCGTTGACACAAAAATTATTGTTTATTGGAGGAAGTTCCTTAGGTACCCATTGTTTTTGTAGATGTTTGTACCTCAAAGGCACCTCGATTTCACCTCTGCTCTCATCATCATAAAAACATGACCCCCCTTCAATAAGAAAAAATTCCATGCGTTTATGGAATTTTCTTCTAATTTTTTGACCTCTAGTTGATCTCCCTCCTTTAGACCTACTACATGTCTCGCTTTCCTCTTCTCTTCCTGAATTTCCCTTGCTTGAGGAAGACAAATCCGACAAATACCTATTTGGTGGTACTTGAAGGGAAAATGAGGTGGATCTAATGACCCAATAGTGCGGAATACATTCCCTTAACATTAATACGATAGGGGAGAAGAGCATAAACAGGTTCTAATAGATTCTAAAACTACTTGAGATGAATACAACCAATAAAATAGATAACATAAATTAGCATTCACAGATTGACACAAGATATACATGGAAAAACCTTTTTAGGTAAAAAACCCACCACACAAAGTCAAGACAATTGTATTCCACTAATAAAATAATTACATACAATGTTCATTTTTCTCTGATCAGCTCACAACAATTCTTCAAGTTCTTATCTCATCATTACCTCATAGAGTTCAAACTACTTATCTTACATTGTTGTACTCGACTTACAAATTCGTGTTGTAATTAATCTCCCAACCAATCGTCAACCATCAGGTTCATCAATCAGACATCCAATCACATAATCAATCTTCCCATGTCAATCTCCCTACATCGAGCTACCTAGGCATTAATGCCATCACCCAAATCGGGTCCTATTCACCAACCAAGGTCAGCCTACAATTACTGCTTTTACCATTTTGGATTTTTCCCAATCAACATTTTGTCAACCTGCCATGCATCCACCAACTATTCGATGATCGCATTTGACTTTGATTCCAACTCGGTCAAACTAGGTTTGAGATCATTTGAGCTCTCTAAGACTCTACTGCTCCACCGTTGAGCTGACACTACCCATCTGAGGTAACATGGTGAGCTCCTTTGAGCTCTGACTTAACTTGCCCATGCTACCACTTCACCATCTAAGTCGACTCGCGGTAATGCGGTGAGCTCGGACGAGCTCACCCGTTGACTCCACTGAGCTCTGCCAAAGTTACCCGCTCTACCACTGAGTCCAACAGACTCGTCCACAATGTGGCGGCATGACCATCTGAGCTTGTTGTCGACTTCACCGAACTCTTTCGCTCCTTCCTCATGCTACCGTCGATTCCAACCGAACCACCTACGGTATGGCATTATAACCACCTAATCTTGCTCCAAGTTTGCACTGCGCTACCAATGGCTCGTTAGAGATGACCTACGATGTGGCAGTGATGGCCTAGAAAATTGGTAGTAGTCAAACCAAGCTACCGTGGGGGCCGCCAGGCCACCCCACAGTAGGGTGGTAACTGCTAGAAGGACCGCAGGTAGTCTCACCGTGGTCACCACAGTGAGTGGACCTACTGCCCGCAGTATGGCGATAACAGCCAGAGCAACTACAGGCGGTCTCACTGCCACCACCGCGGTGAGTCAACTAACCACACACACTAAGGTGGTTACCGCCAAGACTGTCACCACAGAACCACCATGGGATGAAGGCACAACCGCGGTAAACTAGTAAGGACAGAAAGGATCTAGGCACGATAAGGCGGTAAAGGTTGAGAACATCAATTTTTCACCAAGTCATGAAAACAAGGGCTTCAAGCTGGAAGTTGAGACACATTTTCTCAACAAGCTCCCACTTGGCAAACAATTTTAGCTCCCCCATGGCTTTGAAAAATTATTGTCGGTCATAGGCCCCAAGGCCCATCGATTTTGTGCACCATCTAAACTTGTATGTGCTCACGAGCTTTGTTAAGGCATCTACAATATTCTTCAAGGTGTCAACCTTTTCCATACTGACCTTCCCATCTTCAACCATGTCCCTCATGAAATGATACTGCACATCAATGTGCTTGGTCTTGGCATGGAATTTTGGATTCTTTGCCAAAAAAATGGCACTCTGACTATCATAGAAAATAGTGATCTTCCCTGCATTAAAACCAATGTTTGAACACAAATGATTTAACCAAATAGCCTCCTTATAGGCATGATTTTCAGCCATGTATTCTACCTCAATCGTGGATAGAGAAACTATAGCTTGTCACTTGCTCATCCAGCTGATTCCTCTACCATTAAGCATGAAAGTTTATCCACTGGTGGATCACCTACTGTCAATGTCCCCTACCCAATCTGAATCAACATACCCATGAATGTTGAGATTCCTCTATGATGCAACCAAAATTCCATGGTAACACAGGGTGTAGTCTAAATTTCCTTTCAAATACCTAAACACTCTCTTCACAACATCCCAGTGTGATCTTCTCAAATTTTCCATAAATTGGCTTAGAATTCCCACTGCTTGGGCAATGTCTGGTCTTGTATAGACCATAGCATACATCAAACTTCCAAAAAAACTTGCATAAGGCACACTGGTCATATCCTCCATCTCAGTAGCAGACTTTGGACGGTCTTCAATAGATAGCTTTGTTCCCTACATGATTGGAACAACTAGCTACTTGCAGTCATCCATGTTAAGCCTCTCCAAAAAAAAATTCACATACTTACTTTGACTGAACCAAATATTTTTGCTTGTTCTGTCCCTGGTTACCTCCATTCTAAGAATGTACCTTTTGCACCAAGATCTTTCATTTCGAACTTTGCAGACAATTGAGATTTAAGATCAGAAATCATAGACTTGTTATTTCCTATGAATAACATATCATCCACGTACAGGGTAATAACAAGCACACGATCATTCTTAGATTTATAATGAACACAATGATCAAATTTTGATCTTAGAAATCCCATAGACAACACAAATGTGTCAAATTTTTGGTACCACATTCTAGGAGATTGCTTTAAACCATAGAGAGATTTTTAACTTGCAGACCACATTTTGTTTACCTCTTTCAACAAAATGCTCAAGCTGGGACATATAGATTTCTTCTTTCAGCTCACCATGGAGAAACGATGTCTTCACATCCATCTGTTCAATTTCAAAGTCATACACAACTGCCAATGACAATAAAAATCTGATGGATGTCAGCTTTGCTACAAGGGAAAAAATCTCTCCATAATCAATTCCCTCAATTTAAGAAAATCCATTTGCAACCAACCTTGCCTTATACTTCTCAACACTTCCATCAAGGCCTGTTTTCTTTTTGAATATCCACTTACAGCCAACAGGCTTTCACCGTTTAGGTAGTGGTACCAAATTCCATGTTTCATTCTTTTTCAAAGAATCCATCTCTTCATTCATGGCTTGCAGCCAAGAATTCGAATCAGCCATGTTGATTGCTTCTTTCATAGTCCGAGGCTCATCAATGTTGGTAATTAAAGCATAGGCACAGTTTGAATTTAACAGTGAGAAACCATACCTTTCAGGTTTCCTTTTTTCTTGTGTAGATCTTCTTACAGGCTGAGGTTGTTCTTCATCATCAGAACTTCCAGAGTTGCATGAGCTTTCCTCAGTCTCAGGTACACCATGTTGCTCTTCCCTTTTTGGAGTTTGGGGAATCTCAACTGCATCCTTCTTCTTGTCACTCTAATCTATCTCAAGTTATTGATCACTTACTGAAGGTTTTAGCTCATGAAATATCATGCTTCTATTGTACAAAACCTTCTCAGCAACAGGGTTCCAAAGATCATATCCTTTCACACCAACTCCATAGCCGATGAGAATACATTTGATAGCCTTGTTATCCAATTTAGATCTCTTTTCATTTGGCACATAAACATATGCCTCACAGCCAAACACACGGACATGCCTCAGAGAGGGCTTCTTACCAGACCATGCTTCCAAAGGTGTCTTATCAAAAAGAGCAGAGCAAGGAGATCGATTTATTAGATAACATGTTGTAGCCATGACCTTAGCCCAGAACATTAGCTCCAGACCAGCACCACTCAACATACTCCTTGCCTTTCCCATCAACATCCTATTCAACCTTTAAGTAACTCCATTCTGTTATGGAGTGTAAGGCGTTGTTTTATGCCTTTTAATTCCATGATCAATGCAATACCTTTCAAAATCTACAGAATAAAATTCACCACCATTATCTGTCCTCAAATATTTAATTTTCCTTCCAGTCTGATTCTCTACCAAAGATTAAATTCTTTAAACTGACTAAACACTTTTGATTTACTTTTAAGAAAGAATACAAATGCCCTTTTCGAACAGTCATCAATAAAAGAAACATAATATCTAGAATTCAATAGCGAAAGAACATTAACTAGACCAAACACATTAGAATGAACATAATCCAGTATACTAGAATATTTATGAGGACTAAAATAAAATGAAACACGGTGTTGTTTTCCATAGATACAATGTTCGCAAAAATTGAACTCAAGATTACAATCATCAAGCCCTTCTACAAGACTTTTATTCTTCAAATTTTTTAAACCTTTCTCACCTATGTGACCAAGTCTATGATGCCATAGCATAGTCTTCTCAGCTGAGAGTTTTACCTCCAAAGCATTTGCAAACAGAGAAGTGTCTTCATCTTTCTCTACAGGAGCAGCATTGCTTGACTTTATAGAGGCACTATTACAATGAACATGACGTGCACCCAGCTTGTACAAAGTGCCAGTACAAACACCCTTAGCCAACACCATTGCACCTCTAGCCATTTTGCATCCTCTACTAGAGAATGAAACTTCTACACCAACATCATTTAACTTACTAACAGAAAGAATATTTCAAGCTAGACCTAGAATGTGCAGTATGCCACCAATCCCTTTGACTCTCCTATCAGGAAACTGAATTCTAACTCTTCCTCTGCCAATGATCTCCAGCATTGAATCACTTGCCAAGTACACCTTTCCACCGTCATACTTCTCATATTTAGAGAACCATTCTCTATTGAACGTCATGTGAAAGGACGCACTTGAGTCAACTAGCCAAACATCATCTAATGCCTAAGTTGTCAAGGTTGTTGCAATGAAGGCATCTGCATCACTTTGAGAAGATTCATTTTTAGAAGAATTCTTCTTCATCTTCTCCTTGCAGTCCTTCCGGATATGATCAGGTGGCCCACAGTTCCACCATCTCACCTTGAAATTTTTACCAGGAGACTTTGATCTCCCTGCAGATTTGGATTTTGACTTCTTGTCTTTCTCCTTTGTTCTACCTTGAACAACAAGGGCCTCTTTCACCATCTCAGAAGACTTCCTTCACATTTCTTCAGACAAGAGTGAAGAAACCACGTCATCCATCTTGAATGAAGTTGTTGTGCTTCCAATAGCCATCACCAGATGATCCCGACTGTTAGGTAATGAACACAACAGGAGCATGCAATGATCCTCCTCCTCAGTCTTTACACCTATAGATGCCAGCTAAGTAACACTCATATTAAATGAGTTCAGATGGTCTACAACAGATGCACCTTCTTCCATTTTCAAAGAGTACAACTTCTTCCTCAGGAATAACTTATTTACCAAAGACTTTCCCTAATAAATATCACCAAGCTTCTTCCACAATGAAGTTGCAAACTGCTCCTCATGGACATTTAGGAGTGCAGAATTGGCTAGACTCAGTCTTATCAGACATCTTTCTTTTCTATTAGCAAGATCCCAATCCTCTTGCTTCATACTTTGTGGCTTAGTTCCAGACACTGCTAACCAGAGGTCTCTATCCACCAACAAGTCTTTCATTTTGAGTTTCCATAACTCAAAGTTTCTTCCATTAAACTTTTCAATATCTACTCTACCTAATGTACTCACCATCTCAAATAGAAACAAGTTTTAACAATGCAATACTCCCACTGAAATAGTATTAGCACAAAAAATTGAGCTTTCTTTCAAGGATAACACAATAGGTCAAGCTCTGATACCACTTGAAGGGAAAATAAGGTGGATCTAATGACCCAACAGTGCAGAATACATTCCCTTAAGACTAATACAATAGGGGAGAAAAGCATAAATAGCTTCTAATAGCTTCTAAAACTACTTGAGATGAATAAAACCAGTAAAATAGATAACAAAAATTAGCATTCACAGATTGACACAAGATATATGTGGGAAAACCTTTTCAAGTAAAAAACCCACCACACAAAGTCAAGACAATTGTATTCCACTAATAAAACAATTACATACAATGTTCAATCTTCTTTCATCAGCTCACAATAATTCTTCAAGTTCTTATCTCACCGTTACCTCATACAGTTCGAACTACTTATCTTACATTGTTTTACTCGACTTACAAAGTCATGTTGCAATTAATCTCCCAACCAATCGTCAACCATCAAGTTCATCAATCAGACATCCAATCACACAATCGATTTACTCATGTTAATCTCCCTACATTGAGCCACCTAGGCATTAATGCCATCACCCAAATTAGGTCTTGTTCACCAGCCAAAGTCAGCTTGCAATTATTGTTTTTACTGTTTTGGCTTTTGGCCAATCAATGTGTTGTCAATCTACCACGCGTCCACCAACTATTCACTGATCATATTTGACTCTGAGTCCAACTTGGTCAAACTAGGTCTGAGCTCATTTGAGCTCTCTAAGACTCTACTGCTCCACTGCCGAGCTGACACTACCCATCTGAGGTAACGCCGTCAGCTCCTCTAAGCTCTGCCTTGAATTGTCTGTGCTATTGTTGCACCATCCAAGTCGACCCACAGTAATACAGTGAGCTCATCTGAGCTCACCCATCAACTCCACCGAGCTCTGCCAAAGTTACCCGCTCTACCGTCGAGTCCAACAGACCCATCCGTGATGTGCCGGCATGACCATTTGAGCTCGTCATCGACTTCACCGAGCATTGTTGCTCCTTCCCCATGCTACCATCTAGTCTAATTGAGCCACTCATAGTATGGCGGTATAACCACCCAAGTTCGCTCCAATTCTGCACTACGCTATCGTTGGCAAGTTAGAGATGACTTGCAGTGTGGAGGTGATGGCCTAGCAAACCACTAGCAGTCAAACCATGCTACTGTGGGGACCGTCAAGCCACCCCGCAGTAGGGCGATAACCACTAGAAGGATCGTAGGCAGTCTCACTGCAGTCACCGCGATGAGTGGACCCTCTGCCTGTAGTATGGCAGTAACAGCTAGAGCGACTACATGTAGTCTAACCGCCACCACCGCGATGAGACAACTCACCGCGCGTGGTAAGGCAGTGACTGCCAAGACTTTCACCATGGAACCACCATGGGATGAAGGCACAACCACAGTAAAGTGGTAAGGACAGAAAGGATCCAGGCGTGGTAAAGGCTAAGAACATCAATTTTTCGCCAAGTCATGAAAACAGGGGCTTCAAGCTTGAAGTTGAGACACATTTTCTTAATAGTACCTGCACTCATAAGGATGTTGGATGAATTTCTTTCATGGTGATGTGATCCCAAGGTGACATTATAATTAATCTATCATTTCATCGCTAGAATTTGACAGGTTATAAGGTAATCAAGTCTTGATAGATTGCAAGTTATTGTTACTACCGTCCAAATGTGTCCATCACAAATCAAATCTACTTAATGTTTTAACTCCCAAACTTTGTAGCAAGTGTTAAATATGACTATGGTCCACCAGTTACACAACCAAGGCCTCAAATGTATTCTCTAATTGTAATCAAAGGACTTTTTCTCTTCATTCAAGTAAATAAACTTGAAGGGAAACACCACCAAGTGGTTTATTGGACACCTACATGACTAAAAATAGAAAAAAAATTACATTTGATTTCCATATGTCTAAGTGGTTAATGGGGAGGGAGTGTGTACTAGGCCTGGTAAATTCATCATAATTTTATGCTTTGGCAATAAAAATGGTTGAATTCATCTTAAATCTTCCTATGTGTAATTGCTAGGAGACTTTTGGTATGTTTTAAGGTAGGATGAGTGGTCGCATCAATGTTCTAGTCCTCTATGACAAGGTTTCAATATCTTCAAATAGTGAAAGTTAGTGCTCATAGTCATTTGAAACAACAACATTTTGATTATGTATGATGGTAGGATTTGATAACTTAAAATTATTGGCTACCCAACAAACTTAAAGTTAAAAGAAACTTTTTCAGTTTAAGGGGTTAGCAATTTCTTTCATCTTTGCATATTGTTTTGATGCTTCAAACAATGCATTTTGTATCCCACTTCTATCATATTTTATTCCCATCCCATTGTAATTTTTGGAGGAGTTGATACCAAAATTTCATATCAAATACCACGTTATTGAAGCAATTTTTTTTTGTTTTTACTATTTTTCTGAATTTATTTTGTGTTGTATGGATCTATACAAGCTTGAAATGCTCTAAGATCATTGGTGTAGATAAATATATGTTTTCCCTTTCATTTTAATTTTTTTTGAAGTGCTCAATCATTGTTTTGTGGGAGAAAACATTCAAATACAGGGACTACCCTGTTTTGCCTATGTAAGGGTTTGAGGGCTAAATAGAAATGACATCCACCAATCCACCCACTATCTTGGAACTTTAACTCGATAGATTGGTATGAAAAATGGTATGATAGAGATTCATTTAATTTAGGGGTCTATTAAAGCAAGAAACTTGGCATTGAATTGATGGCCTAGGGCTGACAGGGGCAATTTTCTTGTGAATTTGTGGTTGTTAAGTCAGGGTTTATCAATTTGATGGATATCTTGGTAGAGTCATGGTGACACTATTTGATGGTCCAATATCTACTTAAAAATAAAAATATCTCTAACAACTCTAACTTCTATAATGGTATGGCACTAAAGGAACCTTCATATGAAGAATATTCTAATGAAGGACCTTTGAATTAAGGTCTTCATGTGAAGGTCCTTCATGCAAAGGTTCCTTTTATAAATAATTTTGGACATGAAATATTTAAAATAAAAAATACCTTAATTTGAAATTCTTGACATGGAATCATTTTTGAATGAAGCTTCTTCATTCAAAGGTCATGACGACATCACCTTCAAATGAAGGATCTTCATTCAACTGGTATTTTGTAATTTTGAATGTGTGATAATAATTTAGGGTTAATAATAAATCCATTTGAGCCTTTTATAAATGAAAGGAAATTTGATGCAATCATATGCCTTGTCAAAATTTTAACTTAATATTAAGGGCATCATGTGTAGTTTGTTGGGCCGATTCAACAATCTCTGATGCAAGGATTGAATTGTCTAGAATGTATCTACTATCAAGAAAGCCAAATTTTTTACCTATATGACTATATCTCAAGCAATAGGTTTAATTGTGATGGCAATGATATTGACAAATATTTTGTAATCTAGGTGTTGAGAAGCATAATTGGCCACCATCCTAGGAAAGATTCTTTAGGTGTTAAAATTTAACAATACCTTAATTGATGAAAGAGCCCAAAGAGTCTTTCTCCATGGTATCCAAGTACACATAGCAGCGGTCTTCTCTTATACAGTTGGACATTATTTAAAGAACCTAGCTAGGAATTATTCATTTAACCTAAGGTTTTCTCATAATTCCATCATTGGAAAAGTATGATCAAATTCTTCTATTATGAAGAATTGGTCTATGTGCCTCTAGTAATCACTATAAATGTTTGTAAGGATAAAATGACTAATTGCATCAGGTAGGAGAGAATCAACTTTGATTTATTCAAAGATTATATTCCTCTATTCATAATTTTTTAGGGTTGTGTGTGGAGGAGGTTATCACTACCAAGAAGGGAGGAGACCTTTCCTTGCATATGTTTGTGGTGGAGGTATTAAATAAGAATTGTATGCATCTATTTCCATACATTAGATCTAGATTAGCCTAGCATATACTTGGGCTCCTTTTCCCCTATAAACTTCCATTTTTTTTATTTTATGTTATGTTAGCATAATTCCATGCTATGTTGAAATATAAGAGGTGGAGGAGGCCAAAAGGAAATAACCCCTTTTTAGTTGTACCTTTGATTTTTTTCTTATTGTTTTATTTTTTTAGCAACTTTGCGGACATAAGATTTGAGGTAGGTCGTAAAAAAAAGAATAACATGTTCCCACCAAATACCAAGATGTGGGTAGATTATAGGAATTTTTCCAAGACCTGAGGTTGGTCGATAAAAATGTGAAAGACTAAGCTAGTTTATTTTTTTTGTCTTATCTTATACCATTTTATGAGAATGGGGGTGCCAATGTACAAGAATATATTTGGACACTAGGCATGAAAATTGTAGGTTAAAGAGAATGGGGGTGCCAAAATTATAGTACTCATTGTCCCTTGGTCATCGATTTTCCCTGAGTGCCCTCATTCTCGTTCTCGACGCTGGTATTGACCTTTTTTTCACTCCTCCATACTCTTCCTCAGTGTTGGTATTGACCTTTTTTTCACTCCTCCAAACTCTTCGTCGGCACTAGTATTGACCTTTTTTTAACTCAAAACTCTTCCTCGGTGTTAGTATTGACCTTATTTTCACTCCAAACTCTTCCTCAGCGCTGGTATTGGCCTTTCACTTCTCCAATTTGATGAGCTACAACCTGGTTTCGTTAGGTTTTAGAGCATGTTAATTAAATTTAAAATTATGGCACCATTTAGAGTAGTGAATATAAATCAAGACAAGCCTATTATAGTCATGAGGTAAATAATAAAACTCCTACGATACTTTGTGAAACCATTTTCCTTGGTTAAAGGGAGGCCATAAAATATACCTTTGGATTTTTCAATCTTTATATATGAGGATTTTCAAGGTTCTTATCAAGATGAGTAATGGAAATGTGTGCAACAAGAATTTTTTAAAACACATGGAATCTCCTTGCCAAAGAAAGGGGCTTCATAATTTAATATGATATTTTTCTCAGCTCTAGAAATGATATGTTTCCTTAAAGAGGAAGGAAAAACCTAAAAGGAAAAATAGATTCTTAGGAATCTCAACACTTCCTTATGATCAACCCCCTTCTATCCATAGGAATTGAACCAATTGGGCTTGGCTAAGAAGGATTTACTATAACATTGAGTTTTATGCCACTATATATTTGACCTTAAAGCTTTCCAGAAAATATCTAGGCATTGAATATCCTAAATAATGTCATGTTTTTCCTCCGAGAGAGTGAGAAAGGAGTCATTATAAAAATGACTATTGAATATTTGGGCTATAGAGTTAGGAAAATTAGCACCTTTAATAAGGTTCCATGAAATACTACTAGCCAAAATATATCCAAAGGCTTCCATAAAAAACACATATAAAGTAGGAGCTAAGGGGAAAACATGAAAAATTGAATGAAAACACCCAAAATCCTCAAATTTATGTCCATTCATGGTAATACAAGTATAACCATCATAACTTTTTTTTGAAAAAAGTAAAAAAATTGAGGAACAAATCCTAGATGACATAACTAGTCCAATTCAACACCAGAGGTAGCAAGAGATTAATGAAATTACCACAAGTTTTAAGTAGAAGTAAACTGACATTTTCAAGTACTAATGCTAGTATGAAATTGTGACTAGCTAAATGGAAAGAAAAATAGAAAATTGTAACCAACATTTAAGTGAAAATAATTAAAAGTAACAACACTTTTTGCATGGTTGAACCAATTTAAAAATTCAGCCAAAGGTGATAGTAAGAAAATTAAAATGCACCTATATGAAATGTTTAGTCTAAGAGCCAAATTTGGATTACAAAGTTAGTAAGAATTAGTGTCGAAAGTGGAAAATTAATCATGAAATCATGGCTAATAGAGCATACAAAATATATTGGAAAATTCAAGAGAACTTATATCTACACATAAAAACACTCAAAATAATAATTATATCATATAGTTCATTTGGGAATATATTACAATATGGCTTTTACAAAGCATTTCGAATATACCTTCCCATTTGAATTACTATCTTACAAGAATATAACTAATTATTTAATAACAAAAATAAACAAGTTAGTAAGGTGAATTTATTAATGTTAATCTTAATATTCCAACACCCTCCCTTAAGTTTTGCATTCCACACAACAAAACATGTTGATTGAAACAAACAAATATATATATGCTAAGTTAACATCATTTGATTTTTCTTTAAGTTCTCCCTCAAGAACATCATTGGCTTGAGTTATACAAGTCCACACTGTGTGATCCTTTTTCTTACAATAATAACATTCATTTTTTATTTTTTCATTATTATTACATCATGAGTATAATACATTGTCATGTTGAGAATCAACTTTTAAATCTTTTCCATTGTTCTTTTTTCTTCTCCTAATAGGGCCAAAATCACATCTTCTTGTGTTTGAGAAGTTATTGGACTAAGCATAGAAATAACATTGTTGTATTTTCAAACTATTTAACAAAATATCCTTAGCATATTCATCATCTAATAGAGCCTTGACTTCTACCAATTGTCTAATGAGAGATCTCAAATTTCTTATGTGATTAGACATAGTGATTATATCTCTCATTTTGAATCTAAATAGTTGAAGTTTTAGGAAAAACTTCACATTAACTATTTTTGCTCCAAATATTTTATTGAAATTATCCCAAATTTCCTATGATGATTTATCTAAATCTATATAATAAAATTTAATGTCAAAAAGGGAAAGACCAATAATATATTTGACTTTATCATCTATTTTATGTCATTCCAATAACTTATTTGCATTAGTAGGTGATTTTTTGTTCCCATGCAGGATTCTCTATTATTCATTTATTGCATTTGCATTTTTGTTTTGCAAGTATGAAATTTATAACAATTTTTTTTGTTTAAAAGAATCTTTATCTTAAAAATATGAACTAAAACTATTTCAAAATTTTAATGGCAACCTTATCACTCTAAAAAGTACAACTTAAACATCCCTTTCAAAACTTGTAACCAGTTTTGAAACACTCTCCAATTAATTTTTCCTCATCACAAACATTGACACCATTTTACTGTTCTAAAAAAATTATTGAATCCTCTTATGCATCAAACTTATTTAATTGTTTCAAAAAAAAAAAAAAAATTAAATTTGAAAATATGACTTTTCAAACTTCACACTTCCTTCTTATTATTACCAATGCCATTACTTTAAATCAAAAACAAATGAATGTTATAAATGCATTATTTCTATAAGGAAACAAACCATATATCTCTTTTTAATGACCAACTTAAAGAAGACTGCAAATAGAAACTTGGTCGTTGTATAGAACATTGAAAAACTAATAACAAAGAATTAAAAAAACTACTACAAAGACCTAGGATAGGCTAGAGGCCCATAGTAGAACTTTCATCACAAAGAAACTATCCTTTATAGTGATTTTGCACTCGTTGATTCCCTAAAGAAAACCTTATCTTGAGTATAATCTATCATAGTCACATATGGTCACATTATTCTTGACCATTTGATATCATAAAAAACCTCCAAAATCTAGTATTCAAATAACCCATATCATCGGCAAGACAAGTTCCATCGGGGTGAAATGAAAAGTTCATATTGATCATATAGGTCTCACTGATGAAGTTCCATCGGCAAGAAACATGTCTTGTCTCACCGATCAAAGCACAAGGAGTTGTATCGGCCAGACCAACGCCATCGGAGCAAGATCCCTAAGTTAGCCCGAGTGCATTTGTCTCGCCGATGAAATATCATCGCCGAAACACTCATCTTGTCTTGCCGACAAAATAAAGAAACATACTATCGCCAAGACAAACGCTATCAAAATGAGTTCAAACTTTCCTCCCTACCCACTATGTCACGTCGATAAGATTACATCGGTAGGAGTCTTGGTGACATACTTGAGATCAAAGGAATAACCAGCGGGGAGACATATAACATTGGAAAAATTACTGAATGTCTTAGCAATACACCATGCCTTGCCGATGAAGACACAAAAAAATCAAGATAGTCATCAGGGTGACTCTTGGAGACATTTATATGAATCAGATGGATAGATTATATGATATTGGCATAATGTCTCCCCAATAAAAATAATGTTTAATGAATGTTATTCAAGCCTAAATAAAAGGATCACCCAAAGTTTCAATTGTATTACCAATAGAACATTTGATGTGACAGTGGGTAAATTCAAAGATCAGCTACGCTCGTGTTCAAATCTAGGACATTAATGGTAGTATTATTACCAAATATGTCTATGATTTCTTCAATTGAGTATAATCCATCATATTCACACATGATCACATCATTCTTGACCATTTGATATCATGAAAAACCTCCAAAATAGAGTATTCAAATAACCCGTATCATCGGCAAGATAAGTTCCATCGGGGTGAAATGAAAAGGTCATACCAAGCATATAGGTCTCACCGATGAAGTTTCATCGGCAAGAAACATGTCTTGCTCACCAATTAAAGCACAAGGATTTGTATCATCCAGACCAATGCCATCGAAGTAAGATCCCTGATTCAGCCCGAGTGCATTTGTCTCGCTAATGAAATATCATCGCCGAACACTCATCTTGTCTTGCCGACAAAACAAAGAAACATATTATCACCAAGACAAATTCTATCAGAATGAGTTCAAAATGTCCTCTTAACCCACTATGTCATGCCGATAAGATTACATCAGTAGGAGTCTTGGGGACATACTTGAGATCAAAGGAATAATCATCAAGGAGACTTATAACATACGAAAAATTACCGAATGTCTTAGTGATACACCATGTCTTGTCGATGAAGACACAAACAGATCAAGATAGTCATCGGGGTGACTCTTAGCGACATTTATATGAATCAGATGGATAGATTATGTGATATCAGCGTAATGTCTCCTTGACAAAAATAATGTTTAATGAACATTAGTCAATCCTGAATAAAAGGATCGCCCAAAGTTTCAATTGTCTTGTTAATAGAACATTTGATGTGATAGTGGGTAAATTCAAAGATCAACTACACTCATTTTCAAAGCTAGGACAATGATGGTAGTATTACTGCCAAATGTGTCGATGATTTCCTGAATTGAGTATAATCCATCATAGTCACATATGATCACATCATTCTTTACCATTTGATATCATGAAAAACCTCCAAAATCTAGTATTCAAATAACCCATATCATCGGCAAGATAAGTTCCATCAAGGTGAAATGGAAAGGTCATACCGAGCATATAGGTCTCACCGATGAAGTTCCATTGGCAAGAAACCTATCTTGTCTCATTGATCAAATCACAAGGAGTTGTATCATCTAAACCAACACCATCGAAGTAAGATCCCTGAGTCAGCCCGAGTGCATTTGTCTCGCCAATGAAATATCATCGCTGAAACACTCATCTTGTCTTGCAGACAAAACAAAGAAACATACTATCGCCAAGACAAACGCTATTGGGATGATTTCAAAATTTCCTCCCAACCCACTATGTCACACCAATAAAATTACATCAGCAAGAGTCTTGGCGACATACTTGAGATCGAAGGAATAATCATTGGAGAGACTTATAAAATCGACAAAATTATCGAATGTCTTAGCGATACACCATGTCTTGTCGATGAAGACACAAACAAATCAAGATAGTCGTCGGGGTGACTCTTGGCGACATTTATATGAATCAGATGGATAGATTATGTGATATCGGTGAAATTTCTTCCCGACAAAAAGAATGTTTAATGAGCGTTAGTCAAGCCTAAATAAAAGGATCACCCAAAATTTCAATTGTCTTGTCAATAGAAAATTTGATGTGACAGTGATTAAATTCGAAGATCAGATGCGTTCGTGTTCAAAGCTAGGACATTAATGGCAATATTACTACCAAATGTGTCAAATATTTCCTAAATTGAGAAAATTAATTGAAGGCGAATTTTGCAAAGTTAGCAGCAGAGGAACAAACGAAGGGCTAAAAGATCTTGCAGTCAAAGAATTCTAAATAAACTTGTAAGTTCCCTGCAATTAAATTATGGTTTAGTGATTCATAAAATGAAAAGCACTAGCTCAGGAAAAGAAAAAGGTAGGAAACCGAGTGAGAGTAATAACCCTAGAGGAAAAAAGCAAAAAAATGAAGCAGAGAAGAAACTGGGGGTAGCTAAGAGGAAGTTAAACCAAGACTTAATTGATCAATTGCCCACCTAAGGCCAGGTGATCTGCACAACTTAGGGAAGAATTGGAAAAGCTAGAGGATAAATGCAAGCATATATGAGACATATGGACCCCAATTAGGGGATATGAGTTGTTTATTTTTCATTACTAATGAAGGAACCGATACGAGCCTATGTGCAATCCTTGGAAGTTAAACCTAGGGAAAGTAGTCTGCCTCAATGTATTTGTAAATGTAGAATTGGTGAAGATGCTAGCTACCTATTATAATCCAAAATTTAAAGCTATTTGTGATCCATCAAGAAAACCATTTATACATGTATTTGAAGCTGCCATTTGTGAGATTTTTAACCTAGAGGGAGTGTGTGGTGAAAAAATTGTACCTGAACAGCTGGAAAAGGAATTCTAGAGGATGGATACTTTGTACAAGGGTTGGAGGTTGCCACTACATAGTTCTAAGAAATATGGTGTTTCAGTTCCACTGAATGACAGTGATGGTGCCCCGTTCCATGTTGATTTGTTTGAACACTACATGAGGTACACATATTTTTCAGTGTGTCAAGTGTTGGGAATGGAGGCCCCTTAGCACATGTCAATTGTACCCATGGTAATTGTAGCGAACATCCAATGTTACAATTCAAGGTTTTTTTATTATGCTTCACACATCTTTAAAGTACTTGATTCAGGATTGATGGCATTAAAAAGTGGAGCTCCTATCTTGCACTTGGATGCTTATTCAATCCTAATGCATATGATACTTTATTATGGACAAGAATTGCAGATGTGGCCTAAAAAACTGAGGGTTGTACAATTTGATAAGGAAGGAAGGCTATTACCAGTACAACTCTGGACTGCCACCTGGGATTGTAGATTTGCTAATTCTTCTTATATACATTTTGAAGAGTTTTTTTGTGAAACCACTGTACAGATTTTTCAATCATCATTGTGAATACTCATTGTCAGATGAAATAAAAAGGTTTTTATGGCCTAAGGATTTCAATGGACCTATCAACCACAATTAGGGATTGGTATTGTCTAGAAGATGCAACCATGATAATAGTATATGGATTTGAAGATGGACCCTTCATTTTTCCCAAGACGGTGCCTGATAGGATTGCATATTTGGAGATTTCTAGGCAATTTGACTTTTCAGATGTTATGAATCTGACTTCTTTCAGAAATCAGGCATTTATGCCTAGTACATTATGCTTCGGTGATTTCATTGTATTAGAAAGGGATGGATGACATGGTTCTCAAAAAAAATTGCAATACAACATGAAGAAGGGTTCATTGCGAAAAGGATTTGATCCAGAAGGGTATATTGATTTTTCCAAAAATAAAATGAACTTGGGACGATACAATCACATACCCTATATGTATGATGACTTGATCAGGAATTTGGAAGTAGAGGAAGCCAAAAAAAATCTTGATGAGTATAACAAGAGATTACAAGATACAAAACTATTATCTTTTGATGAAGAGGCATCTGGTGATGGTAGGCCTAGCAGTACAATTGATAAATTTCTAGATTGAGAACTCAAGACTACAAGTATGTTCTCAGGGAACCAAATGTTGAAGAGAGTGAAGATACTGACACAAGACAGATAGCATATAAATCATTTGAGATTGATGATGAATTCATTATAACCTCAAAATTTAAAACTTTTTTGTGAAAATTAAAAGGAAAATCAATAAGGGAATAAGTGGAGAATATTACACCAAGTAATGAGGAACAATTGTTGAATAACTTAAAATCAAGTGTGGAAGAAGAAATGAAGAGCATGACCTCTGAGAAAAGAAGGAAATTATTAGAAGATGCAGATGTCATGATCTTTCTTGGGTTGGATTTAAACTCTGCTTTGGTTTTTGATAGTTTTTTGAAAAATAGTAACGTCACACATAAACTCACCCTTGAGGGGGTAACAGAGATTTATGCAGGATCTAAGTATAACCTAGATGAGGGATAACTTATGATATGGGCTCTATATCCTCCACACAATAAATTTTTTGTAATTGATACTCAAAATGATTTTGGACATGTAATGACGTTAAAATTTGGTGAGGTTGATCCAATAGCTACAACAGAAATTGGCATTAATGTGGAAAAATTAAATGAAGCCCAAATCCAAAAGCTAATCAAGGAAAAAGAAATGTATAAGATTAATAATGAGAGACTTCTCAAACAAAATGATCACTTGAAGGACATGATGGGAATCACGTTGGGATCCACAAATCAATTGACTTGTGGTGAAATCTCCTAGGAAAGAGACTAGTGGGAAGAATAAAATGTGTACTCACAAGGTAAATGTGATGCACTCACTGCAATAATAAGGAAGAGGCAAACCAATTTAATGACTTGGTTGAGTAAGCTCTGGGGAACACATTCACACAATTTTAATACACTACAAGAATATAAGAGGATATATGGCAGGATCTGAGAGAAGTTCCGGGAAATAAACCAAATGGATGCTCTTGATAACATAGCTATTGATACTGGAAACCATTTTATGAAAAAACATAAATACTTCCATGATAAATTGCAAGGTGATGAGTAGGGGATGATCAATGTCACAAAAAAGGGAGTACCAATTGTTATGCCTTGCATAACCACCCCATCTTTTGCCTTGGTCAAAATGGGTCCCCCGTTTTGTTTTTGTCCTTGTTTGTTTTTCAAAAAAAAAATGGATTTATTCTTCTCTAGTACTTTTTTTTTCTTTGGTTTGTTCTATCAGAACTAGAACCGGAACTAAATTGGGTTTTGAAACTTGTTTCAAAAATTGATTATGTCCCCGTCTCGAAATTATTTTCTTTTTGTCGTCGTTTGGCTTTGTCTTTGTCGAAGCCGAAACCGAAGCAAACATTAAGTTTGAATTTATTCATGGTTTTTAAATCAATTCTCATTCTGCCTCTGCCTTTTGGTCTGTTTGTTTAGACTTAGGTTTTGTTTTTGTTTTTCTCATTTTTGTCTTCGTGTTTTTATTTGACTTTTTGTTTCATTTTCTTCTTTGTTAGCGGAATCGGAGTCGGAATGGGAACCAAACGTGAAACTTTCACAAAGTTTCTAAATCAATCTCAACTCTGATTCTACTCCCACCATTTTGGTCGTTGACTTTACTGAAGTCACATAGCAGTAATTTTCCAGTTCCCTCTGTAGTTTTGACTCTATTCTAGCGCATTTATGGCATTGATGACAGGTGCCATGCACACACGAAGATACAGTTTTAACCTTAATTAGGGATTAACTGAGAGTTATTATCATTGTTTAAAGGATCAAGAGCAAAGTAAAGTTGCAGTGGAGCATTTGGTTGCGTCATTCGATCGAAAGGGATATAATCACACATGAAATCATCTCAGAGGGTTAAACTATTTATTTGCATTTGAGGTAGGGTTTATGTTCTTCTCTTTCATTTGATTTCGCACTTTTTGTTTTGTGTGGTCATTGGTTTCTCACGATTTTGTGATTCTCGGTTCTCTTGTGAGTTCATGTTCTTCGTGTTTCTTCTCTTTCGTTATGTGTTCTTATTTTCTTTTTCTTTTTCTTGCAATTTGGTTACTCGTTTGTTTTTTTTTATCTCAGTCGTTTTCACGTTTAAACGTGACCGTACTGAGATGCCCTACGTTTTAAATAACATAGATTAGTTACTGTTCTTTTGTGGGTAGGTTTTGATAAATTATAGTTTTTCTTAGGAATCTGGTTGCACACTAATCTGATTAGTTTGAATATAGTTGAATTCATGCCCTAAATTGTTTGAATTGAGGGTTTGTGAATTAGGGTTTTGTCGCGTTTTTGTTTTAAATACGATGCCCTAATTATGATTGTTTCCTCATGGTCATATGGGGATGGTATTATATAGGTTATTTTGAATCCCTTTTTGTTTTCATATGACCTAGTTCTTAGATCTTAGTGTTTATTATCCTGTTGAAAGCATTTATGATGTCATGGTTATTTTAAGCGGAGCCAGGATCGGAATCGATTTTGATCTTGAATCGTGTTTTTTAGAAAGTATCAATTCCATTTCCATCCCATCTCTGACTCCGTTTACAATAAGAAGCAGGCTTTCAAAATATTGGCAACCCAGGCGGAAGCGGAACCGAATTTGAATATAAAATCAGAAAATCTTCATGGAACCAAATCGGTTTTCATTCCGATTTCGGTTATTGTTCCAACTTCGAATCCGGTCCCACCTTGTTATTACTATAATCTCAATAACTGCTTTGACATTGATCCAGGCAGTGTTTTAAAAGATACTATTTAGAGTATTTTATGCCTAGTTCTGCCTCTGGTATATATAAGAAAGGTAAGATCTTAAAGCATATTTTGTTGTATTTGTTCAAGGATCTAATTTAAGGTTTTGTTGCAGGAAGTTAGAGAATTTCAAGAATATAAGGAGAACTTTCTTAGAGGAGTCAGCCTGCAGAAACTTTGAAGGCATCAACTAAGCCTAAGAAGGTTAAACTAGAACAACTTCCTTATACCTTGAGGTATAACCATAGGGGTCTTGTTGTCACTGTTAGCAAGGTGGAATCTGATTGGGCTGATATAACTGACACCAATCTAGGCCCATTCAATTATGAGGAGTTGTACTCAAAAACATTTACTGAGGATGTAACAAGGAGAACCGGAAGAATAGTTGAGTCTGGTTTGGCTCACATCACTTTGTTTCCTTTATCCATTCAATGCTCGGAATTGATAATGAAAGTAGCTAGAGCTTATAATCCTCCCACCAAACAATGTGTAGAATCACAAGATAATGTGATCATAGACCCGACTCCTCAAATGTTTCAACTTATGTTCAGTGTCCATGATCCAAAAAACCTAGCATAGCTTAATGAAGCAAAGGCTTTGAGATGTATAGAAAATACAAAGAGACCAATAGGGTGCACTTAAACAATAAATGGTTAAGAACAGAGAAGAATTCCCTGACAAAGCTATCAGATCATCCAAAGAGGGCAGAATTTTACAAGGAGGTATCCGATCTTATAATGATGTTGTCTAGAGTTTTTGGAAAGAGGGATGCATTTAATTTCAAGGAATGGATGTTTCCATTCATTCATACAATCTTTGATGGAAAGCAATAATTTTATTGGCCTATGATTGTCTCAGAAAACATACATGATCAGCTGACCAGAGTAAGGAAAACTAAGAGCTTCTTCATGACCTCTTATGTTGTCTATGTAGCAGCCAAAGGAGGCATCTTCCCAGGATTAAATAGAAAGGGAATATTGGGGGAAGCTGATGGGAAAAGAAGAGTATGGGATCATTATGACTAGCTATCCCTACAGATTTATAAAGCACATTTTAGAAGAGTTAATGGTGCATTTTTATATGTAGTCATTAACCAACTTAATGGAGATGCAGTGTACAAATTAAGCCAGGAGGCCATGGCATTTATTAAAAAATGGGGGTTTTGGTATATCTAGTACCCCAAGTTTACTTATTTCAGGTTGGCTGGGTTTGAGAGTCATCCTCACTTACTCCCCAGGTGCTACAGCAACAGGATGGTTTTGATGGAGTTTGTGTATCAAGCTTTGGGATGAAGGATAAACCAGGTTGTCACAAGTTCCCCATGCAATTGGGTGAGTACACCTGCCCACACCTTGTGGGAGCTAAGGTAGTTTGTAGTGAATTGATACACTTGAATTTGGTTTTATATACTGCCCGAAGGCACTTTGATCCAAAGAAAAAGATGAATGATTTGTTGGCTTCAGTCTTTGACAAGAATTTCAACCTACTGGAGGACTTTTGGAGTGATCTTCAGGATGAATATGACCTCAGGAAGAGGAATTGTGAGAGGTTACTTGTCTCACTTATGGTAGAATTTGGGGTCAAAGATGATATTCCTGATACATTAGTAGATGATGGGGTAGTATTGGATCCCTCGTATGAAGAATTGAACATAGGTACCAAGAATTTGGACCCGGTAGATTGGGATGTTGAGGAGACAATTGACATCAAGAAAATAGGGAGACCAGTCTTGGATAGGAGTATCCACTGGATTGTTCTCAGAGATAAAACCCCTGGGGGTCCAGCTCCTAAGAAAGGGAAAGGATATAAGAGAATCAAAAGCAAAATTCCTCCCAAGGAACCCTTGGAATTCTTCCCCCCAGATATTGAAGAATTTGAGCTTGAAGCCCCGACCCAAGATTTGTCTAGAGTACATGAGGAGGATGCCTCAACAGGACCTATGGCTTCAACACCAGTAATGGGTGAATCATTTGTTCAAGTCATTCCTACGGAGCAACAAGGAGGAGAAATTCCTAAGGGGACTCTCCATGACATAACTGGAACCTTAAAGGGAAAGGAAGTGAAGAGTGAGATCCATGATATTGAAACAGATTCTTATGAGACCTTGTTAGAAAAGGATGTGCAAGAGGAGATGTCTCTATAAATTGAACATGTGTTAACTAAAGAAGATCAATGGGCACTGTTTGAGGAAGCAAATAAAGCTTCAGATGATAAAGCACATGCAAAAGCAATGGAGAAGAAAAAGGCAATAGATGCTAAGGCACAAGTAGATGCCTTAATTCAACAACAACAAATGGAAGCCAAGCTAAGAGTTGATGAAGTGTTGAAACAAAAAAGGAAAAAGGAGTAGGAGCTAAAGACCAAAGAAGAAAATGATAAGCTAGAGATGGTGCAGAAGATCCATGATCTAGAAAAGGAAAAGGATAAGCAGCGAAGGGAAAGAGAATCCCTTGAGGCTAAGATTAAAATAATTGAATAATTCTATAAGAAGAAGGAGGAAGCAGAACACACACAAAAAGAGAAAGATGTTGAGGAGCTGGCCAAGTAGCTATAAAAGGAAAAGGAAGCCTCAGACAGACTTATAGCGTTGGAAGAAGAGAGAAACAAGTTACTTGAGGAGAAAAGTTTGGAAGAGGAAAAATTGAAGGAACAAGAAGACAAGAAGATGCAAGAACAAAAGGACAAGGAAGAAGCTGAAAAGATTGCTCAAGAAAATGTAGAGAAAGAACAACAAGATGTACAGGAGGTTGATCCTCAACCTAAGGTTAATATGCTACAACCTTTTTCCTCTACAACTGTTGCTTCTTCTTCTATTGTGATGGCCACTACTTCAAGTGCTCCCACTTGGTTAAAACTTGATCGTCAAAAGAGGCCAGTAACACCCTCACAACCTCTTCATTGGGATGACATGATGAAAGAGATTGAAAAAGAAAGACCCAAGAAGAAGGCTAAAATTCTGCATTCCACTAGACTCATTGAAGAAGGGGAAATTGTTGTTGAATGTGTAATACCAGTGGTGGATAAGGATGTGGGAGATATGCAGCTAACTAATTACCAGTTGGGCACGGTCAATTTGGGAAGAACCACAAGAAATCAGCAAATGAACTTAATTTATTTGGTAGCATCATCCACCAAATCAAGGATGATAAAGGATAAACAGAGAAAGGATGAGCTTAAGGCTCAATTGGATCAATTATGAACCTTCTTGAAGAATGTTTCTACTTTGAGGTTACAACAAATTACCACCATAGAGACACCATTTTTTCTTAGCAAGAGAGAGGTGGATGCTTTGGTGCAGATAAGGAGTGAGGCTGAGATGATGGATAATTGGACCGACAAGCTTAATCAGGAAGTAGGTGAGGTGCTAGAAAGTATTTATGAGGTTTATGAGAAAGCTTTGAAGCTAATAGAAGAAATGAGTCAGCATGCTAAAGCATTGGGAGAACAAGAGGAGGATTATAGAGGGTATATCTAGAAGCTAAAAGAGATCAATAAATTGTTGAAATCCACTCTTCTGGAGTAGTCAATCCTTGAGGAGGACAATACAAATTTCTTGGAAAAGACCTCCAGCATAATCCGGTTTAGAGTTGAATTTTTGTACAAACATAAGAATGAAGTTCAAGATTCGAGCAAGGATCTAAATGAACAACTTAATGAACTAGAAGTTGTTATTTCTATTCTAGTGAATGTTGATATGTCGGTGAAGAAAGGCTTGCCTTTAAGTCAGTTAAAAGAGAAATGGGATGATAGACTTAAAGAGGTCATACAAAAGGGAGATGATGGAGAAGATCTATTGTTGGATCAATTTATGGATATTAGAGAAGAGGTAAGGGCTGCTAGAAGGGGGTTGACAAAGTTGAGAGACATAGGAGAGTTTTTTGTTGCTGAATTGAAGAGGATCAAGTTCGAAGACAGTTGGATTGATGGACCAGATTTGGATTTGCTTCAACAAGTCTTCTCTAGTTATGATGAGTACACTTTAGAGAGAACTCTGCATGCATGACTAATAATCTTATGGGCACATGGCTTTCTTTTCTCCTCTCTTTTTCTCTCCAGTTTACTAGATGATCAATATGGGAACTAGAGATCAATTGATATGAGTTTCCAAGAAAATTTAATTTCCTAAAAAGGTGGATCTCGACTTTAGATAGAGAGGAAGTTTCATATTTTGTACATCTATATATACCTGTAGGGTACCATATTGCAAAGATGGGCTGATGAGAATAAGATCAGCCACCTCATAGTATCAGATAGAATTTTTCATAGTTTTTATAGAGATACTTTTTTTTTATTAGTTACAATTGAATATAAATACAGGTTTTTTTTACGCAATATGGTGTTGGAATTGAGTTTATTGGATAAGGTTAACGCATCATAGTTTATCTGTATGCCAAAGATTGTGTTGAAGCATAAGTGTTTCTTATGTGATGAAAATCATTAGAAGGAACCAGATTTAAAGATTATTTCATTAAATTATCTATGGATTGAATTATTGAAAGTTTGTTGATCTATGATTTTAGCAACGAATGAGAGTTTGTTCTTTTGGAATCTTTAAATTATTTATGAGGTGTGATTGTGATGGTTAAATTAAGCACCATAGATGCATGCAATAGTATGTATTATTTTGTAAATTTCATAATGTAATATGGTTTTCTTGATCTGTCAGAGGAACATTCATTGTTGAAAATATATGTCCAAATATTAGATAATTTGTATTCATGTTTCACTGATGTATGCCTTGATCTATCTTTTTCTTTTATTTAAAACCCCCTTTTCATTAAATACAGATTGATGAATCCATCATTGCTTGCATTCATTATTACCAGCAAAGGCCCCTTGAATATTACAGTTGCATGGACCAATTGAGTGACACTAGACAGTTGAGAACCAACTACTAGGACCTTGGGAGTTAGGCTACTATATGTTGTCTTTCTTTTTTAGGAGAAATAGAGTAGAGATATTTTTTTTAACGTTGTTTGTGTCATTTTCACCATCAACACCAATGTTGTTAGAAGATGGAGGGTAACTAAAGGGAAAAGACAGATGGATCAAGGAATGTGAGACGATGATGCAAAATATTCTGGAGACAACCATAAGAAACGATTTAACAATGGGTGGGGCATGTGAACAAAATGAAAAGATGTTTGAAATGGATATAGCCATAAGGAATGCGTTGGAGGATGTTTATACACATGAACGGCCAGCTTACCAAGATTATTTGTCAAACATCTATTTATGGCTTAATAGAGCATAATTTCTAGTTTGTTAATGTTGTTAAGAAAAAGACATTTCTGAAAGGACACTCCATTTCATAATTTTGATATATTTATATTTGTTTCATAATATAAAACAAATATAGGCTAATAGGAGAAAGATACAGTAGATAGTTTTTAATGAAAAATTTGTTTAAAAGACTCAGATGCATGTATGAATTTTGATGAAGTTAATGAAGATTTCTAAACTTGTGGCTTAATCTTGGTATTAGTTGTTTGTGGAATTATATAGTTATCTGGTTGTCTCCATTTTGATGTTTTTTTGTTGTTTAAATTGATATATGAAGCATATATTCAGTTTACCGATACACATTTGATGTATTTGTGTGAAGTGATTATTTGGTTCTTTCAAGTAAAGATTAAACTCCTCTAGTCAATCATAGTAACTGAAGAGTATTAATTGGATCAATAAGAAGAATCACATAACTAGGATTGTCATTCTATCTCAAGTATATTTTTTCATTCATTTACTTGCACGTTTATACAAGTTATAAACTACATCTATGTGCCAAACAGTTTAAATTATTGCCATAATAGATTACACTTTTCTAGATCTTCACTAGACTCCGTACACCCAACAAGGCATTGGTCTCACGCTTTCATCTTTTATTTTATCCATTTTATTTTTTACATTTTTTAACTGAACATATTCTAATATTACACGTACACTTTATTAGGATTATATATGTTCACTGTAAGATTGCCATTCTGAATAGATTGTTGTAAACAAAATCCAGTCTCAATGCAAAATGTAGCAATTATTTTGTTGCTTTTGCCAAGTTTCATTAACCAAGCTATTTAGTTGGATGAATAAAATTGTGTTATGACCCTTGGTCTCTTTAAAATAATTAGACAATATTAGGGAGATCGGGAAGGGGAGAAAACTAAACTCCTTCAAAATAGGGGTAGTTGTGGGTTTGTTGGTTTTCTTTGTATACTATATACTAGTTCCTCTAGGATAAATAAGTCACAGTAGAAATGAAAGATGTTTGATTATCTACCTAATATTGTTTTTTCATTTTTGAAATCGAAGAGATCTACAACTCTATAGAAATTGATATATGCTAATGGTCAAATTATTAAACTATATAGATCACTTTAATTGACTATTACATAATAGTTTATGTGTTGAAAGAATTGTTTCCATTATTTTTAGTTTTTACATTAGAATAAAAATCATATTTAATTTCATGCCAATATACTTCTTTCATAAAGATATTTGCTTGATTTTTCCTTGCTATTTTCATCTTAAAATTTAAAAAAATGTATTCTATAATATGGAATTATTTTCAAATTAGGACAAAAAGGATTTTGAGAGATATATTTAATCATAATTTTTACAATCATAAATATCATTTAATTTATATGTTGTAACTTCAATACTTTAGGTTAAAATAAAAATAAAATAAAGTTATATATACATATAGTTAAATTGGCAAAGTTGTTTGTCCATTTTATTTTTTACATCTATTAACTGAACATATTCTAATATTAAACATACACTTTATTAGGATAATATTTGTTCACTATAATATTTCCATTGTGAATAGATTTTTGTAAAAAAAAACACATCACTTAAGTCTGCTCAGTTCGCAAAGGTAGACCCACCTAGGTTTGGCAGCACTTGAAGAGAAGAAGGTTAAAATCATTTGGCCTTGTTTGTTACCCTAAAAAATATCAAGAGATTGGCAACCTCTTGAGGTATTCTTGCCTGCATTTTTTAGAGCTAATAGCCTCCAAACCTCCAAATCCACAAAAATATTCCTCTTGTACGGCCAAATTCTTGCCAAACTCAAAAAGAATTATTTTAGACCAAAATCATGAGGTTTTATTGAATCTCCTACTTCCACAACCTCCCAAACCTCAAAACCAACTCAGACAAAACCCATTAGGTTTTTACATGGATAAAAATTCATAAAATCATATCTCCCATACATATTTTGTTGAAACCTAGGCTTGAACCTCTCATTTCGCATGCTTTTCTTCACAAAACTTGTGAGGACAGCAACTATACCTTCTTTATTTCTCATCCAACACCCTATTCATGCATCCTAAAATTACATTAGTATCCATGGGGCCTCTTACACAAGCTACAGTAATCACAAAAAGTGTAAGAGCCCCTTTTATATCATGTTTGGACTACAAAACCCTCAAAAATAGGGTAACTGGGTTGTATGCAAAGAAATGAAGCTTTCTAACTCAAATCAATGCCTTAAACCCTCAAATCAGATTCAAATAAAAGATAACACATATATTCATGACATGGAATTCATTTCACATCAAAATATGGCTATATGTGACCGTACAGTGCTGCAAAACAGGAAAAATACAAAAAAATTGAAGAAAAACACAGATTTTGAAATGTCAAGAGCTTGCATTTTGAATCCTCAACCATCAACAACATTTACAATGATCACTTTATGAGGTGTAGGTGCTCCTGCACCACTACCCCATCCAAAATTTTATCACATTAAACAAAGCCACAATGTTTGTCCAAGATAAGCCAATCAAATCCTACCTTATGTGTCCTAATAATCAAATTGGAGATGATCCTAAAAATGACATTACGAAGGGTGGTTGGTCTAAAAAATCTAAACGAATTTGCAATTATTTCACTACTGCGATCAATGTGTCATCTTTCATGAAATTTCTCAAAACACTATTCAGTATGATCATATGGAAATTTCTAGGAGAGTTACAATAGTTTTAACATCATGAATTAAAATTAAACTCTAAAAATTACATCATGAATTAATTATGTAATGGCATAAAAATTAAAAACATCATGAATTAATTATGTAACCACATAAGTCAAATATAATTCTATCAAGAAATTAATATCAAATAGATAATACAATCGCATAACTCATACATTTCAATGTCATTGATCTTCTTCTTCATCCAACTCTTTGTGTGTATCATCATATCCAGATTCGGCATTGTAAGGATTGGTCATATCATCATCATCATCATTGATATCAGTTTCGATAATATCATCATCCACACAGATATCATCTTCATGAACATTAACTCCTACATCATCATGATCTAGTTCCTCCTCTTTGACATCTTCGTCGGGCACATCATCAACTAACTATTCATCCCGATCATCATCTACATCATCTTCTAGTTCTTCGGTATCTTCTTCTTCCACCACATTAAAATTTATCGGCCTTTGTCTTGGATCATGTCTAACAACATATGACCAACCCGATTTACCTGGAACCTCTGAGTAAAATACCTGCTCACATTGGCTTGGAAGAACATAGGGCTCATTTCCAGTTCGCTCGAAATACCTTGTATTAACCATGGTAAACCCATTATCATGTTCAATAATAGTTCTCTCGAGATCATTTTCATTCAATCATAGCCTATACCATAGGAGGGCGAACAAAACTAATTTGAAGGACTTAAATTCACACTCAAGTATATCATCCAAAATCCCATAGTATTGATTTTCTAATCCTTTTGGATGTATGTCACTTCTAGATGAAACATTACTCACCTGAAAGACTGCAGTTATCTCAGAATCACAAGTTTTCTTCGTGTCATCCAACTTTTTGATTCAAAATTTATGACTATTGCACCACATAGCCTTGTGGTGTTTCACCTGCAGTATGTCAAACATGTAAAAATTATTACAATATCGTCAGTTGATAAACATATTTATTCTTGGCCGAATGTATGCAAAGAAAAAACTCTCAACATATATATACATCAATATGATTGAAAATAATTAAATAATATGGGTGATTAATATATTTATACGTACCTATTTATCTCTTAAATCATATGCTATATCAATTTCCCTTAGTGTAACATTGGAATCTCCATTACGATGAGCTTCTTTAACCAATAAAGCCACACCTTCCCATGTTAATGCACGACCAAATTGTTGGCATCGTTCAATCCATACAGTCATCCAAACAAGATTATTTGCAATGTACAAATGTAGTGCATCCCACTCTCAACCAACTGTATCAAAAAAAGTTGAAATTCACAAACGACGTATAATTAGTTAATTACCACGGTATATGACCTTAATTTATAATTGATGTATATTGAATATTAATAATTAAATAAGTACAATATACATAAAAACCAAATTTAAAATGTATTGTAATTAATCTCCATGACCATATTATAATTACCTATCACTTTCCTCAATCTACCTTTCCCCATCAGGTACTCCCCTTTGAATTTGTTAATGGAGTTGGGATCTCGAATGTGATCTACATGGATCTTTGCTACAAACTTAGGAAGATATTCATTAATGTACATCATGGTCTAATATACCATATATCCCTTCACCATAGAACCCTCAGGATGTTCTCTTTGTCTAACCAAAGCCTTCAAAAATTTCAAGTTCCTCTCAACCATCCACATTGACCTTGTGTGTACAGGTCCACACAATTCAATCTCCTCAACTTGGTGTATGAGATAGTGTTCTTATGCATTGAAAAATGTCGAAGGTAGACAAATTTGCATTTCACACATTAGACAAGGAATTTTTCTCTTCCAATAATTTATATCTTCTTTATGGATTCTTTAATATGACATCCATCTACAAGTGGTTCAAGGCACAAATATATTAACGAGATTTAACAAAAATATACAATATATTACATAACAAGTAAAATAAATGACAATTATAAGATCTATACAATGAATTGAACAAATATCACTACTTACCTCATGTATTTTCCAAGATCATATATAACTTGTTTGACATTGTTGTCGAATTTCTTTGGGAGAGATAGAGGTAGAACACACTGCAACAATTATAAAATTATATTTTCATTATTTTTCCAAAAGTAGTAAACATAATACACTAAAAAGTACATGCACTATACAAATATATATATAATATACCAGAATAATTACCTTAATGAAGGTATGTCAATCATGCGTTTTCATCCCTGGCCCAAATTCACCTTTCTTTGTTATGATATTGTTTATGTTTGTAGCAAATCCTGTGGGAAATCGAATTTTTCATATGACTTCTTTTATAGCATTGATTTGTTGCTCCGTTAATAACTAAGGGAGCTTATATTAATTTGGTCTTCATCTCTATTTAATTGAATGAAATTTTTCATTGCATGATTGGCTTCCTGAATGTCACTACAAATTTTGAAAAATAATTCTTTGTCATACCTTCCATCCAATATTTTCCATAACGTTTATGTCATATTATTTCTGATATGTATTGTATCAAAAAAATGCACAATTTGTAGTTGCTCATAGTAGGGCAACCTACTAAATTGTCTGGGATATCTTTTCAATCCCTATGGAAGTCGACCATTAATGCCTTGACGACCTTCATGAAGCATATAAGTTAAACAAATTAACAATGACAATCATTGTCAATTACAGCATGAGTAAACACAACACAATATAAAAATATAAATTCAAAACATATCATATATCATAGATAAACAATTTGATCCAATGTACAACCTTGACAATTAATTCTATTATATTCAAACTTCCATAGGTGAGGTGTCATTCTTCGTGGTTTTGATGTAGTCTCTTCTTTCCCATTGAAAAGATGTTTTTCAGTATTTTGATACTTATGATTTATGTGGAGGAAGTGCCTATACTCATCAAACACCTACTTTCCTAAACTTGTTGAACAACGAGATTTCATCTTTGGACCACAAATTGGACATGCAAATTTTTCATTTGTTTGAAGACCTGCAAATCATATATAATTGGATTAAATATGTCAATTTTTAATAATTATATATAATGAATAGATTATTTAAGAAACGTGCATGATATCTACTTCATAAAATTAAATATCGTTAAAGTCATACAGTCGAACGTTATAAGATACCACGAAAATGTGTTAGCCCCGGGGCATCATGAATTGTCCATACAAGCATTGCATGGAATTGAAATTGTCTTTGTCCTATTGGTCTAGATACGTCATACATAGTGACGCCATTCCATAACTTTAGTAATTTGTCAATAAGAGGTTTGATATATACATTCATATCTTTAACTTGGTACTTACCTATTTGAATGAACATAAACATTACATATTTATTATAACCATTTTACTGCAATATATATAAATTAATGTACATGACTATTAAATGAAAAAATATAAGTCATTATGCAACAAATAAGACAAATGAGATGCTACTACGTTAAAAAAAAATTATGTAAAAAAATAACTGCAACAACCATTGCCAATATTATGTACTCCCTCTTTATTGACATCCATGGAGGAATGTTATTGTTCATAACAAAAACAGGCCACACCGAGTAAATAGATCTCAGCTCTCCAAATGGATTGACACCGTCCACTGCCAATGAAATCTTGAGATTACGAGGTTCTTCTTTAAAGTGTGGCCCTTTTTCCTCCATGTCCCTAAATACAAAACCATCTATAGGCATTCAAAGAATGTCATCTCCACTTCTATTCCATGCATGGTAATCCATAAATTGCGCTAAGCTTTCACACCTAAATAATTGTTACATACGTGGAATAATGGGAATATAATGAAGAACCTTGTGAGGCACCTTTTTTGTTAGTTGATTTGTTCGATATCTACTAATATGAAATTCTGGGCATTCTGTTGTAAATTCATGTTGTTTATGATATATAATATGACCATTGGGACATGCATCTATTGCTTGATACTTTATTCCAATATCTTTCATAATGTCAGATAAGTCTCGATATGAGCGAGGTAAAATATTTGATGGTGGTAACAAAAATTCACCAATCAATCTACAAAAAAATTATTAATATAAAGAATATTAATGGTACATATTTCATCCTTTATTTACTAGTGATGAACTAACAAAAATTAAAATAGATGAAAAAAGATGACATATATGACATACCTTAACATCCATGAGATTGCTATGTTGGATAAACCATTCATAACCTTCAAGTTCACCAACAACAATACAGTAGAGAGAAGAGTTGTTTGGGAGCCTTCATAAAGGGGCTTGTATGCCTTCTCAAGTACAGGTAAATCATGAACATCATCAAAGTCATCTCGATCAACATGATCAACTATGCCACTAAATGTGTCATGGATCAACGTATTTGTACCATCATCTTCAACTGTATTTTCTAGCGCATGATCATCTTCTTCCATAGGATCATTAACTCCATCTTCGATATTCACAGATCCATGTTTCTCCACTTGCAAAACCACATTCATTGGGTCGTGATAATCCATATCATGTGCCCTAGGGCACCCCACCTTTATAATAATGATAGACACAAATAAACCATGATCATGATCAAGTGATTTTTTATATATATAAAAAAATTTGAAACATTATAAAAATTTATAAATTCAATCAATATAAACACATATAATGAACAACTTACCAATGGATGATATTCATGCCCCCCTTCAACATGACCATGTTGCCTACAATATTTCTCAATTGTTATGATTAAAATTCTTCTCGTCTTTAAGCCCTTGCAATTTGCAAGGACAATAGCATTTCCCATCAACCTTTCTTTTCAATCTAGCCCACAATCTATCAAGTGACTCTTCATTTTGTTCTGGACTAATATTATCTGACATGATTGTTTTTTATCAAGCATGAATATTTAGATATTCAAAAAATATCAAACTCACACTCCAATATTTTTTAATCATAGACAAATAACAAAATCTAATAATTTTGATATTTTACACCAAAAAAATTTGGCATGCAACCACCCCTGTAAAAGAGAAGATAGTCTGAAGTTAATGACCCCAAAAAACACTTTAAAATGCTAATTCTAGAAATTATTAAATTTTGATTTTACTATGATTTCCAACTGTTAGACTCCTAAAATCATAATATTGAACTTGCACAACAAAATCTCGAATTGAAATTCTGAAAATGCACAAGTCTAAAAATGAAATTTGATGAGATGTTACTTTAAAATATAATTTTCAAACATGGAAGTACAAATCTGACTTCACAAATGAATTCTGGAAATAAAACAGTATAGCATAATAAAGAGTTTCATTTGAAGTGGACCACCTTATTATATGCCTTGATAAAGTTAAAAGATCTATGAATTTTATCTATAATATAGCCTACATAGTCATTAGTCTTATTCACATCCCTGCTTTGGATATCAATAGGAAACACCATTAGATGGCATCCTTGAAAGTTCAATCCATTAAGGGAATAATGAAAGGGCCTTCCTTAATGATTACATCCATTTGACAAAAATAGTGTATGGTTTCAAATAAGGATGATATCATTTTGAAAGACTAAAATGATTTTTGAGACCGATCCTAACATATTTATGTTGAATATAATACATACAAACAATCTTATATAGACCTTCACTTCCACACTCTCGACAAAATTTTCTTGTAAGGACAACACTTCATTTGCCTAGTTTTGTAGGTTAAGCTAAATCTTGTTCTCACAAGCAACTTCAAATGTCTTGTACACTTTCATCTACTTATGAAGCAAGCCTCTATTTAAATTGACTTCACCATTACAATAGTGCTTCAAAATATCATAGGACCATCTTTTTTTTTAATATGTCAAATCTATTTCCATTTATATTGAATTTTCTTCCATCCATGTAATTCATGTCTTTGGTTACAATGTTTATTCTAGAATCCATATACAACTTCCTCCCTCCTATTGACATAGAATCAGTATGGAATACTATCTTGACTTTTAAGCTAGATATTAAAAATTGGTTAGAGCTTATACTATGCAAAGGGGAATAAGAATAAACCATAACCTTATCAGCAATTGAAATAGATAAGGGTTCACTCTATTCCACACATATTCACATAGACGATGAACATGATATTTGGGGTTCCTACTCTTACTATTTTTCTGTTTATTTATATAATAATAAGGTTACACTACAATATTGTTGTTTTCTTTTTATCTACTATAACTCCTATTTCCTCTGATACATTCAATCATACTAGTATTGTGCTTCCTGTAAGAACATTATATCATGGCTGAAAGAAAACAATGTTCAATGCCATGAGGCCCAAATGATATTCATGCATTGGTCTTGAAATGTCATCAAACTTAGACTAGTCATTGTTATATAGTATCAAAGTTTCATTCATACTATTGGTCAGTATGATTTCTCATGTGAATTGATTAAAGATTGATAACCTATATATTCATATAATCCAATCATTATGTTTGGCAGCGTATTGGCCAGTTTACTTTCCAATGCTATTTGTAAAATAAAATATAGTAAAATATAAAACAATGATCGTTTCTATCTACTCCACTGTAAATAATAAAGACTATAGAAATTTCCTTCCAGTTTGAGTGTTGGAAGTCTTTATTATTTATAGTGGAGTAGATAGAAAAGATCAAAGTTTTATATTTTAATATATTTTATTTTTCATTGTATTTGATCAACAAATATAGTTTGATGATGATTATTTGACTAGTGCTACAATATTAGTATCTCGGGGTATTATATATGCAGATATAAACTACATTTGTATGGTGTTTGATGGTATACCCATGTCCACTAGTTATCACCATAATTGTTATTATTATGTATATGCAATATAGGGATACTATAGAGGTAAGGAGCAACGAGCAAAGAGAAAAGATTTAAGGAAATGGACTTCAAAGAAAGGCATGACACTTTACTATAGATTCCTAAAAGGAGGTCACAATCATGACTATTCAAATAAACAATGATTAGTCCATGTCATAACCATGAAGGGGGCATTGAAATTAATAATAATAGTGATAGGGTAGTATGATGAACTTTAAAAGATACATAAAGATAAGTAACTAAGTAGTCAAGAGGGCTTTTAAAACATCATAAATCTTGTCAAGGGTTCATTTTCTTCATAGCAGTATGGTAAACTAATAGCTCACAAAGTTTCAAAAGAGGACAACCTACAAGTGTATTAAGGAGTGCATGGACAATATCTCAAGGAGCTACAACAATTAATTTCTTCAAGTGTTATGCAAGGCCATTGAAATCAAATGAATAAACTCATGCATAACCTAAAAGACAAAGGATAGTCAAGTTGCTAGAGGGAAGGTATCACAAAGGATATGGGATCACTTTCAATAGAGATGTGATGCACTTTTACGTTTTTTGCTTTATTTTTTTTAATAAGGTCAAATGCATTTTTTTAGTGTCTAAATCTACCACATAGAGATTAAATATGTTTACTTTCAAATAAAGTTGAATTATATAAACAATAGTCTTATGCCTCCCTTAACATAAAGAACAATCTAAAGTATTAAGGAATTTTATATCATTTATAATAGATTGTTTTTAACCAATGAAAAACTTGAGAGGGTAATACACATGTTTCAAGGAAAGTTAAAAATTTATCATAAGTAGCTCAATCCAAAAGGAAAAAATTTAGCATGGAAAAGCATGAGTAGGTTGACCAGCTTCACAAAAAGCACAAGTTACTTTTTATAACATCTTACCTATATATTACTTGATAAGGTAAGGAGTGCTCTTTTCCACTCAGTTTCATATAGTGGCATATTTACACACAAATCACCAAATTCTCAAATAACTAAATAAATTATATTACTTAATAAAGTTGTTACAACATGCCATTCATGTCAAAATCAACTCTTCTTACCACAAAAAGTTTGGTTTCCAATTTGACAAGTTCAACTTTTGATTTCTGTACCAACTTCTGAAGGAATTTGGCAGCTTATACTTCTACATGAGGAGACAATTTTATCTTGTAAACTGTTCCAAAGTACAAAACAGATAGAAATCATATAATCTGCATGATAGTTATAGATTGCTAGATGTTTGGCAGCATCTAAAAAGTTTAAGTGAACTAAGAAAAATAGAGAGGCCTTGACCTTCTTTTTTTCATTTTTTAGTTTGTTGCTCTAAATATCTCACAATATTTACAAATTGGTTGCTTTCTTTCTTTCTTGTTCAAATAAACAATAGATACATTTGTATAGAGTCAAGATGAATTCAAGAACTTCATGTAACAAATATACCATAACTGCTTTTACAAGACACTAACATCTAAGGTCTACAGTCTATTTCTGAAACTTGGCAAAGGGAAAAATACATCTTTATGAAGTAGTCTTCAAAAATATCATAGCTAAATGGCTCTAACTATCCACTATCAAACATTCCCAATTCTTTGTTCAACCCTCTAGGCCTGAATCTTGACAGTTGTTTCACTTTGTAGCTATCCCTATGCCTTTGATATTATCTAGTTATGGCTTCCAAATCTATTGAAAATTGATCATTAGGGTTAAAATTGAAACCTTGCAAATATAATCTTTATCCAAATCCATCAAAAAAATTCCATCAGTTATAAACAATTCCCTTATAAAGAATTTGTGAAGTCAGCTCTAAAATCTAGAAATGAAATTTTGAAAATGCACAAAACTAAAAATGAAATCTAATGAGATGTTGCTTTAAAATATGATTTTCAAACCTAGAAGTACAAATCTGACTTCACAAATGAATTCTAGAAAAAGACAATGACTACCCTCAACTTGGCGATATCTTCTTGAGTTTTTTATGATTTTTCCCAAGAAAATCGTCAAGCAAAACACTGTCGCAATAAATAACCGAGCTCATTTTTATTTATGTCGGCCACAATTTAATTTTGCAAGTCTGTTGAAATTTCGGCAAAAAATCCTCGTTGAAACTTCGATGAAAAATAAGATTTGTCGAAATTTCGACAAATGTTGAGGATAAAATTTAAAAATAATGAAAATTTTGCACAAGTACTCGACGATACATCTGATTATATAGCTTTCATCGGAAATTTTCGTCGGATTTTGCAATCAAATGAGTTAGTGAGTATATGTGTTCTTCTCTTTATCATGGATATATTTTTTACTATATTGCTATGACCTTCTTAGTAGCACATGTCATGCATTTATTTGGATACCATCACCAAACATCATCTCTATGAGATTTCCCTATTTCAAAATCCTAATTAAATACCTCTTACTAATAATAACTTAATTTCCCTTCTGAAACCATGAAACATGATAAGGATAAGAATGATTTTCCTATTCTCCTTTATGTATCAATTCATTCAAAACAATATTTTCACAAATTACAACATGAATAATAAGTTTAAATACATTTATCCATAAAGTGTTCCTATTTTAAATAGTATATGTATGCAACCATGAGCCACCACTATTATTCTCTAGCAAAAAAATATTTTCTTGGAATAGTAATTGTTCTTCTCATCTCGAGGATATCACATACATTTGTTGCAACCTCTAAATCATGTTCATATACTTTTTCCTTAGTCAAATTCCACCTTGGTTTATCCTCTTACCTAATTTCTTGTGTGTTAGTTTGGCACTTAAATGTTATATTCTATACCCTTCTTATTCTCATTTGTCAAATTCTTCAAATGGTCCAAATTATTGAGGCCCGCCTATTTCATCCTATTCACTTTATGTTTTGATAAACCTTTTATCTTATGATACTCTGATTTTTCTATTTATGTATACAAACTATGATACATTAATGTTATATATAATTAATTAAGGTTTAATGATGATTCATATTGATCATGGTTATATGGACTATTGATAATTGTTGTTTTTGGATCTTACTATTTACATGGATATCTTTTTCAATGGATATTATTTTGATATTATTGTGAAATGATGAAATATTAAGATATAATTAATATTTTTTATGCACCATATGGATTATTTTGGATATGATTCAAATTATTAATTTATAATGCATGAAAATATTTATGCTTCAAGATGTTGAAGTTTAACATTCCATGACCATGGAAATATGTGGAGTTCTCAAGAAATTAGTATTGTGATTTCCCCAATACACCTAGGCCTACCCTTTAAAAGGGTCAAGATCTTCTTATGTAATTGTTTATTGTGATTTGGTGTTATTTATTTTTGTACTTTTATTAGTATTTGATTTGATATTAAAAGGGAAAATTAAAGGTCCATTTATTCACTTTTTGTGTAAAACCAAAGCCCTAATGTGTCTACCTATGGTTGGGGTCATGTCATAAAGTTTTTTTAATTTTTTTAGAGTTACACCCTTGAAAAGGGGCCTAATAGATGAGTGACAAGATTATGGAAAAGGAAATGAGTGATGAGATTATGGAAAAGGAAATTAGATTTGGGAGGCAATAGTCTTCACCTATCCTCAAAGTTCATTTTATATAGACAAGTAACTTTTAATTAACTTATTTTGAAAACTTAGTTTGGGCTTGGATCCTAGTATGTGTTATTATTTTGCATCTTTTTGAGGAGAGGATTGAAAGGGACGGAAGGAAATAAAGCAAATCTTGGATTTTAAGAAGGAATCAATGGTTGACGTCAAGTCCACCATTTTTTCTTAAGTAACAAGTAGGTTTCCAAGACCATTTTTGTGTGCATATGCATGTATGTTGTTTATACTTTCTTAAGTAACAGGTAGGTTTCCAAGACCATTTTTGTGTGCATATGCATGTATGTTGTTTATACATGTACAAAATGGTTTATGGAAGATACACATGACCATTTTTGTTTATTTAGTATGCAAATTTTGGTTGTAAAACATATTTGTAATGTGTTGTGTGATTCAAAGTCACACATGGATTGAGTATTTATATGTTGGTTGTGGATCATCATCGTTGGGGTTAAGAGCCACCCATGTGAAGGTTTTTAGATAGGTTGGATCCTCTCTTAGGGAATAAATCTGAAAAAAATTGTAAATTGGGTGTATGGGAGCCTATTGGAGATGGGTATGGTTGAAAAGTAGGTTTGTTTAAGTTATTACACTTACATTATACATATGTATATTTGTGGTTGTGGTGGTTGATTTGATATGGGTGAGATGATGTAGAGATTGATGTATGATTAAGGAGATTATCATTACATATAATTCCTCAATAAGTAGAGGGTCCCCTTAACTCCCCCTTGTCATGGGTTTTTTGGAAACCCATTTGTAATGTATGTGAATGATGTGGTCTAGCTATGGGGTCCTATTAGAGAACCAAAATCTAGCAGCCAACAACAAAAATTCAACACAACAATAAATTTCTTTAAATTTTATTTCAATTGCTCAAGAATAAATCTTACAACACTATGAGGAGTATATTAAGATGTTCAAATTACATACAATCACCTTCAAAACTTTTCAAAAGTCCCATTTACAAAAAATTTCCCAAAATATTATAACATTCCTTTGTACTTTGGGCTTTCAAGAAGTTGAATTGTTGCAAGATCGAGTAGTTACAACAACTGAAATGACCTATAAGGTAGAAAATCAAGTTCAAAATAGAAAATTTATATGGTCCAATTCACTATCATGTTCCTAAAAATAGTCGATTCAAGGGGATAACTCCACATATTTGGTTCACTAGCAGAATCTTTCTCATAGCCAATTCAAATGGAAAACTCTATATGTCCATTTCACTAGCAAAACCTCACAATCCATACAAGTCTAGCTCACTTGAATTCACCCACAAATCCACTTGGTTGGGAAATTCCTAAAAATGTGGGAAAGTTCATTTGAATCGATTCACTAGATAAAATTTTGTTCATTTGAGCTTACTCACAAATCTAAATGCCCACAAAATCTCTACAAATTTGGTTGACTATGAAATGCTTGTAAATACAATTGGCCATGAATTTCTTGTAAATATGGAAAATAAATTCAAAAACTAATTTTGAAAAGATCTCTAGTTTACACCAAAATTATAAAAAGTTTACTTACACAAAACAATCTCACAAGTCTGGTTACATACCCAAACTCTATAAGTCCAATTGCAAACCAAATACTCGCATGAGCATATCTTAGCCAATTTTCATCCATTATTCACCAAATTTGAGTTTTAGATACCAATTAATCTCTTCTACAAGGTGATATCCTTAAAATTTCTAATTTAAATCCAAAAATTCCTCCAAATAAATCAAACTTAAAACTATCCAAAATGAACCAAAAATTGAACTGAAACATAAACAAAATTTGAATTATTTTGGGTGATGCAAGATTTCCTATGGACCTATATTCTTTTGAATTAGACATGTTTCATAAGTGAAGCATTTCATGATTAAAAAAATCATAAAATTTTAGATTATTTTGGAATAGAAACTCCATACTTATCAAGTTATGAGGCATTCACTCGAGTAGCCTCATTTGTTTCTCTATTCTTCCATTTGACTAGATATTCCTAACACTCTTTTCTCCTTGTTCTTTTGATCACTTGAGAATCTATCACTTTGACAATTTCTTCCAATTTACTTTTTAGCAAAAAAATTATCCACTCTTCTTTTCATCTAAACTTGGATGTGTGTCCCCTTGTGAAATTGTGTCTCCTACATGATATTTATACAAATCAACAACATTCAAAATAGGATAAATATCTATTCCTTATCGGAGTTTAATTTCATAAGAATTGGATGACTACTTAATCGTCACTTTGCATGGTCCTATCTTCTTTCAACTCAATTTATTAAATACATTCCATAAGGGAACCATTCATTTCTCATATGTGTCATGAGTAGGTCATCCACTTGAAACTCTTTCTCTCCTACTCTCATTCATATACTCCTTATATTGCATAACACTTCTCCAAATTATTCTTCACCTCCTTATGCAACTCTTGTGTTACACCCCGTGCGTTACTACATATTTACTATTACCATGTTTGGTGAAAATGCTTTAATATATATGAATGTGTTTTGTATATAAATCTTTATGGGAATATGATGAATGAATGTTTAAGTTCAATTTAATGTTTTATAATGATTATGTATATGAAATATATGTGATGCATATGAATGTATTCTTATCGGCTAACTATTGTAATGATGTACTAAGTTGAATGCAGAATAGGTTCTCAAACCTCTGGAAGAGAGGGGAAGTATCACTCAAGAGAAGAACTTGGTCTAGTGACCCTTATTGAGCCTAATTAAGCATACACACACTCACGCCCTAGTTGGTCTAAGTTGAGTCAAGTTAGTTCAAGTAAATGGTAAGTGATCTTCAATTTTGGTTGTGAATGTTTATATTTTTTTATGATCTTGTTTTATGAATGTTTGGATTGAGGAATGTAATTAAGTCTTGATGTTGAGTGAAATACCTTTTGTGTGTATTTATATTTATATCGATGAGATATATACATAAAATGCATATATATGTAAATATATGTACATGTCTACGATAAATTCAAACATATGAGTAAATACGTACATGAGCTACATAGGTAGATGTATCTACATATGCTCGTGGAGAGATTACCCATATTCATGGGAATACTGATTGGATGGAGGCAACATATATATATGTGTATGTATACACTTCATGTATATATGTCAATCGATGGAAATTTGATGAAGGGTACTCCCCGTATGAACTAGAACTCGCCACAAAGTCACAAGTTTGCACAACAAAAATGCAAGAAAAAGGGCTTATTTTATTCTCTTTGGAATGAAACATAAATTACATCATGCAACCTTATTATATGGGCTATCTTATTATAGTCACTTACCAAATTTGCAGATCATTCTATGAAACCTACTTCACGATCTCTCAACCACAAGCTATTCCACCACCCTCCTCTTTGTCTGCTCCCTCTTTCTCTCTATCTAGCCCCCTCTATATATCTTTGTTTTCCTTCTTTAGGTCGGCTTCACATTCTTACTCGCAAGTTGTCGTAGTACTGCCTTACATCCAATGAACATCCAAATCACACAAACAATTACATCGCTATCAACCACTGCCATTCCATTTGTTCATGCCAGATAATCATCTTTCATCCAACGACTCATGTTGGCAATTGTTTGACCAATCATGTTGATTCAAAACAATGATGTGGAATCAATGAGTAACTTCTCACCACATATCGTCATCTTATCCATCCATCAATCATCGTCCACATCACCATTCCCATCATCCTTTCCCCATCGTCGTGTCGAGGGGACACCAAATCCTCTCTTTCTAAAACATGCTTGTCTCCCCGACATGTAAGCTCCTTGTTGTCATTACTTTTTCGAAAGGTTTCACTAACGAAGCCCTTGTTGTGATATCAAACATACTTCCTTTAACCTCCCACTGAAACATGCTTGTCTCCCCGATATCGAAACATCGAAGGAACTCAGCAACTTGTCACCTCAAAATCTTCATGTCACCTTGATGTAGTTTGTCACCAGTTGGGTCATCCCACAATAATGGGTTACACTTTTTGATCAAACTTGAAATTGAAATCAACATTTTCAGAAAAAACTTTTCTTTCTAACACCTATAGTAGGTAAACTGTTAGGATTTTGAAAATTATGTAAACTAGTGATTTGTGAGATTTTTTCAATAGATTTTAAATATATATTTTTTAAAAAAATTGAAATTAAATTATAATTTTTTTTGTATCTCCTTTGATAACTAGTTTTTAATAGTAAACAATATTTTTAAAAAGTGGTGTGTACTTTGGCTCACATAACTTTTTTTCTAGAAAAGATAAAATTTTGATTCTTTTGAATTTAGGTCGATAACACTATTATCTAGTGCTTTCATTTTGTTCCGTAACATTTTGTTGAATATTTTTCTTTTAATTAAGTTTTGAAGTCAAACCAATTACAATTTAGACATAGGTGCACTTCAACTCGCATAACATTTTTGGTATGTATTGAAATTCATTTTTTCTTTTTTTGTTGGAACGAGGAAATCAATACCTAATGCATATATATCTTCAATATTTTTTCTCAAATTTACTATTTTTCCACAATGATTTTTCACCGAACTTGATATTTGATGAAAAACCTATGTTTAGTAAAACTATAAAATAAAAACAAAATATATTAAATTTATAGTTATTGGAAAGCACGTTTCGACCACTACAGTCCTCCACCAGGCTTCAATAGTCAAAAAAATGCATAAATTTTGAAATGGTGGAGGGGGAGTTGAAAAAAGGGGGGTTCGAATGAACCCTCCTATATGGTGCAAGTGGGGGTTCATTAGAAGGGGGGGTTCATTCGAAGGGGGTGTTCATTAGAAGCGAGGGGGATTCATTTGAAACCCCCTTCATTAGAAGGGGTAAGCCATTTTAATTTTTTTGATGGGAATTTCTAATTTTTCTTCATGGAAAAAATAGTAACCCACTATTGTGGGTTTACCCAGTTCGTCAAGGTGTCAAAGGGACACCAAATTTCATTTCGTCGATATGTAAGCCTCATTTTGATGTACCTTCTTTGCACCCATTCACTGCAACTGCAATGCCATCGGTATGTTCATGGGACTTGAGACAAGGTCTTGCCGATGTCACCATGTCACATCAATGAGCTAGTACACTAAACATAAAATGTCGAATTTCGCTTACCCTTAAGCCCTCTCTCTTGTTGACCTCCAAACTCAGTGAGTCCAATCTAATTCAACCCTTATTGAAAAGAATTAACTCAAATTTATTTTTTTCGACGAAAGATTGCTCTTCACCCTGGATGCTCCTACATCAAACACCTAGGGTAAGAAAAATTTTGTGAATATAGATTCACAAAATGGAGTTGAATGGTAGTACCTCCCTTTCAAATTGCAAGCAATCTTCAGCCAACCCCATTGTTGAAGTTGGTACCTGCAATTGTTTCTTTCTCCTCTTCCAACACTTAGCTAGAACAAGCAACCTCCTCCTCTGAAAAACCTTGTTCTTCACTCCTCTTCCTTGATGTGTAATCAACTCCACCATAACCCAACCACCTCCTCCAAATGGATCTCTCATTCATTTCTAATCTTGTGGGGTTCAACCCACCATAGTTCGTCCACCTCCACCAATTTACACATGCACCTAACTTTGCAACCATACAAATCCTTCTTTGCATACCAATCATCCTGAATCATCTCATATGCATTCACTAACTCATCCATCTCAACATGAAAAACACTATGCATTACCTCATTCTCTGGCAACACTACATCCACTTGTCCATCATCACCCTTGGGTACGACTCTATACTCCTCTTTCTTTATGCCTTCTAAAAGATTGTTCAACTACAATCACTTCCTCCTCTACATTCACATCAATGTTAGTAGAATAATACAAAGGAATCTTCCTTTTCTTCTTACAACAAACTGTTAGTCATATCAATCTCCTTATCACATAAGAATTCATCAACTGGTTCCAAGGGAAGATTACCAAACAACTCAACATTCTTGCATTCTTTTCCTTCCTCGGTTTTGGTTGTAATGCTTTCATCTACAAGGTGAGCCTCATCACCATCTGTGGCAATTTTCACTATTACAATGTTTCCTTCATTATCACTCTTCATATCATTCCAACACAAACCAAAGTTGGTGCTAACCTCATAAAAATCTAAAAAACTTTTAACCTCCTCATATCTAGACATCCCATTCATATCATTCACATGCAAACTAGAATCCTCCATGAATTCACAAGATGTAAGTTTTACCTTTTCTTCAATTGCTTCAACTTTGGTGTCCTCTTCTTCAAGGTCCTCCATTTTATCCATCTTTGTTTGGCCGCCATCACCTCTGGATCTTTATCCTCCATATCTTCCAACAGACATCCTTCAGTTTCAAGTTCGGGTTCTTCAACCTGCTCATACTCATACTCTTCCCCGATGTCACATGTATGAAACTCTATTGCATTCTTTCTTGCAATCAAAACATCATTAGACAGATAAAAATTACCTTCAACCTTTGTCTTCTTTTGCTTCCACCTTTCAATCTCATCTTGTTTCCTCCTTTCAATTTCATCCCTTAATTCATTTATTTGTTGTTGTATCTCTATCAAATTTTTTTCTCAAAATCTCCTTTTGATTTCCTCTAGTTTGGGATCCATATAATGACAATACCCTTTCTCTTTTCCATCCTCTCCGCCTCAAAATCCATAATAACACAAATCTTCCAACCCTCAAGTTACACAAATGTAAATTGCCTCATGTTCAACAATCTTTTTATAAATCTTCAACACCTTCAAAGACTCACAAGTTCCTCTATAGTTACAAGTATTCCTTGTAACAATATCTCTCACACAACTATCCTCTACCCAACAAAGACTTTGGAAAATGCTTCCTCTACCCACCTTTTCTCAATGGAGGAACTCTACACCTTCTATCTAGCTTTATCTTTGCTACAAGATAGTAGTCACATACCCACTTTCATGACTACAACAAACATACTTTCCCACAACTCTCTCAACTTGTCACCCGCAAGTCCTAGTGTATACTCTGCACTCTCAAGATCTTCTGGCTTTGATACCACTTGATGAAAGGTACTCCCTTTACAAACTAGAACTCGCCACAAAGTCACAAGTTTACACAACAAAAATTCAAGAAGAAAAAGGGCTTATTTTATTCTCTTTGGAATGAAACAAAAATTACATTATGCAACCTTATTATATAGGTTGTCTTATTACAATCATCAATCAAATTTGCAAATTAATCTATGAAACCTACTTCATGATCTCTCCACCATAGGCTACTCCTCCACCCTCCTTTATGTTTTCTCCCTCTATCTCTCTATATGTCCCCCTTTATATATATATATATATTGGAGTAAGAATGTGAAGTGGACCTGAAGAAGGAAACAATATATATATATATATATATATATATATATTGTTTCCTTCTTCAGGTCCACTTCACATTCTTACTCCCAAGTTGTCATTGTACCTCCTTACATCCAATGAACATCCAGATCACATAGGTAGTTACATCATTATCAGCCACTGCAATTCCATTCGTTCATGCCAGATAATCATCTTTCATCCAATGGCACATGTTGGAAATCATTTGACCAATCGTATTGATTCACAACAACGATGTGGGATCAACAAGTAAATTCTTGCTACGTATCGCCATCTTATTCATCCATCAATCACCATCCACATCACTGTTCCCATCATCCTTCTGCCATCACCATGTTGAGGGGACACAAATCCTCTCTCTAAACATGCTTGCCTCCCCGACATCTAAGCACCTTGTCGTCATTACTTTATCAACCTATTCAAGGGACTTGGATTCATGTCAACCCAAAATAGCAATGTCACCTCGATATGCCATATCACCCTATTAAAGGGATATCAAATCTTTTCACTCTGAAATGGAAAGGTTCCATCGATGAAGCCCTTTTCGCGATGTCGAACAGACTTCCTTTAACCTCTCACTGAAACATGCTTGCCTCCCCGATATCAGAACATCGGAGGGACTCGCCAACTTTTCACCTCAAAATCTTAATGTCACCTCAATGTAGTTTGTCAACAATTCATCAAGGTGTCAAAGGGACACCAAATGTCATCTCGTCAATATGTAAGCCTCATGTAGATCTAACTTCTTCACACCCATTCACTGCAACTGCAATGCCATCAATATGTCGATGGGACTTGACAGAAGGTCTCGTTGATGTTGCCATGTCACGTCAATGAGCCAATCCACTAAACATAAAATACTGGATGCCACTTACCCTTAAGCCCACTCTCATGTTGACCTCCAAACTCAACGAATCCAATCTTATTCAACCCTTATTGAAAAGAATTAACTCATATTTTTTGTCAATGCAAGATTGCTCTTCACCCTAGATGCTCCTGCATCAAAACGTGAGAATACGTGTTTATATATAGATTATGAGAGAATATTTTGAAATGAATAATATATGGTTGAAAATGGAAAAATATGATTCAATGGGAATAAGTGAAAGACAAAAAATAAGCCCAACTTCAAACATTATTACACTATTTATCAATATATAAATATACTAAACATTCTCTTAAAAAAAACAAATAACTAAATGAAAATTTGTATTGTATGCAAATTTCATCATTACAAATATATTGTACTTAAAAGCACAAAAGATATTATTGTCATTATCATACCAATTTATAGAAAGCAATAGTTGTTTAAAGCCCCATTATAACCTAAGGACAAAAGTAAAAAATCAATTTATAATGAATTTCCCATCAATCTTATTCTCGTAAATGTAAGGTTAAAGCATTGAGTAAGCATGCACTAATATTATCACACTATTGAGTATAAGTGACCTAAACAATATTTCAAGCCTTTAAAAGGATTAAAAAGAATGAAATGGTATAGGTCAATTATGAATACAATCTTTGATTTTTTAAAAATTGTCAAATTATGTGTATCTTTCCACCAAGGTGAACTAGACAATGAACCACGTACAACAATAGCATGCACGCACTCACGAATTTGAGCACAAACACCACAAAGCCCTGCTGGTGGAAAAAAGCCTCCCTCCAAATATCACTATCACACAAATTAAGCTCATTTCTTGACAATATGTGTCCACAAGTCCAATTTCTATTCTAAGCAAATACACATTAAAATATGTAAAGAAAATGGAAAAATAAAATAAAATTGGGGCAGGAATAGTGCTCAGATCAATTCAGCATAATGTTTGTTAGAAGCTGAATAGTTCTATATTTCAGAATTATGTAGATATAGTAAAATTACAAATTCAAAAAAAATTATACAAAGATAAAGAAATCAATATCGTATCATGTATTGTCAATGGGGTTGTGCTTAAATGGTGAAGTCATATGGTTCTCAAGATGGAGATCCATGTTTCGATCCCTAAAAGTAACATCTTAAGTTGGAATTCCAAGTGGTAGCTCTTGGACTTCCATTGTGACTTCTTAGTTGAATAAAGTTGAATAAGTGGTTTTAAGTTGAATATGTTGAAGGGGAGGAGGTTCCACTTGTGACCTCCATTGGTGTGGGGCCAATCTAAATAATCCCTCCTTACCGATCAATAGAAAGAAAAAAAATCAGATTATGTACACTAAAAATCATTTCCATAAATAAACTCTTTTACTGTAATAAGGAAAAATTGTGTTGTTTATTTTTAGTTTTTTAAAACCTTGTAAGCATCCTCTTTAAAAAATAAAATCATTTGGGTTAGGTACTAATCTTCGAACAATTTTAAAATAATTTATTTTCATGAAACAATCCACTAAAAAGAAAATTTGTGTTATTTAATTTTGGCTTTGTAGGACTATCTAAATCTTAGATAAAAAGTTTCACACATAAAAAGCTAAACAAGGCAATTTTCCTTCTTAATAGAGTTCCTTATACAAGTAAGTTTCTCAGTACAAATGTTTTACTAGTATCACAAACTTAAAAAAACATGATCCTTCCATATACTCTGGGAAATGTGAAACCTTACTAGAATTGAGATTTTAACGACTCAGCCCCAAAAATATGCTAATCAAGTCAATTTAGACTCTTCTCTCCTTTTAACATCAAAGAAGTGAAAACGACGGAAACTAACCAATTCATAAAGGCTGTAATTTTGATCTCAATACAAGAAAATGGACAAAGTGCAGAAGCACCATTAAGGAATAATACCTAAGAGAAGAATGAAATGATAAATTGTTCTTTCTTACCATTTATTATGTCTTCAATTGTGAGACTTTGAAATATCTAAAACATAATTTGTCAAAACTTGATCCTTACATTCAGTAAGATATATGTGAATAATTATACCCATTAAAAGTGGGCTTTTCCATTTGCTTATTTGTTTGAATTTACAATCCTTACCGAAAATCAAGATGTTTTTATTAAAACCCTGAAGCCACAATTGGCAGTAGGATTTGTTTTCATTGATATTTCATTGACAAAAGTTGAATTTCACCTGAACAATGTACCGCATACGTATTTGTTCCACATTGTAAACAATGAATTCATTATACAGAAGTGAGGTGTGGGCCTGCACAATAGTTAACCCAAATTACTAGTCAAACTAATATTTGCAAAAGATTTATGAGATGGAACTATTTAATAACAATTTTATACAGGGCCATGATTTGTTTTGCAGGCAGAAAATAAAGTGGCATCAAATTAAGACCTCTTCCATAAGTTTTGTTTATACAAATGGACTTATTAGCTATTCTAATTGTACTACATCATCAAAGCAAACAAAACTATTACAGTGAACTAAAGAACTAGAGCAATTCAAAAGGTACTGCAATCTCTTATGTATGTTTTACACCTCATTTACGGATGTAAACTCCACGTGTTATGTACATCTGAGACATACTTTCAAATTTACCAACCCTTATATCCTGTTTCCTGCTGCCGTGGCATCGCTATATGATCAAAAAACAAATGGCTCACTCAAAGATATTTGACTATACATGGTCATTCTTTATTTTTGGTTAGGCAAAAACGTTTGTGATCATCATCAAACCAGAGATTGTGTACCCGATTGGACTCATTATTTCCATGACCTTCCTATTGAATGAATTCTTTTTGATAAACTATTGTAATCCCACATCACCTACAAACACGGAAATCATTACCATTGCAATCCAGCTCACAGGACAATCTGCATAACCGGTTAGTTTCAAATTTCTCTTGTAAAACAAACCAAACATTTTAGTCAACTGTGAACTCCCCCTTATCAGAGACAAGATACTCTAAATTTCAAGTATGCAGTTACTGGGCTTCAAAGAACAGCACTGAAATGGTTGAAAATATGACTAAAGCTAAGAAACAATAAAAAGATGAGGATGATAAGGATCTTTAACACAATGTTCTTAAAAAATCAATCAATAGTTAAGAAAAGAGCCAACTAAAGATTGGCATCGTCTCAAAACAACGAGGCACATCAAAATTTCTTATCTGCCAAGGACCATCTTTCCAACACATAAAACTAGTATCCATAGCTGTTCTTTGTAAATAAAAAGCTACTAAGTTTTCTAAATCTTTCCAAGCACTATCATACCTGTTCTTATCAGAAGCCAAAAGCAGTAGAAATGAGATTCCTTTACAGGTTCCAAAAGGTCGGTCAACTACTTTTGCAAAAGTAGCGTAAGCAAATTGGTAAGCAATGGTTTGCTCCCTAGTTGGGTCATGGGATCAAACCCTAGAGATTTCAAATTTTGGAAGAATTAAGATAGAGTGAAAAGGTCCCCTCATTGACATGCTGGTATTTTGTGACCTACACAACCACAATATGGATTTTGTTCCAATGTCTGGGACAAACAGGAGGATAACAAGCATCTGAATCATTTGATGAATGATTAGATCACAATGAACAATATTTCCAGTTCATAATGGTAGGATATGGAAGAAATTAAGAAAACACTCAAATCATATTCTTTTAGTCTATCCATCATTTTTATCAATTTTGCAGATGATTAGCTACCAACATTGTTATATCTAATTCATTTATCTAGTGCTTTCATTAATTTAATTATTTGGTAGCTATAAACATTTGACTGCTCGTTTCTATTAAGTTGGTATATCTCGGTACCAGCAACATTAATGAAGAAATATGACATTAGTGGCAGTAGGAAACTTGAAAGTAAAAATGTTGACTTACTTTAGTGGTAGACTGCTTTGGTGTACCCAATGGGACAATCACTCCATCAGGAAGAATGTGAGATTTTGAAGGATCAGGTGCTGTTACACCAACTCCTTTTGTGCTGTAAAATAAATAAAGCTATCCATTATTTACAGGCTGCACATACTCAATTCACCATCATTCCAAACTTCTATCAATATTGGTATTCACCACTATGTGAACTAAAGGAAACATTGTAAGGACATATTTAAGAGCATATGCATTGAAGAAAAGATGTTTAAGTAACCTAAACAAGGCATTGCATAATCACATTTTAAAGTCACATCCAGACATATACTGTGAGAACATATAGATAAGCTGCATGCAAGAAAAGAGGTTGCCAATCACCCAAGTAGGAAAACACCACTGAAAAAGACATAAAATTGAAATGTGTTTCTAAGCAACAAGTTATACTGGTACTAATTTCATGCACACCGAAATTAAATAGCAATACACAAAAGCTAATGCCAAAAGGGTTTGTCAATTTGGTAGAAAAACAAGCCCATTTTCTGATGCACCTATAAATTTTGGACATTATCAAGGAATGGAAAATATTCCAATCCCCGTGAGAAATGTAGAAGTGATTCTTCACACAAACAATTTCTCAACAGCTAGACTTAAGGGAAATCTATGCTAAAATCCAAATATGCAAAATCAATTAACTGCAAGAGTGGCATCAAAAGAACTAACAATCTCAACATTCGTGTAATGTCCCCTTCTCAAGCCTAATCAATTTGATGAATGTTAGCATATTTCCTAAGTTCCCATAGGCTAATTGGCTTTGGCAAGGGGACTCCAAAGATCTTGGAGAGCACATGTTTAGTTCTTGGTTTTCGTTGTTGGCATTGAGCTTAGTTGGCGTTATGGATTGTAGTGACGCTTTCAAAAGAATTTTCGGACTCTTGAGGTGTTCTCCAAACTTCTTGGAGAGCACATCTACTTTTAGTAAGTCTCCAAGTTGGAGCCTGTCATCATCTCACTACTTTAGTTACTTCATGGCATGATTAAAATTAGCCTCTTAAGCCTTGGCAATGCTTTCCACAACTCGAGTAGAGTACTTAAAATATACAATTAAGTTTATAATGTTAAAAGTTAAATTATCCACTTAAGTGTTATATGTTTATAAAGTTACTTTATGTCACCTTAAAGTGGACGGCTAGGAAAAAGTGAAAGGGGACTTACACACGAAAATCATATTAATATTTCAAAAATGTACAAACCCAAACCACTGATAGGAAGTTTTTGCAATTTCTTTCTATTTGTTTGACAATGCAAGCATGTTTTCAACCAATATTATATTACCATGCCTGTGCTTAACTTCCAGACTTAATATGAAATGAATGGATCTATTGCAATATATGATTTTACAATCTTTCTATCATTGCAAACATTTTGAAATGCACATAAAATCATAGTTCCACGGAGTTTTCTGATAAGGGGGCACAAGGACGTGGGGAAGGGTTTCAAGGACAGGGGAACCAGGGGCCTAAATTTGGGGACAACGGGGGGGCGGTGGTGGGGTGGCAATTGGGCAGCAACGTTGATATACATATCGTACTTGAAAAAAACAGTTATAAGAAGATGCATAAGTATAAGAATTACAAATGAAACTTTAGAAAACTAGTTTTAAACATTTAAATTTTAAAGTGAACATTAACTTGACACCACTTCTCTTGGTGCTCTTCATCTGGCTCCTCCTCAACCTCTTGATCTTCATTCTCACTCTTTCACCTTACACTTGCAGCTTTCACTCTCACACTCACACTACTAGCTTCTTCTTGATTTGTTTTCATGAATTGAAAAGAGGATAGGAGCCAGTTTTATAAAGTTTGTGGGGCTTGTGTGGGGCCAATAGGCCATTAGGGTTTGGCCTTGGGCACAAAGTTCAAAGAAAATTTTGATTTTTTAAAAAGGTTTGTTTTTTGGTTGTCTGGCGGCAAGAGATGTTTGGAGGTCATTGAGACGGTCTGGAGACTCCTAGCAATCCCCTGGACGTCTCAGGGATGCCTCAAAGTCTCGACTATGTCTTGGAGACAGCGGTGTTGGTGGTGGGGTGGGGGTGTTGGTGGTGGGGCTGCAAGGGGGCATCCCCCCCAAGCCCCCAAGTCTCTAAGATGGGGACGTCTCAAAAACGCAGGGTTTTGGGGGGGTGGGCACACACCTTTGCGGACCACTACATAAAATATCCAATATTCATTCAAAAAAAGATATTTCTTTTTCTATAGATGCAACATAAAAATATCATGAATCATTACATGTCTCAATTAATTTATTTCAGACTATAATCTGACTTGGACCTTAGCTGATAATATTATTGTCTTCAGCAACTTCAAATAATGGTATCGACTCCTTCACAACCATGACTTGCTCCTTGAGTTGTACAGAGGCCTTGCAAGAGATGTACGGCAAATTATGAGGGTAATATTCAATGCCTTTTGACTACTGACTGTCGTGTATTCAGGACCCCACCACCCGCCCTTCGGAATTGACCGTGCTCGAAGGGATCGACCATAAGGCAAATATGGACGGTCTCGAAGGGCATGGTCTGTGGGGTCCGTCCCAACCCCACAAACCTAAGGCAGGTATGGTCAGTGGGGTCCGCCCCAAGTGGCAAGATTTATTCATGGTAGGAGTTGTGATATTATTATGGCATGTGCGTCCATTTTCTAGCAACGATATCAACACAATAAGTTGTGCTATGATGTAAGTCCACGATTCTTTGAGCAAATTAAATGACTCATCCAAAACTAATAGCCTTGACAATGAAATCGAACATGAAAAGACAACTAAATATATTTAATTTAATATCTCTTGGGAATACCGACTACTCCAACTCACACGACCATCTTATAGTTTACGGCTCACCCCAAATATATGTCGATTATGCCTTGAATACAATAGGAGAAACAACAATATAAGGAAACTCCGAATGATATATATGTTATAATCAACCAACATACTTGAGGAAGGGTTTGTAATAAAATTCAGTTAATTTATTGTTGCCTTTGCAAATTTGTCTCCAAAGGAGACTCACAAATATGGCATTTAATTTGTACTCCACAAGCTAGGGTGGATAGTTTCACCACCGAACCCTACAATCTTCAAGCTCCCTGAGCTTCACCACCAAGCATTGAAGTAAACAATAATCCCTAATAATCAAAATGCACCTCCAAAATTGTATTTTGTATCTTCTCATGAATAGACCCTCAATAATATTTTCCCTCCTTTAATAATTTAAATATTTGAACTTTAGAGGGAAAATATAATATTAAAGAGACTTTTTAATATATTAATATTTTACTTAAGTCACTTCATAAATATTAATTAAATAATATTATTCATAACATTTTACTTTAGGACGAATAATATTAAATAATTAATAATTAATTCCCTTAATTAAGAATAGCCCACAAGAATCGTATAGGCTATCCAACCACAGGAGTTGGTAGATGGAAGGGGACATTATAGTCCTCCCTTCCCAAAATTGCTTGCCACAAGCAATTACAGATTAGGATGTTGAAGGATCAGTTCTCCTCCCCACGTAGCATCTTCCCCTGGTAAATCTCTCCATCTCACTAGATACTCCTTGATTGTCATGTTCCTCAGTTTCCTCTCCCTTACTTTCAAAATTTCATCAAGAACTAAAATCAATTTACCTTCTTCATCAAGGGGAGGAAGCTCTGCTGAAACAGTCACCTGTTGTCCTAGTGCCTTTTTGAGGCACAACACATGAAAAACGTTGTGTATCCTACTATTCTCTGGCAGCTCAAGCTCATAAGCTACCTCACCCACTCTCCTGATGATTTTGTAAGGGCCATAAAATTTCAATCTCAACTTCTCAACACCACTCTTCTTCAATGATGATTGTTTGTATGGCTGTAAGCGAAGGTAGACCAAGTCTCCGACCTCAAAGGTGTGCTTTGTCCAATGTTTGTCAACATAAATCTTCTATTGGTCTTGAGCATGTTGCAAATTATCCTTAAGTGACTTAAGGATATCCTGATTCTCCTGAATCCAATCCTTGGCCTTGGGTGCCTACTATCACCAAATGCCATATCCATAAATGAATAAGCATCATAACCATACAAGGCTCTCAAGGGTGACATCCCAATGGACATGTGATTGGTGGTATTATAGCAATACTCACCCAAATGTAACCATCTAATCCAAGCCCTATGATGTCCTGCAACATGGATGCCCAGATAATCCTCAATCCACTTGTTCACTATCTTTGTTTGCCCATTTGTCTAAGGGTGATAGTTGGTGCTTGAAGTCAACTCTTTGGCCAACAATATGAATAACTCCTTGCAAAAATCACTAAGGAAATGGTTGTCCCTATCGCTAGCAATATTCTTCGGTAACCCATGTAGCCTGAATACCTCTCTAAAAAATAAGTTTGCCACCTAGGGTGCCCTATACTCTAATGAAATAGCAATGAAGTGTGCAAATTTAGTCAACTGATCTACCACTATGAAGATACAATGTCTACCTTGCACCTTTAGAAGACCGATGATGAAATCCATCGATATATTGTCCAACTTTTGCTCTGGAATGGCCAAGGGCTGCAATAGCCCAATAGGGAAAGTGTGTTCAAACTTGTTATGTTGACAAGTTGCGCACACTCTAACATGGTGCAAAACATCATCTTTGAGGCCCTTCCAAGAGAACCTCTCTCTAATCTTCCTATAGGTTTTGAAGAAACCTAGATTTCCTGCCAAAGGAGTGTTATGAACAGCTCTTAGAATTTTCTCCTTCAACTAGATTTGTGGACCAAATATATCCTGTCTTAGTAATATCATCCACTACCTTGTACCCATCATCCTAAGTTTTGTTGTCCATCAACTCACAAGAAAAAGCATTCTTGGAGTACTCAACTAGAAGATGAGCTTTCAAATCTACTGAAATCTCAAACAAAGAACATACGGTGGGCTTCCTAGATAGAGCATCGACAACTATGTTCTTCTTCCCCTGCACATACTCTATGTCAAAGTCATATGCCTTAACCTTACTAACCCATTTTTGTCTACATTCATCTAAATCTTGCTCCAAGAAGTACTTCAAGCTATTATGATCAATCCTGACTACAAATCACCCACCAACCAAATATTGTCTGAACTTCGCCAACACATGCATGATGGCAAGCATTTTCTTGTCGTAAATAGAGTACAATCTCTTGGCATCTCAAAGCTTCCTACTCTCATACGCAATGGGATGCCTATTTTGCATCAACATTGCTCCAATCCCCTCTATTGAGGCATCATATTCCAACACAAAGGTCTAGGACAAATCCAGCAATGCAAGAATTGGACAAGTACTCATGGCCTTCTTAAGTTTGTCAAATTCTCGTTGAGCCTTGTTGGTCCATCTAAAAGCACCCTTCCTAGTGAGATCTGTGAGAGGTGCCCCAAGTTGCGAAAACCCCTTGACAAATCCACTGTAATAACTGCATAGGCCAAAGAACCCTCGCAACTTCGTGAGTGTCCTTGGTGGTGGCCAATCTAAAATCACTTGGATCTTTTCCTGATGCACCTAAACTCCCTATGCACTGATGATGTGGCCTAAGTACAGTATCTCCATCATACCGAACTCACACTTGGAGGCCTTAACATATAATGATTGTGCCTCCATAATACCCAACACCTCATCAAGATGCTTTAGTTAGTCCTCCCATGTTTTGTTGTATATCAGTATATCATTAAAGAATACAAGGAACTTCCGCAACTACTTATTAAAGATGTGATTCATGCAAGACGAGAATGTTGCAAGAGCATTGGTCATACCAAATGGCATGACCAAGAACTCGTAATGCTCGTAATGGCACCTGAAACACGTCTTATGGATGTCTTGATCCCGCACTCTAATCTAGTGGTGTCCTGATTTGAGATCTATCTTCGAGAAGAAGACAACCCCATGTAACTCATCTAACAGCTCGTCGATCCTAGGAATTGGATGTCTTTTTTTTATCATCTTCTTGTTCAAAGCACGATAACCAATACACATCCTAAGTGTTTCCTCCTTATTTACCAACACCACAGAGGAGGCAAAAGGACTTGAACTAGGCCTAATATGTCCCATATCCAACAACTCCTTGATGGCTTTCTTGATCTCATCCTTAAACTTCTTGGGGTGTTGATAGGGACTGGTGATGATTGGCTTGGCCCCCTCTAGCTCAATGGTATGCTCAAATCCTCTATTAGGTGACCTCCTTAGAGGAATATCGCTAAAAACTACATTGCAACTATGCAATACCTCTTGCAAATCATCTAGGTAATGCTTAGGCTTGCTATCCATGGACTTAGGAAATTAGATATTGTGCTGCCCAAGCAACATCACCATGTCTAAAAATCCTCTCCATTCCTTTTTCTAAGACAAATTTAGGAGCATTGTTAGACATTCCCCTGAAGACAACTTTCCTGCCATCTACCTTAAACTTGAATTCCATGGTCTAGAATTTTTGTGAATACTTTCCATGTGAGTGTAGCCACTGGATGCCCAAAATAGCATTGGTGTCTCCTAAGTCCACCACATAGAAATCATCAATAATTGTATAGTTACCTATCATGATGCTCATCTGAGGTACCTTTAACATACAAGAAATCCAATATCCATCTGCAACCATGACATTAAACCCCTCATGCTCTACAATCTGCAAACCCTTCCTAGTAACCATTGTAGAATCTATAAAGTTATGGGTAGCCCCACTATCGATCAATATTGTGATCCTCTACCCCCGTAACACTCCACGAACTCTGAAAGAGTTGAATTTTGGTGTATCAGACATAGTCACAAGAGTACCACCCTTCACTCCCTTAGGTGGCGTCTCATTGGCTCCCAACTGCTTATCATCTAAATCACTTTGTTCACTGCCTTGGTTATGATAGATTTCTCCTCTTCCTCACTATCAAAAACTATCTCTATATAATGCACCTTTCCCTTACCAAGACACTTGTGTCATGGTTCCCAAGGCTTCCTAAATTGAAGCACAATTTCTTTCTCCGCAACTCCTGTTGAGTCTCATCATCCAATCTATTTTTCTTGGGCCACTCTTTCTGAAATGGTTTCTTGCTTTTGTCCTTCTAAGAGGTAGAACCCTCTAATTGGAATTTGTTCTTCAAATTGGCGAAATCCATGTCCCTAGCTTTCTTGATCGCCTCTTGTAGCGAGCTAGGATTGAATGCTTTGATCCAACCCCTTAGAGGGTCCATCAAACCATCCATAAACAAGACCAACAATATCCTCTCTCATATATCAATAACCAACACAAAGAGACTCTTGGAATCGGCAATGTAACTATCAACTGATCCCCATTATTTCAATTGAGCCAACTCCTTGAAATGGAGCTCAAGATCCTTGTTATCAGACCTCTCGATTAACCTTTTTGTAAACTCAACATAAGATGGGATCTAATCATGGCCCATGGTGACCATACCATGATGCCACCACTCGTGAGCAATTCCATCTAGATGTACGGTGGCATATTTGATTGCTTCATCTTCTAGCATCGAATTCAACAAGAAGTATGTATCAACCTTATGAACCCAAGCGCGTGTTGAAGTCTTCCCTGAACCATCAAAGAAAGGCAAGCTCAGCTTACCAACCTTCCTCCTAAGATTATCATGAGCTCTTTGTTGCCCTTGTTGGGCATGTCGCATCCTAAGGTCCATGTAATCACGGAGGGAGATGTCGTGATGAAAACCTCGTTTTGCATCAACCCAATCATGTCTAAGTTGATCCTACATCTCTATCAATGTGGGCTCATTACCTACCTAAGGCTCTACTCTGGGTGGGAACACAGGCATTAAAGGCCTTGAATTAGTTGGTGCAGTACGCCAATTTGGCATCCTATTATTAACCGAATTATCCCCTTGGCCATTATTGTCTTTGTTATTGCCATTTTGGTTATTACCATTATTGTTGTTATTGTTATTCAGCAAGGTTTGTGCCATTAAATCCATAAATTGAGCCATACACTGATTTGTTGTTCTTTCTTCTGCCAACAATGTATTAAGAAGATCTTCCCCTCTACCACCCATCTTTGCATCTCTATGTGCACCACCTCCTATAGAGGAATCAGTATCACTATCTAAGAAAGATCTTTGATGTATTCCCAATAAACCCGAAGCAGTTTCTCCTTCCAGAACCATAATGGGCTGCCATCATTTCTTTACTTCTTTGTTATAATATCTTCTCTCTCTGTCACTCATGAAAGCCACAAGCCGGCAAGAAAGCCAGCTCTAATACAATTGTAAAGACGTACACACTTGATAGGAAGTTTTTGTGATTTATTTCTATTCATTTGACAATGCAAGCATGTTGTCACCCAATATTATATTACTGTGCATGTGCTTAATTTCCAAACTTCATATGAAATGAATGGATCTATTGCAATCTATGATTTTACAGTCTTTCTATCATTGCAAACATTTTGAAATTCACATAAAATATCCAATATTCATTCAAAAAATGATATTTCTTCTTTTACAGAAGCAACATAAATATATCATGAATCATTACATGTCCCAATTAATTTATTTCAGATTGTAATCTGACCTGGACATTAGCTGAAAATATTATTGTCTTCAGCAACTTCAAATAATGGTATCAACTCCTTCTTCACAGCCACGACTTGCCCCTTGAGTTGTATGGCAGCCTTGCAAGGGATGTGTATGACAGATTATGAGAGTAATATTCAATGCCTTTTGACTGCTAACTATTGTGTATGCTCCATGTCACCTCCTAACTCCCACTATGGTGCTATAGACACAATATGGCTCTTAAAGTGGCACGGTTTATTCATGGTAGGAGCTGTGATATATTATGGCTTATGCGTCCATTTTTTGGCAATAATATCACCACAATAAGCTGCACTATGATGTAAGTCGATGATTCTTTGAGCAGATTAAATGACTCATCCAAAATTAATAGCCTTGACAATGAAATCGAAGAGGAAAAGACAATTGAATATATTTAATTTAATATCTCCTGGGAATGTTGACTACTCCAACTCACACAACCATCTTAAAGTTTCCGACTCACCCCAAATATATGTTGATTCTACCTTGAATACAATAGGAGAAATAATGATATAAGGAAACTTTGAATGATATATCTGTTCTAATGGACCAAAATACATGAGGAAGGGTTTGTAATAGAATTGAACTGAATTTATCGCTAACTCTGCAAATTTGTCTCCAAAGGAGACTCACAAATTTGGCATTTAATCTGTACTCCACAAGCTAGGGTGGATCGTTTCACCACCGAACCCTGCAATCTTCAAGCTCCCTGAGCTTCACCACCAAGCATGGAAGTAAACTATAATCTCCAATAATCAAAATGAGCCTTCAAAATTGTATTTGTATCTTCCCCTAAATAGGCCCTCAATAACATTTTCCCTCCTTTAATAATTTAAATATTTGAACTTTAGAGGGAAAATATAATATTAAACTGACTTTTTAATATATTAATATTTCACTTAAGTCACTTCATAAATATTAATTAAATACTATTATTCACAACATTTATCTTTAGGAGGAATAATATTAAATAATTAATAATCGATTCCCTTAATTAAGAATAGCCCACAAGAAATGTATAGGCTATCTAGCCACAAGAGCTACTAGATGGAAGGGGACATTACAGAAAAAGACTTTGAGGGAATAATGAATTATTTATAATTTCAAATTGATTAATTTCCCTCCAGAAGCTATAAAAGGAGGTGTTGGGGCTCATTTTTGCACATGTTGATATGACACTGTTTGGTGTCAGATTGGAAGTTGAGAGTTCTTCCTTGATTTTCAAAAGACAAAAAACCCTCTATAGATTGTTGGATTCAAATTTGAAAGATAATCCCTAACCAGTTTGGGTGTGATTTCATTTAGGAATCACTATTGTACATCAAACAGAGTTTCAATTTTTTGGATTTTCAATATAGAGTTGATGTTTTTTTAATTGATGATGCTTTTGGGAGTGATTGATGAATATCTTGAAAAGTTTCTATTGATGTGGGTCTTGAGGCGATTGGGAAGAGACATGTCTGGTCATACCTGTTTACCATGTCGGGCCATACAGTCCTCATTCCAAGTATAAGGGCTAAAAATTATTATTAACCCATGTTGTTGTTGGCACCACATAATCATCATTGTAGGTCATTCTTTGAGGAGGACATTGGAGAGATATCTAGGCTAGTTGTTCTAATTATATTTGTTGGCCATACCCAGCAAGGAAGGCATGTTAAGTTCGGAGTGAAACGCCTAGGTTTCAGGCAATATTTCTTGATGAATGGGGTTGTCCAAGTCCGCTGTCCAGTGACCATGTGGGTTGGGCGTGGGTAATGATGTTTCAACAAAGTTATGATGACATTATTGAGTTTTGTACCTGCTGTTCCTGAGTGTTACAGACCTGCATAATAGTTATCAGACTAACATAATCACTTTATAATCCGTTGAGGAAAAGTTTGCGTGTGTCTCGAGGTGTTTTTCAGCTTATGTATACTTGGTGATTTTCTGAAAGTGAATTTTGCAGCAATTTCTAAATGTTCTTGCTGTTCAAGTCAGTTGCAGTGCATTTCTAGGCAGTATCAAACCTGCTACAGTAGATACCAGCAGATATAGTGAGCTTTCAGAGAAGTTCCTGTGTATATGAGCACCTAATTACAAAGTATAATGATTAATTATGCAACTTGGGTGATGGATTCATGATTTGCTAAGATTTGGGGTGTGCTTCAACAGCTATTTCCTCATATCAGCACTTATATCAACAGTATTATTCTATCAACATTTCATGACAATAGTTGTTCAATGTTTAATTGCTTATGGACTAACATTGTAACACTGGATAGTATTACCACTAATGAGTTGAATTTAGTTAATTTTGATACTTACCCCACTGCACAAGTAGTTTGTAATCACCCCCACTGGATAAGTGGCAAGATCTTTGATATTTACTTTCAGTTTAAATAAACTTTTCCACTGAAAAGTGGATGTGCTATTGTAATTCTTGCTAAATAAGTGGATGGTTCACCTTTTTGTATTTCATATGCATCCCACTAGATAAATGGTTTGACTGGCTTGCTGCCTGATGCTTCCTGTCAGCAGTTGATTCCAGTATATTTGTAAGCCTGGCATTGTATGCTCTCACCTTGCCAATTCTAGGATCTAGGTAATCAGAAAGTGGAAAGGAAGTTGTTATGCATTTTGTTTATAGTTGAGCTAACCAAAATTCAAAAAAATTCAGAGAGTGGTTATTACAATTCAAGCAAGTGCTCTATAAATGAAAAGATAATTCAACATCTCAGCTTTGTTTAGGATTGAGGCTTGCCTATAGGTTATATTGAATTTAAGGATTTCATTAGTTGATCATGAGTGAAAGTTAGAGTGGGCCTTTGTGCGTGGCCTTTTGGTTAATAATCAGAATTTAAGTTGTTTTGAACATTCTTTTTATGGTTTTATATTGTAGCTTATACCTGATACATGTACCTTAAAAGAAACTGATTGGTAACATCTAAGAAAGAAAGGACTATGGATTAAGAGTGACTACCATCAAAAAATATCTCCTTGATCTTCCTTACCAATCTTGTTAGGATAACTATGGTTTTCTAATTTTGAATTCCAACTTGTCATTTCTGACTATCCTCAAATAAACAATAAATGTTCTTTCCTTGAAGATTGAAGAGTTTCAACTGAAACAACTAACTTATAAGAAAGAGAAACACTATTTTGCAAGGCCATAGCCTCCTCACAAGATATAACAATTTCATCCACCAAGAAAAAAACACTAACAACAGACCCAAGAACAGGGAACATTTATTGCAATAAATTCATTACAGCACATAAAATCTTACAAAAAAACTACCAAAATGCTGCATGCTTTGCAAAGTACCCAAACTAGCATTTATCACAACTGATAATTTTGGCAACCTTTCCTTTTGATTAACTTCTTTCATTTTATTCTTGAACTATTCACCTTCATTATCTACCATTACTAAATCCTCTATAAATATAAAAAGAAAAACATAGATTTATTGAATAACAATATTTGTTTTTATTAATTACCATTCCCTGTCATCAAGAACATTGCTAGAGAGCTAACGTAATGTCCCCAATTTAGCCCTACGCTCTACAATTGGATTTAGCCTATTTCCAGAAAGTCGTAGGCTAAGAAGAATGGGAACACTTACTATTTATAGTAAGTCATGATACTGCTTAATTGGCATACAGATGTGGTTTTGGCAAACTTACTATTTATAGCAATATGCTATTTTTGGTAAGTATATTTATAGCAGTATCACTCTAGCAGCAACTCAATCTTTTGCAGTTCAGTGTGGCTGATCAGTTTGGCCTTCTGTTAAGTTGAAGTGAACTTACTATTTTTGGCAGTGGCTATTTTTAGTAAGTCTAATCTTGGCAGTATCATCATCTGCAGTTCAGCTCAGGTCATCATGCTATTTGTGGTAATCCATCAATTTCAGTATTGGCTTTGGTTTTGGTTATCTCCTTGGACTAAGTATTATACTTAGTTAATTTCATGTTTTTAAGTTGTACCCCCATGCCTAGGAGTGATAACTTCATGTTGTCTTAAAGAGGGGACATTAAGGGTCATGTTGAGCATTTAATGATTTATTAAAATGCTTTATTGTTGCAAATAGAAATGGACACCTAAAGGGAAGGGAAATAATGTTTTATTATTTCACAATAAAGTGAATGGTTGAAGGTGGCGTCCCTTGGGAAGTTGAAGTGATTCAACTTCTTGGAATTCAAAGTGTTTCATTTGCCCATTGAAACTTATATATTGCTGCATTGTGGAGAGCTGATTATGTGATGTTTTGGAAAGCAAAGTTATGTTGCTGGTTTGAAATCCAAAATCTAGCTAAGGGAAAGCTTAGCAATTCTATTCCACTCTTCGAGCCTGAAACTATGGTTCCCTAGATGATGGATTGAGAGTGTGCTTCATCCAGAAGTACATATTGAGCATTATTGTGGAGTTTTGGTGAGATATTTCCAATTTTCAAGTTGTTGGTTATTGTTTGGCTAAAGGAGTTTTTTATATATAGTTTTTTGTATGAATTTAATTTGTTTCTGCGCATTGAAGCAATCTATTCCTAGGTTAAGGGCGACCCTCTTGGCAAAGTTACAAATTTCATTTTGCAGATTTGAATATTTAATGCAAGGTCGACCTCCCTAGAAGGCCGTACCATTGCTGGTGGTGTCTTGGAGTTCGTGCTTGAATATTGGTGACACATTGATCCAGTTTCAGTGATTGATTTTGGGCGCCATCCTCCTAGTATACATTTGCAATTCATTTCAGAACATTTGGAGGTATTTTTAAAGGTGTTATGAGAATTTTGGTATTATCATTGATTGCTGGTTCAAAATTTCAGTTTGTTGTTCGTCATATCAGATTTGCTTCAGTTCTGATTTTTGGCTTATATCTTGGTGATTGAGAAGACTATATATTGTAATAAACATTCTTCAGTAGTTTGCATTGATTATATCATTGTAACACATGGAAATTGCAGATTTATTTTATTGTAAGGCTGAGATGTAGTAGTACTAATCCAGTCATTATTCTTACTGCATTTACTTGTGATTTCCTAATGCAAACACTTTAACCCCTGGCTGGTTTACCGCCAGTGTGGAGAATAAACATTTGTATCTCTCTTTCTCACCCACTGTCAAGTGGAGAATTCCCACTGCTAAGTGGATACCTACTACAACGGATGAATTAGTTTTGAATTGTAATCTTTTTCACCCAACTGTTTGGTGGTAGTGTGGAAATTTTCTCATGGCTGGTTATCCGCCTATTTCATTTCAATGTCAGCATTAGTAATCCACCATATGTTAGCACCTCGCCTGTCAAAGGATCTTGAGTGCACATTCTTGGTGTCGAGTTTATTCTCTCTCTTTCAGTGTAATCTTGTAATCTTGATTCAGTAGATCCTAGGGATCCTCTGACCATATGCCCGCCCCTCCTCCTTAAGTTGTTTTAGGGCGCATTCTTGGTTAGAGTTCTTTCATGCACATTTTGGGTTATGCTAACCTTAACGAGTGTTTGGTTACATTGTAAATGTTTGGTTTAAAAATCAATAAAATTGAGAGTATATTTCAGCTAAGTATCCAAGTTCCTCCTACTTCCCTATCATAGTTGGACCAAATAAGCTCTAGGTTGAGTGTGGGCACTAGTCTGCAGATAGGACAAATAGAGTGGCACCCTAGTACATAGGTGTTGTACTCAAAACAAAAAATTTGCTTCATTAAGGTATTTTGATTAAAATGGTCTAAATGTTGTAAATTTGTTGTCAAAAGTCAGTTTTAGGTAAAACGAAGCATGGTCTTTTTCTGAGTTTATTGTCCAAAAGATACTAGAAAATTTTCAAAATCTTGAAAATTATGGTTTTGGACCCTTGTTTTTAGGAAAAACCTAGATAATGTGATCTTTCCATAATTGATTGAAAATAATTTTGATTGGCTTATTTCACGTCACGATCACATTGGTCAAGTCAGAATCAAGAAAAAGTCAATTGAGCTTTGGTGGGTCTACTTCACTTTTTCAAGAGAAAAGTTAGGAGTATGACCTTTGAGGTCGTCAATGGCAATTGACAAGTATCAAGTGTCAAAATCTAAGCCTCAAACTCATCACAAAAAATTCTATGGCAAAAGATGCTCAAAAAGATGCTTCGTAACGAAGGGGATTTTTAAAAGCTGAAAAATGTATAAAATATTCCAAGTCTGGAAATGCTATGCCTTGCTACGAGGGAGATGCCTTCGCAGTCAACACCCAAGTCAGCTTTGCAATGTATGTACACGTAAAAATGGTAAATGCAGTCACATACTCGCGTCAGCAACAACAATGGTTCAACGCAAAGCACGAAGAGGCGAAAATCGTCAAAAAATATCAAGTTTGGAGCTAATTGCGCCCCTATAGCCCAGGGGCGCCCTTGAATTTGAGAGGGAAAATGCAATGATTAACATTTGCAAAACCAGTCATCTTCTTTGGAATTTTGCTAGCTTTCCAACGAATCATCAAGCAAATCCATATGATTTATCAAACATTGGCAAATGTTGTCAAAGGCAAAAGATGTTGAAGGTCAACAAGCATCCAAAATGGCAATCTTTTACAAAAATTGCACCCTTGTAGCCCAGGGGCGCCCAAGAATAAGAGTCATCAGATGTCAATTTTTCGATTTGTTATCTCCAAGTGATCTCTTCAGATTCAGCCCAGCTTCACAATGAATCCAACAACCAACTCAGAAGATGTATCAAGCGACATGTTGGTGTTTCAATTAGCACCTCTGGAGTGCTTATTGGAAACGGACAGCTATTGCAAGTGTGTTAGTACATGCTCTTCGGATTATAGAGAGGAAGATCTCTCTTTGTTGATTTTCTAATGTAAAAAAAGGACGTACTAAAGTTCCTATCTTTTTTACTCAGCGGTAGGACACAAGGGTGCATAAACACAATGCACCGTAGCTAAGCTTTTCTCTGGTTTTCGCAGATCTTAACTACGACTAACTAAGCTTCTAAACTATCCTACCTCCTCAAGATAAACAGAGCATGAGGGCGTAGGAGCAAAATGGATGGGTTGGATCACTTGAATCCTCCGTCTCAATGGAATATGGTCGAGGCTCTGAACTCTCGGATATATACCAAGATAGGGCTTGATACAAGTAAACACTCTCTTACGGTAAACTGGATCTGAGACTTGCCAAGGAGGGGGAACCCCTATCTGAGGTGTAGGCTTGGAAACCTAAGTTACCGGTTCGGGTTCGGGGACGGGTTCGGGTACGAGAACCCGGTACGTGGGTACATGAAAAAAAAATTTAGGGGTTTGGGTACGTGTGTGTATATATATATATATGTATTATATATACAAAAAAATAAGAGAAATATATAGAATTGTAAAACTAAATCATTTCATAGTATGATACTTAATCATTGATCGATGCCAAATGCCAAAGATAAATATTAAATGCTAATTGATAGTTGTATTTGATTGATTTGAAAGCAAATTGGGTACAAAATGGCATCCTCATGTGGAATGCGCTGATGTTGATATTCTTAAACAAAATGAAAATAGAAAATTGTTTTTGTAAAAATGAAAGTAAATACTACATTAATATATTTTACAAATTTACATCTTCCTCTTTCCCATGAAAATGAGGTGCGCTATGGAGTTTTGTATGGTTTAGAAGCCTTAAATGTGATATTATAGATGAAGACTTGTAGGCAAACTATGGAAACTTGAACTTGGAGAGTACCTAGAAAATCAATTAAATTCAATGGGAGTTTGAGGGCAATGTCTCCAAGGGGGTCGAGGGGCAGTGCCCCTTGTGGGGGTCTGGGGGCAACGCCCCCTACGGGGTCGAGGGGCAACGCCCCTCATGGGGGTCTTGGGGCAACGCCCCCAATGGGGTCGAGGGGCAACGCCCCTCATGGGGGTTTGGGGGCAACGCCCCCAGCGGGGTCAAAAATAAGAGAGGTAAAAAAGAAATGTATGTGTTTGAAGGGCCTCATATTGGGCCGTTTTAAGGTTAGGAGACAAAATAATAATAAAAAATTTGTATTTTATTTAAGTTTGGGCCCACTTTTTAAGTATTGGGTCGTGGGTTCTTCCAGGTACGTGGCTGATACTCCTGGGTCCACAAACCTTTTGGCTGGGTTCGCCCTGGATACGCACAGGGTGTGCGCCCAGCCCTGTGGGTTCGCCCGGGTGCGCACAGGAGAACCCACAGGGCTGGGCGCGCACCCTGTGCGTACCCAGGGCGTACCCACAGGCGAACTCGTACCAGGTTCATACCCGAACCGGGTTCGAGGCCTGTGGGTGCGAACCCGGTAACTTAGTTGGAAACAGCTCACTGGAAACAATAAGGAACGATGGCCTATCTAACAGGATTCCCGAGGAGGTGACGACACCTGTCCAAAGTGTAGGTTGCAAGACAAATCATTAAACAACATCATACAATAATGATCGATAACAAAATATCCAAGGAGGTGACGACACTTGTCCAAGGAGGAGATTGAAACAATGCACTATTCGAAAATGAGACCTTGAATAGACTCAAATATTTAGATCAAGCAAGCATGCGCCATCTAATTTATTTCTTCAAGCTTTCTCCAAAGAATTACAAAGGTCAGGACAACAAAGGCACGAAATCATGCACAATTACGATCAACCAACGAACTCTCATCCAAGAGTGAACAGATATAAACAAGCTAACTCTGACAACAATGGCGCAGCAATTTTGCTTAGCAAATAAAGGTTAAACAAATAATGAGCCCAAGGCTCTTATTTATAGAAACTCAAAGGAGCAAGCAACCCTAAAATCTCCTTGAGTTAACAAACAGTTCTTGCCAATCAGCAAGATTTATTCCTATGTCTAAAAGTAGGTGAGCAAGCAGTTAACTAGAAAACTACTTCAGTTAACTGAAACTAAACAAAAGTCAAACTGGGAGTCTACCTCAGTTGACTGACACTTAACTAAAAGTGAACTTACAATTACAAATGTGTCTCCAAATAGACATCCACCTTTAAAGGAGATCTGAGATCCACAAATCAAGGGAGTCAATTAGACATCCTAGATCAGTGGGATCTGACATGCATGATCTGTGGAGATTTGGAGTCAACTTGGAAAGGGGCATCAAGTTGACTTCAGTCGTATTTATTGCTATTTTGGAGGGTAGGACGTCCTTCTTGAGGTGTTTGACACCTCATCATCATTGGTCAACGGTGCTTTTGTTCATTCGTTGACTTCTTCATACGGAGGTCGTTACAAGTCTATCAATTGTCAGCTTATCGCTTGTCAGCAACTTGATGTATGCACCTCCTTCATTTTGCTTCCCTTAGGAGGGTTACTCTTTTTCCTTTTGTCTGTATTTCCACTTTGACGTGGAAGGTAGTGTAGTATTAACCGATGGTGGCTCTGTGTTGGGAATGACTACCTTCCACGTTCTTTTGCAGCTTTGAAGTTTTCCTTGATCTTTCTCAATGGAAGAGTGTTGTATGATGAAACCGCGAAGTTTGACCATGATCACTCCAATCGTGAGAAATGCGCATGAACTTGTTGCATGTGTAAAATTCCAATGGTTACCATCCTCTAACATGGCCTTGGAAGGTGATCAGATATACGAGGTGAAACCATTATGGAACCTGTGGACTTGTGTCTATGCTTGTCAATCTGTCCAGATTGACCTCTGGGTGTGCTCGACGTAGATCGATGCCAATCGTTTTCAAAAAATCATGGAGTAAGACCATTTTGGTCTTGTATTCGTTTTGGGAGAACTGCGTTTTGAAAACCTTGAAGATTGACTATACACACAATGTTGTTTGGACAACTTTTTCTGGAACTGCTAAAAATAGCCTTGCCAAGGCAACTTTTTACGAGAAATTATGAGACATGGGTTTTGTTGAGAATGATTTTCTAAACAAACCCAGATCGTCAGAAATTCGGAAAAACGAGTTTTTCTATGACATGCAAGAGCCCTTTGGTGGCAGAGGCAGCGAGGCACTAGAAAGTGGTTTTTCTCATAAAAATCCAACACATGGGTTTTATTCGTGCTTCAGAGCTGAACAAACCTAGTTTGTTTGTTTTTCAAAATTATGATTTTTTCCGAAAACCCTAAAAAATAAAGGCAACGGGGCTACTTTTCTGGAAAAATCTAACATGTGGGTTTTGTTGAAAAAGCTATGTTGATCATACCCAGTTGGCCAGATCTATGATTATCTATCATTTTCTCGAACATGCAAGAATTTTAGACAAAAATAGAGGAAGTAGAAAAAAGGTGGATTGGAAGTTATCGACTGTCAATCTGGAAGAATTATGCCTTTTGATGCAAACTTTGATAAATAGTCCCTTGTGCAACAGATCTTCAAAAATATGAAGAACGGTGAAAAACCCCTCTGTCAGATCTTCAAAAATGTTGGAGAAGAAAAATATCCGTTCTTGAGCTCCTCAACCTACAAAGAAATAATGAATAATGGATGCCTAGATGCTTTGATATGTCAATTTGGAGTTGCAAGCATCAATTGGGCATCGAACTCATGATTGAGCCTGATTTGGAGTTCAAAAAGGTGATTTCCACTAATTGTGGAGTGTTTGGCCTCTTTTTGCCTCCAAAATTTGTTAACTCAAGTCAACATTTGCTTTTGACTTTCTTAGGCTTCCCTTTTGGAGTTTTGATCATTTTGCAAGCTGAAGTGCCTCTGTTTGATCTTCAATCCTGGCTACTCAGTTGATCTTCAGCAGTTGTTGACAGATCCGTTTTTGAGATGGGATCAGCTTGACGAGATATGCTTGGGAGAGATTAACTCAGAAAACTGAGTTTCAACCTCTAGAATGAGGGGCGCCTTTCTTCAAGAGGGGTGCTTTTGGCAATGCCTTAGTCAATTTTAATTGACTGTTCTTCGTTTTGCTCTTTTCAGGCCCTTTGTGCTTTGATTTGATGTTCCCATTGATGGATGAGTCGGATGACCCTGCTTGACAATGCATTGGATAACCAGCTCAGTCCTACACTAGATGATTGATTTCTCAGTTGATGACAGTGAGTTTATGTCCTTCAAACTCAAGGGTGCCCCTGGTTTAGCTTGTTGACTGGTTTTGTCTACTCTGAAAACTGGCTGCCTTGATCTCTGTCATTAGATAAATTCAGTTGTCGGATCCTTTTGTTGATAGTCTCGCTGTCGAGATTGATCGTAGCTAAGAAGGTTGTTCTGGAGAGCAATAAGCAATCAGATTGCATTTACTCCTCCAAAAGGAAGGGCGCCTTTCTCCAAGAGGGGCGCTTTTCCTCTGTCCTTAGACAATTTTTGGCTTGTCCTTTCAGTCTCCAATTCTGGCTTTTTCTGCTTGATCTCAATGTGTGATCGTTTGGCGTGTCCTTTAACTGAGGGACGCCCCTGGCTAGCAGGGGCGCTTTTAGCTTGAAGCTCTTTGATTTGGCATCTTTATTGTTTATAGATTCTCCATACTTCGCTGACGATTGGCCAATGATCCCTGAATCAGATGATCTTGTTGATAGTTGCGTTGTCGAGCCAGCACGAAAGTGAAGAGGAGGACTAATCTGAAGATGTCAAATGATTACATTTACCCTCTGAGATCCAAGGGTGCCTTTCTTCAAGAGGGGTGTCTTTTTCAATTGTGACTGTGTTTTGCCTTGGTAGACAAAACATCCATCTTCTAAAGTTAGCCAAATTTTGGCCTTTTTCGTTTTGAGAATCTCCTTCGTTGAACAACATCATTTTTCGCCATAGCTTCTTCGTTGGAGTTCTTGAAGCTTAGCTTTCAGCACCTGGTACTGGCCAATCTGCCATTAATGTCTGCGGAGCTCCTAACTTCGATCTTGAAAAAATAGAAATAGACCCACCAGAGTAAAACATATCTTTTGATGATTCTGACTTGATCAGTGTGATCGTGAAGGCAATTAACCCTATCAAAATTATTTTCAATCATTTCCAGGAAGGTCCTATTTTTAAGGGTTTCCCTAAAAATAGGGGCATAAAACCGTAATTTTCAGATTTTCAGAATTTTAACCATAGGTTCCTTGACAGAAACCCACAAAGAATTCATGTTTGTTTTGACCTAAAACATACTTTTGACAGCAATTTTACATTGTTTAGCTCAATTTAAGCAAAATGCCAAAAATTTCATTTTGGGTACAACACGACAGTAGCAGTTGATCCAACGAGCACATGAAATGGAGGATGAAATGAAAATCAAAAGTTCAAATGTACCTCTACAGGTCAGGGGTGCCTAGACTTTTGGTCAAACTTCATCCAGCTTTGCGATGAATCTGTCAGCTAAGTTTCAAGATCAACCGAGCATCCACAATTCAAGGTCAACATAGGCAATTTGTCACAGTGGAAGTTGAAACTCTTAGAAAAAAAATTTAACTCCTTCAAGCTTGGGCACCAAAATTCAAAGAGGGCCCAATTCACTTTCAATTGTGATTTTTTGCATGTCACGTCCTAAATTTAGAGGAAAACTTTCAGTTATCAACGCATGCAAAAGAATTAACACCTCAATTAGGGTTGGTGCACCTAACTGGCACTCTCACCTCCAAAATCTTATTTATTCAAGCTTGGGCGTCATTTCTCCATTATTTCTTGCAGGTTGAAGCAAAAATCAGCTATTTTCTCTCCAACGCCTTTTGAAGGAGCAAACGAAGGCCTTTTTCAGTGTTCTTTGAGGTTGTTCGTTCAAGTTGCACAGAGGAATAATTTTTCACACTTCATTTTTCCAACAGGTTCTTGACAAGAATTCATCAAACTGGGATTAGAAGAGGTGTTTTTCTTGAGGATTAAAGGAGGCAATTTATAACTTTTATCATCTCCCCCTCACATTTCTTTTATCCTTGTCTTAGGTTTTCTCTTGCATGTCCAAGTAAACGACAATTTTTATCAAATCTGGTCATCTGGGTTCGTTGAGCATAACGTTGGCAACAAAACCCATGTTCCAGAATTTTCCAAGAAAATTGCCCAACCCCCTATTTTTAGGGTTTCCTAAAAGAGTCAATATTTCAAAAACCGGAGAAACTAGGTTTGATCAACACATTGGCGGCTACAAAACCCATATGCCAGATTTTTTCGGGAAAATAGCCCTTGCAGCCCCTGTAGCTTATGTTTCTAAAAAGCTCTTGCATGCATAAGGAAAAGTTAGTTTTTCGAATTTTTGATAATCTAGGTTGGCTTAGAAATATATTCTCTACAAAACCCACATCTCAGACTTTTTCGAAAAAATTGCCCCTCGGCAAGCTAATTTTAGCCTCACCATAAGCTATTTTTAGCCTCACCAAAAAAGTTGTCAGAACATATTCATGTTTATAGTCAACAATCTAGTTTTTCAGTATGGAGTTCACTCAAACTAAATTCAAGACCAAATCGGACTTGATTCACGATTTCATCAGAACAGTTGACACAAACTTGCATCAAGTGGATCTGGAGGTTAGCTTGAACGCTTCATAAATAGATCAAATCACACTTCCAAACCTCGAGCAATTTGGGTTGCTTGAAGCGGCCTCATTTCCCATCTCAGCACAGTGTGTAGAGTTTGTAATTGCTTGTGTAAGGCATTGCAATCCTACTGCACAAGAAATTCAATCAGTGGATGGGCGAGTGATATGTGGTCTCAAGCCCAAAGACATCGAGAAGTGCTTCGATATTTCTTCCAAATACAAACAATTTGGTCATATCCATTAAGGAATATGAAAAGGCTTTCAATTCTGAAAGGGAAAAATGTCAGAGAAGAATGGCAGAGAGGTGGCCTAAACAGAAAAGAAGTAATTTGCCAAAGAATGTGGGTCGTGGAGAGTTTAGAGATGACTACGTAGTTATGATCACCCTACTCAACCGTGTCAGTGGTCAAGTAAATGCCAACAAGTTTCAACCTTGGATGTATTACATCATGGCTCAACTTGTCAAATGTAAGGAACATTATGATTGGGCTTCTTTGATCAGTGACGTTCTCCACAAACAAATGACCGATTTCTTGATAGCTCACGAATTCCACATGTGTTCATACCTCGTGTATCTGATAGCCTTCCAAGGTCAATTTAGAGGGTTGAATATTGTGGGAATTCTAAGTGCACAAAAGGTTCATCGGTATTATTCGTAGCTTGAATTCACACAAGCAAAGCGACACTTCAAGCGGGTACATGAGTCCTCCTTAATGTACACAATGAGGAATCTTGATCGTGAGTTACGTTTGCGTATTTCAGCAAAAGCCAAATTGGCGATGGTAGATTGGGCGGATTGGTTCATCCAGTTTCCTACTTTTACCTACATCCGCGTGTATGGATACTCAAGTCATCCAGGCATGTTACCTTGTTATCCATCGGAGAAGGTGGTATTCATGGAGTTTCTACGGAAGTTGCACGAAGTCCACTCCTATTTGCGCAACAAACGCAAGGCAGCTGCCACTTTTCCATTTCAGATGTGGATTTACAGGTGCAGGTCAGCAGGTGATGCCAAAGCTATGAGCCATGAGATGACGAGACTTAACCTTAAGTATCTCATTGAAAGATGCTCATATGACCCTTGGGGTCACTTTTCAGCATGCCTTGGTGGTCGTTCTTCACACAAACCTTCTATGGAAGAGTATTGATCCAACTGTGAGGATGAGTTCGAGGTGCAAAGGTGCAACTACAACAAGTTCACCCTTTCACATTGTTGATTTCATGTCAGAGATTGTGGAAGGGTTATCAAATGATGATGGGGATGTCACACTTCCTCAATTCTTCAAAGATCAAGTTGACAGGCAACCACTTCCAACCGTTGATTGGTACGCCAAAGAAAACACATCTATTAAGGAAAGAACAAGCAGAGTTAGAAATAGCATACTTTACTTGGATAGCAAGAAGACAAGGAAGGTAGCCATTCCAAACACAAAGCCGCCACCAGTTACTACTTCACTACCTTCCACGTCTAGATCAAAACCTAGACAAAAGACATGGAGTAGCCCTCTTAAAGGAAGTTGAGTGTTAGGGAATACAAAGGGAAAGATGCCAATTGCTGATATAAACCAGCAAGAATTACCTATAGAGATAGCCACAAATACAGCTCAAAACGTGTCAAAAATAGAAGCAGAGCCTACCATTCCGTCACCACCACAATAGTCTCCAGTTCGCGTCGACTTGGAGCCAAACTCACCACCACGTAGCAATGCTTCAACGCATTCTCACTCATCAGTAGTTCCTAGGACTAGCACAAATCCTTCCAACGAGATTAGTCAAGATTCGTCTTGGCTTGAGAATCTCTTGAGTAGGAAGAGGAAGCAGCCATCCTATCAACTGGACTTTGCGGAATTTGATCATGTCTACCAAGACACGCCAGATAAAAAGTGCAAAAAGAAAGTTCATGTGGAAAGGAACGCTGACAAGGAGATTATCATTGAAACCGCCGCACCACCAGAGGACAAAAACTTGGATGAAGTAGAGGTTGATGACTTCACCTTGATAAAGATCAACCTTGGTAAGAGCACACGCCAAGCAGATATGGATCTCCTTGAAGTTGCGACGAAAAGCATAAAGGAGAGAGTGATAAAGGATGGTGAAGATAAAGCAGCCCTCAAGGTTGAAAACCAGCAACTTCACCAATATATCTCCAACCTTATGCACAACACTGAAAATGTCACCACCTTGCTCCCACAGATGTTAGAGTTACCAGCAAAACAAAATCAACTAAGTCAGTTGATAGTATATGGGAAGCGCCTAAAATACTGGGAAGAAGAGTTCGTCACAAGGGATCCCTTCATACTTTTAGAGTTGTACCAATTGAGGTACAATGCCCACGAAATTCGTCTACAGATTTAGGAGTCGAAGCAAGACATAGCAATTGAAAAAGCACAAAATGAGATCATGATCTCTAACTTGAGGATGGCATATGACTCAATTACTGCAGAAGAGGATAAGGAAGCACTTTTTACTTGGAAAGAACAACAAATCTTCAAGGTAAAAACACATAAAACAATTTCTACAAAATTGATCGAGAGCAAAGAAAAGGTGGCAAGTGCACTCAAGTTCGTACGAACTTTCGTGTTGCAAGTCCCTTGCCAGTATCAGCGTGAAGGTGGTGAATTCATCGAGCTCCCCGATGTACAGTTGGAGTTTCAAAAACTCATCCGTAGCATTTTCAACAATGATTCAGTTGGTTGTAAGTTGAGTCAACTTGCAGCCATGTCAGCACAATTTGATGAGGCGGCCAAGAGTGGACAAGAACTACAGAGTTAGATCACAAATGGTGAGGAGATGCTGTGAAGACATCGAGTACTTCAGGGGAGTATCAGTGCTCTAGATGCCGATGCAGTTAACAACTTGTTGGAGGAGTTGATTGTTTGTGATCAAGGCCAATGAACTACTTGTCATGGATGTCCCACCTTTTAAAGATAGACATTAAACATAACAATTAACTTGATGCTTCTTTCCAAGTTAACTCGTTGTCCCACCTATTGAGCAGGTCTATTTTGGAGTCACCTATGTACATATGGAGTTCTAGTTTAGTTTAGAACCAATTAACAGAGGTAGTTTTTCCAATTAACTGTTAAGTTATTTGCATTTAGACATAAGAATAAATCTTGCATGTGGCAAGAACTTAATGTAAACTCAAGGAGATTTTAGGGTTCCCTACTCCTTTGAGCTTCTATAAATAAGAGCAACCTTGCTCATTATTTCTTTAACTTTTGCTTGTGATAACAAATTGTTGTGCCTACCTTCCCTACAATATTGTTATTATGTATTGGTTCATGTTGTGTAAGAATAAGATTGTATGCTTACTTTGTGGCTGCAAATCCTTGTTTAGTTTATTGTTTAATATAAAGTTGGTTTGATCGTTTATTGTGTGTTTGTTTCATCATGCAATTTTCTGTCCTAGATGTATTATTGTTGTTTCAATAATCTTTCTTTCAATCTACACCTCGGATAGAGTGTTTCACCTCCTTGGGAATTTAGAGATAAGATTACCATTTAAATGTTGTTTCTAGTAATCTTCTTTTTAGCCTACACCTCGGATAGAGTGTTCCACCTCCTTGGGAATCCTGAGAACTAGCTTGTCATTTCATGTTTGTTTCCAATAACCTTTATTTCAGCTTACACCTCGGATAGAGTGTTTCACCTCCTTGAAAATTCTAAGATAGAGTTTATCATCAACCATTCCCTTTGCTCCTAGATCCTCTTGCTCTATTTTTTTTTGAGGAAAAATGATAGATTAAAAGTTAGCCTAGTTGTAGTTAAGATCTGCAAAAACTAGAGAAAACCTAAGCTGCAATGTATTTGGTTTTATAACCTTGTGCCTCTACTAGCTGAGTCAAATAGATAGGAATTCAGATTACTTTACTTTTTGCGCATATCAGCAAAAGAGGGAGCTTCCCCTCCTAATTTGAAGAGCAATTCATCTGTGCATAGTTGTTTGTTTCCAATACACACTCCAGAGGTGCGAATTGTAACGCCAACAATAGGTACGTGTCAAACATACCCACAAGGTACCTGTAATGTACCTTACCCGATTTGCCTTAGAATTTGCTTGTAGATTAGGTTTAGGTTTTCTTCCTTCCAAATGAATGTTTTTTTTAATGAAGTAATCTTTGTTTGAAATCTGCATTCACCATATTAACAACATTTCCACATACACATATATCTATTAGCATTAATATCTAGATATCCAAAATATAAGCATAATCATAAATGTAATTTAACAAGCAAGAGGAGTGCCATGGGTGGATCCACCCTGAAGCCTTCATGTTGGGCACGGGAGGTTGTTTGTCCAATCCTCCTTTCCCAACGGCTTAGTACCTGCATTCTCCACACATGGCAGTACCTCGAAAGACAATGGCCCTAATTAGGAGAGGAGGGGAAACCCAAAGTACCAACGGCCAACAGCCTACCACCCCCCTAAGTAACAGAATGTTGAGGTGGGACCCCCACCCTTCATGACCAATCCCTTGCTTGAGCCAACGAGCCTAAGGGTGGGGTTTTTAGGCGATCCACTTGGTGAATGCTTCCCCCCATCCTAATAGGGTAATAGTCACGGAGCAAACAATCTTTATACAATCACTTGGGCATTTACTATTGAATATCTATATTCATGTATCATGTTTGAGAGTATTATATGGATGCATGAAAATGTAACATAATGCAAAAAAGTACATGGATCTATATTACTACAACAATGCCAATTCTCATCATATTTAGTTTGTTAATGATCAATGTTACTATCCAATGTAATATTAACAATGATGGAAACTAAATACCACTATATCATACCCTTTGGTTTCATTCATGGTCATGATAATGCTAAAGGAACCGGAACCATCATTAGTTCCTAAAACTATTATAATATTGATAACGTCAAAGGAAAACATTGCACCAATAATCAGATGAGCAATATTAGTTTTTTATATTCAAAATATGCTAAATCACCTAAGTTGTTGTATCTTTCCACGTTTTCTGATTCCTTACTCGTCTCCTTCAACCTTATACTGGATTGATCATAGGATGAGGACAATTCATAAATATACATAATCTACTTATGTTTATATTTAAGAGTCATCTTTACTTATAAGACTTAATAATTGCTGCAAGTATCATTATTGTATATTCATAAGTGATTCACATATCTACTTACTCATATATATATATATATCATCATTTCTATATGAATATATATATATATACATTCTATTTAAATATGTATACATCATTATTCCTAATAAATATTTATATATCATTATTGTAAATATATATATATATATTCTATAAATATATATAATAATGTTAAACTTGCTGCTCAATGTATTCTTGTCAAATTTCTAACTAACAGTACATTGGTTCCCTCAATAATCTTTCTTTCTTATTTTTCCTTCATTCTATATTCCTATTCCCCCTCCATTGCTTGCTAACATTCTTCCTTTAATATCCCCCACTAGACCAAATGGCACGTCTCTTTCTTCAAGGGCATGTCTCTTTATATTAATCTCATGTCTTGTTAATTGCTAGTTTCGATTAGTTTCTCCCTATTAATCAATGCACATTCAACTATGATAAAGTAGGTATAATAATTGTTTGCATACTTGTGTCAAGGAGGGTTGACCGATGCTTTATGATTTAGAATGCATTGCTTCCCTCTCATAATTGCTGCAAATTATTAGTAAGTTGCTGCCCTAGTGAGAATTATTGATGCCTTGTTTTTATTTCTGCTGTGTATATTTTATATCAATATTTTATATTTATATGTTTAAAATATATTTATTATTATTATTATTATTATTATTATATACATTTTAATATTTATAGTATTATATTATGATGATTATTGTTATAATAATATTCAAATTGCTAGTATTTATTTGGTTAATATCTATAATATTATATTATGGTTATAATTATATTAGTATTAAGTTGTTAATATTTGTAAATACGTAATTTGTCACTTATTTTTATTTATTTCCATCTCAACACTAATTTGTTTTAATGTTCTATTTCGGGGACATGACAGTACCTAAGATGGAAACCTTGCCCAAACCAATGAGCAGGCCTGATTGCACCTAGGGCAACCCATAAGCCAAATGTGCCATTTTTTTAAAATAGAATGTCCATCGAACATCCAATCCACCTTTTTTAACAATAAAAATTGCATTTTCAACCCTAAAACATGAGTGAAAACTGAAATATACCCCTTAATTTTTTGCCTTTAATTTTCAATTACAACAATTCAAAACATGCACCCATTAAGAATTAGCTCTTAAACCAAAACACAACTGAAATAACTCTAACCAAGAATGCGCCCTAAAACCATTTAAGGAGGAGGGGCGGGCATATGGTCAGAGGATCCCTTGGATCTAATAACTTGAATTACAATAAGAAATGAAGAGCTAAACTTGACACCAAGAATGTGCACGCAAGATCCTTTTGCAAGGCGAGGTGCTAACATATGGTGGAGTGCTAGATTAACTGAAAGTAAACTTCTTCTGCAAATGTAGGCATCCACAAGCGGTGGGAATACTCCACTTATTACATGGCTGTGATTATTACAAACATTTATAGGTAGCAAGCCAGCCAATTAACCTCACTTCCACTTAAACTGTGGGGGTTATACAATCCACACAACCACTTTATTACGTGGGGGGAATTACAAACAAATAAATTGCAGCAACAAACAAAATGCTGTTAGTACTACTAAACAGCTTACAATTGATTAATAAATAGCTACAAATTGATAACCAAGAATTCCCAAAATACCCAAAGGTTAGAGCAAAGTTCGCAGACTCTTCAGGACTCGCCGCGGACTCGGCGGACTCGGGAGTCCGTGGCTGAGCCGAGTCGACTCGCCACGGACTCGGGAGTCGAGTCCAGAAAAGTCCTGGGTCAGGACTCCCGAGTCCGACCTCTAGACTCGGCCGCGGACTCTTCAGGACTCGCCGCGGACTCGGCAGACTCGGGAGTCCGTGGCTGAGCCGAGTCGACTCGCCACGGACTCGGGAGTCGAGTCCAGAAAAGTCCTAGGTCAGGACTCCCGAGTCCGACCTCTAGACTCGGCCGAGTCCAGAGGTCGGACTCAAGAGTCCCGACCCAGGACTCTCGTCCGCGGCTGGGGTGTCAAACTAGGTTAAAACCCATACATTTTTTTTATTTTTTGTTATTTCTAACTTGAAGATTGGTGTTTTTAAGGTCTGCAAATTGGTTTTAGCTTGAAAGAAGGCAGGAGGAGGAGCTAAAAAGATCAAAATAGAGTCAGGTAAGTGATCTAACATTTCTTTTTTTTTGTTTTTTTGCTTTCAAAATTTAAAAAAATCAAGAAAAATAAGGGGATATGCTGCCAAATTTTTTTTCTATTTTCCTTAATAGCCTAATTCCTAATTTCCTACTATTTCTAGCTTGGTTTTGCATTCTTTTTTTTTGCAAATAAATGAAACTTTGAATCACATTTTTTTGCTGATTTTTTTGCAAACCCTTGCTGATTTTTTTTTTCCACGTTGAACTTGAAACAACAATGTCGTCTTCAAATCCAAAGGGAATAAGAAAAGACCCTGCATGGAAGTATGGAATACCAGGAACCAAAAAAGGTGAAGTGACATGTACTGAATGTCAGAAATGGATGACAGGAGGAATAAACAGGTTAAAATACCACCTTGCAAGGATACCTGGGCAAAATGTGGAGGGATGCCCTAAAACTACTCCTGAGATTATTAGAGAGATAAAGGCCCTTCTTGCTGACTATGAGCTAAAAAAAGATGAAAGACAAAAAACAAAGAATGCCCTAGCATCAATGATGAGTGGATCCCCTTCTACACCAACTATGCCTCATGGTGCTACTGCTGCAAGTCCAAGTGTTCGTGCTCCACATTCATCTTTTGGTGAGAGTCCTGAGGGTTCCTATTCTACTGCTAGTGCTGGCCACGGTCCTTCATCAGGACCAAATTATTTTATTCCACGTAATGTTCCAGGAGCACAACCTTCACTTGAAGGTACCGGTTGGAATAAGGAAAAGCATCATGAAGCTAGGATGGCTGCTGCAAATTTTTGGTACTACAATAATCTACCTTTCAATGTTGCAAGCAGCCCATATTGGGAAGGTTTAGTGAATGCCCTTACAGTTGCAGGAAAGGGGTTTAAGACCCCATCAGCTAAAGATTTGAGTGGGCCATTGCTAGAGGAATCCGTAAAGAATACACAGGCTTGTAGTTGATGAGCAAAAGAAATTTTGGCGAAGAAAAGGTTGCAGCATTTTATCTGATGGGTGGACAGATGGACGGAATAGAACTCTCCTGAACTTTTTAGTGGCCTCAAATGGTGGATTGGTGTTCCTAAAATCAATAGATGCCTCCCATGAAGTTAAAAATGCTGAGACTTTATGCAGTGTATTGGATGGGGTGGTCCAGGAGGTTGGAGTTGATAATGTTGTCCAAATTATCACGGACAACGCAGCTGCATATGTAGCTGCAGGTAGGCTACTTATGGAGAGGTATCCCACAATTGCATGGTCTCCATGTGTTGCACATTGCTTGGACCTATTGTTAGAGGATATTGGAAAGATTTCATGGGTCAAAAGAGTGGTTGAAGATGCAAAAAGTGTTACAAAATTTATCTACAACCATACTTGGGTGCTTTCTTTGATGAGGAAATTCACAAATGGCAAGGACCTTGTGCGACCTGGAGTGACACGATTTGCTAGCCACTTCCTCACATTGCAAAGCATTCTTAGTGCCATTGGTCATCTCAAGCAAATGTTTGTGTCGGATGCTTGGAAGGAGTCCTCATTTTCCAGTAGAGCTGAAGGGGAGAGGATTGTTAGCATAGTTTTTGATGAGACATTCATCAAAAATGGAGAGGAGCTGATGGGGGTAAGTAGCAATCACACAAAAAAAATTATACATGATAATCTATTTGCTGTTTTTTATTTTTTGAGGGGTTAATTTTGTTATAATTTAACATTTGTTTTCATTTTTTTAGGTGACAGAGCCTTTGGTGAGGGTTCTTCGTATGGTGGATGGAGATGGCATGCCAATGGGTTTCATCTATGAGGCCATGGATAGGGCCAAAGAGGCCATATCACATTACTATGGCGGCAACAAAAGGAAATATGAAATCATATGGCGCATCATTGATCGGAGATGGACAAACCAACTCCACCAGCCGATTCATGCCTTTGCCTACTTCTTGAATCCGAAGTTCTACTTCTTGGACTCATTTAAGGCGGATGAGGAGGTCATGGACGGTGTTGTCACTTGCATTGATAGGATGGTGCCTAATAGTGAGCTGAGAGATAAGGTGCTTGATGAGTTGGAGGTGAGATTTGTTACATCTTATTTATGAATTTGCAATGTTGAGCCTTGACTATCTATGAATTTTCTATATTTGATTTACTTTTTCTTTTATCTATTCAAGGTCTACAAGGGTGCAGAGGGGAGACTCTTTTCCTCCCAACAAGCAATTGAAAGGAGAGGAAAACAACAACCAGGTAAAAATTGAAATTAGAAACTTGATTCTTACATATAGATTTTTACTTTATTCTTATTTCTTAATACTTATATTTTTTAAACATGTTTTTGTAGATCTATGGTGGGAGAACTATGGTGCTAGCACACCAAATCTTCAAAAGCTAGCCATACGTGTCTTGTCGCAGCCATGCAGTGCTTCTGGGTGTGAACGCAATTGGAGTTTATTTGAAAACATTCACACAAATAAAAGAAACAGGTTGACTCAGCAGCGCCTAAATGATTTAGTTTTTGTTCGGTACAACCTTCGCCTTCGAACTAGGAAGGTGGAGGGTGTTTCACACGAGTCCATCGACTTGGATGACATTGATCCATATGGTGAATGGACTATTAATGAACAAAATGATGAGGCTGATGTCTTACTTACTGATGAGGATATTGCTGAATTAGAGAGAGCAGCAGCAGAAGAAGAAGAAGCAGCAAGATTGGATGCCATGGAGGACAACGAAGACACATTTGAATATCATTTTTCCCCTGCTCGATCTCCTAGTCCTCGTTTGGATACTACAACACGGGCACCTTCTAGTTCTAGGCCTCCAAAATTGAGTACCATTGGGAGGGGAAAGAGGAAGATGTAGATTATATGTGGTTGTTAATGTTTTCCTCTTTTTGACATGATTATATGTAAACATTTATAAACTTGTGATGTTGTTATACATTGAAAGTGAAACTATGAGTATTTGATGACTATGAATGATTAAATTTCAATTATTGAGTGTTTGATGATCATATGACATGTGTAATCTTTGAATTATGAGTGTTTGATAATCAAATTAAGCTCTTATATTCTCTAAATGCATTAATTTGTTCTTGTTTTTTTTGTAAAACTACGGTTTTTTTTTTTGCCGAGTCTTTTCCTGAGTCCGTCCCGAGTCCCGAGTCTGAGTCATATTTTTGGGCTGCCGAGTCCGCGGCGAGTCCGAGTTTTCCAACTATGGGTTAGAGTATCACTTCCTCTAACATTTACAATGCCAAAATGATATAGAAAGAGACTTAGAACAGCATTAAACAATTTCAAACTAATCTGATCAGAAACAGGAAACACAGAAAATCAGATCAGCAAAGAGAGAATTCACCAATTTAGACGGAACACCTCTGAAACAGCTCCGAATGCTTTCCTACCACAGTCGAACAACAGCTGGAAGCTAGGCATCCAAACTCCACTGAGAAATCGAGCCCAAAACAGTGAGGAACAATCAGCACGAATCCCAATGCAAGTACAAATGGTACGGCCCCTCAAGGAGGTCGACTTTACTCTTAAAAATCTGAAACTTGATATTAAAATCTACAACTTTGCAGCAAGGGGCGCCCTCCACAGTGGAACAGCATGGGCTAACACCCAGAACCAAATTAAAATCTGACTTGAAGCAATAATCAAAAAACAGCTTCAACCAAACCAATCAGCAACTTGTAAAAACAGGTTTTACATCAACAACCTGCTCAGTTCCAACAACTGAAGCTCCATCTGTATTTCAAAGTGAAATACAGCCATGATAATCCACCTAGGAAACCATAGTTGCAAGCTCAAAGGCTGGAGTGAATTCGCTAAGCTTCCCCTTAGCCAGGTTCTGGTTTCAAACCAGCAGCATAACACTACTTTCAATTTTTCCAAGATGAGATACAAAGGAAAAGGCACCAATATATAAGCTCTCACCCAAAAGAAGATGAAACACTTGAAATTCCAAAGAAACTCTTCACTTTCCAAAAGGGACGCCACTTTCATCAAAAAGGCTTTATTTAAAATATCAACTAGGCACTTTATTCCACCCTTCAAGTCGTCCCACTTTAAGATGATGAATAAACATTTAATAAACTATTAAATGTATTTTACTTTTTGGCCCCAACTTAAAAACAACTTAAAGTTATTAAGCTAGGCGTGGGGTACCACTCCAAAACACAATTTAACTAAGTATGAACTTAGCCCAAGGCACAAACCACCATCAAACTGAAAACTGAGATATTACCAAAACTCGATGATGATTTGCACAATACTGCTGATGAGGATACTGCCCAAAATAGACTTACTAAAAATAGCCATTGCTAAAAATAGTAAAGATACATCAAAACCACAGTGAACCAAGCTGAGCAAGAAACAATGGAAATCCTAATTTGCTTATTGAATAGCCTACAGATTTCCGGAAATAGGCTAACAGTTCATAACAAGGTCATTACTAAAAAGAGGACATTACAAAAACCAAAAAGCACCTCGAAGCACTTGCATATGATTCATTTCACAAACACAAGTCCACTGAAACATCCAACTGGGTTGAAAGTTGTTGTTTGTGCATTTTTTAAGCTTGCTAGTTTTTTTCAAAGATTGCAAAGGTGTCAAAGATATTTACTAAGTCTAGGAGAGGGATGTAGCTTGCACAAAGGGCATTAATTGTTTAAAGGTAAGTATTTTGTGAGAAGTCTTCAAATTTTTCAAGTTAAAAAAAAGTGCAAGATTTTTTTTAAACCGTTTTAACTTTTTGAATGTTTTTTGTAATGTCCCTAGTGGAGATTATACTAATTCTAACATAAGTTATCAATTTCACAAGTTAATTAAGGGTCTAGAGAGTACCTTGGTTGATTTTAATCCGGCAAACAAGTTAGATATCAATTATAACCATAACCTAACAAGAGAAGCATCATGCTTCACCATTAGAAATTCCATGGTAAATTTACTATCCCGATTATTACCTTACCTCAAGGTGCCCACCATGGGGAGAAGCATGGAAGAGCATGGTTGATAGGGTGTCTTAGTTTCAGTGGCATCATGTGGCCCATGCCATTCATATGAGGCTATCTCCTTAATCTCATGTGGCACATGCCATTCATATGAGTCGGTCTAGAGACGATCCTAATTCCCTCATCCTTCCAAACCCTTTCCACTCCCCATAATTAATCCTGCCCTCTTGTTACACCATGGTAGGAGGGTGAGATTACAATGGTTACTTCGGTGATCAATCTAGACCCAAAGGCAATACCCTTTGATCCCAAAGGCAAGTGCCCCCTTGGCCCTTCGTGGACTCATCTTGTTCCCTCCTGGGTGGTGTATCTAGTAGAGAACCCTTTGCGGCATTCCCTCTGTAATCCTTCTTTCCCACCATGGTAGAACAATGTGCACATTAGACTACTAACTTAATACTTAAAAATATATCCTTAAACATGAGACATATATTACCATGAATGAATGTGGACTATTGTAAGAATCACTAAGTATATTTGAACAATCTATAATTCTACATAAAAGGTTTATCACAATATTAACTCATAAATCTGAACTATAAAAAACTTATGTCATCTACTATAACCTGAATCATAATTATATTCTATTAACTATAATTTGGAACCATCATTATGCTAACTATAATCATTCCTATATTAAATATAAACTATGATCATTACTATATTAAATATAGACTGTGATCAGAATTAATATACCACCATAGATGCTGGCTATTATCCTTCTTTTCATTATTCACATTCCATTTCATTCCCTATGTTCTCCAATTGATTTGTCATTCTTTATATATCCTCATAGTGGTTTGAGTAGCCACAACCTTTGCAATAAGTTGCACCCCTTTTAAAGGATGCAACCCTTAATTGCTGTTGGTACAATGATTATTGCCTTTAATATAATTAAAGGCTATGTTTCCTTATTACCACCTTATATAAATAATCGCTGCACTCAAAACCCTTTTAATAACTACTAGTCATGCTTCCCATATTAATTGATTAGTTTGTTTTAGGAAATGTTCTTCACAAATGCTGTGATCCTTCTTAGGAGGTCATAAATGAATCGCTGCCTCTGCCCATTATTATTAAGTGCTGCCTTGATATACCAATCGCTGCCTTTTGTCATTAGTTGCTAATTTAAATTCTTAATGCAATTCTTATGTGATTTCCTTAAATCTGCTGCCTTTAAACATGGGGTCGATCGCTGCTGCAAAAAAATTATATATTTTCTTATTTTTATATATTTATTTTATATTAGTTCTTTCATATGCTTTATTAATATTTATAATATTTAATATGTAATACCCCTCCGTTTTGCTTTGTCGTGCGAACAGTGTTGTTCTCCTTTGTTATGCTTTAGTTTTTGTTTGTACTTTGACTATGGTACTCGGTTACTGTTTGATCACTATCTTTATCGTGATTTGGTGATGTATTTTGATGTGATGATACTGTATTCAGATGTTATTATGATGGCATGTTTTGGATTAGCTTAGTGGATATTCGAATTAATAATGTTTTATGCTTTTGATTAAAGTAATATGTTAGATACGTTAGTTAGTATTACTGTATTAGTGAAGGGGACAGTATCGCATCACTCACTTGCGAGCGCCCTACGATTCCATGATTTCCTCTTCACGGTGTGTTTTAATTATGACATATATATGCAGGATATACTCTTTGTTCGCAGGTTGACAGGTACAAGACATCGACTCCACCTGGTTTCACAGGTTTGAGCATGTCCATTGCCCAATAGCATTCGATTGGGAGATAGTAGCTAGGTTTTCCGTGCCAAGTCATCACCCTAGTCATAGTGTGTCATCGGGTCTTAGTCGGGTTAAGTGGCGTTAATATTGTTCCTTCTCTTTGATTATTTAATTGCATGTTGTTAAGGTAAATAAATGTTTTCGTAGTTAAATTGTGGATTAAATTTATCTGGTTTCATGTTAATAATGTGATCTAATTTATTAATGAATTTAATTTAATTAATAAATAATGTAATCTTGGATTAGATTATTTTATTAATTAATTAAATTGATTATGTTGAAATAAGTTAGTTATTCATTTTGAAGTTATGGATATATTGTTGAAATTGAAAAAAAATAAAGAAAAAGAATTTACATTTCCTTTTTAGAAAATTTTGAATTCAAAACTGGAAAATAGAGATATTTCCTATTCTGCTTTGGAAAATTTATGAGGGTGGTTGCATGGATATTTTTGGGGAATTTTCTTTATTATTTGGTTTTTTTTGAATGAGTTTTTTTCAACAAGCATGAAAAATTGAAAATAGAGGAGAAGAAGGAATTTTTGCTGGTTCTGAGTTTTGGATTGAATCTGTAGAAATTGTTGAGCTGAAGTTGGAATCAAAACAAGAACCTGTGCACCATCTGGATCTTCTCAAACTCTAGAATACCAGGTTCATGTTTTTAAATTTAGTTGTTTTTGAAATTATATTTATATATGTTTGTTGTTGAAAATCATGTTGGAAAATTCAAAACCTGAACTATGATGAAAACTTTATGTTGAAATTTGTAGCAAATCATAAACCTCTATTTATATTTGAGTTTTCTCAAGGAAAAAATGGTGTTCTTAGCTGGAAATGATCTATTTAAACATAATTTTCTCAATTTGTTATGCAAATTCTTGTTGTGTTTTTAAAATATATATATATATATATATATTTGAGAAGTTATGCTGCCCAAATTTTTGTAAAAAAAAAAAGAAGACCCCTTGGCAAGTCGCGGCCGCAGGGTTCTATTCACGTCTGTTTTTTTTAATTTCAAAAAAAATAATAATATAAAAAAAAAAAAATTATGTTGTAGAGGGTTTGGGGGAGGTCGCTGGGGGGCTCACCCCCACCACACCACCATGGGAGGCGCGTGGGGGCAGTCGCGCTGGCCCTCACCCCACCCGACACGGTGGCTGTTACCATCAATGTTGGGTGGCTGTGCTATGCATAGTGCCACCAACGATGGTGGTCGACTGTGTACACAACAATCGCCGCCGCCGCCGCCGCCTTCCCTGTCCACAACCAGCACTATTGGTGCCATATCCTTATGCACACGGCCCCAGGAAAAACCGCGGCTCAACCCTAAGGGTTGGCGCACGGCCTAAGACATAAGTTGTTTGTTTTTCAAAAAAAAAAATTAATATTAAATATTTAATATTATATTTATAATGTTAATATATTAATATGTATTATATTTAATATAATACGTATTATATTTAATATAATACGTATTATATTTAATATAATATGTATAATGATTAATATTATATAAATTTGTTTTGAATAATTAAATAGATATATATATAAATGAGTTGCATATATATATATATATATATATGTGTATTTAAGTTATGTTTTTTCTTGAAGGCATGATTTAAGTCAAATTGAGGAAATGGAAACATGATAATTTTAGTTAATTCATTGTTTAATTTTAAAATATTATTTTGAAGGAGAAGTAGTTTGATTTTAACTCATATGATTTTAAGACAAGTTAATTATTTTAAAACGGTTATATGGAAAAGAGGAAGCAATAATTATTCTGGAGCAATGTATTTTGATTAGAAGAATTAACTGGATATTTTATTAATTTTTTAAATGCAAGTAGGCAAGTAAATATTGAGTTTTAATTTTTCCCTTGTCTGAAAAAGACATATTTTAGTTCAGTTTTATTAATGCAATAAATTACTGAATGTTAATGAGGAAATGGATTTAGTAAATCCAAAGTAGATTTAATTCTTGTCTTCTTGCTCGTCTTGATTGTGAACTGTTTTTGTCATCGTTTGGGGAAAATTGAGTTATAGAGAATGATAAGTCTTCCAGATGGGTTTTCAATTATGTGGGTTGTCGTACTGTGCTAGTCAAACTTTGGATTGCCTTGGGTAGTGTGTTTAACTGTATCCAGTTTGTTACCCGGTTATCACGAACGAGAATGTGTTGACTTTATGTCGTGGATAGGGATTTGATATCCTTTGGTCGCACTTGTGTACCCTTGGGTTGTGGAGTTGTTCCACATGTTGTCTTAGAGGAGTGGCTTGCAACGAGGATTGGCACACAAAGTGGTGTCAGGATAACTCATTGTAAGTTATTTAGTCCACTGATAACGTAATTAAACTGATTAGAAGATTATGTAGTGTCTAACACTTAATAAGATAATTATGCCTCGCTCATGGACGCAAGGGCTTGTATAGACTTGGGATGAGACGAGAAGGCCTGGAATGGCAAGATCGTTACCTTGTCTTTACGAGAGATAACTGATTCTGCAATGGTTGGCATGAGGGGCCGGAAGTCATTAGAGGTTACCAAGATAACCCAAGATGGGGGTCGAGGCCTAGGAAGACTTACTAGGATAACCCATGTAACATTGTGATGACACTTCTCCTAAGTCAACAATATGTTCGCATCAGTGATGCAATTGATTATGTAATTCTGGAAGCATTGTAACCATTGTGTTAAGTGATGTATTTGTATTTGTTTCAATTCGTCGTGTTTTAGCCTGTGTCTAGACGTAGATGGTCTTGGCTAGGAATCCTTGTTACTATCTCCTAGCACAGGGGGTGGGCCTTTAGGTTCCACTTGGATGGGTGGAACGTGCACCTTACTCCGTTGGGTTTTCTTCGTGCTCGTGTGGACGATATTTTTAGTTGGAGAGCTCGTGGGATCCAATTTTGTTTCATGCCTTATTTATTTCAGTTGATCTTCTGATTTATTACCCCTCATTGGTTATCAAGGTGGAAAGTTGTAATTGTAACCATGTTTATTGGACTTACCTCATTCGGGGAAGGAGAGTTGTAATCTTATTGTTTAATTATTGATAAATGAAATTGAAAGTTATCTCTTATGCTTTGATGTAATTTTATTATGTATGGAATGTATGTGTTTTAAATTCTTAAGTAAATAAATGACATGGTTTAAATTCATGTTTTTTGTTGAGGTTCTAAATAACCTCAGTCTCCTAACCTTCGAGGTTGTTGGCAATGGGTAGTGAACTTGCATGTTAATTTTACTTAAACAAAAAAAAATTAGTTCGTTTAAGTAGTTAATTGCAACTTCCTCTAGGGTTGCGTGGCGGGGCGTTACATAATATTATATTTGATAATTGTAATTTTAATATTATCTATTATAATTATAATTAAAATAATATTTAAACTTAAAGTGCAATGATATATATATATATAAAGTTATGTGTATTCTAATATTTAATATTTGATGTTACAATTTCGGGGGACATGACATTTTTTGTGCTTGTTTTTAAATTTTATTATGTTTATACATATTCTAGAGTTGTATTTTTGTTCTTAATTTTTTTTTTTTATTTAAATTACATACTCCCGAGTTACGTTTTCTTTTTCAATTTTTTTTCTTATAACAACAATGTACTTAAGGCAAATATGATCAAGCATCTCCTCTATGGAGATATGTTACAATGATTGAACAAAATTCAAGGATTTGGGGCTTTTCTTTGGAGTTATAGCCAATGCAAGATCTAGTATAAGAGCTCGTATATTTGAGTGAAAGCTCACTTATGTGTTGTAAGCGGCCAAGGAATTAAAGTTTGTCAAGGGCTAAACAACGAAGCAACTAATGCAATGAGTGAGAGAGAAAAATTAAAATTTAATCCTTTGCCAAAGTAAGAATCAGGGAGGCCACCTACAAGGTCTTCTTTAATAGTAGTTGCCCTACATTCTCTCTTGGAAACACCATCTATCCAAAAAGAAGATTCCTCTCTTCCTTCTTGCAAAAGGGACCCATTGCATAAGGCATTTCAAAATAAGGCGAGAGACAATGTAAATGAATTCATTGCCCATTGCATTTATGCCAATAATTTTTATTCAACCTAGTGAGATCACCATATTAGAGGGAAATGGTGATGGCAATCAGCCCAAACCTTCTTTAGTTCCACAAATCTTGTCTATGAGAAGGTGCAAACCACCCTATTGGCAAAAGAAATAAAAATTGTAGATAAATCACTAAAATCAATCAAAGATTCATGGGTTAAAATGTCATTGTAATATACCCTAAAGGGCAATGTTTTTAAAGTGATTAACTGTGAGGAGTCAATTAAGGATGCAAACTTCATTTTTAAAATCTTCATTGAGTTCATAGAAATGGTGGGCGTAGAGAACATTGTTGAACTCATAACAAACAATGAAAAAATAGCTAGGCAACATTTGCATTGGTTAAGGAAAGGTACAAACACATTTTTTGGAAAGCATGTACCATACACTCCCTTAACTTGGTGATGCAAAAGATTGGCACTAGATAGAGTGGGTGAAAGGAAAATACATTGAGGGTGAGAAGATTCAAAATTTCGTGACAAACATCATATGTCACAAGGCATCTTCAAGAATTTCTCCAATTTGGAGTTGTTTAAGGCAAATTTATGAAATTTCAACATTTATGATAAATTTAATGTATGACATATTTACTTATTTAAATTTTAATTTGTTATTATCTTTTACACAACATTAGGTTGGTAAGGCTTGATTTGTACCATATGTAACTCTTTTGTGATGACTTGTGAAGGTCCAAGAGGCATTTAACGCCATAGTCATTAGAAACCAATGCAATGTAGGGAGACAATCAATTTAGAGAGGGCCCAAAAGGTCAAATCATTGTTCATGAATCGTGGATGATGATAGGTGGACTAGTGTGGACTATGTTTTGAGTTTCCCTAAACCCATCATGAGTATCCACACCTGGGGATAAAAAATTGCCATATTGGCATACTCAAACCCCAAACCCATACTCATTCCCATCACAAAACCAACAACCTAGCTAAAACCTAATAGGATTTGATAGTTCTTTTGTACAATTGTTGATTTTTTCATCACCCTATCTTAGTGTACAATCTTCCATGAATACTATTATAAATATAGTAATCTATACAAATGTTCTGAGGTTGCCTCATTGAGGCTTGTTCTTTCTTGATTTTGACTCCTTGTGGAAGACATGGACTAGTTGTTGGAAGTTGTCATTGATGTTAAAGGTGACAAGACATATTGTCATTGATGTCAAGTGTATGAGCAAGATTGTTGGAATTGATAATGTCATTAATATCAAAGGTTGGAGAAAATTGTTATGGCCAAAGGCCACTATATTGCTATTCATGGCCGACTTAATCTATAATATGGCAGCAATAAAAGGTAAAGTCAAGTGACAAGTCATGATTCATGAGGTTCCATGAGAGGGTAGACATTCTACACACTTGTAGATGGCATTTCATTGAAAACATAGGACATTCGAGTTATGAGATGATGACATAGGCAGAGATCCTTTGAATTCATAGTTAGTAGTTACCCAAGTATATGTGAAGTGAGAAATTCTAATACGAGGTACAGGTCTAAGAGAATTAATTTTATAACAGTTAAAATAACGAGGTGCCAGGACAAGAAGATAATGAACAAAAGACTCTAAATAGTTAAGAGAAATGTTACCACCTTCATCAAGATATAATAAAAGCAGTGTTACACGGGGATGTGTCCCCTACCCCCAAAATCCATTGTCCTTGTCCTTAGCCGTCCCCAAGATGGGGGGACACAAAGGGGACGGTCCCCTACTGTCCTCGAATCAAGCAAATTTGAAGGAAACGATAGGAAATGTTTCCAGTTGATTGGGGACGATTCCCCGTCCCTGGTACAGATTGGGGACGTTGGAAACATCCCTCGTCGTACCAAGGACGGCTAACCATCCCCTACGGATTGAGAGCTTTCTGAAGGCTGAAAACATTAAAAAAATCAAATTTTTTTAAATTTATTTCACCTTTAAGAGCTGTAAGGAAATTCAAACTTTGGATTCACATATGCATCCAATACACAATTCTTGGTTTTTCAAAGATGCAATTATAAAAAAAAATTGCATGCCGCTAGGTTCTACTATGGTATTTGCAAGCCTCACACACCTGTCCCACTCCAAATTTGTACCTTTTGTTAGGTTTTCCGTTGTCGTCATCGCAGATTTATTCCTCATCTTCTAACCAGTCCATCCCACAAGACAAAACTTGGATGTTAATGGAATAAAACCAACTTCTTCTAGAGAGCATTCAACAATTCAGCCATTTGCAGCGAAACTACCCCTCCAACTACTCAGTTTAAATCTATTGAAACTAAATATTAGATCTATTTTCTCAAACATCTAACAGTGACCACCCAAGCCCCTCAAATTTCCAAAAGAGCATTCAAGCCCTTTTGAAGTAGGACAGCCTTCTAACCACATTCTCTCTATTTCAAACAAATGTTCAAAGATGCAATTTATGTTGGTCCATCTTTTAAACCCTTGGAAAACATAAACTACACACTAGCCTCCTTGATAAAGAGTACTCTAAGTTGAATATGATGATGGAGGACATGAGGCAGACTTGATTGAGGACAAACTGCTATATTATCATGGATGGGTGGATTGATATTAGATTGGTAATTCATCAACATGATAGTCACATGTGTAGAGGGCTCTTATATTTTTTAGAGCCATTTATTGACATATCTCTCTCTTTCCCTCTCTTTGTCTATAATATATTAAAAAAAATTGAAAAAACATATATATATATATATATATATTTTGTATGTCGTCGTCCCCTAAAAATGGCACCCTAGGAAACGTCCCAGAAATGCATCCCCAACCGTCCCCCTATCCTCGTCCCCGAAACGCCGTGGAACCTAGAATAAAAGAAATGGATAGCTATGGGAGCCAAAGAAAAAGTATGTGAGATAGCAAACTTTCAAATGTTTGTGTTAAGATAATAATCAAGCATTAAAAGGCAGTGATTCCATGTACACATTGAAGGCTGTGAGCCCATGTCAAAAGTAGCAATCAATATACTTAAGAAGCAGCGACTATTGCAAGAAAAACTAATGAGTTCATGCATTGACACAAGCCGACCAACAAGTTGAAAGAGTCATTTAAATGAGATTACTATGAAAAACGGCAATGTTAATGAGTAAACACAAGTAGTGATGAATTTGGAATAAAATTCATATTTATTAGTAGTGGTCAATCCTCATAAAATAGCCGACCATCATAAGAAATCAATCAGCATTAATATAATATAAATCGCCCACACTAACTAATTATCATGGAAGTGGTTATTGAAAAAGGTGAACAACAAATTTATTAGAAAGAAAGAGCATCAATTATTATTAAGGAAAGGAGTAGCGATAAGTTTGAGGCAGCATTTGAAACAGCAATTAAAGTTTATGTGGCTGACTTACTATAAGAAGAGAAATTATCCCACTAGAAGACAAAATTTGTCTTATTCATATTTTGTCTTATTCACTTTTAAATAGTGTGATTCATAAAAAAAAAATTTGAGCAAACAGCTTTTATAAATTGCTAAGGTGCGATTAGTATTGGTAATGAAGTGTTATGTTTTTGAAGGTGAAAGGATATGTCTCCAAAGGGAATCACCTCCTTTGGTAAGGTATAAAAAAGAGTAAGATTTGTATGTTGAAAAGTGAGAGTGAGTGAGATGTGTGAAGATTATATAAGTTGAGAAGAAGGTGCGGTGTGTAAAGAAGTAATATAAAATACACAACAGCAGATCCATGGATAGTATATAAGCAGATTAGACAAGGGGTGCATATGCAGATTTTAGAAGAAGAATAGATTGAAATATTTGAAGATAATTAAAATGATAAATTGTTAAGGTAGAGATTAACCATTCAGTTTGTTAAGAATTGTTAACAAGGGACGTCACCCTCAGAAAGAAGTCATCCCTCCTATGAATCACCACATATATTCATTAAGGCATAAGGAGGATATAAAGGTAAAGGGAAGTTTGAGTGAAAGTAAGAAGGTAGAAGTGAGAGATATGTAAGAGGATTAAATATCATATATATGCACCAAGTGTAGTGGGTGTTCAGGAACAGATAAGTGAGAAGATTAAAAACAAGAAAGGACACATCATTGTGAAAAGATGTATGTATTGTGCAGTGTTGCCTCTCTTCATTGAAGATACAAATAGTGAATGTAGAATGTGCAAGATAAGAAGATATATTTGATATACACCAACAGACTGATGAGAAGGTGCGTTGTGGAGTAAAGACAATAAACATGTCATATACACCAAAAAATAAAGAACAAGTATTAAAGAGGATTGTTGGCAGATAGTAATCAGTTTTTATGGGAGATTTATGATCAGCATAATAGCAGATTGGAGAGGAGAGTTATAGCAGAATTTGTACAAAGAAATTGAATGAGGTTTGGAGCCTCTAGTGAGTTGGTGCTCACAAATTGAATGAGGGGTCGGTGCCTCTAGTGGGTTAGTGCTCACAAAGTGAATAAGTGGTTGGTCCCTCTAGAAGGGTTGGTGCCTACAAAATTTGTAAAAAGAAGATTAATAAAAGCAATATTTTTGCCGAGGTTTTCTCCCACAAGGGTTTCCATGTAAATATCATATGTTAATGTGTTCTTCTCATATGTATAATATTTGATGTTGAGTTAATGATGTTATAAAGTTTTGAATTGATATGCTTATGGTATTAAGTTTGAAAAAGTAAAGTTTATTGTTATACTGATTCACGCTCCGCCCGCCGCCGCTCCCGCCCACGCCCGAACCCTCCTCTCAGTCTAACTATGTAATGTCCCGATTTTAGCCATTCTCTCTTCGGTGACTGATAGCCTATTTCCGGAAGCTCATAGGCTTGTCAGAGGTGAAATTAGGGTTTCCTATCTTATTGGGGTTCTAAGGCATTTTTGAAGGTGTGCATGTATGCGTTTCTAATGCATGTCTGGTGGAATTTTCTGGGTTTTTGGAGAGCTTCAGAATGGTGTAACATGAATCTCCATCTAACAACCTTTTCCAGAACTTGCTATTTTTAGCCAGCACATTGGAGTTTCAAGCTTTGGATTGCGAATTCTTTCTGGGTTTTCAAAGAGCTTCGCAGTGGTATGACATGCAAAGGCATTGGGCAACTTTTCAGAATTTACTATTTTTGGTAAGTTCTATTTCTGGTAGTGCCATCTTGGGCAGTAGCAACAGCAGTCAGCTTAGTTTCCATTTTAGGCAGTTCAGTTTGGAGCATAATTGGCTTTCAACATTTTGAGGCCCATTTTGGTGAAATGATTTATTTTTAGTCATTAATGTTTTAAAATTCATTTTAGGCCCCATGGCCTAGATTAATAACTTAATGTTGTTTTAAAAGAGGGACATTAAGGGAGGACGCCTCATGAAGGAAATAAACAAAGTAAACATTTAAATGTTTAATATTTCCCTAAGGAAACTTGGACACCAAAATGAAGAGGAGAAAAAAGGTGAATTAAATGTTTTAAAAATTAAATTATTGCAAAAGTAAAATGGGCGTCCTTTTTGGAGGAAGATGGAAAGCCAACACTCATCTTCAGTTCTATAAAAGAAGGCCTTTGCTCTCTCATTTGTTATCTTGGAAAATATGGTAAAGTTATGTTGTTGAATTGATTTCAGAATCTGGCTAAGGGAGAGTTTAGCAATTCTATTCCATTCTTTGGGCCTGAAACAATGGTTCCCTAGATGGTAGATTGATAGTGTGCTTCATCCAAAAGTACATATTGAGCTTCATTGTTAGTGAATTGATGATTTTATCAGATTTTATGATTGCTGGTTATTTCATGGCTGCCAAGCGAAATTGTATACAGCTCCAAGGATAAATTTATTTTGCACATGGGTATTTGACCATTCAATCCATATGTTGGTGGCGCCTCTTCTAGTGCAAGGATAGATTTTTTGGTGAAAAGAATGATTTTATTAAGGAGGTCAACCCTCTTAGAAGGTCGTACCATGCTTTCTTTGTCTTGGAAAATGTCTAGGGAGTTTAGACGAGTTTGCTGTTTGGAAATTGATGTCTTCAAGGTCACCCAGCCTCAAAAGTAGTGATCTTTCAATTTGGTTGAAGTTTGCTGAGTGTGGTGAGAGTTTGTTTATTTTGGTGAGTTGATTATTTGTTGGTTTGAAAGTTTCAGTCTGTTGGATTTATATTAGAATTATATCAGTATCAGATTTTGGCTTTAATCTTCAATAAATGAGGGATTCTTGAGAGGGAGATCATCTATTTTCATTGTGTTTTGAAATTATCATAAACCTCTTGTGATTTGCAGCTGTTATATTTATTGTAAGACTAAAACCAATAGTACTGTTTCAGTCATTTCCTTGCTGCAATTTATTCATGTTTCATCCTCATATTTGTACCCCTGGATGGTTTACCGCCAGTGTGGAGAAAAATTGTTCATTGTATTTCATCTTTCACCCACCCTTGAGTGGCGAATCCCCACTATTAAGTGGATGCCCGCTTCACGGATGAACTGCTTTGTATTTTGATGTTTTCCCCCCACTGAATAAGTGGTAGTGTGGAATTTTCTCCATGGCTGGTTCACCACATAGCTCCATTCAATTGTTACTTCATTTCAGTAATTGCTTAGTTTTCTCCGCCATATGACAACACCTCTCTTTCCTTGGGATTGAGTGTGCATTCTTGGCGTTGAGTTTCTTTCAGTTGTAATCAATTGCAGTTATTGAGTTATTTAGATCCCAGGGATCCTCTAACCATATGCCCACCCCTCCTCTCTCATCGGGTCTTAGGGCTTATTCTTGGTTAGAGTTACTATTCCGCATCGTTTTGGTTTTGGAGCTAACCTTAACGGGCGCGTGTTGCATTGTAATTGAGATTGAAATCAAGGAAAAAATTGAGTGGGTATTTTTCAAACTGTGTGCTCATCACTGGCTTTATATGTTTTCTCTCTCTTTGATGACTGACTATTGGGAATAAATATTATGTAGTTTTGGTTCACTTTCAGCAATATAGAAATAAAAGAAATTGAAAATGTGTTTCCTTCGTTTAACACCACCATTCAGCATTTCTTTTGTCTTGATAGATTACTCTTTGATTTATAGATTTGTTACTCTTTATTACTTTCCTCTCATAATCTATTCAAATTAACCTAATCCTGCAAGAGGAAATAATTAATGAAAAAGCATATATTCATTTCCTGCATGCTTAATCATAGATCACACAATACCATTGAACATGCCACAATAATAAACATTCATTTTCATATGATTCCATGACAAAAAAATGCTCTTATGAATTACATTATATGCATGTTGATATTTTTAAAAAAAAGATTCCATTACTTCCTTTCAAAGTTTTAAGAAGAAATATGATAATCAAAATTACTACATTAAGAAGCCTCAGACATTGAAAGATATTATGATAAAACGAAGTCATTAAACAAACCTTAGCTTTCCATTTGGCAAGTTGTCTGCATTATAATCTGCTTGTTCAAGTTCGACCATTTCACCTAAAGCCACCTATGTCAATATAACATGATTTCACAAACATTATGACAAATTCAAATTTAAATCATAAATATTTGAAAATATTAACACTATAAAATATTTTCCTATCAAAGAATTCCCAACAAGAAAGTTAAAAAAAATAACCTCACATAGTAGAAGCACACCAATAGGAGATGTCGAAGATGTATAACAATAGTTTGCACTTTTCGAAACCATATCTGCAAAATAAATCCCCTTCCCAAACATGTAACCAGTAACAGGTGCTTCTGGAGGAGCAATTCGAAGTCCTGTAATATTAGAGAATATTTCATATAAGAAAAGGAGCAAAGAGTGGATAACTATTCTAACCTTCACTGCAATTGATTTAGCCCATCTTTTTTATTCAATAAAATTACCAACTCCTTACTGTATACAAATGACATTGCTCATTTTTATCAATGATTAATTGCAGTAATTGACTTTCACTCAATAGGTAAAAAGTTAAGAGAAAATAGAACAAACCTAAAAAGTTGGAATATCCAATTCTTGTTATTACTCAAGTAGTGATTTCATGGTTCAAATGGTATACTAACTATTTTTTTGCTTTGATGTGGTGGATGTATGAGATTGTGTTTTCCCCTCCTGGATGAAGGGAGAACATCACCGAAGAGAACGAAGTAGATCCAGAAGGAAAAACCAAGGCCATCATGAGACTAAGAACACACACAAACTCACATAATTCAATTTGGTTGCAATGATTGTGTAAATTTGTTGTGAGATGTTTGACTGTGCTGTACCTGTTGTTCTTGTCTGTTTGCTTCACAATTTTGAAATGTTGTATAAATTGTTTTATTTGCATACTAGTGTCTATTGTGTGTGTTTCGTTGAAAAGAATAATGTTGAAAATTTAATCATGTTGTTATCAAAAAGCATTATTCTATGTATGTAAAATGTCTTCTTTGAAATGATTATTTGTGAATTGAAACAGTATACAATCTGATTCGAATTTCTATGTACCTATATGTGTATATCTGTACAATTAAAAATAGCCAAGGCTATCCAATTTGTATGATATAAAGGATTTTAATAATTGCTATAATGCAATATTCAACATAAAAAATAAATATAAAATACTTATGTAACTATATATATATTTGAATATAAACCTGCTGTTGTGATTCAAGGCGGCAATAAATGTAAGGTACGTGGAATCAATGGAGAATTGAATGAACTTGGTTGAACTCCACGAAGTGGAGAATGCAAGCGGAGTATTAACATTTACTTCACATTAAGTGAAGTGATGGTCCCTTCACTTCGTGGAAGTTTTGCAACATGAGAGGTGTTTGAAGGTCATGCAAAGAATCAAGGAGAGATAGAAGTGCTTTGAGGAGCTAAAGGAGAAAGGGACTGAAGAAGAGGGACAACATGGCAAAGATAGACAAATTGAGGAAAATTAGTAAAGATATTATTGAAAGAACGAAGTTCGGAGTGTATCAAATCATCTTTTCTTTCAATGAAAAGGTGTGCAAAACCAATGTGTTGAAAGAGTTGGATCTTTTCAGGAGACTATAGAAATCCTCTATTATTCCACAATATTTTCATAACAAATAAGTGTGTTTCAGTTTATAAGTGCTTTGGACTATAGAATATAACCCTTGTTCTATTTATAAGAGTTAATGAATTCTATGGATGCATGCTATTGCTCTTTATGCCAATTTTATCATATTGATCTAGGGTTTCTTCTATTTGTGGTTTAGTTGATATGTTTGTGAATTAAACCATTCAGCTTTGGCATAGATGATATGTGTGTATGTTAAAAGCCATTTCACTAGTCGTAGATAATATGACTGTATGAAAAACACTTTGGGTTTACCTTTATTAATGTTTGTCTTCTCTCCATAACCGAATCGCTAAGTTAGTTTGTAATGTCCCCTAGTTTAATAATCCTAGAAAAGCATAAGAACCATATTAAGACTGTTATTGAACGGATTTCAAATCTTCTTAGTGTTAATCCTCACAGGTAAACATCTGTAGATTTCTATGTCTCCCAAATGACGAAAGAGTGGATATAAGTATCAATGTGGGAGACACGTCCCATGAGCGGATGTGTCTTCACAAAGTGGAGACACGTCGGTTCAAGGGACGTGTACCTTTATTTAACACTCTATCTCACACTAGACAACGCTCAATCATTAGGTTTGTCTGACCGATGCTATCTATTTTCAACATTCCCTCTTAGCTAGGGAAGATAAACTCCAACCAAGTATAAAGTGATATCACCTAACTCGTGATATCAGAAGATATGGTATGCTTCTGAAAGTGTCAAGTCACATGATATTCTTCATAACACATATCTATTCTCAACTCTCCCTCTTAGCTAGGGAAGATAAACTTCCATCAAGTAAAAGTGATATCAACTAACTCGTGATATCAAAAGATATGGTATGCTTCTGGAAGTGTCAAGTCACATGACATTCTTCATAACACATCTCTATTCTCAACACTCCCTCTTAGCTAGGGAAGATAAACTTCCATCAAGTAAAAGTGATATCACCTAACTTGTGATAGCAGAAAATATGGTATGCTTTTGAAAGTGTCAAGTCACATGACATTCTTCATAACACATCTTCATTATGGTATGTGCACTGACATCAAGTCACATGATGTCTACCATAATAAATCATGGCATATCCACGGATATATAAATATCCACCATGATTATCTCTTAAGGATCACAATGATTTTCAAAAATAATATCAAGTACCATGATATCCATCAGAGTGTCCAAGAGATACTATCATGATATGTCCACAGATATCAAGTCACATGATATCTATCATGATAGTTCAACTCATCATTGTAGAGTCGTCACTTTACAATGTCACATAAAAGTGTTCATTATTAGAAAGATCATCACCTTTCAATAATGTACACAGGGGGAGAGGGCCCATTAAGTCATGGAGTCACACACATGACAAAAGAGTTTGCACATTAAACATCTTTAAATATATTAGTAAAACTTCTAAACAATTTGAATTTCAAACATAATATCAAATAACATTTCAACCATACCAAGTTTCTTCCTGAAGTGTTCAACCTTGACTCAGGAGAGAGGTTTGGTGAGAATGTTTGTTGTTTGATCATTTGTACTAATATACTCCAAATGGATTACATTCCTTTCTACCATGTCTCTTACATAATGGTAGGGGATCTTAATATGCTTAGATCTATCATGGAATACTAGATTTATAGAGAGCTTAATACAACTCTGATTATCACAATGAATGATAGTAGGTTTCAAGGGTTCACCAAAGAGTCCCACAAGCAATTTTGAGAGCCAAACTGCTTCTCTTGCCCCATAAAGGCTGCAATGTATTCAGCTTCTGTCGAGCTTTGTGCCATCTACTTCATTTTTTGCAGATCCAAGAGATCATAGCCAATCCTAAACTGAAGCAACATCCCAATGTGTTTTTCCGATCGGTTACACTCCCAGTCCAATCTGAATCAGAGTATCCATGTAGATCTAGTTGGTCATTTCTGTAAAAAAGACCATATCCAATAGTGCCTTGAAGATATCTCAATATATGTTTTACAGCCATAAGGCGAATTTCCTTTGGCTCACACATGAACTGTTTTAGAGCATTCACTAAGACCTTCCATTCGTTGTTGGAATGCTCTATCAACTAGGCTACTGGCCCCTTGTGGCCAGCCCATCGTCAGTCCGGGTGTGGCTTATTTCCAACAACCCCCCTTAAGCCACACTACGGGTCCTTGGGGCTCTTCTGAAGTTAGATCTTTCTTTCCTTGAGCAATGAGATGATCTTCTCCTGTTATTAGTAGATCATCAACATATAAAAGAATTATTAACATCTCACCTTTAATTACCTTAAAGTAAAGATTTGGGTCTGCATCATTCTTGGAAAATCCTAGTCCCAAGAGGTAGCTGTCAATTCTTTCATGCCAGGCTCTAGGGGCCTGTTTAAGTCCATATAGGGCTTTCTTCAATTTGCATATTTGTCACAGAGTCTCTCAATGTGATGTCGTCATGGAGTCTCTCAACATGACGCCTCATCTCAATCTCAGAGATGAACAAGGGCTTTCACCTCATATCTCTCTATCTCAGAGAATTATGCATTACAACAACTGATGATGTGACTCCCTCTGAAGCTCTAAGTACTTGCATCAACCTCCTGACCTCCTCGTCCAAAATCATCGGCAATACTTGCTTTAGAGAAATGGTTTCTAACTCACACCTTTGTAGAGATTCAGGGTTGTTCTCTTCAACCTCATCCCAGATCACTCTATTATGAATAGGTTTGCGGAGCTACCAATAATAAATCCAGGTTGACTAACATGAGCAATTTTGATCTCAATTGTTAAAGAGGTACTTCAAGGATTTAGCATCTGGCCTTGCAACATTACAACCCTTACTTGTTCTCAGCAAGACATAGAGCTCCCTTTGAAGGTTAATGCTTCATTTTCAAAAGATATCTTCAACCATTCACACAATCTCAAGGTTGCAAGCAATGACTCCATTTTACAACCTACAGGATGCATCAAGCTCTTCTTGGAAGCAATCTCTTTCATTTCTTTATCCGTCCTAAAAGCATTAAGAAGAAATTACTAACAGTTCATGAGACTCAACTATCTCAAACAAGAAATGCCATTGCTAGAAGCATACATGATTGACTATCTCAATGTTATAGCATGATTTAATAACTACATAGCAATTCATGAACATTATTCAACCATGGAATACTTATCTCATTAAAACTAGAATCCTGTACGCAAAAAATGAGGAATCGATATCAACGATCACAATATCTGCTCTCTCTGCCCTTTGCAGTGGCGTCGATCGTTGTTGCTCTCAATGCAAACTCTTGGCTTTGATTGCATCTTCTCTGATTATAACAACAACAATTATCAGAATGAACACATCTGCTCTTATCATACTACAAGACACTGCCCTTCCACTATCTTAATGACAGCACTTTCAATCCTCTTCACACTGCCATACAACCTTTGTTTAAAGCTTGTCTTGCCTGAACTTTATAAAAATCAACTCAAACGTTCCCAGATGACTAGAGACCATTTTCCATGATTCGATTCCTGTGCACAAAGTGTTGTCTCAAGGAAGTCGATACAGCCAGATAGAGAACTTCACCAAAGAACCAGATGTGAAGGCGGCCAGAATCATATATGGCAAAGACAAAAGCAAATAATGACAGTTGACTTAGAATTCATTCTTTTTCACATCACACAACCCATTCTATATCTGAGCAACCTCGAATCACCCATTCTTCATACTAACATCCCCTGCGTGAATCATAGACTTGAATTCACAACCACACAAACCTGAAAAGGGTCCACACACTTGATAAAAGGGGCCATGATGATCAGCAATTAAACTGTGGCTTCCTGTAGCTGCATCTTCAACCATTTCAACTTCATGTGCAGAGAAAACAACTTAATATCATCACGTTCAGACTCAAAAACGTATACTCATCCATCATATTCAACAAGCCGCATAAACTCTCTTATATGCTTAGACTCGGATACTACACAGATTAATCTTCAACGCTACTCTCTCACGAATGCAACGATACACATTTTATTTTATTTTTATTTCAAGATGAGGACACAAAATATTAGTGGCTTGTCTAAATAATTTTCACGACAACTTTCAATATATCATTGACGCCAATCATCATTTACATGATCAAAGCTTCATATTCCAGAGGCGTCTATAAAGATCTCGGCTCATAGAATCAAAATACTACCAGCCTTCATCTACCAAGCCTGTACGACTGTATGCAGACAAGACACCAACGAAAGTAATGTGATCAGGCTTTACACCCACTCACACTTAAAGCACCAGTTGGTTTGACCACACGATATCCGCAACATCACCCATGTCACTAATTTGCATGACCAATTGTGACCTTTTAACGATTGCACGTTGCATGACTACCATTGCAATAAATGCGGTATACCATATTGTTGTTTCATCTAATACGGTAGAGTGTGTCCATTTATCATACAAACTTTATTTTCTAAATGCTTTAGCATGACCCATGGCTAACAAAGCAAAGTAACTGATATGACCAGTCAAATTCCTTACACATAGATCTCTAAATAGGTCAATGTCCAACTCAAATGATTTGCACTCAATAGCAATACACCCAATCACACTAAGCCATCAAATAGCCAGCGTGCATCATCGACCATCCCATTTTGTGCATATCCCGACACCATGACCGTCCATGAGACCACATTCCGCATAGGCATTATGCGGTGGCTTCGTCGCCGTCCTAAAACAGTCTCGGTATCGGACAAACCTCAGGAACACGAGCGGCACTGGTAGCTGCTCCAAACGTGAAATGACATTCTCGGAGTTGGATGTCCGTCCCAGAACGGACTTAGGAACAGTCTGTAAGACGCTCCCCTAATAAGGAGTGCACCAAGTCGCACCAGAGAGTCGATGTGTCGAACTCTAGAAGAATCACGACTTTCGCACTACTTGGATTGACTCGTCATCTGGTTGAGAATTGCACTAGTGATCCCGTCCCTACTCACGCAACCTTGAGACATGCTTTACTAGGAATAATCTGATGATCACGGCAGGGGACGAAGTCCGTTTCAGACCAGATATGAAGTCCTCAATGATGTGCAATTTTTATTTTAAAGTCCATTATGATCATGTCCACCAATCAGAATAAGAAAATCGATCACATAAAATGAAATCCATAAATCTGATCGGATCTCCCGAAACTCGGCTTTGATACCATGTTATTGAACGGATTTCAAATCTTCTTAGTGTCGATCCTCACAGGTAAACATTTGTAGATTTCCATGTCTCCCAAATGAGGAAAGAGTGGATATAAGTATCAATGTGGGAGACACGTCCCGTGAGCGGATGTGTCTCCACAAAGTGGAGACACGCCGGCTCAAGGGACGTGTCCCTTTATTTAACACTCTATCTCACACTAAACAGCGCTCAATCATTAGGTTTGTCTAACCGATGCTATCTATTTTCAACAAAGACCTATAATGAATTTTATACAAACATAATTTAACTCAAGAAAATGGGTTTAAATCCTATTTCATGTAAAGCACAGAATTCAATGTTTAGCTCTTTCAATTTACATAATTTAAAGAGACAAATACTATGTTGTGAAGTAGGATATTACTGTTTTGAACATGAAAGATTGCTCACTTCCAAATGGAATAGACCTCCGCCCTATTTCTCTCCTTAATCTTGTGGGATGGTAGATTTATTGTGCCAAGGGTGTGTGCACCATCTCGAGTTGCACACCCTCAAGGATTAGTTACCTGTCTTGGGCTTGGTCCAATATTGGGTGGATTTACCCGCCTTTCCCTTCCACACACTCCCTATCCTCATCAAGCATTATGACAGAGTTTTCAGTCGAGACCTATCTTTCAAGATAAAAACCATAATCATTTGTTGAGACACAATAATTGTTGCAAGCAACATTATTGCATCCCAAAGAGCAACAGACGATGTTGGTTCTTGATCTATCCATTTAACTGATTTATGTATTTTGCAAAAATATATATATAAATATATCTGAAAGTCTTTGTGTTGTACCAATCGGTATTAAAGATTATTTCGGATTTGGCACTTACCTATAGCTGGGCACTCTTGTCCTTCCTGAACTAGCTTTGGTTCGACGTCTTTATCATGTCTCTCTCTCTTTGCCTTGGATGACTTCGTTTGCAGGATTGAATGGCTATGAATGGCGTTGAGATCTTCTTTTCTTCCTTTGTCAATTCGTCCTCCTATTTTCAAGCTTATCCCGTCGGCTATCTTCTTTTGCAGATCATGCATGTCTTTAAGTGAAGGGATTTGAATCCCCTTAAATGCTTACGTAGGGAGATGCGTGCTTGAGTCACGTCACCTCTCCTCATCCTCTTGGCCTGTCCTTGGCGTGAAAAGGGTTTGATTAATTTGCTTCGTGATTTTACTTGCTTTGTTCGAGCTTTTGTTTGCATCATTATCTTCTTTGCTTAAATATTTCTTTCAAATATTTTGAATATATTATTATATTTTATAAGGATGATATTTTTAAGTTTATTAATATTTTGGATATTCTTTAAATCGCTTATTTATTATTTTATATATATTTTTAATAATCTAGTTTAATTATGATGTTGCCTATCGGCAATCATAATTTATAATCAAACGTATTAAATTACATATCAATTGATTTATTTATTATTATTATGTTTATAAAATAAATCAAATGTATTTAAAGATTTATTTATTATCATTATTTATTTTTACATAATAAATCAAAGGTATCCAATTTACACATGAATGGATTTATTTATTATTTTTGTGTCATGGTTATGGGGACATGACATATTTATCCTAGTTAATGATGAACATCCTAGTTGTTATTATGGCTATGTACTAAAAATGCTCAGTTGTGTCAAGGTTGTAATATGTATTTTCGGTCTTTTCGAGTTGAATGAGTAATGTTGTTCCTATATAAGCCTATCGGCCTTATCTAAAACTCGTGTTTGTCTAGAGTTTTTTTAGGAGCTTTCAACTTGCCAATGTTATGTTAATGTACAATTGCAAACTTTTGTTTGGGTCATTAAGAAGTTACTTTATTCAATTTTTCATAGCCTTCAGCCTAGACGTTGATATTATCTTATATACTCAACCTTGTAAACATTAGACCATTTCATTGGTCTCATAAAATGTAATATGCAAATGGATAAGTCTGTCCATTACCATTCTTTCTCAAGCCATATCAAATTAAAATTATAAGTTTAGTAATTATAAGATCGTGTGTAATGTTCCCCAATTTGAAGGCGGAGTAGTTTAATTAAATTAATTAATTAAATTGTCCAAAATAATGATATTTCATAAAGATGACTAATTGATTATTTTAATTAAATTAAAAATGGTATTAAATTAATTATTTGTAAGGTTATTAAATAAATCAATATTATAACGTAACCTTATATTTAATTAATTTAATAAAGTGACTTAAAATAAAATATTATATCATAAAGTCACTAAATAAAATTAAAGTGGGAAATATATCTTTTTATCCCACATTGGCAAGAAAAGTGTGTGAACTCTCCCAAGAAAAGAATAAAAGGATATTAAGAGTTCATCTTTGGATATCCAGGAATTGATATGTGTTTTGAAGAACTTGTTTGGTGAAGGAGCCAGCTAGGGTTTCTACCATTTCCAGCCATTGGGAATGAAAACTCTCATTGGTTAGCAATTTTGAGGGTGTGAAATATCATCTGAATTATTGCAACTGTGAGGAAGATACTTCAGTCTTCCATTGTACTTCATTGGAAAAACTTTGTGGCCTTTGGCCAAGTTTTTGTATGGTTCAATTTGAAGGATTGTTGTACACATTTTTGGTGTTGAAGTCTTCACTCGTTTTGGCATTTTGGGAGGATGACTTTCATTGGAGAGAATCTGATTTTTATATTAGATATCTACAGTCATCTATCTCAGCTTGAAGGAGCCACGAATTTGCTTATATCTCATTCTTGTGGCATCATTTTTCTCAAGGGCTTGCAGCACTTTGATCTTGGAGGGTTGGCAACGAATTCTCATGCTCATTGAAGATGATTTCATGCTGATATCAATTACTACAGAGGTATGATCAAAAGAATAGGGGCGGCTAAGTCTAGGAGGGCGATTTCAAGATAGGAGGACAAATAAATTCCAAATAAATTTGGAAGTATTGTTGATGCTTAAGGAGGCTGGGCGCTACTCATTTGGGGGCAAATTCATTAAGCAAAAGCACAATCAAATTAATTTGTCTAAGCTGCCATCATTCCCAGGTTTCATTTTCAGTCTTTATATTTCATAAGTTTGGCATCTCATCATACATCTTAAGCATTGTAATAATCAGTAATTCATAGTTGCATAATAGAGCCAATAGTTACTGCTCTAGGAGATCATTCAAATCAGACTTTGGTATTGTAATCGGACATTTGTGAAGCGTCTTGGCATGATTTCATTGTCATGTATTTGGGATTGCATACATTAATGGAGTTATAAGTTGCAACCATATGTTGTCATTTCAGTTGTATGCTAAATGTTTGATCAAAAGTCATGTGGCTGTAGATGTTCTTATCAGCATATTAATTGCATGCCAATTGTATGATGAAATGTCACTTGCTTGTAGGTGCATATTTTGCATATAGAAATCATATAAGTACATTGTAAAGGATAGAAGTAAGTCATTTATGCATATAGATGATAGTTTAGACATTGTAGTTTGGAATTGCAAGCATTTGGAGTCTTCTTTTCTCATTTATCAAGCATACAATCAGACTGAAATTCTGTACCAGCAAGATCAGACTTTACATCTGAATTGTTTGACAATATTCCTTGAAGGTAAGAGCAGCAATTTTATATCAGAACTTGCAAGGGATATTACATCGTGATTGAGAACTCAATCACTATTCTGATTGTTGAAGGATTATATTCTGACCTTGTTGATTTTAAGAACCCTATCATTGTTATGTCTATGTAAGTTTATGTTCGGCTTTGCATCAATATGTTTGCAACATTCTTTCGGATACCTTATGGCCGAACAAGGTAAATGATATAATTACTACAAAGATATGTACTGTGGACAAATAGATTGGTTATGAATATTTGCATCATATGAAATGTTTTATGAATTCATTTCGATACTAGTTTGCATTTAAATTTATGAAAGACTGCAAGTGTGATTACTTTGGTAAGACTCAGATAGACAAGGCTATGGGGATGTGAATTGAAAGAAAGCTAGCTCTTAATTAATGTTGTGTATTTAAATCATTAAATTCTATGATTTTATATAACTACATACAATTGTATTGGTACTCATACGAGCACATATGTATATTGTATGCATAGGCACGCACACACACACACACACACGCACGCACACAATATGAGTGCATGGTGAGATGTGATCAAGTGCTTTGTGAACTCATGTTCTTTCTATATGAGGCAAGTATACTAAACATGAAAGCAAGAGGTTGTAAATGTTAATGATAATAGCTTCGGTCAGATGTGATCAAAGATCATCACTTATAAATCAAATAATCTAAAGAGCATTTAAATCAAAATTATGAGCATTCATATAAATTCGATCATTCCCGTGATATTATATTCTACATTCATGTAAAATCGGAATTCTCTTATGTCATCCGCCATCATATAGAAGGTTATATGCGTGTGAACATATACATAACAAATGGTAATAAGGGTTGTTATCAACCGCATCCTAAGGGACGCGTCCCATGAGTGGACGTTCCTCCACTCGTGGAGACACGTCCTCTCATGCCTCTTAGGGGGCAGACTTCTCACATATTTATGGCAGTACCTCTTTTGATATGCAAACATAGAAATCAGACAATGTTCTGCAATCAGCACATTCAAGTTTAAGAAGAAATATAAAATCTTCAGATGTCTACCTGGGAGGATCGACCATTATTAAATTAGAATTTAATCGATGATTTAACAGTAAACATAAATATTGAATCAACATTATTGTTATATATGCAGTTATGTATTTAAACATCTGTGTAATAAAATTTGAAAAAGAAGGGATTGGATTTATGAAAAACAGAAACATTGTTTTATCACTATGATGTACATAGAGGAAGTCTAGAAATTATATGATATTGTGAATATGTGTTGAATTTATTCTTATCTATATGAGAACTGATTGTGAAAACTACTTGTCTATAACCAGTTTGAGAAAGAGGTGTGTGAACATACAACACACGCTATCACTCGAATATGTGCCAATTTATTATTGAAAATCTTTGGCCAAAGTAATACAAAATCGTTGTTTGCATTCTTATTGACAATGTCTAAGGCTACAAATCAATTAGGTGTATCATACTTAGCTAGAGGGAACCTAGATTTGTATGATAGATTGTTTGTATTAGGCTATTAGCACACAACAACAATTCTTATATGGCATGATGGTCTAGGAGTTTCCCTCGATCTACTACTCTCGCGAAGGGTAGGGACACTTCTACATGGAAGGTGTGTGGAAGACCCCCATTCTGCGTTTGGAGGAAAAGCACTTGGATGATGCTCTCCCTCTTGCAATTGAGATGTCGAAGACTTGGTTTATCAGAGACACTACTTTTGGTTTCGCATGGCATTCTATTATTATTCTAGTACATTGAGTTTTCACATTTATACTATGACATTGATTGTCTTATGTTATTCAAACTATGAATTGAATAGTTGTAATTTGTAATGTCCCATTTTTTATGTTATCTCTCGGAAGGCTACGTAAGGAACAGTCGGAAAGGAATTAATCATCGATTGAAGTTTACATTCAAAATTGCAAGATGAATTTATTCAGCTATTGCACGGGATTATTATTTTCTGCTGATCGACTCATATTAAGGCATGCACAAAATCATTAAATGTTGATATTCGAAATACTTATTGTCACAATTGGTTATGAATGAGGTCATTCAAATTGATATTATATGTTCATTCTCCGGTTGCTAATGTCAGTTGGTTAATTACCTATTCTCATCTGTGTTGGATGAATTATTTTTGGCATCTATATATATTCTATATTGGTTCGTATATCTTGGCTATCTGTGGCAAGGATTGAATATTTAGATATATGATTATTGTTCCAATATAATGGCAAACAAATAATCGTAGATGATTGATTCTATTGTTGGGAGTATCGTGGGAATACATATATATATTTGCATTTTCAAAGTGGATATGGAATTCGCACCATTGTCAGTCGTTGCTCTTTATCCATGTTAGCTGATTATATAATCTCTACCTAGCGATTGGTGTGTTGGATGTTTACTTATATTATTCACCGACACCAACTTAATTTATTAACTAGTCGTGAGGAATCGCAATTTCCACTCTACTAGCTATGTTGGTATTATCATAGCCACATCATATGCCTAACACGACTTCCTCCAACGCATGCCACTCTCTTGCTAGCATTGCTTTTGTCAGGGAGATGTGGAGTCAAAGAAGTCAAAGGTTTATTACTATCTTCCTATCGGGTGCTGCCTATTAGGACTCTTCCTATTGGACGCCACATCACTAAAATAGCGATTAATGTATGATGAAGATTATTGATGAAGGCTTGCCGTTTTCCCTAGATTATTACATTCGGGTGCTTTATCTTGAAATTTATATTGCAGCATTTATCGATCAAGGCATTAATTAGTTAATGATATTAAAGGTATAATTAATGAGGAGGCATGTGTGAAGAGATACAACTCGTCACATCATGCCCACTCGAATGCTATATAAGGAGGTTCATAGATCATCCAAATGATATAGAAGATTTGCAATTTCATATTCTTAAAACACAGATTGGAAGTGCTCTCAAAGAGCCTCAACCAGCCAAGTGAGAATGGCGTACCGATCACCTACTCCAAGGCTATGGGCATATAAGTAATCAGGCCATATTCAAACACAGCACCAAGTGCAAATTGCATGATATACAGATCAGATATGTGGCCATGATCAGATAAGAGACATAAGTCTCTTTCACATTCAAATGCATGCTTTTAAAGTAATAAGTCAGAAACAGCAATTATATTTTATTATTAATTTTCCATTATTGAGCTAATAATTGAAACAAACATCATTATTTAGAATTCATATCAGAAATTGGCATCACAATACCCTCTCCTATAAATATATGCGTAATAGTGATAATAAGTTAAGGTTAGCGGAAGTTTGCCATATATCATTTAACTTATGTAATATTTCAATCTGCATGCATATTACATTTGTAGGTGAGTGAATGGTATTTGCAGCATGGGCATAAAGAATGTCTTATTTCAGTATGTTGACAATAGTAAAATATTGTAGAATCTTCAAATTGCAAACAAACTATTTTCAATCCAGGGCATTAAGTACAACTCTGTGATTTGACAATATGTTTACATTGTCAACCCAAACAGATTAAATCATAGAAAACTACCAATCTTGGGAAAGGGTTATTACAGTGGTATCAAAGCCATAGTTCCTGCCAGCCTTTGGGTAATTCAAGAAATTAACTTTTAGTTTGAAGCATGACAATCAAAGATAGAAAATGGTTGGTAAAATTACTCTATGAATTAGGTAGAAAGCTTAGTAGTTTATCTCAAAAGGATGGCATTTTGATCACATTGAAAAGAGTAGAAGAATGTTTGAGCCTTGTTGAGCAGTCACCTTCTGATTTATTGGAGATAGCTCTTGTTCCTACAGTGACTTCTTTGGGTCAGCATGGGTGGTTGACACATACAAACGATGAAATAAGATTGATGGTTACTTCCTGTTTGAGTGAGGTCTTGTGAATAGTAACACCTAAAGTTCCTTATGATGATGTCACAATGAAAGAGGTTATACAATGGATGGTGGATAGTTTCCAAGATCTAGGTGATATCACAAGTCTTCACATTTCTAGAAGGGTTGCAATTCTCAAAATACTCACTAATATTAGATTGAGCAACCTTACGCTAGGTTTTGAAATTGCATGATGTGATCCACAACATGTTTCACCATTTCCTTGCTACAATCCGGGAAGAACATGATGATGATATTATTTCAGCTATGCAAACTCTTACGGTTCTAACTATCAATGAGAGTGATGATGTGCCTCAGTATCTTTTTTCTATCCTATTGGCAAACAAGAAGGGGAATCATGGAATCCTATCAATTAAAGAGAAATTAGCTTGAAGGGTGATTAATCAATGTGTAACAAAGTTGAAACCTTCCATGGACAATGAGGAATCTATATCAAAACATTCAAATGGAGATGGTGTCTTGACCCATTAAGACTATATGATAGAGCCTCGACGTGATTCTTTGGACAGGCAAGCAGCAATTGTGGTTCAGATTGTGCATGAAGGAAACGACACAAAAACAACCTTGGATCCTATTTCGGATTCATTTGATGGTGATTCTAAGTCTATTACTTCCATGACGATTCTAGTAGAGAAGTTGATTGTTACGAGTTCACTAATGTAATTTCAAATGCAAGGCATAATTTTGATTTTGAGTGAAGACATAGTGGGCCTGTTGCTTTAGATTCCCAATCTAATGTTGAACATTTTCATCAAAATGGTAAAGAAGAGGTTTATGAGATTTGGGACAATAATAGAGACATTGGTGACGGATATGAAGGAAGTTTTGATTTTTGTATGCACCATAACAGCAGTACATTCAACTTGCAAGAACTTAAAATTCTTAAAGAAAGTTAGAAGGATAAATTTGTGGTGTCAATTGAAAAAGAAGTGCAAATTTTATCTAGTTTTGATAGTACACATAAGCATGTGGAAAACATAATTCAAAATACTCCAAGAGGTCAAAATGAGTTTAATATTTCACTTTCTGATTTGCAAACAATAAAGATGACTATGGAGGAAATTAAAACAGCCTACTCGCACATGATTTGTGACAAAGAAATGGCTACCAAAATTGCTGATGAGGCATTAAATTTAAACAATGAAACCAAGACTAAGCTCGGTGAGCTTACATTGGGGCTTAGTGCAACCAAGGATTCCTTGAAGAATATTCAATTGTCTCTTCTAAAAGCCAACCATCAGATTTTGGGTGTTAAAGAAAACAGGGAAAGGGCAATTGTGATCAAACAAGAACTTGATTGCATTCATGAGGAGTTTGATCAGCAGGAGTATTGGACTAAGCGTGATAATAATCTTTAGTCGATTGATAACCCACTTCTTGCAATGAGAGCTGATCTGACATTTGCCAATCCGCTCTTCGAGTTGGATAGTAGAGATCTTTTTTATTTCAGTGAGGAGACTAGAGTTGATCATAGGATTTGAGATCCAAGGATTGGTGTAGTTGATACACTACTCCACACGGGTCACGTTGACTTGCCTCACAACTCTTGGTGTGGTAATGAATGTATCAAAGTGGTGCAATAGAACATGGATAAGGTTCTTGATGGAAAGTTATGGTTTGTTGTTTACAACAAAGGTTTGTATAGATCACTTCAATTAATATGGGATCTTGGAAACAAATTGCTTGAGGGCAAGCAATCTTGGGTTGGAAGACTTGTAATGTCCCATTTTTTATGTTATCTCTCTGGAGGCTACATAAGGAACAGTCGGGAAGGAATTAATCATCGATTGAAATTTACATTCAAAATTGCAAGATCAATTTTTTCAACTATTGTAAGGGATTATTATCTTGTGTTGATCGACTCATATCAGGGTATGCACAAAACCATTAATTATTGATATTCGAAATACTTCTTGTCATGATCGGTTATGAATTAGATCATTCAAATTCATATTATATGTTCATTCTCTGGTCACTAATGGTGGTTGGTCAATTACCTATTATCATCTGTGTTAGGCGAATCATTTTTGTCATCTATATATATTTTGTATTGGTTTGTATATCTTGCCTATTTGCCGCAAGGATTTAATGATTAGATATATGATTATTGTTCCAATATTGAGGCAAACAAATAATCGCAAATGATTGATTCTACTGCTAGGAGTAATGTGGGAATATATAGATAGATAGATAGATATAAATATAGATATATATAGATATATATAGATATATATATATATATATAGATATAAATATATATATATATATATATGCATTTTTGAAGTGGATATGGAGTTCGCACCATTATGAGCCATTGCTCTTTATATGTATTAGCCAATTATATAATATTTGCCTAGCGATTGGTGTGTTGGATGTTTACTTGTATTATTCACCGACACCAACTTAATTTATTAACTAGCCATGAGGAATCGCAATTTCCACTCTACTAGCTACGTCGGTATTATCATAGTTGTGTCCTGCGCCTAACGCGACTTTCCTCCAACGCATACCACTCTCTTGCTAGCGTCGCTTTTGTCAAGGAGACATGGAGTCAAAGAAGTCAGAGGCTTATTACTATCTACATATCGGGTGTTGCCTATTAGAAAGCTTCCTGTTGAGCGCCACATCACTAAAATAGCAATTAAAGTATGATGAAGATTATTGTTGAAGGCATGTCGTTTTCCCTGGATTATTACATTCAGGTGCCTTAACTTAAAGTTTATATTATGTGCAGCATTTATTGATCAAGGCATTAATTAGTTAATGATATTAAAGGTATAATTAATTAAGAGGCATGTGTGAAGAGATACAACTCGTCACATCATGCCCACTCGAATGCTATATAAGGAGGTTCATAGTGTTGATGTTATAGCAGCTTTGGTGTAATGTCCCTTACCCGGACTTGCCCTAAAATCCATTTGTTGATTAGGTTTAGGGTTTCTTCCTTCCAAATGAATGTTCTTTTTAATGAAGTAATCTTGGCTTGAAATCTGCATTCACCATATTAACAACATTTCCACAAACAAATATATCCATTAGCATTAATATCTAGAGATCCAAAATATAAGCATAATCATAAATGTAATTTTAACAAGCAAGAGGAGTGCCTTGTATGGATCTTGCCCTGAAGCCTTTGTGTTGGGCATGGGAGGTTGCCTCTCACAATCCTCCTTTCCCAACAGCTTAGTCCCTGCCTATCCCCATACAAGTCAGTACCTCAAAGACACTTGCCCTATTAGGACAAGGTGAAGTCCTACGATCCAAGGGCCTACGACCTACCACCCCTATAATGGTGTAGTTTCCTACGGTGGGACCCCCACCTCTCTATGTCTAACCCGTTCCTTGGCCTACGAACATGAGAGGGGGGGTTTTAGGCTCTCCACTTGGACTCTACTTCACCTGCCTAAGAGGGTACCAATCACGGAGAAGACAATCTTTACACAATCAGATATATTTGCATTCATCCAAGATCTATTTCATGCCTATGATCAAATACATTTTCATGTATCAATGATTTTTTTAAGTTCATTATTTCCTAGAATGATTCTCATTATGATAAGATTAAAGAAAGCATTATATCAATAATCAGATTAGCAATATCTATTTCTTATATTCAAAATATGCTAAATATTATTGCTAAGTGAATACATCACCTGAACTGCTGTCTCTCCTTATTCCTTAATCGTCTTCCTTCAACCTTACCTTTATAGGATAAAAACATATATAAATAAATATTATTCTATTCATTTTTATATTAAAAATCATGATTACTTATAAGACTCAATAATTGCGGCAAGCACGATTATTGCATAATCGTGAATATATAATTATAAAAATAATTATTCTATATTTGTATCAATTAGTATTCATATATATGTCTATTCATATATTATTCAGTATTCATTATTCATATGTTCATTTATATATTATTACTTATTCAATTATTATTCTCTCCTTATATTAGTATTTATATATATTCTTTATTCATTTCCTATTACTCATTATAAAATTCGTCCATATTTATGTATATATAATTATTAATAATCATATAAATAATCATCCTTGCATGATGATTGCATATAAGTATTTAATATTCCAAAGATATTACTTACTAAATATATTCACATTCCTGATTTCTCCATCGATCAGAATATGCTTTATACATATTTTTTTGTTTCTTTATCACTTGCTGTCCCCTTCTTATAATCTCCCTCTTCTCAGAAATATTTTCTCATATTTTATTTCATTCCATACGATTCCCCCACTTGATCAATGCCTTTTGGTCTTGATTTAATTCTCCTTTTATAGCCCGCTTACCAAGAGTCTTCTCCTTGATTTGGGACGTGCCTTTTAGTTTAGTCTAATGTATTTATCATAATCTATTTTCTAATTCCCAGGTTACTGCCTAATGAACCGTTGCATTTACTAAGTTGTTGTAGGGATTTTAGGAATCAATGCCTCTTTTAGAGAATCGATGCCTCCTCTAGGGATAGGTATAAGTAATCTGTAGTTTATTATTTGTTTATTTAATTTGTCATAAATCAGATTAGAGACTAATTATTATTTGTTTATTAGTTATCAGCATTTTTCATTATTATTTTATTTTATTTGTGATTTCTTTTATTATTATAATAATTTCAAATATCTATTGTTAATATAATTATAATTTTATCTATGATGATTATAATTAGGATAATAATAGTTAGATGGCAATTCCTTATATTTATTTGGTTTTGTTATTTCTATTTCGATATTTCATACTTGGTGTTACAGTTCTGATTATAATAATTGTGATAATAATATCAAATATGTTATTATATTCAATGGTTATAATAATATTATCCTATGATTATTTATATTAATATTAAATTGCTAATATTTCTTTATAGGTTTTTTAATATATATTTTGTTATTCATTTTATTTTTTTCATTTGTATTTCAATACTTTATATTTTAGAATTCCAATTTCGGGGACATGATATTTGGGCTCATCCTTCCAGCCTCGAATCAAGACATAAAATTGCATATAGCCTATTGGCTATTTATTTTATTGAGATAACTAAAAGTGAAGAGGCGCTTCACTTGGCACTATATTATAATATTTAATTATTGTGAATAATTAAATAATAAATAGAGCCGACCTCATTAAAGAAATTATATTTATTTAATTATTGCTATTTTCTTATGAGGTCGACCTACATGAAGGGTCACAATGATTTGTATAAATATAAGGTGATGATCTCTCATTTGGTCATCAAGTTCATTTATCATATTCACACTCCTTGAAGAAGTTCGCACTTCAGCGGCAAATCATTATCTTCAGCGGCAGATCATGATCTTGCATAGCAGATCATTATCTTGCGTAGTAGATCATTATCTTGAGCAGCAAATCATCATGTTGTTGCAGCGAATATATTTCAAGAAGAAATATATTCATTTTGTATCTTTGCATCTAGGAGGGGTGCTATTATTCTTTGTATCAAATTCGGCCTTGTGTTGGGCCTGAGTTGTAAGCAGATTTCTGCTCTTATTACAGAATATATAAGCGATATAATTGTTGGGTTTTTCCCCTCAAGTTGGAGGGTTTTCCCAAGGTTTCTTGTGGTGTTCATTGTCTTATGTGTTGCATTTTCTGATTTCTTTCATTTCTGATTCTAAAACTAACACATAGATCATCCAAATGATATGGAAGATTTACAATTTTATATTCTCAAAACACAGATTGCAAGTGCTCTCAAAGAGCCTCAACCAGCCAAGTGAGAATGGTGTATCGATCACCTACTCCAAGGCTACAGACGCATAAGTAATCGGGCCATATTCAAACACAACGCCAAGTGCAAATCACATGAATATACAGATCAGATCTGGGACAGCGATAAGATTAGAGACATAAGTCTCTTTCACATTCAAATGCATGCTTTTAAAGTAATAAGTCAAAAACAGCCATTATATTTTATTGACAATTTTCCATTATTGAAATAATAATTGAAATAGACTTCATTATTCAGAATTCATATCAGAAATTGGCATCATAATACCTTCTCCTATAAATATATGAGTAATAGTGTTAATCAGTTAACGTTAGCGAAAGTCTGCCATATATCATTTAACTTATGTAATCTTTCAATTTGCATGCTTATTACATTCAAAGATGAGTGAATGGTATTCACAGCATGGGCATAAAGAATGTCTTATTTCAGTATGTTGACAATAGTAAAATATTGTAGAATCTTCAAATTGCAAACAAACTATTTTCAGTCCTGGGCATTAAGTACAATTCTGTGATTTGACAAGTTTACAATGTCAACCCAAACGGATTAAACCATAGAAAACTACCAATCATGGGCAAGGGTTATTACATAATTCTCGAAATGTTTAATATGGAAATCTTCATTGAAATTGAAAGGTGTTGTCTTGTGTATCTTCTATTCATAAGTTTATAAAGAAAGTTCAAAGAAATTATCTTATGAAGAAATATGGATTACTGATTAAATGAATTTATTTAATCTTCTATCATTTTCTAGTTTTAAGAAGGAAACTAGGCATTTTATGTTTCAAAAAAAAAAAGTTGTTTTTCATTTAATGAACTAGTGGGTTCGTTACAACAATCCTAGAGGAAATCATAGCTACTATGCTCAAAAAGTATTTTAATATCTGAAAGCAACCTAAAATTGAATTTGAAAATTCTAAGTTGAACTACGTCACTCAAAAACCCTCATGTAATAAACACAAGACACAAAAAGATCTATTATCACTCCAACTTCCCATTTTTCATTGTTCAAGCTTGCAATTTTTTTATTTTTCTAGTGGTGAAGGATTGTGAAGGCATAAATTGTGTTTTCTATATGCTATGGAAACAACTTGCTTGCACAAAGGAGATTTATTGATCAAAGGTAAGTTCATTTTCAGTTTTCATCAAGTTTTTTAAAAAACTTCCAAATTTTTTAATATCCTTTTCCAGGCTTTCTAGTTTTTTCTTTAAAAAATCAATAATTTTGCAATTATTTATTATTTTTATTACATTTAAACATATCATAGGGTTGTATTGTTGTTTGTCTTTTGTTTTGTTTTATTTTTCTATGCTAATGTAACCTAGCTTACATTTTCAACTTTTTATTTTCCTTATAAACCAAACCTATACAAAATTGTTGATACTTGCTGCTAGTTCTAATTCACTAGGTGCAAGGTGATATAGAAGCATCCAAAGTGTAAGAGCAATCTTGTATCAAACAAAAATATGTCTTTTAGCACTTGTTTGTTTTATAGGTATTTTACTAATTTTCCAAATATATTGCAGTTGTATAAGTCAAGTTTGAGGCACCGCATATCATTGCATGCATGTTTCAAGACTTGAGACCTCATGACTACAAACCACAAGCACAATCAAGTCGTTGGAAACATTGCAAAACATCTCAATTGACTATCAATGGTTGCAATTGGAATCGAAGATTGTTTTATGTGTTTAGAATATTTCATTAAATTTATGTGTATTATTAACCACAACATTATCGTTCACTCAAGAAGTTAGTTGAGACCTATACTAGGTATTTACTATATAATAGTAACTTGTTTGATCAATGTGGTAAGTATTTATAACTTTCAGCAATTCTTAATGTTACCTACTTCATTATAGGCCCTAAGAAGGGTTATATGTATAACCAAATTAAATTTGTAAACTCCTCAATCATTGGGGATGGTAACACATGTTACCCATGAGCCTACACACCATGCTAGGGTGGTGCACCAACTCCCAAGGTAAACGGTTGGGATAAATATTTAATTTTGGAGGAAAACTAACAAACAAAAAAGTGTGGAGATGGGGATCGAAGAAGCCCTAACCAACATTAAAGAATACATGTGGAGATCTAAGGGAGGAAACCCCTCTCTTAGAGAGCCATAAAGATTGTATCATGGAATGTTAAGGGCTTAAACGCTCCTTACAAAAAGCGCTTGATGAAGCACCATCTAGAAGTTATGCAACCTGATATAACTCTACTATACCAAACCAAACTAAAAACCATGGAAGCATCTCAATTCATATCTAATTGTCACATGGGTGGTTGGAGCAATTTTCTAAAGCAATTGGGACCGCTGGTGGGCTCGGAATCAATTGGAACTCCAGAAAGGCAGCAATCGAAGTGTGCTCTTTAGAGCACCGTTGGATGCTCTATAAGGTACGATGTTTGAATCTTGATTGGAATTTCTTGCTTTTCAATGATTCTAGACCAATTGAAACAAAAACAAAAAACAAAAAGAGATTATGTGAACAATTGTCAAACCAAATAAAATATCATAACCAAGAAAAATCATCCTGGGTGGGGATTTCAAAGCAATTATGAATTCAAGTGAAAAAAGCAGAGCCATATTGATTAAATCTCTTGTACTAAAATATTTTAGGAAATTTGTGAAACAAGTTGCTTTAGTTGATATGTCAACAAAGACTAGGGTTTACACTTGGACAAATAGAGGACAAGGCTTCTCTAACATCTCAAAGAAATAAGACAAATTCCATCTCTCTACGAATTGGCTAAATAAACCCATCTTAATGGATGCCTCCATCCTTCCTTATTTTAGTTTCGACCATCAATTGATTGAACTCATCATGAGATTTGATAAGCTACTAGCCAAACGTTATTTCAAATTCAAAAAAGTGTGTCTCCATCGAAGTGAATTAATTGATCTAAACGAAGAATGGTGGAAATCGGCTTTGATGAAGAATGACATGACGAGCTTTCAATTTATGTTAAGGATAAGTTGAAAGAATGGAACAAGACAACGTACAAGAACATATTTGAAGAAAAAGAAAGGATTGAACAAGAATTGGAAATATTGAACAATAGAGTTATTCAATATAGAATCTACCAACTAGATTTTTTGGAGGAAAAAATATTATTTGTTCAATAGGCGGAGATTTCAGCTTGAGAAGAGATTTATTGGAAAAGAAAATATAGAGAAGTTCGGCTACATGAAGGAGATCTAAACAAAAAATCATTTCATAACACTAGTAAAGCTCACAGGCATCAAAACAGAATAGATTCAATTCTAAATTTTGTAGGCGAGAGAATAAACTCATGCCACTTAATAATATCTGAAACAATTAACTTATTTTTGCAATTACTGGCTCTAAAGGTCGTTGTGGATCCAATTAACACAAGTGAAATCCTAAATGATATTCAATTGCTAATCTCTCCAATGGGAAATTCAATGTTGATGGCCCCTTTCTCCAAGGAAGAAGTTAGATTCGTTGCTTTCCAACTTCACCAAAACAAATCTCCTAGACCAGATTGTTTTCCGACATTTTTTTATCAAAAATGTTGACACATAGTTAGAAAGGTATCTAGGAAATTGTAATGTCCCCATTTTCACCCTATGCTCTTCATTTGGATTTAGCCTATTTCCGGAAATCCATAGGCTACTCAGATGTGCAAATCATAGTTTCCTTGTTTGGAGGGTTTTGTGGCATTTCTCGATATTTACTATTTATAGTAAATTCTATTCTTGGCAGTGCCTCAGTTGTCAACACTTCAGTTAGTCTTCTCTTTAGTCGGAGCAATAAGGTGTTTTCAGTTCTAGCTTAAAAGCCTTATTTAGGTGAAATAATATATTTCAAGGCATTAATGTTTTAATTTCAAGTTGACCCCTTGACCTAGCTCATTAACTTTAAGTTGTGTTTAAAAGGTGGCCATGAAAGGGGATGCCTTCATGAAGGAAATACTAAACATTTAATAAATTTTATTTATGCCTTGAAGTGGACGCCATTTTATGAGGGATTTAATATTTATGAATTATTAAATATTTCAAAAAGGGAACTTTTAATGTCTCTTTCTTGGAGGAGTTTTGAGAATGTGAAAAGTCACCTTTTTTTCTTTAAAAGAGAAGTTTTGCTCCAGCTTTTGGCATCTCATGTTTATGCTAAAATTATGTTGTCGAAATGACTACACATTTAGCACTTCAAGGAATGCCGACCTCCTAGTATCAATTCAATTTCGTGTTTGCAAGATAACACCTAATTGATTACAAGCTGCTTCTCAAATCAGACTAGCAAATAGAGCTTCAAAGTGGTGAATTTTGGTGTGTTTTCCAGATTTCAAGTTGCTGATATTTACACAACTGAAAGTCGATTTTACTCACAGATTCTTGTTGGATTTTATTCTCGTTATGGGCATTCAATAATATCATTGCTAAGGTCATGGCGACCCTTCTTAGCAATTTTCAAATTTTATTTCAAAGCGTGATTTTTACTAGCCAAATCACCCTTGCTAGGGTCGTACCTTCCTATGTGCATTGGGAATTGTGTCAATAAATAAATGTTGGGTTTTTGGAGTTGTTTCTTCATCATGACATGGGCGCCTATCCTTCAAAGGTTCAAAGGTTCATTGCACTTGGTTTCATGCAATTCGGAGGTAAACTGATTAAGATATAAGCATTTCATTGATTCACAGGTTGCTGATTTACAATTTCAATTTGCTGATTTTAATTATCAGACTTCAAAGAGATCATATTTTAGCTTCTTTTTCAGTGTTTAAGAGCTTTCTAGTTTGAGATAATCATTCTTCACATCGTGACTTTGTCTATCATTGTAATACTCGTAAATTGCAGATTATTTGGTTGTGAGGTTGTGAATAAGTAGTACTAATCCAACCATATGGTATTGCTGCATTTACTTGTAATTTCTAAAACAAACATTAAGTACCCCTGGATGGTTTACCGCCAGTGTGGAGAATAAACTTGTATCTCTCATCTTACCCACTGAAAAGTGGAGAATTCTCACTCTTGAGTGGATGCCTGCCGCACAAGATGAAGTGTTTAAATTGTAATCTTTTTCCCCCACTATTTGGTGGTAGTGTGGAAAATTCTTTCATGGCTGGTTATCCGCCTGTCTTCTTTCAATTCAGCAATTAGCACTCCACCATATGTTAGCACCTCGCCTGTTAAAGGATCTTGAGTGCACATTCTTGGTGTTGAGTTTAGACTCTCTCTTTCAGTTGTAATCTTTGAACTTTGATTCAGTAGATCCTAAGGATCCTCTGACCATATGCCCGCCCCTCCTCCTTAAGTGGTTTTAGGGAGCATTCTTGGTTAGAGTTCTTTCATGCAACATTTTGGGTTAAGCTAACCTTAACGGGTGTTTGGTTACATTGTATATGTTATTGAAAATCAAAAAAAATTGAGAGAGTATATTTTAGTGGTATCAGAGCTTGTTTTCCTGGCATCTTGTGAAAAAATGGAGCTCAGTGGTCAAAAGAGTGACAGAAAAATCAGATTCTACACGAGAGGTCAAAACTAAATTCAATTTCAATATCAGAAGTACCAAAGATGTTACGTTATCTAAGGTCCCGGAACTGTGAGAAGTCAGATTTGATTATGGCTCTGAAGAGGAAAGAAGATTGGCAAGGTCACTTTCCATTGCAGGTGCAAGGATCAATGAAGAATATCAGACAAGAGGTGAAGAAGTGAGTATATTGTCCGAACTGGAATATCATTTGAGCCAAGTCCAACAATCTCCTAATGAATTATTGAATAAGGCATTATCTCCAATTGTAACTGCTTTGATTCATCCCTATTGGATAGGGCATCCAGAGGAAGAAATAAGTTTGTTGGTTACTTCATGCTTTAGTGAAGTTATAAGCATTGTAGCATCATTGATGCCTTATGAAGATGAAATTATGAAGAAGATTCTTCATAAGATTGTTGAAAGTTTCCAAGATCTTGATGAAACCTGTAGCAGTCAATTTCCTAGAAGAGTTGCTATCTTGAAGACATTTTCAGATCTCAGGACAAGTAACTTGCTAATTGATTTGAAAATCAATAATCAGATTGATCTCTTGATCTACTACCTTTTCATATCCACTTGGAGTGAACAAGAAAAAAGTGTTATGCCAGCAGTAAAGAATATTCTTGTTCTCACTATTAAAGAGGTAGATTAAATTCCACCGAATGTCCAATCACTCTTTTTAGAAGTATATGAACAAAAAGAAAAACTTTCTCCTATTACTGATATGTTGTTACATGAATTGCTCAATCAATGTGAGGAGAAATTGAAGCCCCTTTTAATGAAGATGATTCAAAATAATGTGGAGAATTCCTTCACCAAAGAAAAGATTGAAATTTGGCATCCCGTGGATTTGGTAGCAGAATCTCAGGAAGAATCTACAAGTGTGCATTTGACCATGTATTCAACAGAAGAGGGTCAAGAAGCAACCATAGTTTCAGGAGAGCATGGAGACTATCAAATTGGCTCACTTGAATTTTCAAATAAAGAACATGTTGAAAAGGGAAGAGATGAACCTATAGAGTTGTTGTATGAAAAAAAAGATTTCCTAGTTATGTGTGGGGCTACTAATGATGAAATCAGTAACATACCTATTCATGGAAGGTCCATTGAAGTAGAGAATGATGATATTTTCAAAGCAGCCAACTTTGATGATTCTTTTTTCCAATACAATGATAGTGACATGGATGGTATTGGGTTTGATTATCAAACTACACCTATGGAGGAAGCTATAGATGAAGATTTCAGTTTAGGTGGAATTGGAAGTGATTCATTCAAAGAGTCAACAATCCAAGAGAAGCATGATGATTTCTCTCCTATTGATCATTACAATCAAACTTTTCACAATTGGGATCCGGGCGTGATGTCACCAAGGTATGATAAAGAACCAAAGTGGGATAAATTCCCCTTTGATCCTGATGAAGTGCAAAATTCAGTTTGCATTGCAAGATATGTTGAGGTCATTGGAGAAGAAGTTGCAGCAAATGCCAATAAGAACATGAATTCTTATGTTGAAGTTTTAAAATCAGAAAATGGTTTGGGTGCCTTTCAAAATTACACACAAGAAGAATATGAGAACTTGAAAGGTCAAGATAGAGATACTAATTTGTTTGAAGAATTTATTTACAAGCCTTCTATTCAGGAGTTATGCAATGAAAAGGATAGGAAGGAGGCTGATTTTGAAAATCATGTCAATGAAAATGAATCAGAAAAGTTGTTGTTTAATGAGCAAAGCTTCTTTGCTAATTGTGATCAAGGGCCTAAAGAGCTGCAAGTTTTGAAGGATAACTTATTGGTTTCAGAAGAGAAAATTGTTAAAGTGTTATCAAGAATTGATAGCACCCACAACTGTATTGAAGAACTCTACTGGAAGTTCCAGTTTGAAGAGAGATAGAATGGAGTTAAGGATGGTGACACTCTGTCCAAGATGCAAACCATCAAAGAAGCATTGGAATCAATTAAGACAGATTATTTGCATTTTCTCTTTGATAGGGATAATGCCATTAAATTTGCGGAGGAGACCTATGATGCCTATCAAGAGAAGGAGAAAGCAGTTGATAGGCTTTGCCTTGATCTTACCTTAGCTCAGCATTCTTTATGCAACAGAAAACCAATTTCCTATTGCAGCCACACTTGTGGAACAAGAAGCTAATACAAGGCTAATGGAGATCAAGCAAATAGTTGAAGGAATAAATGAATTCCATAATGTTGAAACAATGCATAAGGCCAAAGAGATTCAATATGATGATGGTAATTGGAAGGTATATCAAGAGTGTGAGCTCTTGATTAGGGACGAAGAATTGCCACAAGAAGGAATAGCTTGCAGCCATGAGGTAGATGTAGTGATTGGTAATGTGTGTGGTATTCATCACGTTACATTATATGGATCAACAACTAATGATGGGTATCCTCAAGTGAATGAAGAAGATGTGTATGAATTCTATGATGACACCAACGAAAGGGATGAAGGAAATATTGTTTCTATGATGGTGTACAATAATCCTCTATCTTCACATGATTTGTTAAATTATGTGGTGATTGGCAATTTCTATGTGATTGGTGTTGGTAAGAGGTTTTATGCTTTTGACATGCATGATTTTATAGCCAAGCATGAGTTAATGTTAATGAATCCATTCTATATGTCAAGCAACACTCTTTGGGGATGGTTAGTAAATGAGCATTTAATGATGTCCAAACTTGAACTGGTTGGTCTTCACTCAGCATTAACCAATGGAAGAGTACCATCTATCCTACGATGGTTGATTTGGTAAAGTCTCAGAAATATGCATCAAATTGTGGGAGGATTTTCAGGCTTACCCCTTTCGTTTCTAGATTGTGCATTGTTGATTAGTGATTATTCTAGAATGCTGGTCATGAAAGGTTCAAACTTTGCATTGATGGCTGCAGCTGATTACATGGATTTTTGTGCTCAAGACTTTCACTATAGCTCTTGGAGATATGTTGGAAATTCTTTCCAAAGTGTTGGAATTTATTTTTGGTTGGGAATTCATGTTTGGAATTCTCAACATGGCTTGATGGAGATTGTTGCAAGTAGAAAAAAGGATCTTTGGAGAGATAAGGATTCAATTTTCAGAATTTTTGATCCTGCTCCCATCTTTACCAATCATTTCATGATTCCTTTCGTTCATCTATTGGTGGATTGGAGAGTTACTTCAAACAAAAGATGGTTCAATGATGGGTTGGAGTTTCTTGAGGGAATGCTTCCAGCCTTGGGCATGAACAATTGTGATATTATGGACACTGATTTCCAGTGTTGCAGCAATTGTTCAACTCCTTGCACACTGATTTTCCTAAAATCAGATTTTGAGTGGTTCAGTTCAAAGCTCATGGGCAGATGGTATACTCATTTTTTCTCTTCTCAATATCTTATCAATGATGGTTTTTGGTTCCAAAGGTGGGAAATGATGTTTCATAATGCTACGGATCAGACTTGGATGGTGTTTAAGTTTTTTTCCGGTGGTTTTCTTTGTACAATCTCTTGCATTAGTGTTTGGGGCAGCAAACCTTTGCTTGATTTGGTTCAACCTTCTCAGACTTTCGGGGAGAAATTGGTGGAAGTTTTCAGAGATATTCTTGAATATGTCAGAATCACTTAGAGAAGGCGTTATACATCCTTGGGGAGCTTTGAGGATGCAGCTGCCATGACTTTGCAAAGAGTTGTTTTTTCCTTTGCAAATAGCTATGAAGAAGTCACAATTGTTGTTTTGATTCGGTTTGATGCTTTGAGGAATTATTTTGATGCCAATATTTTTGAGTTGTTTAAATTATTCTACTTTGTTCTCAGAATGGTGATTGACATTGACATTGCAGACGCCAATTCTTCAGAGTTTATTGGGTATGAGACCCTGCTTGATTTTGATTCAAATCCTTCCATGTTGTTCAGTTTGAATTTCAGGCATGTTATCTCTTGGAGGTTGCAAGAATGGTTCGTGTTGTTTCGGTGCAATGACTACATTTGTATGACTAGAGTAGAGCAGCATCAACATGGTGGGACTTTTCAGAGATGGACATGGGACCCCGGGATCCTATTTGATTTGGTGGGATCAGTTTGGAGTGTTGTGGCATTGCTTGAGGACAAGCAATTTTGGGAAGGGCGGACTGTAATGTCCCCATTTTCGCCCTATGTTCTTCATTTGGATTTAGCCTATTTCCGGAAATCCATAGGCTACTCAGATGTGCAAATCAGGGTTTCCTTGTTTGGAGGGTTTTGTGGCATTTCTCGATATTTACTATTGATAGTAAATTCTATTCTTGGCAGTACCTCAGTTGTCAGCACTTCAGTTAGCCTTCTCTTCAGTCGGAGCAATAAAGTGTTTTCAGTTCTAGCTTAAAAGCCTTATTTAGGTGAAATAATATATTTCAAGGCATTAATGTTTTAATTTCCAGTTGACCCCTTGGCCTTGCTCATTAACTTTAAGTTGTGTTTAAAAGGTGGCCATGAAGGGAGATGCCTTCATGAAGGAAATATTAAACATTTAATAAAGTTTATTTATGCCTTGAAGTGGACGCCATTTTATGAGGGATTTAATATTTGTGAATTATTAAATATTTCAAAAAGGGAACTTTTGACGTCTCTTTCTTGGAGGAGTTTTGAGAATGTGAAAAGTCACCTCTTTTTCTTTAAAAGAGAAGTTTTGCTCTAGCTTTTGGCATCTCATGTTTATGCTACAATTATGCTGTTGAAATGACTACACATTTTGCACTTCGAGGAATGCTGACCTCCTAGTATCAATTCAATTTCGTGTTTGCAAGATAACACCTAATTGATTACAAGCTGCTTCTCAAATTAGACTAGCAGATAGAGCTTCAAAGTGGTGAATTTTGGTGAATTTTGGTGTGTTTCCAGATTTCAAGTTGCTGATATTTACACAACTAAAAGTTGATTTTACTCACAACTTCTTGTTGGATTTTATTCGCGTTATGGGCATTCAATAATATCATTGCTAAGGTCATGGCGACCCTTCTTAGCAATTTTCAGATTTTATTTCAAAGTGTGATTTTTACTAGCCAAATCACCCTTGCTATGGTTGTACCTTCCTATGTGCATTGGGAATTGTGCCAATAAATAAATGTTGGGTTTTTGGAGTTGTTTCTTCATCATGACATGGGCGCCTATCCTTCAAAGGTTCATTGCACTTGGTTTCATGCAATTCGGAGGTAAACTGATTAAGATATAAGCATTTCATTGATTCACAGGTTGCTGATTTACAGTTTCAATTTGCTGATTTTAATTATCAAAATTCAAAGAGATCAGATTTTAGTTTCTTTTTCAATGTTTAAGAGCTTTCTAGTTTGAGCTAATCATTCTTCACATCATGACTTTATCTATCATTGTAATACTCGTAAATTGCAGATTATTTGGTTGTAAGGTTGTGAATTAGTAGTACTAATCCAACCATATGTTATTGCTGCATTTACTTGTAATTTCTAAAACAAACATTAAGTACCCCTGGATGGTTTACCACCAGTGTGGAGAATAAACTTGTATCTCTCATCTTACCCACTGAAAAGTGGAGAATTCCCACTCTTGAATGGATGTCTGCCGCAACAGATGAAGTGTTTAAATTGTAATCTTTTCCCTCCACTGTTTGGTGGTAGTGTGGAAAATTCTTTCATGGCTTGTTATCCGCCTAGCTTCTTTCAATTCAACAATTAGCACTCCACCATATGTTAGCACCTCGCCTGTTAAAGGATCTTGAGTGCACATTCTTGGTGTTGAGTTTAAACTCTCTCTTTCAATTGTAATCTTTGAACTTCGATTCAGTAGATCCTAAGGATCCTCTAACCATATGCCCGCCCCTCCTCCTTAAGTGGTTTTAGGGCGGATTCTTGGTTAGAGTTCTTTAACGCAACATTTTGGGTTAAGCTAACCTTAACGGGTGCTTGGTGACATTGTATTTGTTATTGAAAATCAAAAAAATTGAGAGAGTATATTTCAAAAATTATTGAAAAATACAAGAGAAGATTTGTAGAGCGCATAAATAAAGCCCAAATCGCCCTCATCCCTAAGAAATTTGAGTGCATATCCTTTGTATATTTTTTATTGATATCCTTGTGTAACACATTATATAAAATAATCTCAAAGGTAATGGCGAACAAACTTTAACACAATTCTACCAAGAATTATATCCCCTCAATAGATTTAATTCGCCGCAAGAAGTGATATCACTGATGAGATCATAGTAGCGAGCAAAGCAATTCACTCAATAGTGACTCTAAGGTAGAAAACTATGATAGTAAAATTAGACATAAGCAAGGCTTATGATTGTGTTGGTTGGCAGTTCCTCACATCAATTGTAAAAAAATTTGGGTTCAACGATCAATGTATTGAATGGATATTTGGATGTTTTTCAACAGCATGCTTCTTAGTTCTAGTAAACAGATCTCCATGTGGGTTTTTCAAGAATTCATAGAGGTTATGCTAAGGGGACCCAATTTCTCCATTCCTCTTTGTAATGATGTCCAAAGCATTCAAGAGAATGGTAAATCATATGAAAAGGGATGGTCTATCAAGAGGTGTTCAAGTAGCTCGAAATAGAGCACCCATAGCTCGAAATGGATGTTTTTCAACACCATGCTTCTTAGTTCTAGTAAACAGATATCCATGTGGGTTTTTCAAGAATTCATAGAGGTTATGCTAAGGGGACCCAATTTCTCCATTCCTCTTTGTAATGATGTCCAAAGCATTCAAGAGAATGGTAAATCATATGAAAAGGGATGGTCTATCAAGAGGTGTTCAAGTAGCTCGAAATAGAGCACCCATAGCTCGAAATGGATGTTTTTCAACACCATGCTTCTTAGTTCTAGTAAACAGATATCCATGTGGGTTTTTCAAGAATTCATAGAGGTTATGCTAAGGGGACCCAATTTCTCCATTCCTCTTTGTAATGATGTCCAAAGCATTCAAGAGAATGGTAAATCATATGAAAAGGGATGGTCTATCAAGAGGTGTTCAAGTAGCTCGAAATAGAGCACCCATAGCTCACAAGTAGTTTGTGGATGATATGGTGCTTTACAAGGAGTCCAGCATTGTTGAAGCCAAAATAATCAAAGAATCTTTGAATGAGTATATATCAATGTCCGATCATCTTTTGAATGTCAAAAAATCCACGAGAAAGCAATGATAGTAAAATTCGACATAAGCACGGCTTATGGTCATGGTAGGTGGCAGTTCCTCACATCAATTCTGAAAAAAATTGGGTTCAACGATCAATGGATTGAAAGGATTTTTGGATGCCTTTCAACAAAACGCTTCTCAGTTCTAGTAAACAAATCTCCATGTGAATTTTTCAAGAGTTCATGGGGGTTACAACAAGGAGACCCGATTTCTCCATTCCTCTTTATAATGATGGCCAAAGCATTCAAGAGAATGGTAATCATCTAAAAAGAGACGATCTATGGAGAGGTGTTTAGGTAGCTCAAAATCGAACACCCTCAACTCACAAGTAGTTTGCGGATGATACGATGCTTTACAAGGATTCCAACATTGCTAAAGATAAAATAATCAAAGAGTCTTTGGACAAGTATATATCGATGTTTGACCATCTTTTGAATGTGAAAAAATCCACAATTTTTTTCCGTCAATACCAAAAAATCTTTGCAAGAAAAGATAGATAACAAGCTTGGCTTCTCTATTGCATCTATTACTGTGAAGCATCTGAGGATCTCTCTATTTAGTGAGGTGATTCACACAAGCTTATGGAAGAGCAAAATTGAAAATTGCAAAAACTTGGCGATCTCTTGGAACGGGAGATTGCTAACTTTGGCCAGTAGAATAATAATGATCAAAGTTGTCTTAGCAGCCTTGTCAGTTCATATGATGTCTTATCTTTAGCTAACTGCAAAAGCATAGTCTAGTCTAAATGGAATAATAAATAAATTCTTGTGGGAGGGCTCCAATGAGAGCAAACGTATGCCTCTTATAACTTGGACCCAAGTCAAGAAAACTAAAGACGCAAGAGGGACACACATCAAAGATTTTGGACAACAGAACAAAGCTCTCGAGGCAAAAATTAATTTGGAAAATGTTTTCCTCACATGACTCCCTATGGTGCCAAATATGCCAAAAGAAATACCTAGATAACAACGATCCTAGCAGGATATTAACTATTGCTAACACCACAAATGGTTCCCACATCTAGAAGTTTATGTGGGAGTGCAAATCGATCATTATCAAATATCTGACATGGCAAATCAATGATGGAAGAGCAAAAAACTTTTGGGCCGATTCCGAGAATGGCTATAGTCCACTGGCCAAATAGAAGACCTAGAAGAGTGCAGAAGAATAGTGGAAAAATTAAAGGGAACTAAGGTTGCAGACTACATCAAATATCCTGATAATTTAGGGTGCTTATCCTCATAATGGATTTATTTCATGTTCACTCCTATCTAAAAGAGGGTGAAACAACGAATTTCTCATCAATTGTCCAAATGTAAGATTGTTCAAAATAATCAAAGAGATCGAATTATCTAGTGGGTTGCAAAATTTGAGGAATACTCTACTGAATTGGGTTATCAAATTCAAATGTTATTCGCAAACAATGACTTGTGGCCTAACTTATGTTGAAAGAGTTTCATTCTCCCGAAGGAGAGAGCCTATGCATGGATACCCATACACAAACGGATTTTGACAAGAGATAAACTACATAGGGTTGAAATTTATAGATCAAACATATGCCCCATGTGTAAAAATGATGACGAATCCACTGATCATCTTCCTTTGACTTGTCAATTTGAATCACATTGATGGAATTGGCTTGGTAACAAAATGAATTGGAAATATCCTCTACAAAATGATATAGCTGCATTCTTTCAAAGCCAACCAAGATAGAAAATGAAGGCATTTTGGGTTGGCATATGGATTGCTAGCCCATCTATTCTCATTTGGAAAATATGGAAGGAACGGAATTGAAGAATATTTTGTGAAGAGAAACAGATAAACAGTTTAAGGCCATCATGGAAACAAGCATATGTGAAATCTTAAACTCCAAACCCCGACCAAAGAGGAAATTTGCATTGACAAGCTAGGATGATGATATTATGAAGTGTTTGTCCGATCTTAAGTACCCTTACAATGATCAAATTTGCAGAGGATGGCTAGAGGCTAGAGGCTAGGCACCCAATCTCAAACAGTAGAACAAGTCCAAACAGCACTTATTATTTATACACGCATTCCAATGCACTCCCAACCAAAAGGCACAACTCCCAAGGAGGGTGACCAGCAACTAAAAATCCGATTCACCACCAAAAATAACGAGATTCTAGGCAAGGGCGCACCCAAAAGCAAGGAATCCAGCAAGCCCTCACCCACAAAAAACATCCAACTCCTCCGAAAGGTATGAGTATAAACGTGGTTCTACAGTAGACGAAAGAGTTCCACCAAAAAGTGTCAAATAGCAAGGAACACACCAAAAAATGCCTCAAAAGACATCAAATCCATGCCAAACTGAAAACAAGAATGAAGCCATCACCATTGAAGCTCATATTGCAACCACTAAATGAAGATGCACCAAATGATCAACTAGGAGTTATCTTTCAAACCCAAAACTGATGGAATGCTAGGAAGTATTCCAACCCCAAACCAAGATTTTGAATAAAATTCAGCAACACTTCGTTATGATAAAAGAATGGATAACGAAACGAAGAGTCAAACAAGCATTAGGCATACTTATAGTTTTTCAAACCAAAAATTCAATACCCTTTTTCCCTCCAAAATGGGACACCCAAGTTGAGGAATATAATAATATAAATTAAAACTCATGCCTTGAGAACTACGGCGCCCACTTTTGCCTTAGCAAATATTAACACTTAAAACATTTTAATCTCCAAATAAGGCATCCAACACATGAGCCCCTTTTAAAAACAACTTGAGTTGCACAACCAAGGCGTGGGGGCCAATGTAATGTCCCCAATCTTGAGTCAACATAAATTATTAATTTAAGTTGTCAAAAAGATTAAATTAAAAAGGACAACTTAAATTAATAATGTAAAAAGTAACTTAACTTATGAAAGCTAAATAAATTAATTAAGTTAATTTTGAAAGTGAATTCTCAAATGAATTTAAAGGTGAAAATAGAAAAAAGACGAGAATTCAAGAAATCACAAGAGCAATTTTGAAAGGAAAAAAAGAATAAAGTTTTGGCAAGCTCTTTTGCATGAAGGCTGGATTTTTATTTGGTTTTGAGGAAATTTTGTTTCAAGAGCTTGAGGACGGAAATATTCACGTTTAAGAATTGGACGAAAACCCAATTCTACACTAGCAGAATCACCCTAGTTTCGCAATTGGTATTAAGGTTTTGAGTTCAGGATTTCTGTATAGTCTATTGCAAAGACAATTTCAAAAGAAAAAAGAATTTCGGTTTGTATTTTGATCTGAATACAATATCTGAGAATACTAGGTGGAATTATGATTGGTTTGAAGAGAGTCAAACACATCTAAGGCTATAGTGATCTAATGAAGCAACGTCTACTTTGTCAATGTGGTTCCATATGCCGAACGGTATTGTTGGTTAGTGTCGTATTATTTCAAATGTCATTTCTCTTCCATTATTCATCGTGGCTATTAATCGATTTTTGTCATTTCAAGAAGGAGACTAACGGAAGTGATGTGATGATAAAGTTAAGATGAACAATTGTTGAGTTGTGGATTTCAAAATTGAGGGCATTGTTCTGTCAAGGATATCGTGCAAATCTGAAGACTTATGGGCATGAGAAATTACAGAGGAGCCAACACTTTGTCTTCAATGATTTGGTTGCATCAGATTGCGTCAATTAATATACTAGTTGAAATTAGTGATAGTTATAGAATCTGTATGATTCAGTGCTATTAAGGGAGTGGTGAATGAAGCTAAATTGAGACTATCAAATCAAGATTGAACGCCAAAGGTTTATTTGGCTTGAAGTAGCGACAAACAAAGATTTATAAGGGTCAGCTAATCACTTGAAAGAGGTGGCTTGAATTTTAAGAATTAAAGGAGACTAAAACATAATTTCCTATGTTGAATTCCAAGTATAATTTTTGAAAGGGTCGCAATCCTTCATTTATGGAATCATGTTAGTTCAAGCTACGGAAGATAACAAACAGGAGTAAATTTCCATCATCGAAGGATTGAACAAGGAAGAAGCCAATAAAATTTTTGAAAGGCTCTATGTTCGGGTATGATAAAGGAATAATATTAAATTGAAGAATTTTGTAACGTTTCTTGATGTCGTTATTAAATGAAGGAACTCATATTTTATAGAAGCCACATTTAAATTGTAAACATTATCTGCTTTTCCTGATAAAAGGAAAGAAGTGCAGGAGTTGTTCGCTTTATTGAGTTGTTGACACTTCTTATATGTAACCGCAGATTCAAGAGTTTAATACTGAAGGTGGTTCGGGCTTTAATCTATAGAAGCTTTGAAATCCTAAAAAGAGGCGAACTATAAAATATTCAAAGATTCAGACAGCATGCCAAAAATTATCATTGAACTGAAGGAGGTTGGCGATAAAGCAGATAAAAGAACTAACGTGGCAGTAAGAAAGAATCGGGGGTTTTTGGAAGAGGGCGACGAAACAAATAGGAGGCCACGCGTAGTCCAAGGCAATACAAAGGAGACATGGTAATATAAATCGTGGTTTGTTCCTGAAGGAGGTCGGGATTTTGTATGGAGTGACTAATATTACCACCGTTGTTACAAATTAATCACCTTTTCAATTCCACCATTTCGGAAGACTATTTCTTATGAGTTGTGCCAAAGTTTAAAGAGTTTGTTGGTGATTATAGTAAGGAAATTCATGGCTTTGATATATTGCAACGTCAGAGCTTGCCTCCACATTCTGGAAACAGCTCAACCTGCTTACGTGGACCAAGAGACAAGAAGACTATTTTTAAAGAAGAATCGAGGGTCCAATTTCCTCTTCTAGCTACCATGAGTTTCAAGGAGTCGAAGACTTATACATTGAGCTAGAGATATATGGTGTATGTGGAGTTGGTTAGAATTCTCAGGTCAGAAGTGACTTGTTAATTTGTATTCAATGTGAATTTAATATAAGGCTACTCTATTATTCCTGAACACTTCTATTGTTGTTTATTAGTGGTGGAGTCTGCAATACTTATCTTGGAATGTAAATGTCCTATGTGTGTTCACCAAATATGGCATTGGCAATATAGATGTATATATTTTTGTATCTACATAGTTGAAGAATTGTTATATTGAATTTTTGCAAGAAATAAATTATCAATATTACAAAATATTTGGAAACAATTCAAAACAATAGATGATTAAACTGTTTGACGAAATGCCTAAGCAAACTAATTGGTAAAATCGAAAAAATTATACACAAAAGGGGTAGAACTTTACAGACAAAAAGCAACTCAACAATAAAACATTAACTTAAGTTGCAAACCTTCCATTTTCAAACTCGAAGAACTTTGGAAGAGCCACTACCATACTGCCAAAAATAGAAACTGAGTACTGAACTGCTACAAGAAAACACTACCAAAAATAGCACTTACTAAAAATAGCATACTGCTAAAAATAGTGACTCCATCTTCGTTTGAGCACAAACTAGGAAGCAATCATAACTTAATAAAAATAGTAAGTCCCAAAATGTCCTTAGACTAAAATGCATGTCACACCATCCTGAAACTCTCTGAAAACCTAAAAAGACCCAGAAGACACTTTGTCGAACTCCTACAAACACCCCCTAAAAACTCAAAAATGAAACCTTGTAATGTCCCTTACCTGCGGGATCCTAAAGTTGTCGGAAACTAGGGGTTTAGATCTTCTTTCTCTCCCACTGGTATCCGACTAGGCTTCCTTGAATGAAGTCCTACAACCATCACACATGCATACATATGCCATAGATCTATGTGTTAGCTTTAATATCTAGCAACTTTATCATACATAATTGAACTACAAATGAAATAAGCAAACAAGAGGAGTGCCCTGTATGGATACGCCCTGAAGCCTTTGTGTTGGCACGGGAGGTTGCCTATCACAACCCTCCTTTCCCAACGGCTTAGTACTTGCATTCTCCATACATGGCAGTTCCTCAGAAGACACTTGCCCTATTAGGGGGAATGGTGAAACCCTAGGGACCAAGGGCCTACGACCTACCACCCCTATAATAGTGTAGTTTCATACAAGGGGACCCCCACCCTTCTATATCCAAACCCGTTTCTTGGGCCTAAGGGACATGAAAGTGGAGTTATTTGGCTAACCACTTGGACTTTGCTCCACCACCTAATAGGGTAACAATCATGGAGAAGACAATCTTTATACAAACATAATAAACGTATTTATTATCATTCTATTCTTGATGCTTGGTAAAAGATAGTTTTGTATATTCAATGAGACGCTTTAAGGATAGTTCGCAAAATGCACAAGTGGATACGTTCCTTAATTATATTCATGATATAAATGTGAAATTCATCTCAGAAACATTAACAAGCTATAATCATTAATTCTTTTGCAGTTCTATAATATATTTATCATATTACACATATATTAGAAGGAGGTTTTGTTAGTAAGAAGACATTGATTTCAAAGGATCAGCAATGTAACTTAAAGACAGATGCTATGCCTATGCAATACAACTCAATATATCCTAGCAGCCTGGTTCCACTAAGTGAGAAATGACCAAAGTATGCAGAATGCCTGGAAAACGCGACTCTGCCCAGATTTCTATCAAACGCCATCCTCTTGGAATGACGAGTTCTATAATTTGTTTTGAGCAGCAATGTGGGTTTGTGTTTGTTCAAACGAGATGCATTAGAGAAATCACAAAGAGCAGCAAATATCATTATGTGATTAAGAAGCTACATCCAAGAGCTTAGTGAGAAACTTCACCTGTAGTCGCAATTTGTTGAATGGTTCCAATTCGTCTTTCCTTTGTTGGTTCGTCCTACCTCCTCTTGACCCCACGAACTCCTCTTTATCCTTTCCTTAAGGGAAGCAACCAGTTCCAAAGGGTGCGACCTTGGGCGAGCTAATTCTCGTGCATGGCGTCTCTTGCGATTTTCGGGAGTTCACTTTCTTTGAATTTTTAATATTCCTTAATGTATGATCGATATATTATTTATTTGATTATACTTCTTTATTATTCTATTCCTTTATTATTCCATTTATTTATATTATTTTATTTCTACATTATTTTATTCTATTTACTTTATATTCACTATCATTTTATTTTGTTATTATTTTATTTCCTTTGTTTCTTTATTTATATATTATTTTCTTTTCTTGAATAAGATGTTGCTAATAAAGTATATTTTGATTAATACAAATACAAAGGAAAAAAGGTTTGTGTAAACCTTGACTTTGGAATAGGGGTTATAACAAACCTCCTAGAAAATATAATTCTACCTTTGACTGTCCTACGTGACTTCGGAAATAGGCTAACGGTCACTGAAGAGCATAGGGCTAAAAATGGGGACACTACATATGCTATGCTTACTCTCAAGGTAGCATAAGGCTTCCATTGTAGAGCAATTTTCATGTAATTGTAGTGATTTAAATTCTTGTTGGAAATTTTTGCAAATCTTCATTTTATGCCATTGCTATGGCAAAAAAATTCCAAAACTTAGCCAATGTAAATCTCATTTCAAAAGAGGATGTTTTGATTTTGACATTTCCATTATTCAAAAAAAATCAAGTATTTATTGATGGACTTTGAAATATTTTACGATTTCCCTTGATAAAAATAAATTGGATAAATTTGAATTTGGGAATGTAGCTATTGATTTTGAATTGGGGGAAATAGGTTTCCTCAAAGATTTTTTGATAAGAATTTTTTAAGATCATATTCAAAACTTTGAAATATCCCTTGCTAGATATAACCCCAAAACTTAGTTTTGAACATTTGACATTTCATCAACAAGGTGGCATGTAATTTGGTCTGAGACTGATTTCTAAGTGTGTATGTGTTGTTTGAAGCCTTGTTGGAGTGCTTAATGTTGCCAAAATAAAAAGAACATGTATAACTATAGAAATGGTAAACAACGATTGCATAAACATATAGCATGAATTCCACTTCAAAACTTGCCTTTATTCAATCTATATCAGGTCTGATTTACAATAATAATAGGTCTGATATAAAGTTATCAGAGCTGTAACAGCACTATTACACCCGATACAAATGAAAGATTTGTATTCCCAACATGCCAAGAACATACAAAATGATAGTTTGATGGTTTCCCTTGACAATACAGCTCCAAATAAACTTGATGTGGCTGATCCAGACCTTGAAACAAGACCAATATGGACTTCAATAACCAGCTACAGGCATGTCAACAATGGCCGAACTGGATTTGCTCCTTAGTGGTCTGAAAACCCTAACTTCCAGCTAGGGTTTGACTGAAAATGACAGCCAAATAGTACAGCCAGCTGGTGAATGCACTGAAATGAGGATATCTAGTGATAAGAAACTTTAATCTGCAATTATAGTCTAATAACTCACTGCTGCAATCAATTCTAAATGCAAATTGACCTATGATGAAGACCAATGATGCCCAAATGGAAACCCTAGGTAGATTTCTCTGTTTGGTGAATTGATTTTTCGTCCAATTCACTATCCTCCAAAGGATTTCGTCCTCAGAAGACCTGTATGTTGTTGAAACCCTCTTCTAGAGCTCAAACCTGCAATTTGCTTTTGTCAAAATGAGAAAAGAATGCCCAAAAATGAGCCCAACATATTGCTTTATAACCACCCATGAGCTTTTTTATAAAAATCAATGAAATAATCCTCCTCAAGGATCTTTCCTCATCAAAAGAAAGGGCCACTTTTAAAAACAACTTTGAGTACTAGGATGGGGGGCACTTTTCACTATTCCTTTTATAATTTTATGTTACTATTCACATTCTACTATTCCATTAAAGAAAACTTTAATATTTCTAATCTATCCCTGGATTCATCAACTGAACTCCAAGCTGAAAGGCTCGTAAAGCTCCCAACTAAGCTCCCAACCCTCGGTTGGGTCCCCTAACCATTCTGCTGACCTAAGGGAACCCTAATAGTAGGCCAACCTCTGCTACAATCTGAGTTGCCTAAGGAAGGGACATAACAAACTTTGTCCCACTTTTCTGCATTGTGTTTTGTGCCACATGCAATTGGCTAATTAGAGCATGAAGAGCCTAGGATTGAGGTGTAGAATGAGGGAGGAGTCAATCTAGACATTGTACCAAGTCCGAAAGTTACTTCAAGGCTACAATGGGCATCAAGTTATTAGATAAGTGGAATTAAAGAATAACGTTGGGTAATTAATTACCCAATATTAAGTCAGCAACATAGTTTGAGTACTCACATAGACTCGATATGACCAATCAAGGGCATATCACACCCAAGTAAGGTGGTGGATGCCACTTGAGTACTCCCCTTACCTTGCGATGGGCATATCTACTCAAGCCTGCAAAGTCATTTCTCCGCGCTTTCATGATGACATTCCTTGCCTCTCTCTAGGACCCTCATCCTTGTTGCCATTGGATTTAATATCCGATGTGAGACTATCTCTAGCTTTCTATGTGATTTGGTGAGACTTTGTTTGGATATTGTCCCTACCCATTTTGTATGTTTTGTGGTTGGCATGTGTGAGCCTTACTCCTTGTTTTGTGTGAGTGTGATTATCGTCCCTTGTAACCATCTCCTAGCATGGTGGGGAGGACCTACGAGTACCTCATGGTTGGGTGGAATGGAACCACCATTCGAGACTAGTGGATCCATTGGAATGCATCAAGATCATGCTCAAGGATGGCAAAAGCTTCAAATGTCATCAGTTAAACAAGTTGTCAAATGTATATTGTGGGACATTTAAGTCCTATTTAATTGTAATATTATATCGGAACCTCCTAAGTGGAGGGATTGCAAACCAACTACATAAGTAGAACAAGTGTGATATTTTCTTTTATTGCATAGCAATGTTGGTGTCAAATGCATGCCTTTTGTTGTGCATTTCACCATTAGTGTGATGTTGGTTAAAATGAACTAGAGGCACTTTTGGATTTGGATTTAAAATGAACACAATGCTTAGAAAACATTCAATTATGGTAACATTGGCACATAGGACCTAACAATTCTCTAGCTTGAGTTTAGATGCGAGAACCACCTCGGTGAGATGTCATTTTAGGTTCTCATGTTGGTCAAAGGGTGATTAGGGTGTGTAGGACACCTTCTCCTTCATTCCTTGTGTCTTTGAACTCATCTTCGAGTCCCTTATAGACTACCCAATCCTTGGGAAGTCTCTCTTTTATTTGTTTGTATATAGGATATTGAGTGTTGGTGTTTGCCTAGGTCTCCCAATCATTTTTGTCGTTTCGGAGTTCATTTTGGGTTGAAATCATGCTTTTGTGTCCAAAGTGTTGTACTTGGGTGTGAAACCTGAAAAACGGCCATCCATTCAATCTCTGATTAGGACAACACAAAAGTAGGACTACAACACAAATTTGGGACTCTAGTGTAGTTTCAAGACACCTAAACAATTCCAAGATGTCAATACATTTTTGGGACACTTGTGTACTACCATTATTTCCCTCTAGCTTGCTAGTATCCTTCTTGGGAGATATTGTCCTCTTGGCACATTTTAGTCCTTTGGGCATTGTCACCCTCCCATTTGTCAAGCAATGAATACTTTTGGCTATTTTTCGAGGAACCTTTGTACATACAATTTGTTCCTCTTGGCCTTGGGATTCTTCCCATATCATTGCTTTGTCGACAAATATTGTAGTTTGTAAGTTGAACCATATTTCACATCGGGAAGTGTGCCCTTGTGTGAAGGAAACATATTGTCATTCCTAGTTGTGGAGAACTTGTGCCTCTTAGGGTTGCAATGTATTGTGGAGACTTAACCGTTGTCTTAGATGTTTTTTGTGGGGCATCATCCCACTTGGGTGTCACAAAGTGTACAATACATTTGGAAAATAATGGTTATTCTGTCTAGTTCAAATTTGACATCTCCTAGTGGTGCCACTTCTTGCTTGGTTTTTCCATGAGTGTATTCAAATGTGTATTGGGGATGGAGTTGAGGTAGATAGTTCCCTCATCCTAACTTTGTGTTGTAAGTTGTCCACTTGTGCCAAATTTCTTGGAGTAACAATGATGTCTTTCTAGTGTCATATCTTATTGTTTAATATGGTTCTATATATATATATATACAAATAATGTATATGTATATATATATATATATACTCACTTGGCTAATGTCCCAACTGTAAAGTCTTGAGTGTAAAGTTTGAGGCATTACAAATACAACTCTTAGATCAATAAAGTATTGATGTTTTCCTCTAGTGATTTGTTATTTCTTGCAAAATTAATTATGATTTAAACACCGAAGTTATATTGGCTACAAGGTTGGATAATCCTTAAATGAACCCTTTGATCTTGACTAGATTACAAGGGCATATAGGTCATTCGATTTTCAGCAAGCATCACCTCTTTGGCAATATGTTCCAATGATCGAGCAACTTCCTATGGGTGGGGGTTATGTTAGCATTGTAGTCATTACCACAATGACTATAAGAGCTTGTATAGTCAAGTGAAAGCTTACCTATGCTATAACTTGCTAGTGAATCCAACTTTGTCCATGTCCAAACAAAAAGAGGTTCCCAAAGGAGCAAATTGCCTCATATATCAAAGAACAACATGAAGTTGATATTGTAGGTGACCAAAATTAAGATCTCACCCTTTATCAAAGAAAGGACTGCACAAGCTTCCTTTCTTCAACTATACTCTCTAAAACATCAAGATCTATTTCTGACATTTAATTTTTTTGGTAATACAAAAGAACTTCTAATAACCTATATATTTTGAACATTGTGAAGTAATATATATTTCATAATAAATCCCTTCCATCCTTTATATAGCTCAATATCGTTTCATCATGTTGCATGCAAAGAGAGATTTCAAGTGATTCAAATAGGACAAAAAAGGAGTCTAAATATGAAAGTTATGACAAAAAGAAGATAACATTGTAAAGGAACAAAACCCTAGGAATTCCTTTTTGCAGTAATAATTTCCATTCTTGCAACCTTAACACACCCTAGCCATACCATTAAACTTGACAAAATTATTTCTTTCAAACCCTAGCATCCCATAGAAAGAACAATCAAACATATCAAATATAACAATAAGTGCACCAAAAAGGAAAGATCCCCTATCAATTTCTATACCAGATTTTTGCACTTTGCCCACTGCCTACCAAGTTGGCATTTTGTCAAACAATTTGCTACAAACTGATCTGAGATGCTTTTTAACTTGTTTGAATGGATATGTAAGACAACATAACATTCATTTCCAAAATTCTCATATAAATTCATCATCATTGATACCATAATATTGCATAAACAATCACAATAAAATTCTTTGCAACTCTATTATTTGTTGTTACAAAAATAATAACTCAAAATCTTACAGCAAGAGCATTTTCTATAAATCAACAGCAATTACAATTTTTTAAATGCTGACTTGGACTGTTCAATGGTCAATCAACAATCAAAGCTATTAGGCTCACCCTTTGAACTGTACAACTCCTTCCTTTTTGTTTGGTACATTAGCCAAGGTGAATTCCATCAACCAAGGATGGTTGTGATCCCTTCCAGAATAGTTGTTCCAAACTTTGGTGGGTCTTCACAAGGCTGAGATGGCAGGAAATAAGCATTAAATCCATTTAAAATGCTCTCAATGACTCATTTTGAAGCTCATGGCTTCTTTGAGAGACGTACAACAATCATAAAGAGCGTTGATTCCTTCCTTACTAACTTCTTTGACTTCACAAGAGCTGCGTTGGGAGTTTTAGAGGCAACATAGGTTATGCTAGAGTCTAATATATTTACTTAGATACATCAACTCACCTTATTGCTACCAATATATGATATAGACCCCCACAATTTCCTACATGGACAATAATGATGTTATGGCGCCTTTAATAATAGTTGTGATTCCTTTTTAGAAATATACGGCTTGGTTTAAGGGTTGCACTTGATATAGCATAGAAAATATCAGCTATTTAATGTCTATAGCTAATCCCCTTTAAATATTAGCTTAATTCTCATTCTGTAGATAACCCCATATAAATCTTTGAAATTTGTCATTACCAAAGACTTCACAAATTTCACTCTTAATCGTACTTGCAAAAACTTTTAAAACAAATGTAAACCTTATATATATCCGCCTCTCAATTTGAAACGAGGGTTTTCCTCCACGTTTACAAAATCTCCAACACACTATCAATCCCTAGTTGAAATCGCATTGCCTTTTGGGTTTTCATCCATCAAGAAGACTGTTAGGGTTTTCGTCCCTTCAGTGAGAAATCAAGCCACAAGCACAAATCTCCAAAAGAGAAGTATACAATACCCCAAATAACGCAAATGAGCTCGCAAAAATCCTTTTATATCATTTCTTGAAGCTTTTCTATAAATCTAATATAAAATCACTTTATAAACTAAATAATCTATATTACTCCAAAAAGTGATTTATATTATTATTTAAACATTTCTAGCACCAAAACCACTTTATCAATGTCCAACATTTAAAACTTTCAATTATCATTCCAACGAGGTATTATACTAAAGTGCCCATTAGATTATTTCCATAAAATTAGCAACCTTAGTAAAAATAATTAAATTATAGCTCATTAATGCATATGAGCTGTGGAAACTATCGAAAAGCATCGGAATCTAAATTTGATTGCACTGGAGTGATACTGATGATCATTGGGAAAAGTCACCTAAGTCCTCTAGATCATCTGAGCTCACTAGTAACATCAAATACCCCTTTGATAAGGCTAACACACACCAAGAAGGTCAGAGCCAACTGTAATGCAAGAGAACCCAAAAATGGGAACATTGCAATCCTCCCTTCCCAAAGATTGTCCTCAAGCAATGCCAACTCCACCCCAAAATCACCAAACTAATCCCAACTGAAACCAAATATGATCCCAAGGTCCCAAGTCAACCTAGGAGGTCTATAGTTCCATCTACTCAAAGCAATATCCTGCTAGACACCTACATCAATGACCTCTTGAAATCTACCTGCAAGAGGAGCAATCAAATACTACAAAAACTCGATCAACTCCTCAAAGAATTGCTCTTCGAAAAAACTAATCTGAGACACCATAGGAGTAAACTCAAGGAAGTTAACATTAGCTCTCTCATTGCCAACACCTTGCACTCCCACATAATAACTGTAATTGAATTTTAATCTATTGTCCCAAACATAAGTGCAAGTTGAATATAAGCAATAACGGTTATTTGGTGCTTGAACACCCAACCAACACATAAATTGGTTAGCCAAACCTGTCATCCTCTCCATCTGAGACCCAAAATTGACCCTGTCAATGAGCTATCTGAATTGAAATTACTCAAATTTGCAGCTGTTCAAGTCTGATTTTTCAAAATACATCACCTATAAAGAATAATAATTGCTGCAATATTGAATAACCTTGGCCAAAATGAAATTTCTGACCATCCCCTTGGCTAGAAATGTCTCCCCAAAAGTCACCAACTTGATGGAATACAAAGTTTTGCTCATAATCTCTCTCCAATCCACTTGCAAGAGCTCAAATGGACTCATATCATGAATGTGTAAAGAGGCAACAGCAGCATTATTATCAACTTTTAGGTCCACAACATCCAATGGTATGCTTCTTCCATCATCACTAGTCACCAATAGCCCATAAAAAAGATCTTGTGCATAGATAGTAACCCAAAGAGTAACTCCACCATGTTGATGTTGTGCTACTCTGATTTCCATATGGACTCCATCAAGAGTTCATTTGACGATGCTTGTAAATTCAACAGCGATGGTATCCACCCCATTGAACTATAGGCCACAAAAGAACTCCCTTCCTTTTGGTAACCCAACAAGATCAACAATCAACCCATGATGATCCAACCCACAATAGTCTGCTGAAGCAAGTGAACCATTAACAACCCCAAGTGGCCCAATAAGCAATTAAACTGGCTTCACCTCATAATTACACACCACACCTAGATCCCACATCATGTGATTGCCACAAGCATCATAACAAAAATGCTCCTCTAACCTCATGAGATTACACTCTTGATATTCTTCCCATAAACTATCAACATTTTGAATATTTGTTATACAAGGAACGTTGAAATCATTATGCATTACTTCATCACTTCTACATTCTTCTTGGCTCCAAATTGCAATACTTGTGAAACTCATTGATTCCTTCAATTATTTCCTTGACTTCAATGCTCCTTGTGTTAGATTCTTGTTCCTTGCTGCAATAGATGATTGATTTCAGCTCTAGAGTGAAAAATGAGCCAAACTTAACTCTAGATTGAGTTTGTAAACCTCTTTATCCTTGTATTCAGCAAACTTGATAGCATGATCCCTATCTACAAGCAATTGCAAGTAATTTGATTTCTTTATTTCCAAAGCTTCTTTAAGTACACACAAATCTGCAAGAGTGGATCCTCCTTCAACCCCTTTCTATCTTTTCTCAACTTGGGCCTTCCAACAGGGTTCTTCAATCAACTTGTGTGTGTTATCAAAATGTGTCAAGGCTGCAACAATCTTATCTTCAATGACCTTCAACTGACTCATTAAACTCTTTGACCCAAAATTGGCACCTTGCAATAAATTTTCTGACTGGTGCTCAAAATCAGCCCCCTTAATGTCATCTTCTTCGCATAATTTGGGTTCAAAGGTTAGAACAGCACCTTCATCAAAAGGAAATTCATCAACTGTAACTCCATTTTCTATACCTGCAATAATCTCAGGTTCATTTGATAAATCTCCTTCCAACAACCTGTTGATTCTTCTCATTTCCGATTTCATCAAGGAAGCATCCTCATTTGCATCAATCTCCTCATCAAATTCGGGATTTTCCAACTTCATTATTTTAGCTTCCAAAACTTCATTATGAATGACATATTAATGCATTAGTGAACTGCTGCTAGGAAGAATGCATGAATCATCATTATCTTTGAAAGGTGTTGTCAATGCCACCATAGGCATCATAATCCTCACTGGATTGATTTGAATTTGTAGCCAAGGCTGCTATTTTGACATATTCATTAAACACCTTCCCAACATATGTAGATGCAAGCATTTCAATGGAGTCATCTTGGAGCTTTGTTATACATGCCTCTTGAGATAGGGCTATTTCTTCAAGATCTATTGTCTAAGTTTCTTCTTTGTTCACATCATCACTTGGCCGCGATGAACATGTTGTAGGAGTCATTAACTCACCTTCTTTGTTGTTCCCACATATGTGACTAGGTGTCCAAGCACCTTGGCATGTCAAGTAATGCTGCTCTCTTCTCAATTTGTTCTTGCTCATTTTCGGAGGTCATGTAACCTATAAACTCAAAGAAATCAATTCCTCTTCAGTCAATTAGTATTTAATCTTCTCAATTTTCTACTCAACCAATCTTTTTGATAACTCATGAGCTATAGTTGAAAAAACCTGCCCCTTCCTCCAAATGGCCAACAAGTTAGATACCAACTACTCGGAGATACCATCCTTCTCATCTAAAATCAGAGATAAAATAGTTTGCATTGTTGTTATAACATTCTCTACATGATATTTTCTGATTTTGGCAAAGAAGCATTGAAATATTTTGAATATCAGATAATCACATTTGAGGTCAAGAATCACCACATGGGATCTAACATTTGCAACAATTTCTAAAAATTTTACCTTCTTATCAAAACAAAGTTGTTTGCTATCATCCAACCTATGGAAACTCTCCTCAATCAGTTGGAATATCTCTTTCATTATGTCATCTATGTATGGTACTTCAAGAGCTACAACCCTTGTGATTTCACTAAGGCAAGAGGTGATTGCAAGTCTCACATCTTTATCTGAATGTCCCATAAACTTGGGCTGGACTAAAGCAATCATTGGTGCTTCCAACACCCTTTCAAAATTTCACAATCTGATTGCTTTAACTTTGATAAATACATTTCCATTTCTTCCAACTTGTTAAGAAGATTATTCTTTGACTGATGCTAAAACTCAAGTTATTTTCCCAATGTTTAGAGCATACCACCCACTTCTATTTCTTTTTTCAAGACCTTAGACTGAATAAATGATGTTTTGAAATGTTCTGTCAACAGATTCCTTTCCTTTTCGGCCATCTTTTGTCACCGAATTCAAGCCTTGATACCAACTTACCACTGCTGAAACTAAAATGTATAAGTGTTGGTCACTTACCGGAAGCAATCTGAAAATTTTCTTCCACTAATAACCCTTCAACCTGGCAGGATGAACAGCTCTGATGCCACTGTAAGATCCCCTATCAATTTATATACCAAATTTTTGCACTTTGCCCGCATTTTGTCAAACAGTTTGCTACAGACTGGTCTGAGATGATTTTTGACTTGTTTGAATGAATATGTAAGACAACAACATAACATTCATTTCCAAAACTCTCATATAAAACTCATCATCATTGATACCACAATATTGCATAAACAATCATAAGAAAATTCTATGCAACTCTCTTATTTTCTGTTAGAAAAAAAATAACTCAGAAATTTCTTATAGCAGGAGCATTTTCTATAAATCAACAACAATTACAACTTCCTAAATGCTGACCTGGACTACTGAATGGTCAATCACCAACCAAAGCTATTAGGCTCACCATTTGAACTGTACATCTCCTTCGTTTTTGTTTGGTACAGAAGCCAAGGTGAATTTCATCTAATAAGAAAGGCTGTGATCCCTTCCAGAATAGTTTCTACACACTTCGGTGGGCCTTCACAAGGCTGAGTTGGCAGGAAATAAGGCTTAAAGCCTTTTAAAATGCTCTGAGACTCCCTTTTAAGCTCATGGCTGATTTGAGAGATGTACGGCAGTCATAAGGAGCCCCAATTCCTTCCTTTCTGACTTCTTTGACTTCACAAGAGCTGTGTTGAGAGTTTTAGAGGCCACATAGGATATGCTAGAGTCTAATATATTTTCTTATATGCATCAACTCACCTTATTACTGCTAATATATGGTACAGACCCCCACAATTTCTTACATGTACAATAATGATGGTATGGCGCCTTTAATAATAGCTACGATTCCACTTTAGAAATGTACAGATTGGTTTGACGGTTGCACTTGGTATAGCATAGAAAAATAGATCTGTAATAAATTGGCCAAGTAATAATTCCAAGAATATATTATGATCCAGGAAATGGTACAACTGATAATAATCAGCCATTAATGTCTATAGCTAATCCCTTGTAAATATTACCTTACTTCTCATTCTGCATATAACTCCATATTCTGAAGATTTTCTTTAAAAAAGACTTCACAAATTTCACCCTTAATTGTACATACAAAATCTTTTAACACAAATACAAACCTTGTTTGGATCTGCCCATAAATCTGAAATGATCATATTCATCCCCATTTACAGAATCTTCAGCACACTATTGATCCCTGGCTGGAATTGCACTACCTTATGTCTAAGTTACCGGAATCGGCCCTTTACCTTGCCGATTCCAGGTACGGGACGTATCGATCCTGGTACGTGTTGGAATCCCTGTGGATCCGTCAGGGTTCGGATATTTTCATCCTAACGTTTGGCTTCACGAATCTGGCCATTTTTCAGGTGACGTGGCATTTTTGCAACGTGTTCGAGGCGTTTGGCGTGGGGATCGAAACCTTTTTCTTCTTTTTTGTATGAAAAAGCAAAGTCGAAACCCTATTTCGTATCTTTTGGAGAAAAAACGCGGTTCTCTGCAAAAAAACGCAGGTGTTTGAGCGACCATAACTTCATTGGGCGACCACAGAGGACCTCCTTGGCTGCGACCAGACACGTTGATCTCCAAGCAGCGAGCAACGAAATCGTGTGAGGCAGGAGGCGTTCCAGGCAGCAAGCAACAAAACGTCGAAATCTCCAGCCACGAAAGCCACGAAATCTCCAGGCAGGGTTCGGCTCCATTGTTTTTTTTCCTTTGTAAAATTTAAATGAAATGTTTAAAACTTTAAAGGTTTAAAATTTATAAATCATAATTTTTAATTTTTAATTTTTAATAGTTATTACTTATTAATATATTATGTATTTTAATTATTATTTAATATTTATTGTTTTAAAATTTAAAGTTTGTAATTGTAATATTGTATATTTTAAAATTTAAAGTTCAAATATATAATATTAAAATATTTTATTATTTATAATTTTACTATTTTAAATTTGTAATATTGTATATTTTAAAATTTAAAGTTTAAATATATACTATTAAAATATTTTTTTATTTACTATTTTAAATTTGTAATATTGTTTATTTTAAAGTTTAAATATATAAATAATAATATTAAAATATTTTATTTACTGTTTTAAATTTTTGATATTGTGTATTTTAAATTAAACTTCAATTTTACAGTTTTACTAAAGTGAAAAATTAAAATGGTATATCAATTTAATTTAAATATTTAATATTTATTGTTTAATAATTGATTAATTGTTTTTGAACTTGTAGCAGCATAATGGCAACCAGTTCTACTTCTAGTGCTCGACCTGCCTTTAAAACTGACTCGAATTCACCTCTATGGAAATATGTACAAATGATGCAACAAGTTAAAGGGGGAGGAACATTTGTTTGGATATGCAAACATTGTAAAGTTCAGTATACTAGCTCATACAGTCATGTGAAATTCCATTTATGTCGCATTCCTAGACAAGGAATTGCAGTATGTGTAGGAGAAAATGGTAAAGAGTTAGATCCTTGCAAAGTAGCAGAATATACTAAAGAGCAAGAGGAAGCACATGCAAGAGTTGATTGTACCACAAACCATCCTTTTTTGAGAGGAAGAGGAAGTGGAAGGGGATCAAAGAGGCCTCCTCCTTCTCCAACACATAGTGACTTTCCTGATGTTGTAGTAGAGAGCCACCCATTTTTGAATAGAAGCGAAGAAGATCTTGTTGGTGTGAAGAGAAGCAAGGGGCCATTAGAAAGAGCATTTAAGCTTCAAGCTAGAGAGCTTGCAGATCAAGCCATTGCAAGATGTCTATATGCAAACAATTTGGCATTTAATGTTGTAAGATCACCATATTAGCAGGATATGTTGAGAAAGGCAAGTGACTATCCACCAGGGTACACAGGGCCAGGTTATGAGAAGGTGTGTACCACCTTACTAGCTGTTGGCGTAAAAACTAACACCTCTGGAGTGTGAGTTCGTACGGACAGCTATGGCGACTCCGCTGGGGAACGTTTGCTTATGAGAGGATGCCTTTCGGCCTTATCAACGCCGGTGCTACTTTTCAGAGAGCCATGGATTTGGCGTTTGGGGATCTAAAAAATAAAATAATAGTAGTTTATCTAGATGACTTGACGGTTTTCTCAGATAAACGAAGCGATCACTTTTTGCACCTCGCAAAAGTTTTCGAAAGATGCAGGCATCATAGAATTTCATTGAATCCTAAGAAGACCATCTTCGCGGTAACGGAGGGCAAGTTACTTGGCCACATCGTTTCCAAGGAGGGAACTAAAATTGACCCAAATCGGGTGGATTCAATCAAGAGCCTGTCTCTTCCTACAAGTAAGAAACAAGTGCATTCTTTCTTCGGTAAAGTCAACTTTATCCGAAGGTTTGTACCAGATTTTTCGGAGCTGACGAAGGAAATCTCAGCCATGATGAAAAAGACGTCCAATTTCATATGGACAGAAGAAGGTAGACAAGCCTTCATCAAAATCAAGGAAGCTATTGCTACCGCACCAACGTTGGTTCGTCCTGACTTTCAGAAGGATTTCATCCTTTACTGTTATGCGTCGGAGCATACGTTGTCTGCAATATTGACTCAGAAGCTCAGTGAAGAAGGAGAATCTCCTATCGCATTCATGAGTACCAGTTTTAAAGATTGTGAATCGCGCTATTCTCAGATTGAGAAGAATGCGTATGCTGTCGTTAGAGCTGTCAAAAATTTCAGGTTCTATATCTTGAATTCACATACTACGGTGTTTGTCACTGATCCAGCAGTAAAAGGTGTGCTAACTCAACAGGAGATGGGCACGAAAAGAGGAAACTGGATCGCGAGAGTTCAAGAGTATGATCTGGAAATCAAGCCAACCAAGCTCGTTCGCGGGCAAGGTCTTTGTCGATTATTGGCAGAAGATGGTGATGAAAAGAAGAAAAGCAATAGTGGAACTGGACCTGAACCAGAAGAGGACCTTCCTTTGGTCCTATTAGTTGATTCTGCGGAAGAATGGTACACAGCCTTGTGGTATTATTCAACTTATGGAGAATGTCCACGTCACATGGACAAAAGCGAAGAGAACATCGTGACTAAAGCCCATACTTTATTTGCCCGAAAATTGAGTTTTGACCCCACTTTTACAAGGTTTAGACCATTTTAAGCAAAATGCTTTAATGAAGCAAAAATTTCGGTTTGGGTACAACATTAGGCTCCGTCTGGTGACCATGTCGGATACTTACGGCATAGGAGAATCTAGGAATCTTTGGTTTCGTAGACCATTGACTTTAACATTGGGCATTGGAGTCAGGACTTTTCCTTAATCACCTAATACACTTGGACTTTCCTAAAAATCACCTAAAACAAGACTACCTATTTTAATCACCTAAAACACGACAAAACATCACTGAACGGGGAAACACAATACGACATTACGATAAAGCATAAAAAGCATTTATAAAACTTACAAAAAATTACTCCTCCCCCGGAGGGTTGAAGTGCTTGAGATATTGCCCGCTGTAAGGTAGCGGGAGAAGCCTTCCATCTTGATGTGAGAGCATGTATGTGTTCTCTCCTCTTGATTCATGTATTTGGAAGGGTCCTAACCATAAGGAATCAAATTTACCATGCATTCCTTTAGGTTCATGTCTTTTGTCCCATAACAGGACTTGATCTCCGATCTCGAAGTCTCGCGGACGAGCTTTCTTATCAAAAATCTTCTTCACTCGCTCCTGATGCTGAGTGATCCTATCGACAACCTCCACCCTTTCTTCCTCTAGCTTCATCAGGTACAAAATCCTCCTTTCGATCGGATCTTTGAATTCTTCATCATCCACTGTAGATGCCAACTGCAAAGCGGACAACTCCAATGTAATGGGTAACATTGCGTCTGTACCATACAAAAGTATAAAAGGCGAAGTGCCGATGGCTCGTTTGGGAGTGATTCTATCAGCCCAAAGAGCATCATATATTTTACTATGCCAAGCTTTCTGATTTGCGTCAACTAACTTGCGCACAATTGTGACTATGTTCTTATTTGATGATTCGGCCTGTCCATTACCTTGAGGGTAATAATCTGATGAGTGTGACAGCGTGATGCCGTGATCAAAACAAAAATTAAGTATCTCCTCTGACGAGAAACTTGTTGCGTTATCAGCCACAATTTTGCGAGGCACTCCGAAGCGTGAAATGATGTTTTCCTTTAAAAAGTCACAAACAACTTCCGAGGTAGCTCGCTTGGTAGGAACTGCTTCAACCCATTTTGTAAAATAATCTGTTGCTGTAAGGACATAAATATGCCCCTTACTGGAATGTGGGTTGATGGGACCTATGAAATCAATACCCCATTGCTGAAATGGAGCATCAATGATAACTGGCCTGAGTGGAGTAGCCGCCAATCTGACTTTACCAGCAAACTGCTGACAAGACTGACATCTATACACCCATTCATATGCGTCACGAAACATGGTTGGCCAATAGAACCGTGCTCGTAGGATCTTGAATGCAGTAACCCTCGATGAGAAGTGACCACCGCATGCTTGACTGTGAAAAGCATCCAACAATCTCTGTTGCTGGTCTCTACCGACGCATAAAAGAAAAGTTCCGTCAAGGCCACGCTTGTACAGAACGTTATCGACAAGCACAAAATTCTGTGCTTTCAGCTTCAATGTTCTCTTCTGCTGTTTGTCCATGTGACGTGGACATTCTCCATAAGTTGAATAATACCACAAGGCTGTGTACCATTCTTCCGCAGAATCAACTAATAGGACCAAAGGAAGGTCCTCTTCTGGTTCAGGTCCAGTTCCACTATTGCTTTTCTTCTTTTCATCACCATCTTCTGCCAATAATCGACAAAGACCTTGCCCGCGAACGAGCTTGGTTGGCTTGATTTCCAGATCATACTCTTGAACTCTCGCGATCCAGTTTCCTCTTTTCGTGCCCATCTCCTGTTGAGTTAGCACACCTTTTACTGCTGGATCAGTGACAAACACCGTAGTATGTGAATTCAAGATATAGAACCTGAAATTTTTGACAGCTCTAACGACAGCATACGCATTCTTCTCAATCTGAGAATAGCGCGATTCACAATCTTTAAAACTGGTACTCATGAATGCGATAGGAGATTCTCCTTCTTCACTGAGCTTCTGAGTCAATATTGCAGACAACGTATGCTCCGACGCATAACAGTAAAGGATGAAATCCTTCTGAAAGTCAGGACGAACCAACGTTGGTGCGGTAGCAATAGCTTCCTTGATTTTGATGAAGGCTTGTCTACCTTCTTCTGTCCATATGAAATTGGACGTCTTTTTCATCATGGCTGAGATTTCCTTCGTCAGCTCCGAAAAATCTGGTACAAACCTTCGGATAAAGTTGACTTTACCGAAGAAAGAATGCACTTGTTTCTTACTTGTAGGAAGAGACAGGCTCTTGATTGAATCCACCCGATTTGGGTCAATTTTAGTTCCCTCCTTGGAAACGATGTGGCCAAGTAACTTGCCCTCCGTTACCGCGAAGATGGTCTTCTTAGGATTCAATGAAATTCTATGATGCCTGCATCTTTCGAAAACTTTTGCGAGGTGCAAAAAGTGATCGCTTCGTTTATCTGAGAAAACCGTCAAGTCATCTAGATAAACTACTATTATTTTATTTTTTAGATCCCCAAACGCCAAATCCATGGCTCTCTGAAAAGTAGCACCGGCGTTGATAAGGCCGAAAGGCATCCTCTCATAAGCAAACGTTCCCCACGGCGTGGTGAAAGCTGTTTTGATCTGCTCTTCCTCGGCCACTGCAATCTGATTGTAACCGGAAAAACCATCAAGAAGTGATAGCATCTCTGATCCGGTGACTGTCTGCAATGTATGCTCCATGATCGGTAAGGGATAATTGTCCTTCAAGGACGATAAATTCAAGTTCCTGAAATCCACGCAAATTCTGATTTCTCCGTTCTTTTTGCGCACAGGAACAATGTTAGACACCCAGGTGGAGTGATGAATTGGGTAAATTATCTTTGCGTCCACCATCTTCTGAATTTCCGCGTAGATAGTATCTTGAATCCGCGGATTGTAATGTCTTTGTTTTTGCCTGAAAGGCTTAATATCAGACTTCAGAGGAATTGTATGTGACAATTCTATGGGTGTGAAGACCTTCAAGTCTTCATATGACCAGGCAAATACATCCTTGTATTGTTTGAACAAGGCGGTAAACTTCTCAGCTTCTTCTGTAGTACAACACTTGCCTAGATTCACAAACCGAGGTTTGTCTTCGGTGCCGATGTTCACTTGGAAATGTTCAGCAGAAGTATTAACACCTGACATCTTCTGATTTTGGATGAAACGGTCATGCCGGTCAAAAATATCCTCTAAAGATATGAAACCCTTAGGAATCTGATTTCCTTTCAGTTGTATGATTCCGGATTCTGTAGCTTCAGAGTCTTCAGCAATTGACTCTTTGAAAGGAATAGGATTCCCTTCAAAGAACAATTCTTTGTAGTTGTCTCCCATAACGAGAAACTCTTTGATATCATCATCGTCATCAAAGACTTGCCAGTTGTCTGCGTTATCTGGTACAGCTGGCCTGTAGATCAGTTCAATAGCAAAAGAATTCTGACGAAAGTCAGAATGCGGCATGAAAAGAGCAGCTGACACTGCAAGGGCATCGGCTCTGCTATTGTCCGTTCTTGGAATATATTGGATGTCAAAAGCATCGAACCAGTTGATGGCATTCCACACCCTCTGTCTATAGGATTGAAGGCGATTCTTTCTAACTTGAAACTGCTCCCTGACTTGCTTGACAATGAGCTCTGCATCTCCTTCAACTCTAAGTAATTTGATCCCCATATCCTTCGCGTTCTTGAGACCCAATAAAAGCGCCTCGTACTCTGTAGTATTATTGGTACAATCAAATTGCAACCTATATGCGAATGGATATAAGCAACCTTTGGGAGAGATGATTACTACTCCCGCTCCTGATCCTGATGTTGAACAACTGCCATCAAACTGCATCCTCCACATCTTTGATTCTTTATGTGATGTAGTCGCGGAAAGTGCAAAATTTTGACAATCTTCATTGACATCAGATATCATAGCATATGTCCCCGGTCCTGTGTCTTGATATAACACTTGTGCATCCGGAAATTGGGACTTAACCACCGTAAACTTTGATTTCACCTCAGGCTCTAGCTTAAATGTTCCCTTCTTCAATGGAATTGTCGCGAACGACCAATCCAACTGAATTTCTCCTCCAAGATCCTTGCAAAAACTCCTGCTGAGCAACATCCCGTAACTTGTAGGAATGTCAGCGATCAAGATAGTCATCATAATCTTCTTTTCTGGACAAGATGCTAGCCTTACTTGCGCATCTTTTAGTTGGCCAACCAACGGTACCGGCTTTGATTCAAGTGAATAACACTTTTCCTTGGTTTCGGTGCACGAAAGTCCCAACGCGTTCATGATTTGTAAAGGCATAACGTTGTCCGACGCTCCACTATCTATGATGCAATTGCTGAGTTTAAAACTTCCTATATACAAAGATATATAGAACGGCTTTGGCTTGTCTTCTGCTGGAACAGAGGATTCAAGTAATGTAGGCTGAATTACAGCCTTCTTCTTTACCACCTTGAGGATTCTTTCCAATTGCTCTGGATGATCCTGAAGATACTCCAGTTGTGAAATTTGTACCTTCGTCTTCATCATGGAAGACACAATGTCGAAGCTTGCTAAGGATGGATCCTGAACAGCCGGCACGGTGTTTACTTGTGAAGACCTTTGATTGGAAGTGGAAGCCACTTCCTTTCCTTTTTCATCAGACTTCCGCTTTTCTTCTTCTTCTTTCTGTGCTTTGAAGTGTTGTGCACGTGTAAACACAGGCGATGAGATATTCTCATGATTGACTGCAAGAGAGTATCGGCAATAGTCTTCTTCTTCTTCTTCTTCTTCTTGTTCATTAACGGGTTCTCTATCAAAATATCCCGTTGCGGAGTCGCCATCAAAGTTGCCATTCTGTGGTGAGACAACATTTGTAGTTGGTGAAGGTACGAAACTTGAACTAGGAGTAGCCTCAGCAAATCCCATGAGTTGACTCATTCTTTGATTTTCCGGACATGTAGATCCGGTGTGTTCAACTGTGTCATGGAAAGTGCAATACGCTGTAGACTTCTCAGCTTCAACATGCGGTCTTTGTTGTCCTTGCGGAAACTTTGATTTGTAGTTGTTGAAAGGCTGAAAGTTATTCCTCTTCGGCTGGTACGGCTGTTGAGGTTGATATGGCGGTTGATATGACTGTTGTGTAGGCAGTGCTTGCTGCCCTTGTGCGGGTGACTGCCTCTTGAGAATGGTCACCTCGTTGGCTACTTTCTGAAGTAGCGGATCAGTAGACGCTTGAACAAGCGGTCTGATTGAATCATTCCTCATCTTGCCCGTCGTAATCATATTATCTTCAATTTTGATAGCTTCCTCTTGAGTGAGTTGTAGATCTACTTCTTCACTTCCCTTTAAGAAAAAGGCTATTTCTGACGGTAGCGCATTGATGAAGCTGCTCATCAAAATCTCATCAGATGGATTTAATGTATGGGCAAGACGTGTAACAAGGCGGTTAAACCTTGCAATGAATTCCCTCATTGGTTCAGTAGGCTCCATCTTTGAGTTTGAGAGCTGTGCAAATAATTGGTGATTATCCTCAGCAGGCTTGAACCTTGCCAAGAATTTCTCACTCATGACTGCCCAACTTGTGATAAGACCAGGTTCAAGATTATGAAACCAGTCTGATGCGTTGCTTTCCAGGGTCTCAACAAAGAGACGAACAGCTATGTCTTCATGTGGAACATGCAAAACGGAACAAGCCGCTGTGAATGCTGATATGTGTTCATCTGGATGCTTAGATCCATCGCCATGGAATCGAGGAAAGTGCTTTCGTGATCCCTTAGGCAGCTCATGATGTCCTTGTAAGGCCAACGGTCCGATGTTATTGCCCCAAGGTAGTGGGGTTGGACGTCTCACGTTCCTTCCGTTCCGACCATTGCCGTTGTTGTTGTTGTTGTTGTTGTCGCCCATTGTGACAGCTGGGGCTGGAGATTCTTCTTCTAATCCTTCTAGAAAATGCTCAGGAACCTCCTCAAAGTGCGGCTCTTCTTGAATAGGAGGATTGCGCCTCCTTCTGTAGTAAACCTGGTAAGCCAGGTTGCTTTATTCCCACGCGGGTGCTGGCAAAACTGGTCTACCTGCTGCAAGATCCGCCTTTTCTTCTTCTTTATCCAGAGTAGTAGCTGCGTTTCTCCACTGGGTGGTAGATGTATGATTTTCAAAAATAAAACTTCGCAAGCTACTGATGATGTCTGACTGCTCGCCTTGAATTAGCACAAATTTTGGCTGTAAGGCAGCCGAAGTAAGTCCTGGTTGTTGAACTGGAGCAGTAGGACGCCAAATGGTCATACCCGTGACATAAAGCGTGAAGCTTTCTTGAATGTTTTCTTGCCTCGTGCCCCACGGTGGGCGCCAGAAAACTGTTGGCTCTGCTCTAGGCATAGATGCCTTTCTCAACCTTCTGCTTTCTAAATAAAGCATACTATTTTGGATGACCCTGCTCGATCTCTCCTTTACTGATGCGAACTCTTTGGCATACCAGTTTACTAACGGCAGTGGTTGTCCATCAACCTGCTCTCTGTAAAATTGAGGAAGTGTATCTCCCTCATCCTCTCTCAATCCTTCCACATCTTCTGCCAAGAAAACAGAAACTTGTGGAAGAGAGAACCTGTTATAGCTACGTCTGCGAACTTCGAAATCATCCTCACAATTCACCCAATAATCTTCCATCGTAGGTTTGTGATAAGAGAGATTACCCAGGCGAGCTGCGTAATGACCCCAAGGATCATATGTGCGTGTATCCACCAGGTACTTGAGGTTGCAATTTTCTAACTCTTGACCTGCGGTCTTAGCATCAACTGCCGTCCTACACCAATACATCCCGAATTGCAAAGGAAACTCGGCAGCTGGTTTACGCTTGATGCGCAAACGTTTGCGAACTTCATATAGCTGCCTCGGGAACTCCATGAATATTGTTTTATCTGAAGGATAACGTGGTAACATAGCTGGTTTTCCTGTGTATCCATAGACACGGATATGGGTGTATGTAGGGAACTGAATGTACCAATCTGCCCAATTCTTCATTGCTGCTCTGGCAACTGTCGAGATGTGAATATGCAACTCCCGGTCCAAGTTTCTCACTGTATAAGTCAAGAAACCCTCTTGTACACGTTTAAAATGACTTTCAGCCTTTGTGAACTCAAGCTGGTCATAGTAACGATAGACTTTCTGTACACTGAGTATGCCCACCGTATTCAAACCATTAAACTGATTCTGATAAGCAATCAAGTACACCAGGTAAGAACACATATGAAATTGATGCGCAGCTAGGAAACCGGTGATTTGCTCGTGAATAACATCGCTGATGAAGGATGCCCAGTCATAATGCTCTTGCCCCGAGATGCTTCTACCAATGATATAATACATCCACGGGTGAAATTTGTTCGCATCTGCATGACCTGAGACACGATTAAGCAGTGTAATCAAAATATTGTATTCATCCTTACACTTGCCACGACCCAAGTTGTTTGGCAACTTGCTCTTCTTTTGTTTCAGCCATCTCTCTATCATCTTGTTTTGACACTTATCCAGTCCAGCATTGAATGCCTGCTCGCTTTGACTCATGGAAATAACCATCCCATCCAAATGTTGAGGAATATCTAGACTTCGCTCGATATCAAGAGGTTTGAGACTGCATATAACACGTCCATCTATTGACCGTATCTCTCGTGTAGCGGAATTGTAATGCTTGATGCAAGATATTACAAACTCCACGCAATGCACCGAAATAGGTATGGAAGAGGCCTCATGCAACCCGGATTGCTGAATATTCTTGATAACTGAATCCCTGATTTTGAGTGGATCCAAAACCACCTCCGGCAACACCTTATGTAGATCTGTATCAACCGTTCCGATGAAGTCATGGGTTAAGACCGATTTGGTCTTGAATTCGAGCTGAGTGAACTGCATTCTGAAAAACTTGCCTGTTGACTATGCACACAGCTATATTCTGACAACTTTTCTGGAAAGCCAAAAATAGCCTGCTGAGGCTAAAAATAGCTTGT
>CM021103.1:230854333-230924037 GCA_007115665.2 Sequoiadendron giganteum | reverse complement strand
TAGAATCTCTCCAATGGGAACCCAGATTAGCCATAGTATCAACAACTTGATTACCCTCCCGAAAGATGTGGGTAGTAATCTTCATATTCAACTTAGACACCAAATGAAATATGTCTAACAAAATGCCCCTAGTAATCCAAACAAGTAATTTTCCTTGATTAATGACTTCAACTATAGACTTAGAATCCCCTTCAATGTGCAGGTTCCTTATCCCTAGAGTGACAACTAACTGGACACCCTTTAGCAACACCCTAGCTTCTGCAGTCATGGATGACTGAATTCCTATCCCCACTAAGTAACCAACAACAAACTTGCCCCTGTAATCTTTGATAATACCTCCTATACTTACCATGCTCGGGTTGCCTTTGGCAACACCATCAAAATTTAGTTTTTGCCAACCAAGGTCTGGGGGTTTCCAGACCGTAACCCGTCTAGCCTGTGACCTAGAGTCATCGTAGGAGTTAGCATCAAGATTTTGGTGCCAAGCTTTAGCCATTTTAATTTCCCACTTAGCAAGAGCGTTTTCCAAGATTTTCCCCCTGAAGATCGAAATATTTTCCAAGATTAGCCTTTTCCCTATGCCAAAAACCTCTTTAGGGCTCACCTCAATATTCTTGAAAATCTTGTTGTTCCTCTCCTCCCAAAGACACCAATAGATGATGGGGGGAACTTGATTCCAGATCTCACGAGTTAAAGGGTGAAGGAAGGGCCTAGACCACCTTTGATAAAGGATTTTATGTCCTTACACATCGTCCATTGAGTGCCTAGATGCTCCAAAGCCAGCTCCCAAATGCTAGTAGCAAACATATAGTGCAACAACAAGTGATTCACCGATTCTTCATTGTATTTGCACAACAAGAATCTGTTAGGGATATGGAATCTCCGTTTCCTTAGATTATCCTGAGTAAGGATTCTGTTATGGAAAGCTTTCCACCAATTTTTTTTAATTTTCGAGATCATGTGCCTATTCCAAACTTGTTTCTAGGGTCCAAGTTCTACACCCTGGTTCGATAACAGATTGTAGGTCAACTTAACATAAAGATTTCCCTACCAATTAGTAGTCCAGTAGAAATCATCCTCCATATCGGATAGGGATAATCCGGTAAGGGTGAGCAATTCCTTTAGAGACTTAGCCATGGATAATAATTTCAAAGACAAAGGCTCGCAAAGAAGCAGGTCTTTCCACCTCCAAGCCCTAGGTTGGCTGAGGAGGTAATCTTTAACGAACAACTCGAAGAAGAGTTGAGCCAGTCTCATAAGATTCCTAAAGTTTGAGAACACAAGGGGGGTGTCTAACAACCAAGGGTCTTCCCATAATTTGATGATGTTGCCATTCCCAATCTTCCATTTCATCCTGGTCATGAGAAACCCCTTCATTTTGCAAATTTTCTTCTAAGACAAAGAGCCCAAGGGGTGCTAATTAGAGGGGAATTTAATCATGGGTCTACTATTAAGATACTTGGCATTCATAATCTTCCACCAATCCTTTTTATTCCTCAGTTGATCCCAAACAACCTTAGCCAACAAGGCCCTATTGATGCTAAGAATATTCTTGATCCCAAGCCCACCACAATGTTTGGGCTTACAGACCTTGTCCCAGCTAATCAGAGCAAACTTTTTCTTTTCCTTAGTCCCAGACCAAAGGAAGTTCCTTTGAATTTTTTCTAGCTTCTCAACAAAGTATTTGAGGATCTTGAAGATGGAGAGGAAGTACACAGGGATCCCTTAGAGAGCAGTGGATAGGAGCTACAACTTACTAGCATGACTAAGAATGGAGCCTTTCCATCCCGCCAATTTCTTTCGAATCCTTTCAAGGACCAAATCCAAAAGGTAGGAGTGGCTTCCTTGACAGTGAGGGGTAATCCTAAATACAATGACGAGAGAGAGCCACTCACACAAACAAGGACATCAGTCACCCGACCTTGAAGAGCAGGTGTGTTGTTGAAGAAGTAAATCATGATTTTATTGTAGTTTATACATTGTTCAGAACTAGCAGCATAATTATTGAGACAAATTTTCCATTTCCTAGCTTAAATCACAAAGGATTTCGCAAAAATAATTGTATCATCCACAAATTGATGGATGATAGTGGGTTCCAAATAAAAAGGAAACCTTTACCCTTTAAATAGAACCCACCAACAAAAAAATGGATATATTCTCGCTCAAAACATCCACAACCATGATAAATAAATAGGATGAGAGAGGGTCACCCTATCTGATGCCCCGCCCAACATTAAAGAACCCATAGAGGGTCCTATTGACCATAATAGAGTACCTCACCATTGTAATGCATTCCATCAAGAGTTTGACCACCCCTTGGTTAAAACCAAACTTAGCTAGGACTTTGGGGATGAAGTCCCATAACACCTTATCATATGCTTTAGAAATATCCATCTTGAGTGCCATACTGGCATTGTTGCATCTAACCATAGAGTGGAGCATTTCATGTGTAGTTATGGTAGCATCCAAGATATGTTGACCAAGGACAAACCCTTTTTGGGTAGGGCTAATAATTTTTTCTAGGAGAGGTTTAAGGTGATTCACCAAAATTTTAGAGAAGATTTTGTAAATGGTATTGCAAAGGCTAATGGGCCTAAAATCAGTCATAAATCGTGGATCGACAATCTTGGGGATTAAGGCAATAAAGGTGTGGTTCAGTTGTTTGAGAATCTTACCAGATATGAAGAAATATCTAGCGACCAAAACTAGGTCCTCCCCAACAATGTCCCAAAATATCTAGAAGAAAGCTGGGGGGAAACCATCTAGATTGGGTGCCTTATAGGCACCCATGCTAAAAGTAGCCAGGCAAACTTCCTCCAAAGTGACAACACAGAGGATGCTAAGGTTGTCTTCCAGGGTGATGGTGGTCAGGAGAGGTTCAAGCAATAAATTGTCCATAGTCAGGATGGGAGCCACATCCGAAGCTAAATAAGCCTTCTAGAAATAGTCTGACGCCAAGAGGCCAATCTAGGAAGGTGTATCAACCACAATCCCTTGATCATTTTGAAGCTTAGATATTTGATTCTTTTTCTTGTGTTTTAGAGCAGAACATGAAAAAAGGAGGTATTTTTGTCCCCTTCTTCCATTTTTTTTGGATAACCTTCAACTTTTCCCCTATAGTTTTTTTCTTTTGAAAAAGATCCCCAAAAACCCTCTTGTTCCAACCTTTCACCATAAATTTGATATGTTTAAGTTTAGAAGAGATTTTGAACATGGGGGAGCCACAAATAAGAACGTTCCACCATTCCACAAATTTATTCCTGAAGTTAGGATGGGAGTTCCACATAATCTCAAACCTAAAAGGGTAAGGTCCAACAATAGAACAATCTTGCATGACCAACATTAGAGGGTTATGATCAGAAACAGTCCTAAGCAGGACAAGAAGATTGGCGTTGAGCATGGTTGCCCAGTTGTGAGAACAAAAAAATCTATCTAATATGACCTAAATCAAACCATCCCTAAGACATCTATTATTCCAAGTAAAGGATTGACCCAAAAGGTCAATGTCAAACAAGCATGTGACATTTAAGAAGTTTTCCAGATCAACCATGTTGTCAGAGTAGTCCACCAGACCCCCACATTTCTCCGAAGGATACAAGGGAGTGTTGAAATCCCCAACCACCAACCATCATGATCCCTTATTATTGTTTATCCAATCAACAAGCTCTTGGTAGTGGGCATTCCTAACATTCCTCTAGTAAACCTCTTTTAGTAAAACTATGTTCAACCTAGCCTTAAAAATTAGTAAACCTCTTTTAGTAATATAATTACAAATGGATCAATGCATGAAAATAATTTATTTTTATGAAAACATACACACACTCATTATGCAATCTAACTATATGATTTTCTAACGGTGTGTGTTTAATTACTTATAAAAAAATCACCTTCAAAATTGCTAGAAGTCCTCTCCCTAATGATATCCTCTCTCTATAATAAGAGAGTGTTGGCATTTTCCTATTTCACTCACACAACACCAAAAATAGTAGTTAATCACTAGATCAAGGAATAACTTAATCTTATGTTAATAACTCACAAATTTGAATAATAGACATGTCAATTTTAAATATTTATATAATCACATTAACACTTTTCTAACAATAATAATAACCATAACTATTAACAAGTTCAAAGACATTGAGCAACATAATATCCATTATTTGATAATTAACTAATTATCCTCATTGGCATAATTAAATATAAAGTAAGTTTATAACTAATTGAAGCATATTAGCCAGGTTGTGATAGCATCCATTATTTATTTAAATCAAATCCTTTGTTAGAGCTTGAGAAATGCATTTATCTTCTTAAAAGAATATTAAAACCCTTGGAGTGTTGGAATTTGAAGGGCATGGAAACCTCTTGATTTCTAGGTAAGAGTAGAGAATGACAACCCTTTGTTCTTTGAGGTGGTTTTACCTAGGAATCGCAATTTAGATTGAATTTAGTTTTTATTATAACATGTTTATATATGTGAGTGTATAATTACATTAATACTAAAAGTGTTTTTTAAAGATGGAAAAATAATGTTTTTTTAAAAGAATAAATTAGGAGTTTAACTAGACAAAGGAGGGAACTTCCACTATTTTATCAAATCAATAAAATCCTTAGAATTAATAGTGGAAGGGAAATTATGAACACAAGAAGAGAGTTAACCACCAGTTAAAGGGGAACAAAGAGCAAAGCATGTAAGAAGTGAAGGGAGGCATTTGAAATGTCATATTTTTTTGGGACCTCTTGGAGTAGGGAGAGGAGGCTATAACACTTTTTTGAAGGAAAAACCAAAAGGATTAGGCATTAGTTGGTGTAGAAAACACCAAGATGTTTTTATTTCCTTGCTAATGAGTATTATTATTCCAGACCACTAACTTTGAAATCATTCATTGATTTTCCTTAGATTATTTCTTTCATTAATATATTTTCTCATGTGGTGTTTTCTTCGCATGTCATATGATTTGTTGGAATATTTCTAGGAATTTTCTTTGCTTCTAAACCATGACAATTTTCATTTAATCTACCTTCATCTTGTTTTATTTTACTATAGACTAGATCACTTGTAATATTAATTGCATATTTGTTCTTCACCTTATCCTCCTACATGATCTTCACCATATCCATAATCGATACTTATCAAAGGAGCTTCCAATCTACACCTATCTTCTCTCAATAGCTCTAAATATTGAAGCATCCATTCTCATGATAGGGATTGCCAATCCTTTCCAATTGCTAATTGAATTTATCTAAGGTTTTCTAAGGTCTTTTATTTCATCTTCTATGTGTCTATATAGAAATTGTAGCCTTAGGAGACAAAAAATATTCTAGAGTTATTGTTTATTGGTATGGAGAGTTGACATTTCTTGACATATTACCTTGGAATTTCTCAATCACTAGAAACTTGCTTTCAAAATGAAAATTAAATTGATAAGTGAAATAATCTCAAAAATTTATTATGGTAGAATAATGACTTATGTTTTCCACACACCAATTACAATCAAATAATGACTTGTCAACCATTAATTATTCACAATCTTTGTTTTCCCATTTGTTTTAGGTCAATAGCTAGTATTGGGTGTCAACTCAATTCCTATCAAATGAAAAGGTCCTACCAAAATAAACTAAGGAACCTATTATCTCTGTCGCTCACTATATTCTTGGGCAACCCTTGAAATTTGAATACTCTAAAAACAATCCAACCACTTGTAGTTCCTTGTATTCATAACATATTGCAAATAAATGAGCAATATTTAGTGAGTTTGTGTACTACAAAAAATATGCAATACTTACCCTAAACTCTTTAAAGATTGATGATGAAGTCCATAGAGATGCTCTTCTATTTTCTAGTAGTGATTGGTAAGGGCTGCAATAAAATTGCTAGAAACACTAGATATGTTTTGTTTTTCTTGTAGGTAACACACTCCTTGATGTGTTTGAGGACATCTCCCTTAGTCCTTTCCAAAAATATATCTCCCTATTTCAAGCTTATAAGTCTTTTTTACACTGCCTCTAGGAAAATGTAGATATGAATATGAAAGTAAGACATTGGCAAATGGAAATTGACAAAGATTGAGTAATACATTTTTGAATTTGTAAATGTCTTTATATGTTCAATGTTGGTTTGGTATGAAGTCTTTAATTTCTATCCTTCTTTTTCAAATTTGAAAACTTGTTTCCGTGTCTTCAATTGCAAAGTTTGTATGTATTTATGGTGTGCAATCTTTGTTTGCTTCTTAGGTGATTGTGGTGGCTTTAACACCAATTTTTTGGTGGATGTAGGTGGCAAAAGAGGAGAAGGCACCAACAATTGTGCACTGGGATTTGATTGATGAGACACATCTAAATGATTGATTTTCCTTTGAGTGTTATGTTGCTGGGAAAGTGGGATAGGGGAGTGGGTTCGATTAGATTTGGTGATGGGATAGTCCGTGGCATCAGATATTTAAAAATATTGTTGGTGATGTAATGCATAGGGTGATATTTAAGGGGAGTGTGGATTATACTAATTTTATATTTTGGTTGCATGTTTTCATGTTACAGACCATTAAAAACCAATTTGGATTGAATGTTGGTGGTGTCAGATGGGCTTTGAATATTCTTTGACATGTAAGACTACGAATAACTAACCAATTTTAATACAATTTTTATCTCACTCTAGATCACGAAGAACTATTTCTGTCCCCACTATATGACCCTGCACCACTATGGTCCCGTTTCCCCTATACGAAACACACAATTTTGTAAGACTGCGAATAACTAACCAATTTTAATACAATTTTTATCTCACTCTAGACCACGGAGAACTATTTCTGTCCCCACTATATGACCCTGCGCCACTATGGTCCCGTTTCCCCTATACGAAACGCACAATTTTTTTTGATTAGATCCTTTCTCTGTCTGCCTCAAAACACATGAATAAAAATTGAGTATGTGTATTATTACACGTTCGGGCTTCTTTATCCACACAACTATCGGTATGGGGGGGCAGACGCCACTCGATATATTTGTATGCATTTCTACAGATTAGATTTTTGAAGCCTTCAATTCCTGTTCGATGGCCATGACAATGGCGTCTGCTCAAATAAGTAAGGAACCCTTCTCTTAATACTTGTATGCGTCATTAACCAATCTAACATGATAATTACAACGATTCTGATCCTTTTATAGCGGCTTTTAAAAATCCTTCCATGCTTTGTTCGAAAATGGGTGATTGATTTGTCTATCTACAACTATTTTAGTTTGCTTGAGAATTCTGTTTGGCGCTCAGACTTAGTCTCCTTATTGCCGTATGGGCAGTGCGTCTTAAGTTTTTATAATTTGGTAGTTCACAGTTATTGTAACATGTACTCCTGGTTATGAGCCACTTTATTGCGGTGTTGTTGGAACCTGGTTTGGTATCGTTTTTACCATTTCACTACACCCCTTTGGACGTTTACTTGATAATAATACGAAGAAGAAAATTTGATTTACACCCACGAAACCAAAAATAGTCAAATCCGATTTCAAAGCATCGACATAATTTTTATGCACGTTTCCGAGAATTTTGATGCATCCTTCCGAGAGTTAGAGACCATATCAAGAATTTTGCAAGGGCAGCAAGGTTAAATTTGAAGCATTATAGTTTCTTTTTGGAGGGTTGATCTTTTGTTGTTAAATTTAGTCGAGATTTCCTCTCTTTTGCCAATTGCTCCTCAATAACGAATGTGTACCGAGACTTAGCTCTCATGCTCCCAGTGTACCTAGCTTGTATGTCACTATAGGTTGGACAGGCAGGATGAAATGCTCTCCCGTCTAGCTTGATACTCCATGATGTAATGCATTCAATCTCTGGCATCCCTTATGTATAAAACAACTTTTTCTCATCCCCTATTCTTTCTTTGATGTTTTTCTACTTGTCTTGTGAACTTGTCTTTCTTTGATGTTTTTCTACTTGTCTTGTGAACTTGTCTTATCAGCAGCTTACGATCTCTTGTTTAATTTTTGTCCACATAAGATTTCTGATGGTGGCGATATGCATACTTGATTCTTTCTTTTTCCATATGGCTAGCCTCAATTCTGATATTACATACTCTTTGACCTCTAGACTTTTGTCTGGAGTCTGGACATTCATGTAAGCTAATTCCTTACTAGCTTATCCACTTGGTGTTCTCAATCATCCAAATGCCCTCCTCTTCTGTTTGATTCTTCTCCTACAACTACTTTAAGCCTCCCGTTAGTCTATATACCTTCTTCTTTTCTGAGATAATCTAGTAGTCAAATCATCTTTGCTGTCTCTTAAGGACAGGAGCCTGTTTCTGCAAACAGTACCTCTTAGGAAGTTAAGACTTTTATTTTGAAATTGCGTATGATAAATGCTTTAAAATTTAGACTATTTGTATCCATATTAAGCTACATCAACATGTATTGTTAGCTCAAACCTCACACTTGTAGACTACCACAAGCATAGCAAATAACCCAAACAAAAGTCTTGCAGCTATCCGACTTCACAGTCTTGTGTTCCTACATTTATTCTGTAAGGACTAGAGCTCTTTCTGACCTCCTTGTATTCTCTTCATTTTACGTCACTCCCTACTGAGCTTGTCTTGGAAATCCTAGTTATTTGTATTCTATAACTACCTCTTAAGGCTTCCCCATGAAATTCTGTGTAGTTCTTTTTACTGTGAAAGGAGAAGACCACAATCTTTGTTTTGCTAATAATTACTTGCATCATTGCTTCTTTCCAATTTTTTTAGAGCCTTCAAGTGTCCTCTCTACCAGAGGGTTGTTTTATCAACTAAGATGAGATTATTTGCATAAAAGAGCAGCTTGACAACAAGTAGTCCGATAGACACCTCCTCTTTCAAAGTCATTTACACTTTCTTCTAACTTGTCAATGTGTGGAACAAATAGTGTGGGAGATAATGGGAAGCCTTGCTGACTCCAAGGTTACTTCCAAAGCATTGTAACAACCTTGCAGTTGTTTTGATTATGGCTTGGATGTCTGGCCTAGTGCTCTATTCTTATTTGGTATGCCAAGTTCTTTTAGCTCACTTTTGAGTTTGCTTTCGAAAATATTGTATGAAAGGCGAAGGATATGATAACCATTTGTAATGGGAAGGAAGTAATGTTGCTCAACTCGAAATGGACTATTCCAAAATGAAAAGAAGAACACATATAGATATGGTGATATTCTAGGGCCAATTTTTTTGTATGTATGAATAGATTGGATAGAAATTGGCAATGCCTCTAGCTATTGAAAACTGTGAACAAATGAATGACTGAATCACAATGAATTAAATGGAATGGCGAAAGGAATGCCCTCTAGTTATAAATCATTCCTATGCATGAGAAGAGGACATGCAGACTTATTCATATCCCAATACAATATAATGATAACCTACACATGTAGGTCCTATACTAGGTGCAAGATACAAAAATAAGAGAAAAGGTAGCTCAAAGGCATACCACATATTGGTGACTCAATGGGACGCAGGGGAAAGGTGCAAATCAAGATCTCAATTGCCAACATCCTCCCTTAAGATTGATTGGGGCCTTTGAGGAACAAGCTAATTTGGTCATTCCCTTGTAAGGGTGGCTCCCAAAGCTTGAATTGATTACAAAGAGATAAATGAAGTTATGCTAAAGTAACCTGCTTTTGCTTGCAAATAGAGAGGTCGAATATTGATTCCTCTTGTAGATAATGGAAATGCCCAAAGGAGTATTGAATTTCATCGCATATATGAGAGAAGTTGAATCAAATAAATGTTGGCGGTTGACTTTCATCTCATATATGAAAGAAGTCAAGTCCCAAAAAATCTAACACTTGAAGTCTAATCATCATGATGAAGGTTGGCCATTAGATAAGGTTGATATTAATTCACACATATCCTAAGCCTACTACAAGTTGATGTTCACTGGTAAATAAATCCCATAGGAACATATCGTGATTCGTAAATTGAGAGAGATATTACCTTACAGTTCATTAACAACAAATTTCTTGCTTCTAACCCCTCTAAAACACCTCAAAAATGCCCATCAGTGTGTATATTAACGACTACCAACAATCGTTACAACCTCTAAATGAGAGGATGGAGCAGAGAGGGAGTGGGAAGAGGAGAGGGGGGGGGGTAATTTGAATTCAGGTGATGATGTTGGAGAAGAAGGAGATGATCCAGAGGAGGCAAATGGATTACTATTGCAAGGATGGTTGCTGTTTTTTTCCTGTTGGGATGTGGTGGTGTGGTGTTAGCTATTGCCGTTGGCTTGTTGGGAAGTGGTGTTGCGAGGCTGTTTGTGGTTGTCGTCCTGTTGGAAGCAGTGGCCTTGCTTCTTGGTGGCCTGGTATTTGTGGAGTCTGGGCCTGTTCTTGCTTGTGTGGAGCTATATGTTGATGGAAGGACTTTGCTCTCGTCCTCTTGTTTCTCTAGTCCCCTTGGTGGGATGGAGGTTGTTGCTACAACAACTTCGTTTCCGGTTTTTCCTTTGCTGGACTTTGGTTGCCAAGACCGGCTATTCTCCCAGCCTAGCTTTTTGAACTTTAATGCTAGGTTTCTTTTGTTGGTACAACCTCCCTGTGCTATGTTTTGGTGTTGGGGAGTTTGAGTGCTGTGGGCTGTTGGGGAAGACCCCTTCTTTGGGTTAAGGCTGTAGGATGGTTGCCATGGGTTTGTGAGGGATTTGAGATATTGGGCTTTGCTTGTAAGTAAATGTGTTATTTTTAGCAACAAAGGAGGTGTTTTAGGCTCTTATGGGGTGTGTTCCCTCTTTCTTTTGCTCTCATTTGGAGTTTGGTGGGGGAGTTGTGTTTTTGGTGTCATCACTGTGCTATCCCGCTTCTTCAGGATTGGAGGTTTTTGCTCCTCCTTTCTCAAGGATCTGAGTGTGTTTTTGAACCCCTTATGGTTTGTAAAGTTTATGATGTTGTTGGGGTTAGATTTATTTCTTGTGCAGATATGTTTTTTCCTGATCTTGTTTAAGGTTGACCCTATGAATGGGCTATATTCAGAAGATGTTATTTCGGTTGGGCTATGTTCAAAGCCTCGTTTTAAGACCTAGATATTCTTAGAATTGATGGGAGTGTATGCTGCCCATGTTTCTGGTTTGAAATTGATGGCTGGGCTATGCATAAAGCTTTTTCTGTTGTCGCAGTTAATTTCTGTGTTTAAGGGAGCCTTGGGCTATCCATTCTTTTGGAGTGTTTTCTCTTTGCTTTAACTCCCAAAGATTTTCTCCTATAGAGATGGGGATCCCTCCTATTGAGGTGGAGTTTGAGCTAGTTGGTTTGGCTGAGAGTTTGCTGCTGAAGACTTCCATGGATACGACGTCTGCCTGGGTTTCTATTGTTTTGCTGCTAATTGGGTTGCATTCAATGTTTATCCTGAAGAACCAACTTCTTGTTGCCAATGGAAGCTAAGTTTGCCCTTTTTGAAGAAGTATTTGCCTTCTCCCTGGATATGGTTTCTCCTATAGAGGTTGAGACCCCTCCTATTGAGGTGGAGACCTCCCCTTTTGTGGTGGAGGTGTATTCTTTGGTGGTGGATTCTTTCTTTCTGATCCTATTGAGGTGGAGACCACTCCTATTGAGGTGAAAGTTGGGTTTGCAAGAGAGTTGTGATGGCTGTAGAAGGGGTCTGCTTGGCTTCATGTCCTATAGAGGTGGAGAGGCAAGTGGGTTGGTGTGGATGTTCTACATCACCAGGAAGGCTATTTTTTCTGGCTCAAAATTGGTTATCTGAGCGGTTTGTTCATTGTTGCCTGACTATTTCAGGCTGTGATTTGTTCCAAAAGGGTCCCAAGTCCCGTTTTTCCCTGGCTATATAGGTTTTAAGGTTCCCTTCAAAACCTTTTGTTGCAGGTTTGGATAGTCTTGATTATTCTATGGATGTCTGTTATTGTTAGGCTGCTAGTTGTCTATTTTTTTCTTTTAGCAGCATTCTTTTCTTGATCGGGTTTCAGGTCCTTGCAAAACTTTCTTGTAAAGGGTTTCTGGTACCTTCAAAACTTGTTTTTCCCATATAATCAAAACGACCATCAATAGTCCTACTTCAATTGAAGTATTGAAACAAAAGTAAAACATGTGCAAAGCTGAGAATTTTAATAAGGAAACATGACTATAACTTAGATGAAAGAAAGGAAAAAACTCCAGAAAGAGTGAGCAATTTGCTTCTCAATCCACTAAAATCCATTCATATGTACATCTTAGTAAGTTGTAATGACACCAACATAAGATCTTCATCAATACAATTGAGCTTGATCCCTATAATGGTGTTTGGAACCTCAAACCTTGTTCCATAGTTCATGAAACCTTGCAAATTGAACATACAATTAGCATAACAAGAGAGCTAATTGCTCTGCAAGTTGTAGAATGGTTTTATGTACCATCCTCAAGCCTCTAATGGGGCAAAAGACAGTTTCCCATGCTTGGAAGAGGAAAAGAATCAATCAAATCCTTCAAATTTCACTATTTGTTATGATAGTGATGAAATCGTCACTTGAAGCAGGGTGGTGAAACCAAAAATGCCGTGGTTGAGAGGAGTTTGTCATGATGATTATGTTTTTGTCATTTATGGAAACTAACAAGTTTGTCATATCACAAATTACTCCTTTCTCTTGCCTGCACATTTGCCCTCCAAGTTCCTTGTGATGCTCTAGATCACTTAAAGATTCATTTGACCTAAACGCAATCATTTGAACTCTTGAAAGTGATGGTCATCGATTTCCCCACAAAGGTAAGACTTGAAGTGACTTGTAGATTGGATTGGACACACCTGATCCATTGATTGTAGAACAATGACCCATTTTATGGATCATACCAAGTGCACAATTTTAAGGTCCATTTGTCACATTCTATTCAAATCCATTTGACATGCTATGCAAGTCCATCTCTTGTATGTTATGCAAGTCCAAAGATCAACAAAGCAACTAAATCTTGTGAACGCTTCCTCCATATTCAAATCTTTCAAAAACAAAGAAGAATACTTTTAAAGACATCAACTCGCAGATATGTGTGTGTGTGTAGATCTTTGAACCAGCTGTCCAATGCTTCATGAACAGACTCAATCGGACTTCAAATGCAAAAATTGTGACCTTCAAATGATAAAGTAGAAAACAAACTTTGATTTCCATTAGTGTTTTATTTTGCCCCTTTTAGGACAATGCAAAACAAGACAATGTGTAATGATAAACCTTTCTTCAAATTAGAAGGGGAAGCTCCCTTGTAACTAAAAACTAAACCAAATGCTAGAACCTATGTGGACAAACTTTAGCATTTTGCAATATGCACAAGATAATTCTGGGGTTTTTTGAGCTCTTGAGTTGACCTAAATGACCTAATCCGTAGTAACTAAACACACACACATGCACTTATTTGCTAAAAGCAGAGATCAGAAAGACTGTGCATACACAAGAATTGGAATTGTAAACAAAGACAAGATTCGATAATGTGAATAAAGGAAATTGCATACAAAGCTACAATAACCAATTTAATGGAAATTGCAATACAATGTCTGTGTTACTCACTACAAGATGTTCAATTTACCAGATCGACACATAGGATAACACAAAGTAGCTTGAAGCCTTGAACAACAATTTCAGCAGCAAGCAGGCATGAAATTAGTAATGGCTTCTTGACTGCACAAAACACTTAATTAAAATGTTTTGCATGCTCCAATAATGCAATTTATTCAAGATAAACAAAAAGCAATAGTTCTCTTGCACACAAAGCAAGCCCTAAATAACAAATTGTTTGAAAATGAATCATTATCAGCTAAACATATCATGTTCGAAGACAAACTTTCTAGAAGGTTGTCTAAGAATGGCTATCCTCCAATAATAGCAATGGCTAAAAATAGCTAGTTTGATGCGGATTCACTCTTAATGTCCCTCATGAAGTAAGAGTGGCTTCCTCGTTCTGAAAATGATAGACCCTTTGAAGAAACTTGACTAGCGACAATTGACAACTCACCAAACAACCTTGGTGACTTGGATCTGCTTTCTTTATGAAAGTGCACTCATAAACCCTTATCATCTCCACAATTTTGCAAAACCTAGTGGTTTGAAACTTGAGGCCTTGCCAAATATGTAACCTGACAATCCATCCTTATTCATTATTGGATAAAGGTTTGATGACTGAAATATAGGTGCTATTACAAAGAATGAAAAACAATTTGGAACCCTAACCACCTGAGACAAAAATCTGCAACTTGATGTTTTAGCAACACCAGGGGTTAGCCAGTTTAAAACAAAGGGTACCAATCCCTCACATAGTCAAACACAGTCCTTTTAGTTTTATGCTAATGACCTGCACAATAACCCCTAGGCCTTTGAATGAAGAATGGAAAGATGATGTGAAATGCTATGCATTTTTTCAAACTTCTGTATGTTGTCCTCTGATTACTGAAAAGTCTGTGGTAACTGCTGTACAAGTTCGAATATGAAGGACAAAGCTGTAACCCTTGAAAACTGACACCAAACTAATGGAAAAATCTGCTAAAGATGTTTGTAATGACTGCTAAATGATGGTGTATTGCTGCCAACAATTGCTGGAAAAACTTCTTCTGACGATGCCTCTCCAAGCTGAATCTTTATTACAATTTGCTGAAAAATTTCTCGCAAATGGAAGACAAGCAAGGGTCTGCTGTTGGGAAATTTGCAATAATCCACATGATGCTCCCAATGATGGACAATGCCATTGCAAACTCTTCACAACCTGCTGAAAGGGAGCACTAAGGTGTGAATGGTCATTTTTTGAAAATTCAAAACTTTGACCTTTCTATGTATGAGTGTGCACTTGAGGACAAGAATGTCACCTTTTTTTTCGTCCAACTTTTGGCTACCCTTCACAAAGGTGCTCTCCAAGACATTAGATTGTCACTTTTTTACTTTGCAAATTGTCAGCCATCTATCCTTTTGGTGCATACTTTTGGTCTAAGTTACCATATGGCATCTTTTCAAACTTTTGGACATCCTTCATTATGTTATGTGTTTGGTCTAAGTGGCCTCATTTCATGTTTTCAAACTTTTGATGCTTATAGTGTTATGGTGTGCTCCAAGTGTCTAAATGACCAATTTTTGTGTTTTCAACTTTATTGGGTTTTTTAGAGTATTTACATGGTCCAAGGCATTGCGGTGTACATTGTCATGCTTTGGACACTTTTAACCTTTCTCTTAGGTCCAAGCTTTGATCCTTGTCTCATCTGATGTGTAGGTGTTGCCTCAGTTCTTGTCAACTTCTTTTTTTGATTAAGCCTTTTCAAATTTTTGAGAAGTTTAACAATCTTTGTCGGGTTCCGATGAGGTTCTTAGAACCTTGTTGGGTTCCGACAAGGTTATCCTAACCTTGTGCTGCTTTGTTTGAGCTTGTCTTATTTTCAATGTCATCCTTTACCTAAGTTTCGAGAACCTTATTGACTTTCGACGAGGTTTTCATAACCATTTTTGGAGCCGATGTGAGATGGAGAATTTAATCTTGTCATATCCAAAGTTTCATAAACTTTCATCAGAAATGCAATATTGAAGGATTTTGAAAGATCAAAGGTGGTGGAAAGACATTTCAGATTTTTTTGTGAGTTTCAAAACCTTTGTCGGAACTCGACAAGGTTTTCAAAACCCTAAGAAAAGCCAATAGTTTCATAAATTTCTCTTAGAGGTGATCTTGAGTCCTCATTCAAAGCTTGTGGTGAAAGATCATTTTCAAAGAAGTCTTTTTCAAAAGATTTGAGAGGTTTTAAAACCTTTGTCGGAACTTGACAAGCTTCTCAAAACCAAAAATAACCTCGACAAAGCTATAAAACTATTACTTTAAAAATTCTCAAAAAGTGTCAATGGTGGGTATCGAGAGAAAGTTCACATGCACCAATATTAAGATGCGCCATTAATGTTTCCTCCTCAGTTTAAAGGCCATTAATTATAAATACACTTGTGTATTAACAAGGGTCATTTCAACAAGCAATCGATAGAGAATTAGTGAAGAGCGGAGAAAAAGAGATTGTAGAGCTAGCACCACCAAAATTGTTGCAACAAACACCACAACTGAGTTAAAGGTATTTATTTGCATTATCCTACAAATCATTGTTTGCCGGGAGGCAAATTGTGGTAATCTAGTGGGACTTGAGTGAGATATGGGAATTTGGCAAGAACTTTGGAACTCTTGATGCAACCCTAATTACCTCCTTGCATTTTAGTCATATATCTTTTTTGTCAAAATGAAATTCAAATATTTGGGATATGAACATTTGTTGGGCCTATCCAATACCCTCGCGGAAATTGGTGATACGGAGTTAGGCATATAAATTTGAAAGATTTCTAGGAGAGGATAGGTCTCTTATTATGTAGAGGTTAATTGAGAGTGGGTTGTTACAAGTAGTTGCATTTCTCATGGTGGTACAGTGTTCATACCTAGTCTTAGAATGCATGAATCATTCTAACCCCTAGACCCAGGAAGTAAGAACAAGTGACAATAGATTTGTGGTTAGATTAAATAGCGACACTTTCACTACTTGTCTTCGGCTACCCCAAAGAGATGAATTTTTTGACATCGACTACACCGTCTCTTACCAACACTTTACTGAAAAGAAGAGTTGATGCAAAAACACAATTGCCTATCAATGGTTAGCTATGCCCAAGAAAGGAGAGTCTCAGCTGCTAAGAGATTGCATAGATCCCATTTTGTAGACGAGATTTTAGACATCATAGTCCTCCTCCATAGGCTGAAGGGTAATGAGAATGCACATGACTTCAAGGAATGGATATTTTTTGTTTATCATTGTGATAATTCAAGGGCAGCAATCAAATCCATTTGGAGATTATTCACTTCTAATTGCACAAAGCTTTCTACATGTCTTCTTACGTATTCTATGCCATTGTTGGCACAAGACCTTGGCCAAGGCTTCGTCCGGTAGGTGTATTGGATGAGTCCACTCAAATTTATGATTACTATATTCAGCCACAGTTGGAAAGGAACCATAAGAGTTTTAGAAGGGTGAATGATGTCTTTACCATGAAGATGGTAAAGAGAAATTCAAGGAGACATGAGCTTGATAATGACCCTGAAGTTGCTCAGCTGATCAACAATTATGGCAGCTTCTTCATACAATTCCAAAGGTTCACCTACATAAGAGTTGAAGGTTTTGATGGTTTGCCTTACAAACTGCCAAAATATGTTGATGGTAGGTTTGTCCTTATCGAGATATGTAGATAGGTAGCCGAGGTAAAGAAAATGTGCCATGAAAGGAAGAAAGCGGGAATTCCTTTTCCCGTTGGCTTATCACACTATCAGTGTGATTTTGTGTCCAATGCCTTGAATATAGAAAAAGACCTTGTGAAGTATACAATGCAGTTTTATGAAAGAAGGTTTCCTTTTGACAACAAAAAAATTGTTAGGAATATCTACAATTGGGACTTGGTTTTAACCATCTTCCAAAGCTAGAAGACTACTAGGCAATTTGCACTGATGAGTTTGGAGTGAGAAAGAGAGGACGAATGAGGTTGTCTTTAAGGCATATTGTGACTTTCAAGTTAAATTGGGATATCCAAGATTTGGAGGATGATGAAACAGATTTGGTTGATCCTATTTTTTCCAAGCATATACAAATTCAGCCCTTTCTACCAATAGATTGGAGCATCCAAGGGATTGAAATGGTTGAAGCTAAAATTGCAGTAGTTCCTAGATGAATTGAAGAGTGGGTAATGAAGAAGAAAGTTGAGAAACAAAATCCTTATCCTCAACAAATTGAGAAGGCTATAGAGCAAGCAGAGAGTAGTCAAAGAGGTGCCTCATCCCCTGGGCCAACAACATCAACAATACAACAAACTACTTTTGGTGGTAATGGGGATGATGGCGAAGGCCCTCTAGAGAGGAGGAACTTGGAAAAGACTTGTGGAGGACCTGTAGAAGAGGCAACCCAAAGGGAGAAAGATAAAGAACAACTGAGCCCAACGATAGAAAATTTGGGAGAGGAAGCTATTCACATATCTTCATCCCCTTCCCAAGTAAGTAATTCTTCTTACATTCTTCCCACAATTCTCTCTCTCCTAATGTTCCTAAGAACCCTTCCACACAAGTTGAGACAAACACACTATCTTCTCCTGAAATGTGGGTATCTGATACACCACCTCTCAGGAGATCTCTCCAATTTTCTTCTCCAGAGACTTGGAATGTCCTCACACCTCCATCTATTTCATGGTTAGAACAGTCTTTGACAAAGAAAAGAAAGATGGTTGAATTGAGCGTTCCTAATAAAGACATTGTATCACAATTGTTTCAAAGAACCCCTTACTCTAAGAAGCCTAAAACTACTTCCCGATTGTTGAGTGACCCCTCCTCGGGGAATATGTATGTTGAAGTCACTCACCTTTCTACACAAAAGGATGCTAGCCAGATGACTATAGATGACTTCAATATAACTAGGATCAATTTGGGACCTTCTACAAGAGATGGAGATGTTCACAATTTCTAGGTGTCAGTTGCCAGGCTTGTGGAAAGAACAAAGAAGGATAAGAAAACTAAAGATCAACTAAAGCACCATGTAAATGCTTTAACCAATTGTTTAAAATCTCTCATTGATCTTTTAGCCCAATCCACCAGCCAAATTGAAATTACTTTTGATCCTAGTTCCGCTAGTAGAAAGGAAGTGATTGATAACATTCATGCTTACAAATCTTATGTAAAGTCATTGAGGATTGGACTAAGGACATCATAGTAAGGGGAACTAAATTCATCAGACATGAAGAAGATCTGTGAAGGCATAGAGGCACTGAAGAGAAAAATTGCTTAATGTTGATGATAACTGGTGTCTCATGTGGAAGAAAAGCATTGAATGGAAATTTTCATTCTTGAAACAAAATATGTTGGAACAAATTAAATTGCTCAAAGAATGAAAGCAGATTAAAGATGACATTCAAAAGGATCTTTTAACCGTTAGTGTTCACCTTTGAAAGGAAGATGACTCTCAAGATGAGTATGTAGAGACATTGAATAACAGTTCCAAAGAAGTAGTTTAGAATTTTTTCAATAAATAATCTTTTTATTTTGAGAATATGAGGAAATTAAGTAACATTGACTCTGCCTTGTCCCAATTTATTGGACATGCAACGACCTTCTTCGGCAAGGTAGATTTAATTCAAGGGAACAAAGCTTTGTGGAGGTTGAGAACCAAAAATGTAATTATTTCTCAACATAGCGAAGTGCCTGTGGTCATCAAAGCCTTCTAGGTGTACAAAACTAAAAGTGACACGTAGTCGGCCCGGTCATCACAAGAAAAAGGGAATGACAGGAATGCCAGCAATATGCCACCTCAACAATAATATTTTTGTTATTTCATATTATGGACTTAATTTGTAAAGAGCGTTAAAGTTCTAAGAAGTTTAAGGGATTCTTTAACCTCCTATTTTCAGTTACTTTTCAAGAAACGGTTACTCTTGGATATGTATATATCGATCATGATGTTACGAAAAGGCTCTCTTAGAAAATTTGGGAGAAACATATAGAAAGAAAGGATTTTGATTTTTGTCAACTTTGAAAGAGGTTGTAAGTGTAAATGTAATCAAATCTTTCCTATGAATGGGATTCTAATATCTAAGAGCAAAACTAAGTTTCAAATTTATGTGTAAGGAAATTATAAATAAGAATGATATTTCCAGAATTTTCTTCTAACTGCGATTTCCAGATTTCCTTCTAACTTCGATTTTCAGATTTTAGATTAAATGTGAATGTGTTGATTGCAGAACATTATCTAATTTCTATGTTTGCATATCAAAGAAGTAACTTCTATTTGTAAGTGGAGAGACCCGCCTACAAGGGATGTGTCCCTTTGTGCGCGGGCTTCCTCAACAGTCATTTACCATTTGTTAAGTGTGTATTAACATACACACCCTTCTACATGATGGCGTATGACTTTTAAGAGAATTTCGATTTCACATGAATACAAAAAAATCATGGGAATGATAGAATTTAATATGACTGTTCATAATTTCGATTTTAATTGATTCTTATAGAAATATCATAACATGTATGATAATTTTGATCACTTATGAATGACAATGATACTTGCATCTTGTCATTCATATCTGGCAATATCACACATTATGATAGAATGCTGTGAGCATATAGTTTTTGTTAGTGTTTATTAGATCAGATTATACAACTGAAAGAGCTTAGAATAATGCAACGTATAAGACAATAAACACAACAAGATACCCTGGGAAAACCCTCCTCTTGAGGGAGAAAAACCAAGCAAATAATTCTCTTATATAAGGTAGAACAAGAGCAGAAATCTGCTTACAACTTAAGCCCAACAATGGCCAATAAGTGATATAATGAAATTGCACCTCTCCTAGATGCAAGATACACAAATGAATATGATCTTCCTTGAATTCAGACTGCTGCTATGAAGGTGCGAACTTCTGCTCTTAATGCGAATATCCTTGAAGAACTTGAATGAATAACAATGACAAGTAAGACCTTGTATATATACAAAAGAGGTGCCTCTTCAAGTTAGGTCGGCCCTCTATGAAGAAACATAATATATATTAATTACAATGTGGTCGTCCAAATGAATAGAAAAGATATGTGAACCTTATAGGGTCGGCCCCTTTTAAGTAACCAATGATAATCTCAAATGCATATAAATTAAATAGCTGATTAGGCTAACATTTAAGTTATGTTTTCTCCTTGAAATGTGTGCAATGGAAGTGCAGCCCTGAGCTGCTATAACATGTAATTTTTAGATAGTTGAAATGAAATCTATTATAATCCGTGTGTTATGATTGGTTTGTTAGTTATTTATTATGTTCCTATGAGATGTAAAAGCTATTTTAGTTTCTAAACTTCTCAGAGTTGGAAAAATATCTTTTAGATCGATAAATTCATTGGTTCATCTATAGAAATTCAAATTGGCCTATGTTCTGGTGGTTTCATGGGAAGTTTTGTTTTTGAGATGGTACAAGATTTCTTGATGGCATTATTTATTCTATAGATCTTATCAAAGATTAGATTACTATTTTGACCTTTCATTGCTTCACAGTTAAGCATACCTATAGGTAGATTTTAAATTTTAGAAAAAGACATATTCTTATTTGATGAGAGCTGTACCTCTTAAATTTCAGAGAAGTACCTAACTGTTGGTAAATGGTTATTCATATATTTGGGCATAGAAAATAAGTTTTCAAATTTTGATAGTGAATAATGTTAAGCAATAGTAGGAAAAGCATCATTTGACTCTGGGATGACATTAGAGCTAATAAACACAACATTCATTGAGCATAGGATTAATGATTGCATGTGTGACTTCCCTGAAGAAAAAACATTGTCTTGACTCAAATTCTTTTAAAAATCATGGAGTACAACAATTGGCTTTTTTGGAGGACCATGAAACATACTTGGGGCATAAAACCTCCATAATATTTAATTCCCAGTATAGACTAGTGTCTTATTAGCTAGGCTTGGAGTCTAGCTTTTCTTAGATTAACTAAATACAAGGTTATCTTAACTAAATACTATAAAACAAAACATAAAACACAATACAAAGTAAGAAAATATATAACATGATACAAAGACGAAAACACTTACTAACAAGTGTGGGTGGAGAAAAACAAATTAGGTTACACAAAACCATTTATAGGTTGAGAAAAGTTGAAACTCTTCCTTACAAGTTGGGAGACCATCCATGATAGTAAGTAACCTTGGGAACTATGAGAAGCTCTTGTTGCAAATAAAAGGTTAAGAAAATAGTGGGGTTTACGTGGAGAAAACATAGATGAGAATGGGACACTCCTTTGGGGTTTAAAGTCGAGAGGGAATAATTTAGTATTGAAGAGACCCACGTTTACCTTGTGGAAGCACAATTTTGTTGTAGATCTTTATTAATGATGAAATCTAGCTCCTTCCCACAAACTTGATATTCTTCATCCTCCATCATAAAAGATTCTACTTCATGCTTATTGAGAATTTTAAATCTTTATAGCATACTTTTTTGTTGACATCCACAAAAGATATTAGGACTGGAGCTGATCAACTTCAAAGAGAAGAGCATTGTCATCATTTGATTGTAAATACATATCAAGATTTTGAAGGAAAGCTTCAACTTCTTGCATAACACATTTCATCTCTAGAAGAATTTTTGGTGTTCTAATTTGCATCATTTAGTACAAGGAAAAATAGAACAGCATGTATGGATAAATTTTTCCTCCAAGTAGAAGTGGAAGCTCCCTTGTATCAAGAAATAAAAGTAAGCCCCAAAACTTAAGGAAATGAGCTCCAACTTTTTACAATATGTACAAGTTAAATATTAGGCTTTTGGGCATTCATTGTAAACAAACTAAGAAATTGCCCATCTTTTTGGTTCTTAAGCAAGGGTACAAAGCTTAGCAACACTTCTAATCCAGATGAAAGATATTAATGTCTTGAAAATAAACACCCACAATAGCTAATAAACGCTCGTGCTCTCCAACTAGAAGTAGAGGCTAAAAAGTATGTGGGCCACACAAAACCTAGAATTGTATTAAACACAAACAAGGTTTAGCAAACCAATTAGATGCTATAATGTACAAAGCTACAATGACTTCTTCAATGAAAACCACAATACAAAGCTTGCACTTTTCTAGACCGTCAATTCAATTTGACAAATGAACAAACACAAAATCACACAAGATAACTTGAACATTAATCTCAATAGATAATAGGTGAAAAAGTTACCAAATGACACTAATTTATAAGGGTTTAAAAAGTTTTGCATGAAAAATAAATAAAAAGAATATTGAAGTTCCTAAACTAATTTGTCTCAAAATGCATGAATTAAAATTAGAAACCTTCAAATAGTTTCATGTTAGGAACATGTCTCTATAAATAGACCTTCTAGAAGATCATCTAAAAATATAATATATCTGAATAGTTCTTAGTAAATTATCTCAGAATAGTTGCCTCCTAAAAATAGTGATGACTAAAAATAGCTTGGGCTAAAAATAGCTAGTTTGGTGTTGGCTCTTTGTTTTGATCATGGGGATCCTTTGAAGAAACCTTGGAACTGATAACCATTGATTACTCACCAAGTAATCTTGGTGACTTGAATCTGATTCCTTCCTTGAATGCTTGTGATATTTAGTGTTTGGTGCTTTGGACCTTATCTATGATCAAAACCTTTTATGTCACGAACCTTCTAGCTTGAAATGCCTTGATTGAAGAGTGAAGGAAATGATAAGATCTATCATGTGAATGCTCTAGATGCTTGAAGTGTTGATCCTTGGACAATTGCGACGAAACTTAAAGAATATGATAGTTAACAATATGTTGAGAAACTTGCTCCAATGGCGTCCTTTTGTATTTTAAAGGCGAGACTTGGACTTCTCCATGTAGAGGGCATGCTTTTGAATACTTGAACTTTTTGTGATAATTTGACATTCACTTTGTCACCTTATGTGTCTTTCTCTCTTGAAGTGCACTTTTGAGCCTCTAAGAGCACTTTTCACTTGAATATTTTTTTCTTTCACTTTTGTTATCCAACCTCTTGGGGGCACACTTGAATGCCTGGGAGAATTTTTCACATTTTCACTTGAACATTTTGACATGTATGTAAACGTAGGTGTAGGTGTCCCAAGAGGGTGGATAATAAATAATTAAATTTTTTTTTTTTAAAACACTAAAACATTAAAAAACCCTAAAGGGAACCCTAAACCCTAAATGCACTCATATGTTTGTTGTTAGACAAACACACCTCTATTCCACACAAACTCATTCTTCCGATGCCATTTTTGCATTTTGAAAGGTAGCTGGTCTTTTTTTAAGGAGAATGATTGCGAACTATTTAATTTTGCCATTAAGTGATAAAATTGTGAAAATGGTGTGCACCTAGAAGGTTTGTGTGGTTTCAAAGGCTTTAATTTGGGCTTGGTGGCAAGGGCTTTGCCCCTCGATCCCACCTTGTATCATGATAGGGAATACACTAGGGGCGTTGCCTTCAGACCCTGCAAGGGGCACTACCCTTTGACCTCGTTGGGGGTGTTGCCCCCAGACTCCGCAAGGGGCGTTGCCCTTTGGCCTCGCTGGGGGTGTCGCCCCCAAAATCCCACGAAGGGCATTGCCCCTCAACCCCACTATGGGCATTGCCCATGGACCCCCATGAAGAGTGTTGCCCTTCAACCCTCACTCCCAACCCTTGTTAGTTGTTGGTATCTCTTGTCACTTAAGAAACTTGATTACAATGAGGGGGTCTGGGAGTGGCGACCAAAACTGACATCTTAGAAAATTATCTTTATGACTATCATAATATCATTGATCAATGATGAAGTATCATACTATCAAAGATTCAAATGTCATTATTATTATAAAATATAATATTATATGATATACCAAATGTATTTGCAATTCTGTATATTTTTAATTTTTTTGCATATATATATATATACTATACAGCCATACCCAAGAATTTTCTTTTTCATCTTATTGGTGTAGCACAACCCCATACCCGTACTTGACTCCGTACTAGAACTGGCAACTTAGTGCATTTCCTTTCCGATGTAAGGTTTGCTTCTAGTTGTTAATGTATACTTTCTTCCAATTTTGTTTTTTGCACTTTGAGCATTTTGTATTCTTCCAATAATTTACTGTTGGTTTCTAAATTTTTTATATTCTGAGATCTTGTTAGCGTTTCCTGGCCTTTACAATATATAACCTCCTTTTAAGGTTCATTACCTCTTTTATTTACATCTATGCATTCTATATAAGCAGGTTTGTTGTGGGGATGTTTGTCCCTTGCTCTCTTTCCCAACTTTGTCATCTTCATCAAATTATTTGTTGTTTGCCATGTATGCATTGTTTCTACCCTCTATGGTCCCCAAACTATCAATTGGACATATTCCCATGATTTATTCTATCTCAAATGGTTTATCTACTCCCATGACTTGTTCGCAGAGATTGTACTGCCTTCTAATCAATCTATTGTGTGACAATAGTCTACAATTTTTGGGTGCTCCAAATGTTTCTTTTTCTACTCTGCCTTTGCTCAAGACTCCCTGGTTTCAGGATTGTGTCATATGATTTTGCATGGGCATACACAGACATTTCTCCTAAGTCCCATCCTTAAACTAAAGTTGGGGTATTGTGTGACAATAGTCTACAATTTTTGGGTGCTCCAAATGTTTCTTTTTCTACTCTGCCTTTGCTCAAGACTCCCTGGTTTCAGGATTGTGTCATATGATTTTGCATGGGCATACACAGACATTTCTCCTAAGTCCCATCCTTAAACTAAAGTTGGGGTTTTAAGAAAATATCTATACAGTATATTATCCTTTCTACCACACATCTGCCAATGACAAAATATGTTGGCATTTACATCTGAAAAATTCCTTCATGATACGAATATTGACACTTGAGCTGCTTACCTTGATTTGAGGAAATGGAGACTTTTCCATTTTTAAATCCATCATGACTGAAAAGACAACAATTCAGTTGTTCCAGAAGGACAACTTTGTCTGCTCATACTTTTAAATATTGACTAAAATTTTGATTTTTATCACTTTTTCATAAGCTCTTGAATCAAACTTTCTAATGGTGCTAGAGTTGCTTGAACCTGAAACTTGGGCTATGAGAACAACCCTCTGCAAGCTTAGCTGATATTTCAGAAAATTTCAGAAAATAGCCTATATCTAAGGTCCAATTTTTCTCATTTTCCTAAATTACCACTCTGATTCCTAATGTAATGGACCATATATTTGAAATACACAAATATTGTAGAATACTAATGTTAATCACTTGCAAAAGAGATGTATGGTGGGTCACTATGCCCTGATTTTCAATATATTCAGAAATAAAAATAGAAATGCCCTTAAGGTAGGATTACATCATAAAATATTTCTTATGGAATTTCTCTAAGATACCTCCAGCTATGAGATCCAAACATTCTAATCTATTCTACCTTTACTACTAAAAAAAGTGATCGATGATCCTTCTACAATGATAGATACCCCTATAGGCTATATGTAATCACTTATTAAATAATAGAGGGGAAGAATAAAACCTTAACACATCAAGCTGTCTGATAACCAAATATTGCTTCTTGTACGACTTAATGATTCAGCCCATTACAAAAATCAGTTGGGCCCACCCTACCCAATCATGAGTTACATCTGCCACAAGTCAGCTACACCATAACCCCATATACATCATGATCATAATATTATGTCCCTAGATGTATAACATTCCACCTCTCTTATACCCTGACACATATATTACACAATAGTCATTCTATTCCATGGTTACAAGGCTTGCACAAACTCGCCTAGATTCTGTGAATCCCAAGGTGAACAGGCCTGGGCAATTCCCAGAGAATCAGACTCGGCCATGCCTTCTGCCTGCAAATGGAAAACAAGACCAAACATGGGTCAATGAGTTTGACTCGAAAACTACACGGTTGAATCCTGATAGCAATATCATAAGACCGAACAAGCCAAACATGACTAAAAAACCACCAAATGACTGAAAAAAATGCTACTGTAAAGAAAACAAGTTCCAAGTCCGAGTCAAAAATCAGCCAAATGAGTCCAAGTCATGTAAATAAGCTCTATTCTATCACAATGCCATTAGTTTATATAGTAAATCATGGTAAAACCTACAGAATATCCACTGTCATTTATTTATTGCTAATCATATCTAATGCCTGCAAAATCAATTATTAGTCATCCTCTAAGACTCTTTTAGAAGATAGGAAAATAGTCGTCAGAAACAAAGGAGATCCCTATAGTACATTGAGCTGAGGATTCACAACATAATTGCTTGAAAATGAACATATACCTTTGTATCTCTATAATAAAATATTCTAGAAGGATTAAAAATAGTTCCAGATTTTCCTTTTTGGAATCTTCTGCTAGAAGTGCCTATCTCTGTGTTAGACTGTTGTCTTTTTCATGTAAACACAAGCTTTTATATTTTGTTCAATATAAACAGTAGCCGCTTCCCTTTACAGAAAAGGTAAAAAGTTCTGGTGTTTTTGTTTAATTTGTTTTGTAATTGTTTCTTCATAAACAAGAGGTTTAAGAAATTTGGGAGTCATAAAATTACTTTCGTTTTCTTTGTTTGGAATATATCTGCTTGGTGCTATGTGCTTGTTCATAGAATTGTTGACCATGCATCATTTTCTCTCGACATCTTGATGGACTTTAGGTTGCTATCACTTTTGACCTTATCAGTTTCTGCAAGCATTTATATTTTGTCCTTTACATAAAAATGTTTCTTCATGTCTTTTTAAATGCTTGAGAATTTTTCTTATTAGGATACAAACTATTCACTTTTGCTTGTTAGCTGTGTTCCACCAAGTCCCTTTTTTGTTAAAGAGATTAGATACAGAAACATAGAAATGCAAAAAGGAATATGCATTTAAGTACTCCAACAATCCTATAAATGACATTTGAATAAAAAAGTAGCACGGGAACAGGGATTTTGAACCAATGGTTGGGACATATTCTTTTGGAACATAGCTTATTAGGCCCTTGCAGTAGGCTTCTTCTTAGGACCATTTGGACTATTTTTCTTAAGCCCAAATTCTCTTCCTTGATCTTAATTACTATGTCTGTGCTTAGATAGAATTCCATGTTAATTTTTTATATTCCCAGTTTCCCAGTTCTTGAATTGCTTGACCTTTTGTTGGTTTTTTTCTATTGTCTCGCAGATGGAAAATATTTCACATATGTACCTTTCATGTCAAGCATGCATTACCCATTACTTCGTAATTCAAGAAGGATTTGCAGAAGCTTCCTTCATCAATACAAGTCAAGAAAATTTATTTCTACTAAGATCAGAGGAAAAAGTGTCAACCAAATGTTTTCTGAAACCCATCCACGTCATTTCCATGGATTTGCAACTATGGCAGGGCAGAGTATTGGAGAGGAAACTCAATTATTTGAAGAAGAATCTCCAATGAGATCATTTACCTGGCCCAACTTACAGGTGAGATCAGTTTGCTAGATTATCTTTTAAAAGAACGGTTCTTTTCATTTCGAGGTGGAAGTGCATTCATTTATCATCAGATGCCTTTCCAACCTCAATATTTTGTTAACCTAGTATACAATCCCTCCAAACCTACTCTTATGCATCCTTGTAATTTATGTCAGCTTTAATACCATTTTGTAAAAAAAAAGTGTTGTGAGTCTTGTGGTTTTTGGGTATGGTGCTACAGTTTTTGGAGTACACGTGTTTACCAGATTTTAAAAGTACATAAAGATGATACAGAATTCTTTATTTCAAAACCCATATTGCTCTTATCAAATTTAATATGGCATTGTTGATCAGAGAAATAGGTTAGTTCACTATGTTTTTTGTGTACGAATATTATTGAGTGGTAAAAGAGATAGGCATTAGTCTAGTTGGTACCCTTGCCTGGCATATGGGACCCTCCTTGTATTCAAGTTAATAAGTTTTCACTTTGCCTATATTGATATTTGTTTTAATTCCTGCACCCCCACAAATGTTCACCTTGTAGAAAAGCTTAGGAGCAAATTATTCATGCTAGCTTAACTACACCCTTGGAGGTTCCATAGGTGTAATTTAAACAATAATGATCTGTAATTTTGTCAAACACTTTGTTTGCAAACTACAAAGAACCAAAATTTATTGCTGTTCTACATCAAACTATAAACTCTTGGAAGTTAGTTAGATTATGCAATAACTGAAACAATTAAAGAAATTGAACAAAACAAAACTTTGGGCACTCAATTTTACTGTGGAAAACCTCCAAAATGGAGGAAAAATCAGCTAGTGGGTGCCAATAGCATGTCTACTTGATTATATTGTTTGGAGAATCAAGTACAAAGAGTGGATTACAATTTTACAGCTGTTCTTGCTCTGTCAAATTTTCTATGAACTGGAAGAGTTTTCCCTTCTCACTAGATTCATACAAATGTTTCTCCAACCTCGTCCAATTGTTCTTGTGACTTTCCAACACCTATATGAAGTTGTTTGGGGTCCTCTTGTGCATTGGAAGCCTCCTTTGGGGAATTGAAGTGCCAAAAGTTGTGACTGCTCAACTCCTCTTACTGTTGACTGCATTGTGTTGAAACTACCACTTTCTGACAGTTATGACTGGCTCTAATGGTTATAGAACTTTCCTGATGGTAACAAAACCACTGCTGTTGATTTTGAAACTGTTGCCTGACGACAATTGACACTTTTGACTGTCATAAAATAGTGAGTACTTGCACTATTCAAAACCTAGAAAAACTTTCAATTCTTATTCTTTACATCGTTTTGGATCCTTATGGATCATACCTCTTTTCATAGTCAGGCTTTTGGTCCCATGAAAGCTCAGTGAGCCATGAAGTGAGGAAAGAATTTTCCCATTCTTTCCTTGGAGGACCACCAAGCTTGCTTGATCGTTTGTCCTTTGAGTCCTACTTTGCCAAGACTCTTGGATCTCCCTTTTGGTCTCTTTATTTCTGTTGCAGCATTGCATCCTTAGGAAGAATTACTTGTTTGTTGTAAACCAAGACTTCCTACAAAGGCAGCACCAAGTCATCTTCTTCAGACAGCATGGATGGCTGATACAACTAGAGGATTTCACAATTGACCACTGAATGGAATCTCATGAAAGAAGGTATGTCCAACTGAATGCATTCTCTTCAACTGCCTCCAAGATGCTAAATCGCCCATACCTCAAAGGTTTGGTCTTCTTAGCTTGTCCTTGTAACCAGTCTTTGACTAGGGACAGCCGCACCTTATTTCCCACTTTGAGATGATGCTCCACATGATGTTGCTCATGTCTTGTTTTATACTTCAACCGATAACTCTCTAGTTGCCCTTTTATGTTTCATTGGATTTGGTGAATCCTTTGAACAAACTTCTTTGCTTTTGCTACTTGTGAATTCAATCCTTCTTGTTCATCTTGTTGTTCTAGTTCAAAAATCTGGAAAATATTTCAATTCTTATTTTTTACATCTTCGGGGATCCTTATGTATCAAATAAATATGTGTGGATTACTAATTGAATTGTTAACTGATTGTTGATTGTATTAGACATCCCAAAATGTGGTATATGTGGATTTGTTTTTGCTATTGAGGCTTTATGGAATTAATGTGTAAATAGGCAAGCATGCATGTGTAAGATGAGTGTTTCTGAGTGGAATAAAGAGAAGATATTATTTGTATTACCAATCAAAAATGACCAAAACACGTGAATAAGATTTCAAAATACAACCAACAATATTATTTCTCACTTAAGAAAGCAGAAAAAGAGAGTTTCTAAAAGCAATTTCCATTCTACGACAAAAGTAATTGTAATCATCTATTTGTTTCCAATCTACAAGGATTTATAAGTTCATTGATAATTGATCTAATTATGAAAAATGGAGCATTTATTTTTAGGATGTTAAAACTGCCCCTCTGGGTTTTCATGCACTTTGAAAGGCATCCAAAGCTCTTGCTACAAAATTGTACTATGCACAAAATGCCCTAATGATCCTCTATACTCTTTTATGCTATCCAACCATTAAGCTTGATAAAATAGGTGTAAGTCTTTAACGACTGTTTTATATACATTTTCAGAAAAAAATGTAAAGTAGCTGTTGGTTGGAACTAACAGTACATTTTTTAAGACCAAATTGCACTCCTAAATAGGTATAGTTGTTGCTGCCCTATCAAGCTTTCTTTGTAAAGGAACTGTAAATGTAATCAAATCTGCATCAAATAGGATCCTAAAATCTAAGGTTAAAACTGAAGACTGAAATTCTATGTGAGAATTCTAAGTAAACATGATTTCCAGATTTCTTTTCTTTTGCTAAATGCGCTGATTGCAGAACATTAATGAATTTCGATGTTTGCATATCAATGAAGGAACTCCTATTTGTATGTGGAGAGGCCCGCCTCCAAGGGATGCGTCCCTTTGGGCGCGCGGGCTTTCTCTACAGCTGATTACCATTTGTTAGGCAACTTAACACATATACTCCTTCCCACATGGCGAATATATATTTATAAGAATTCCAAATTAAATTCAATAAGAATTTTGAACATCATTTATATAAAATTCGATTTTATACATGCATTATAAAAGTCGATTTCACTTATTTGAGAAATATTAATTATGAAGAGCAATTGATCTTATATAAACGATGATGATGCTTATAGCAATCATCGTTTATATCTGACCTAAGATACCATTCATCAACAGGAACTGCAATAAAAAAAGAGAATCCTCGGAGGTGTTGAAGATTATTTGCTTAGTCCTACTAAGGTTGACAGCCAATTAGTGAAACTCACAAAGTGAGCAAGATATTAGTCTTTGTGGATAGCCAAGGGAGAGAGAGGAGGATCTATTAGCAATTTGTTGAGGGGACAAATTTGGTTTTGCTACAGCTTGTGGCAAAAAGTCCATCCTTTATTTGTAGGGGAGGCTCCCTTTATTCCAGATTCATACAGAAATATAACGATACTTACAAATATACTCCTTGCATAAAGATTCAACATTTCAAAGTTTTGCAACAAAACTAGAAGGACAATGATTGCATACTCTTGTAAATGTAGAGATTAGATTTGCATGTAACAATAAAAGGTGTAAATTTGATTGTTCACAATACCCGACTTATAACTGCATATAAAGAGAGATCTTATGCACCACCAAATAAGGAGAAGAATGACACAAGATAGAAACACATGTAGATTCAATGTTCTTTATAAAATTTGTATTTCCCTCTTTGAACACAGTTTTTTTTATAAAACATTGATTTACAAAATTGAATGGCAAAAAATCCAAATCAATAAATCTGGTTAACTATTTATGCTTTTTGAGAAAGTCGTTTGGGAGTTACAAACTGCCTTTAACAGCCCCAATTTCTCTTTCCAAGTGTTGTGAATATTAAATATTACTATTTCAAAGAAATAAAAAGTCAAAAGATCCCACTTTATGAAATGGCACTCTGTAATACCCCATTGTTTCCAATTTTTGTAAAGGACAGGATTTTAATGAACCTAATAAAGCTTTATGCTTATATATAAATGATGGACTGGAAACTATGTTATTTTGTTTTGAAATTTGATAAATATTGATAAATGATAAATGCTCACGCACATACACACAAGTATGTATATTTATATGTATAACTTATAAGCATTGTGAATGTAAAGCCATGAATATTGAATTATGGTTACAGACTCAAATCTGAAAGTAGTTTTCATTATGACATTTGCAAACATGAGTTTTTATGCAGGCAATATCATCCAATTCAATGCCGCATGGATCACTTTCTATATGTTCTGATTTGTCAATCTGTGTAGGAGTTGTAAATATGAACTGGAGTAATTAAATAACACATAAGAAGCTTTGGCAAAGGCCTCTGTTTGATTAAACAAGTATTAATTTTTCAGGAATTGTTTTTAATTTTTAGTAGTTTGATGGAATAATCGAGATGAATAGGTATTGATAGGCGATCTAATTGTGTAGGCAACAAGTGATCTGGACAGATCAACCCATTTTTGAAGGGGATTCACATTGCCTCACAGTTTCCCACTGGTGTTGATTGATGGTGTCTAGGCAGGCAGTGAAGAGAACCAAGAAGGGGGGCAGAATTTGGGGGTACTATGCAAGTGTCGCAAGGAACACTCAAGAAAAGGCCAAGTGTAATGTCTCATATTTTTTGAAGTCAAAGGGAGAATATAGGAAATGGTTGTCATTGATGTCAAAATCAAATGAATGAGATTCTTTCAAATGAAAGGCATATGGGAGATTGTTAGTATGTTCAGTAAGGACAAAATGAATGTCACGATGATAGATGCAAAGAGCAGATGGATATTTAAAGATTAAAGAACAAAGCAAATAATATCATATGCCTAAGATGAATGCTGACTGACTCATTAATGCTAATGGTTATGCCATTTCTAGCTGACCACCTTTAACAAGACTGACCACCTTAAAATGGTTCAGAACTTACATATATACATAAAAGACCAAAGAAAGAGATTAACATATTAATGAAAAAGCAGTTAATGAAATCTGAAATTAAGAGCATATTAATACAAAAGAAAGCAGCGCTTGAGTAAAAGGCAACAATTGATAAACAAAAGGAGTGCCTATGTTTGTGAAGAACTAATGACTAGCACTTGCACCGAAAGGAGGTGCAAGGATTACGCTGATAGTAAAATATATGTCGAAATAGTATATGAGTAATGAGAGAGTACAAATCAAAGAAATAGGTTTTTAGAATCTGATATTTTAGCCGTTGATATATAGGTACGCTCTGTAGCATTATGAGTTGAATGCATGTTACTGAGTTTGCCTAAATTTTGTATTTTTATTATAGCTTCAATTGTTGCACTTGCAACAACTCCAATCGAAGCACTATAGCTTCAACACACTTTCCAAGCTGATAGCATTAAAACAGGCATGAGTAAACACTTCTGGTAAAAAGGAATGACTAACACTCTAAAGAACTATTAGCAACAAAACATTAAGTTGCTTTCAAAAAAACAATGCAAATTCTAAGGCATAATGTCTATGACATTGCATCGCAGATCAAGGTTAGCACTCAGGCATATTTTAAGTTTCTCCAAACTATGTTACACAGATATAAGTACTCCCAGCCTCTACAAACATGAGCACTGGAGTAGGCAGGTGCTAGGATTAGCAAGTGTCAGGAAAATAGAGATTTCGTAGGAAAAAAGAAGAATTGAGAACTTAAAGCATAAGAAATTAAAAGTAAAAACACAATGTCAAAGTCTTATCCATCCCCCAGTCTGCCTTCTAGAAATGCCTGGAGAAACGGCTTTGGAAACATTGTCTTTCCTGTGGAAATCTTTCTTGTTTACTTCAGGAGCTTTAAAGTTACATCCACTCAGGATGATTTTCTCTGAAGATTCCAGTACCCAGAATCCAGTTTACAGCACATATAATGTAAAACCAAAACGCAAAACCAAAATCACAAATGAGAAGACAACAAGGCCTTACCTCAAGGTAAAGACCACAGGATAAATACAGAGGAAACGCTTTATATTATTAATTAATTAATATTATATCAGAACACAGTATATACTGGGATTTCCCAATTAACACTATTGTCTGACCTAGCAATTATAAACTTACATCATCGATCAAGCCAGATTTCAAAGTCCAGTGGAATGCAAAATTTAACTTCATGTCAAACCCTCAAGGGAAGGTGACTGTGATCCTAAATTTCCAAGCACTCATAAAACAAATTCAGATACAAGTTCACAGTAAATTTATATGATATCCTTAAGCGCTGTCTGTCCTAAATTCCTGATTTTATGAACCTATCTAAGGTGTAGTTATTAGAAAAATTAAAGTAACCAAAAAAAAATGTGGGGTTGATAGCAGTGTACCTCTCCAGCTGACATTCTCAACAAAGCTCACCTTACAGGGGCATCAGTCTGCTCAGTCACATTCATCTGCAGCCTCGTGAGCTCTCCAATTGTCTGTGGATTTTTGGATCTCGAAGGGCTGCTGTGGGTCTTCTTTGAAGATGATCTCAAACCAAGGGCCTTCTTCAGCTTACTTGCAGCCGAGGTCAATGATTTCTGCAGAGATGATGATATAGACAGTGGTCTCTCTGGCTTTTCTGCTGCCTTCTCTGATTGAGGTATGTATGTCAGTGTCCATGCTGCAAAGAAGATCTCATATGCTGTCTCCCTTAGATGATCTTCAGAAAGCTGGCACCGCAATTCCCTAAATGGTCTCTCCAGATTTGAGGAGTCTCCAAAACCCCTGTCTTGGACAAGGGCCATAGTATCTGAATACTCCTCTGATCAGACGGTACTCAAATAGGCCACATTCACAGTATAGGACCACATTAAATATACAGAAAAGACTTATAGGTGGTCAAAATATCAATCTTGGATACAGTATTCCCATTGAATGCAAAATTCTTGAGAAAATGCCGCAACCAATTATCATACTTTGGAACACAATTAGGCTTATCAAAATTTGTGGAATTTAAGAAAAGACCCGAGGCAGCACAAAACAAGGAAATGTTGAAGAGGTTATGAATGAATGCTAAATTCACATCCTTTGTCTGTGTAAGAGACCTGGTGTCTCTAACCTCAGAAACTGTTGCAGAATGATGCAAATGTGTTTTGTTTTGATGATTTTGTGTTTTTGTGTTTTTTTTATTTTTTATTATTAGACTGTAGGAATCGGGTAGCACTCTATTTTATTATTTTTATTTATTATTATTAGTCTGTAAGAACTCTTCGTGCCCTTGTTTTGTGACTTCCTTGTTTTTTTGATTTTTTTGTGTTTATGAGGGTTTTTCCAGAAGTTATAAATTTGTTTGCAAATAATACACAATGCTGGAAAGGAAAGAAAGCAATGATAATAATTCTAGAACTAGTTTGCAACACTTCAAAATGCTGGTATTATTGAATACTTGCAAGAAAAACAGATTACAATCATACCCGGAGAAGATAGACCAATAATCATGGCTGCCAAGGAAAAATTACAGTCAAAAAGCACTTCTTAGATAATTTGATTCTCCCCCAGAAAAAACTTTGAAACCCTTGATTTATTTCTGCTGACTAATTGCTGATTTGTCCCACCATTTAATGTTGCTACCAGCAATAAATAACCCAGCCGCCACTAAGCTCAAACACTGTAGAGTTACTATTCACGCGTCACTGTTCACGTGTTATTGTTCACACATTACTGTTCACGCGTCACTGTTCACGAGTTACTGTAGCAGCAACTAAACATTTAAAATCTTGTATAGAATGGCTGCCAAGAAAGAATCTTTAGGTCTGCTGTAGATATCTCTTCCAGCCCTTCAAACCCTAGATGAAATTCCTCACTTTTAAGCACAAATAGAACCTCTGTACGAAGCTCTCCCCAAATGCCAAATTCAATGGATATTTCACCACCTCAAATGGCTGCAACACTGAAGAGTGAACGTTCTCCAATGGCTAACTGATTCAGAAACCCTCGGCTTCCTCTCTCAGGCAAAAAACTCATCAACACCAATGCTCAATCCCATGAATGCCAAAATAACCCTAAGTGAAATATATAATCTCTCTTGAAAAGTTCGAACTTCTTCAAAAAGGCATTTAATAACATTAAAATGTTATTTATTTGCATTCTTTTAATATTTCACTCAAAACTTAGGAATTGGCCATTAATAATTAATTCATTAATTTGGCCCCCTTTTAATGACGTTTTGACCCTCAAGTTATAACTTAATATTATAATCTTTTTTTTAAATAATTAATGTTTATTTAAGCCAAATAAACATTAATATCTCCATGAATACTCATTATCTCTGAGTGCCATCTGAACTGGGAGCTAAGCGTATGGAACTGCATACGACCACACACCTTACTAAAAATAGTAAGGGTCCCCCTCAATGTAATTTTGACTTACTATAAATAGTAAGTAATGATACAGAGCCCTATGAACGCCAAACGAAAGCCAAAGCTGAATGCCACTAAACACTAGAGATGATACAAACCTCAAGAGACCCTCTAACCATCCTCATTAGCCTATGAGGGTCAGAATTATAGGCTAATCTCCTCTGACAATTGATGTCAACTAGAAGGGGACATTACAATCCACCCTTCCCGAAATTGCTTGTCCACAAGCAATCTCGGTTGCCAAAAGAAAATCCTTTGTAAGATCTCTCCACCTGGATCCCATGGGTAGAACTGAGCAATGTCCCTGATATCCTCAAATAGCTCTCGTAATACTAACACTAGAATAACTGATTGAACTTGTTGTCCCCATCCAAACTCACCATCCGGTGTCGTAGGAGTACAAGTCTCAATTGGAAACAACTCGAGGAACTGACAACATTTGCTTCCTAACTTTGCGCAAGGTGAAATGTCATAACCACTGTCAAGTACTTGCGTCGTTGAACTGTGCATCTGAGATAGGTCATGCACATGAGGGTCAAATGTGAAATTGTATGCACTCCTCACTATGTATACCTCAAAAAACTCCTCTGCGAGTCCTGTCTGAAACCTCGATGCACTAGAGGGATCCCAAACACTATAATCAACACTCATCACAAAGTCCAGGTCAAGAGTGGAATCAGCATCTAACCCGAAAAGCGGGTTATCATAAAACAGTGTAGCATCTGCCTCAAACAAGGGGTTGTTCACAAACTGAACAACACCACCATGCTGATTCAAAGCATACAACTCTGAACCACTAGAGTCATCAGCTAACACGAACTCCTTCTGAATCATCTCTTGCTCTATCTTGCTACTCTTCTCTCTACAGAGTGAGATAGAATGGAAGCTCCCATCTATAATGCCCCTCAACACTTGTTTTTTGCCATCAACCTCAAATGACATCTCCATCTTAGGTACATCAAGGGTAAATACTCCCAAGTCTTAGAGCCATTTCATGCCCAAAACTATATTCATCTCACCCATGTTGACCACATAGAAATCAGAATGTAGTTCATAGTTGTTCAACATCAAAGTGAGATTAGTAATCCGCCTAGTGCATGCAAGAGTATATCCATCAGCAACTCAAACTTTGAGTCCATCGAAATCCTCTGCCGGAAGTCTGCATCTGGCCACCAAACCCTCACCAATAAAATTATGTGTTGCTCCAGTATCCAGCATAGCAACACAACGCTATCCATTAACTGTTCCTCTAAACCTAAATGTGGCCTCATCCTGAACATTAGCAAAGAAGGCCATAGGAGCCAAATTCCCATCTGCAGATGTTGTCACATCTTGACGATCCTCTGAAGCTAATTGATTTGAATTTTAATCCTCATAATATACACACATGATGCGGTTTGCTTTGCCCTTAGGTCTCAAAGGGCAATCGTGATCCCTGTTATATGGTTCCTTACACCAGAAGCATAGTTTCTTTTTTCTCAACTCCTCACGTGACTCCTCATCCACCATGGTTGTTGATTTCTTTTTCTTATCAACAGTTTGTTGAGTGTCCTCACTGCTGGTTGAAGGAACATCCTTGTGTGTACTCTTGCTTTTCGGGGCTGCGAACTCCATACTCCTCGCTTTCTTCATTGCCTCCTGCAGTGTTGGTGGATCGAAAGCTTTTATCCACCCTCGTAATGGTTCTGATAAGCCCTCCATAAAGAGTACCACTAGCCTCCTCTCTGAAATGTTTGACACCATCATGGATAATTTCTGAAATTCACTAATATAACTCTCTAGGTTGCCAATCTGCCTAAGCTAGGCCAAATCTCTAAAATAAACTTCTGGATCCTTTTTATCAAAGTGATCCACCAATCTGTCCATGAACTCCTGATAAGTGGTAATACGATCGTGCTGCAGTGTCACCATTCCCTGATACCACCAATCATGGGCTGCTCCTTCTAAATGTAACGTGGCAAACTTGATTGCCTCTTCCTCAGACATAGGTCGAAGTGTCAAGAAAGTGTCTAGCCTGTGAATCCAAGACTGTGCTGTTACCTTGCCACTGCCATCAAAATAGGGTAGGTTGATCTTGCTGGAGGCATGCTTCAAGTCTCTATTTTGGTTTCGAGGCCTATTCCCCTGTCGAGACCTATAATATTCAACTCTCGAATTCACAAATCGATCAAAATGCATGCGCTCGCGCACTTGTGGTGTCAATATATCCCACTCCTCGTTGGCTGCCATAACTGCATCAGCATATAATATGTTCCCAACCTCTTCAACATTCTCCTCAACTTGTTCTCCTCTTAGGAAAGTGGGTCTGGTAGGTCTATTTGCTGTTCGTGAAACAGTCCTGGGTACCCTCTGTGAACCTGCATCACTCCTGTCCTCATCACGATGTGGTGATGGTCTCCTTGGCGTACCTATCCTCTGTATAGCCATGGTCAACTGCTGTAATACATCAGTTACCTGCTGCTGACCTGTTCGCAAATCTCTAAGAGTCTGTCTAACCTCTGCATCTCCCTCCTGAGGATCTCGAGGAATCTCTGTTCTGTCACCCATGCCTGTATCCTGTACAGACGCTCCAGACAAAGAACCAGACTGAACACCTATCAAACTTGTAGCCGTCTCACCTGCCGGAATAAGTGGTGGCTGCCAAGTTTTTCTGTTTTCCCTATGATAATATCTCTTCTCTCTATCACTCTGGTGCATGAACAAAACGGTTTTCAAACCCAACAAGGATGGCAGGAAACTGCTCTGATACCACTGTAGAAACCCTTGTTTCCCCTGTTTCTCGAATCTGACTGTTTTTGGTGTATTTTGATTTTTTTGATGTTTTTGCATGAAATAAGAAATTGCGACTTTGAAAAGAAATACTGAATAAATTCAAATTAAATAACACAACTCCGGAAATGATAGAAATTATTGAATCTCCAGTTGCCAGTCTATTTATTAAACTTCTAAGATGATTACAAATAAGATCCAGGTGCATGCAAGCAAAAAGGCAATGATATTTTTATGAGAAAACCTGGTTATTGCTGCTAGCTGAAAGAATGCGAATAACAGTACGGCTACAATAATGACTGCTTCTCCCTCTGTCTGAAGCTCTGGAAATGGTCCAGATGCTGAGGCGCCTCAATGAATGAAGACCAAAGTTCCAAGTGATAGGCGATTTGCATAAATCCCAAGGACGGCTTGAAAGTGAGAAAGTACAGCCTGCTGCAAATGGTACGGCTGTCAGATCAGCAAGTACAAAGTGTACGGCTTCCTTGTAATCAATGTCCAGACTCAAGAATATGATGCGCCTTGGTTAACAACTGCTTTCTGGATAAAACCCTAACAAAAACTCTGAAGGTAAATAATCTCTGAATGCTTTGTAATTTCTTCTGAATGAAGAAATCCCTCTGCCTGACAATAAATCGGATGATATTTCACACCCTCTGAATCGCTTTCACTGGAGATGGCTCGTTCCCCAATGCTCTGAGACTGAAACCCTTGGCTTCCGTGCTCTGGTCAAGACTTGATCAATTTTCAATTCACAATAACATAATGGCTCGATTTTCCAAGCAAAGCCTTATACTCTTGAAAAGTGCGAATTCCTTCAATTAGGTTTTCATTAAAATAAATTCGAACTTTTTATTTTAATATTTCAATAGTCTCTGATCAAATTTTAATTATAAAATATAATTAAAATGGCCCCTTCCATGATGGGCAACCCCTTCAGCCAAAATCACTTAAGTTATAATATTTAAAATATTATAACTTTATAATATAAGCTCCAATAATTAATATTTAATTAAATCAATTAAATATTAATATCTCTCTCAATATTCACCCGATGCACGAACCGTCTGAAGCTGACGAATAAGGAAGTGATTCTGCACGTGATCAATCCATACTGCTAAAAATAGCAGGGGTGCCTCGCTGAGTGCCGAATACTGCTAAAAATAGCAACTCAGGCAAAAAGTGTCTGAATGAGCCCGAACGAAAGCCAACTGGTGAAAATACTGACAAATGAAGCCAAGCCAAGCCAAGCTCCATCAAGACCCTCTATCCATCCTATCAGCCTACGAGGGTCGCATAATAGGCTAATCATGTGCTCTGAGAGATGTCAACTAGAAGGGGACATGACAAGTTCCCTCTTCCAATTCAATGACATGCTCAAATCCTCAGTCTGGAGGTCTACCTCGAGGGATCTCACCAAAGACTAAACTATGCTTATCGAGTATGGGCTGGATATCTCTGTGATAGGGAGTACTGTCCTCAATATATGTCTTAGATGATATTAAGCACTCTGCTGCCCAAGCTATGTCCCCATCTCTAATGATGCTGTCCAGCCTCTTAGCCGACATGATCTTGGAAGTTCCATTCATCATCCCTCTCAATACCACCTTCTTGCCTTTTGCCTTGAACTTCAGCTCCATAGTTTGGAAGTTCTATGAATACTTGCCCAATGTGTTTAATCACTGTACCCCCAAGATGACATTGGTGTCTACAATGTCCATTGCATAGAAATCATTTGTAATTGTATAGTTACTAGGGCAATGCTCAATCGAGGAATCTTCTTAGTACATGTCATATTAAACCCATTAGGCATAACCACATTAAAGCCCTCAGAATCCTGTGCTGGTAATCCGCTCTTAGCCACTAATGCAAAATCAATAAAATTATGGGTTGCCCCACTATGAATCAATACTGTAATACGTTGACCTTGCAATACACCTCCTACTTTGAAGGAATTATACTATGGTGTACCTAAAAGGGTGGTAGTGGTGTGTCCTTTTCCCTTATCTGCTGCAACTCCCTCTAGGGCAATAGACTCCTCATCAGAGTCATCCTGTGTCCCACCTATATCTATTGCACCATCCTCCTCTTCTTGCCCATCTGAGACTACCTCGATGTAGTGTACCTTTCTTTTTCCCAAACATCTATGTCCAATCTCCCAAGGCTCCTTGCAATTGAAACATAGTTTCTTCTTTTGAAGTTCATTACGAACCTCATCATCCATGCGAGGTCTTCTAGTCTCCTGCTTCTAAAATGGCTTCTTGAAATCTTTCTTAGGTTGGAATGGTTTAAGTGGGAATTTGATTTTTGGGGTAGCACTCTCCATGTTCCTAGCCCTTTTTGTCTCATCCTTTAGGGTGTTAGGATCAAACGCTTTGGTCCATCCATGAAGTGACTCTGCTAACCCCTCGATAAACAATATTATCAATCTGTGTTCGAAGACATCTGTAACCATAACCGACAACTTTTAAAACTTTGAAATATAATCATCAATCGATCCCACCTGTTTTTGATGTGCCAACTCTCTCAAATGTAGTTCCGTGTCCTTCGTATCAAACCTATCTATTAAATTAATTAAATAACATTATCCTTATAATATATTGGGACAAATATTATTAATTAACTAAATTAAAATATTCCCTTTTACTTCATAATTAGCCCATGGGAATAATTAGGCTAATTAACTTCATCCTGGATCACGCCTTAGGGAACATTACATGATGTTTATTTCTTTGGTTATACTTAGTATTTTTTTTAATAATGGCTATAAGCTTGTGATCTTAATTTCTGTAAGTGGTAAAGATTTCAATGTTATCAGATTTCCACAATCCATATTACTTTCAATTTTTCCGTTTCTAGATTTGATTGTGTGCAAGTTTTTGCATCAAATGAAAAAAGTTTTGAATCACACTCCATGATCCATCATTAGGATAGAGAGCTCAAGGAGATGTAAAATGGTTAGTTGCAGACTCAAATTTTCTTGAAAGGAGAGGTGAGAGGATGGCAAGAGAGGGAGGGAGTGACAAGGGCTGAAGGAGGCACACAACACGAGGAGACCACCCAAAAAATAATTAAAAACAAATTTCATAATGAAAAGGATAAGTAATAAATATAAAGAAACCCATGAATGAGGCAAATATTTTGTACATATGTAAAATACATATATTTAAGAATTATATACCAATACAAATATGAATGAGATATATATTTACCAGATACATGTGTTTAATAATGCATAAACTTAAAAATGTAGAACCATTAATTTAATTTATTAATTAATATGTATTTAATTATTATTAAATATACATTGTAAATAGGATTTTTATAGTTATTATCATTGTATTTAATTATACATTTGTTTATCTAACTTGGTAATTTTAATAAACAATTAATGTATGTACATTGATGAGATAATTATATATAGTATACAAATATAGATCATATGCAATTAATAGAGAGGATATATATATATATTTCCTCTCTATTAATTGCATGATTAATTATACAGAGGTTAATAATTAATGTATATGATATAAATTATTAATATACGATGAATTACGAAAATAAATGTTTATTAATTAATATATATTTTTATCTATTAAGTTTTAAGAAAATGAAGCAAAATCTTGCACACAATCAAATCCAGAAACAATAAAATTGAAAGATAAAGATTTCAATTACTATTGACTCATTCGAAGTTGAAGCACATAACGCAAAATATTTTATTATATCACAAGTTATGGCACATGATGGCATAGGCAAGGTGGGGTGAAATTTAATTTTTTCTAAGGCATTAGATTTGTTAAGGCTATGTTTTGCTGTGGTGATACGGATACATATTGATCACTATAGAAACTTGTTTCAATCTTTGAACACTCACAAGGAGGTTTATGAATGAGTGTTAACTACAAGATGGTTGACTTTGTTGTGAAGCTGATTATAGATTACATACTCTCCGATTACTCTCCGAGTAGCCGAGTAATCTCCAAAAAATTTGCATGCCGAGTAATTTCTACTTTTACTCTCGGGCAGTATGCAGATGGATTTTCTCCTGTCAAATTATCAATTAATTGCCAGTAGCTCGCAAAAAACCCACAAACTTGGCAAGTTTGTGTGTGTATATGCATGCAAACTTGCTATCCTGTGTATGTTTATAGATATGTATGTGTGCACAGTGCAGTCTTGGACTCTTGAGTATACACATACATAAATATCCACACACATTTGCCGAGTATTTGTCGAGTATTTGCTGAGTATTTCCCGAGTTTTTCCTGAGTCAAAATTTTTGGGCTTGCCGAGTACTCTCCGATTCCAAGTATGTAAACTATGCTGATTACAATAAACATAGAAAAATGATGATGCCATATTGGAATAATTTTATTGGATTAAAGTTTTGAAAATATCCAAAGGATATGAAGGCCTCCAAAATGAAGGTTTTGGAGAACAGGCACACTGTGGGAGTAACAATCAACATATTGCTTCTATTATACGAAATCTTCTTGGAGTGTTCCATATAGCCAATAAGTTGGACGAGGTAGGCTTCAGTGACCTAGTGGATTGACTGAAGAAGCACGTTCTCATGCTTGTTGAGGAAAGAAAGCCAGTCTTTTTAGAAGAACAAGTTTTGTTATTCATTAGAGCAAAAGCATAGGGAAAAAGTGTTGGTGACTGTTTGCCACAATAACAACAAGAGAAATTGGCCTATAATGAGGATTTAGATTGTGCTTCTTTGGGAAGCGGCAAGAAGCAAGCAAAGGAGACTTGTTTCATTATACAACAAAGGATAGATGAGAGTTAGTTGCTATAGATCTCAAAGATAATCATTGATCTAAATTTAGATTACTTGAATTATTAACTCACTATAATTCATGCTGTATCCTTAATTTATAGACTCTTAGAAGTTTTTGATATTTAATCATTTCTGTGCCTAACAGCATTCAAAATCTGGTAATATAGGTTAACTAAGCCTTGTGATTAGATAAGATATTCATGTATCTATTGAACATGAGGTCTGAGAACTATCTGGGTTTAATCAGAGAAGCTTAGTGAAAGTTTTCCCACGGCCAGTTTTGGTTCATGGTTTGGATTATTCCAGAGGCAATACCTAATTGACATACTTGGCCGTGGACAAAATCATACATGCCATATTTAGCGATACCCAAAACTGTACATGTCACTTTTGGCCATGGCTGAAACTGTCCAACATGAGACAAAAGGAGAATCAAGCAGCACAGATTGGAATGGATATTGTCCATTGGTTCACTTGGTTGATAGTAGTTAGAACTATAGCATGTTGAAATTTGAGCATGTCTTGGTTAGAAGAGCGCCTCAAGTGGAATGTGAAGAGTCATTTGAGAGTTATAAATCAGTTGCAGAGCAGAAAGGAGGGCGAAGACATCAGAGAATAGATTATTGGAGATTCAGAAAAAGGGAAATATGTGCCTGGTTGTATGCCATTCTATTTTTACTAAATCCCTCCAACCCTCTTCTGTACCCGAGTAATACAAATATGATCCTGAATCTGGGCCACAATCTCTTTGCAAATGTACCAAATCCTTTAAAATCTTGTGGTGTTACTGAGAAATGTACTGGAAATCCTGATAGGTTTACAAATATTTTTGGGAGGCAGGAACTTCAAATTAAAAGAAAAGCTCTATAAACATGAAATATGTGCACACAAATCTGGTTCTGGCCAGAATTAATTAATGTAACATAATTTTAGCTTAAGGTCATTTCAAATTTTATTGATGATCATTGATTATATTCAACATTGATATTATTAATTTTCTTTAGATATTTTTATTTTATGTAATGAATCTTTCCAAGATGAATCCGACCAAGGGTTCTAACAAAATTTGCATTTTACGTACCTGAAGTCTTACTTGTGCCTTTATAAATTTCCAATAACTTAGATACCGTTGACTTGTGAGATTGTAACCTTGCATTTCTTCTTGATAGTGGAATGGAGACGTATCCCGATTTATTTGTAGTGCACGCTGGGTTTATGTATGGTAAGTTCGTTTGCAAAATCTCTTGTATGTGCTGATATAGTTTTCCTTGTTTGTGTTCAATTCCTTTTAGGTTAATGTTTTATGAATGTAATATGCTCTCTCTATGAAGAAATGTGCACAGGCATGGCATTAAATCTGCACACAGTTCTACAGAACAGTGATAAGATTAGATAAGATGCGTGTTTATTAATTACATATAGGTTTAAGCTTGCTATTTATGGGTCAGACATCATGCAAGTGGTTGCAAGGTGCGACATGATAATCTAAAGAAGATGGAAATTGTTTTATGTGTTGGACCTGAAAATTTTGCTGGAGGATGATTATCTGTGTGATGATAAAGTTTCTTTCACAACAATTCTCTCCAGCATTCCCACAAAGGATGGGTGTAATGTCCCCGACTTCCAATAGTCACCACTAAGTAATTTAATTAATTAAATATTAAATTGTCCTAAAATGATATTTTTGGACATTTATATATAATTAATTAATTAAATGTTAAAAGTGGCTTTATTAAATAATAATATGCACAAATATTAAATGAAGTTATTTTACAAAAGCAAAAATAATTAAGCGGTGAGGTATAAAAGGCCAGGTTAGAAGGGAATTAATCATCTTGGAAAATTTATTATTAGGAGCAAATTTGAGAGCACAACTTTCAAGAACTTCGAGGATGGAAACCTTTGAGCAGGTGGGTTGGACAAAAACCCAATTCATGTATTGGGTGGGGCGTTCATAGGTTGGCTTATTGGCGAGAAATTTGTGAAGTCTTCTATGAAGACAAATTTCTGAGTTTTATTTGATTTCCATTTTAAAGTTTTCATGGTAAATGTGTTCAGTGGAATTTATAGGAGAAATTGCAGACATGTCTGTTAATTATATATGGTCACGATTTGGTCTGAGAGCAATATTATTATCCTATTCTGAGGGGGTCAACTATGATAATATTCAAATTATCAGTACCTATGCCTGTATATGTATTGCTGCTTATTCATACCTTGAGGGGGTTGATACTGACAGATATAGCACTGCCATATCAAGCCCGAGTCTATACCGGCAGATAATTCATTTCCGTATCAATCCAAAGTTCCGCCACCTTTTCTAGCTGCCATATTACATGTTACATGGTTAAGGATTTTCAAATGAATCGGATAGCATATTGTGGGTCCCGTATGCCTAAAGAGAGATACCGCAGGCATTAAATTAAATTATAATGGAGAACTAGAGACGTGGAAGATTAAAATATTGAACCGCAGCCTGTTTGGAAGGTCTTTTACTGACACTAAGACTCTTAAAGGTGATCGACCTGTCTTTTTTTGTAACCTTTGGAAAGTTTACAATATTCCAGCGCCATTTGAAAGGAGTTTGAAATCATTTAAGACTCTAGAGTCCTATTGCAGTTTTTGGGAAACAATTGGGAGCTTACAGCAGTCTGCAGTATATTACCAATTGCCACTCACATAATCTGCCAAGCTGGAATTTGACCCAGTTGACAAGATTCAGCTGTTCATAAAACATTAATTCAGAAATATGTATTGGTTTGCTATTCTGGCAAGTGTTTGACGGAATGTCTGAGCACTGAAAGCTGAAAAATTTGCAAGTTTATAAAATTATTTGGTAGGGCATCTTCAATGTGGGGTGCTTGGATACTAGTACCACAAGACATGATCTTTTGGAGAAATTTCCTTTGCAACTTCCAACCTTAATTTGACAAAAGGAAATCCAAAATATGACAGATATTTCAATATCCCCACTGAAATGGAGACCAAGAATGATTGATAATAGAAGGGTGGCTATTTGGTTTATTAGTGTAACTGAAGTGCTCAATGTATACATTTTATTGAAGTTTTCTATCATAGAAGCATATAGTGATTTTGAGTGGAGAAGCTGAGTTTGTTCAACAATGTCAATAGTGTATGTCTGCAGTGTTGTAAATTTTAGTACTCCTAATGGCCAATCTTAAACAGATAGTTAAAGGTCTTTTGCCCTGAAAAGTCAATAGCTTCAGTGGAATTGTTTGTTATATCATAATTCTCTCTGCAAATGTTCTCTCTTATATCAAACAATCAGTCCATTGGATTAGTACAGTCCATGCTGCTACTGACACTATTCTTTAATATGAAATACTGTATATTTGAGGTGCAATAGTAAAACCATCATTTCCATTAGGCTTTTCTGTGGATATTTTATAAAACTATCCTATAAAGAGTTACTACATATAAATTTATAAACAGGAAAAATGGGCGATCATTATGTGAAATGTGTTTTCCTTTATATGTTTGCAGGTAAAATGTTATTTGATGAATACTCATGCTGAGACGCATTCGAGTTACACTCTTGAAGTTTTACATGTGTTCAAAGTTTCAAGAGATGGTGAATGTGATCACTTTGAAAAGGTATATTACAATCTGAACATGTACTGTGTATTTTATTAAGTTATTTCATTTTTCTGAGCCTTCCGTTTTCCAAGATATTGTTTTGCACATCATTCCTAACAAACATTGTGAAAAATTTTGAAGTATATTTCTGGGTTCATATCTTGTAATCATTGTTGAATGCATATGGTTGGGTATATTTCAATTAACTAATTCATTTTTGTTTGCTATCCTTGTGACAGTTTAGTTCTGTAAAAAATAGGATGCTTTTATGGCATGGTTCAAGATTAACAAATTGGACTGGTATTCTTTCCCAAGGTAAGCAATCACATAAGTGTTTCAACCTTTAACTGATTTACCATTTTCAGAAGCATGTTTTTGTTTTTTTTCTTCTGAATTGAATATTTAAAATCATGAGCCATATTTTTTCCATTAGCATGGGAAGCCAATCTTTTTAAAATTACTTAATGAAGATCACCATGAATATTGTTCTATATATTTGGAAAACACACCTTTTCTCGTTCTCTAGCTTTTTATTTTGCTAATGGAATCTATTCATTGAGATATTGTCTAAAATAAGTTGGACATGTGTAATGTTCCCCTTGTGAGTTAGCCGGTTGTCAAGTATTAGCCTATACATTAGGTTCTTGTAGGCTAATCAGATGATTCAAAGAGCTTGCAGTTCTTGGAGTAGCAGAGTTCGGCATCATTCCATGTTAGTTGAGGTGATATTCCCAAGGTGTTTCCGAAAGGTCAGGTGGAAGAAATGAAATAAACGCCTAAGTTATTATAAAATAATGAGTTCACTTAAGTATTTATTAAAATATTTAAAGTTACTTATTTGGTAACTAAGCAGGAGCAAATTTAAAAAGGGATTATTTGAATGCCCTTTTGGGAAAATTAACGGGAGACATAAGGAATGAACTAAATATTATTATATTTTTTTATTTTCAAAAGGCATTGGAGTTTGGGAAAGAATAAAATAATAATATTGAGGTCATTTTGGTATATGAGAATTATTGTCTTGGGATATTGTGTAGAGAAGTACATCAAGAACTTCCTAAGGATGAAAACTCTCAAGGAGAATATCAGTTGTAGCGGTGAGAGATCCACCTTGGTTGATGGCTGATCGATTTATTCAAAATTGGTGCCGGTGATTAATGGTTCAATGAATAGGTTTGAGTATGGGGTTTACTTATACAATTTTCCATTAAATTAAAAATGGAGACAAGTTACAGTTTTTAGAAGGTTCAATAATTTGTTATGTCTTGCTATCAAGACAGTTATTATAGGAAGCTTTGGACTGAGGCGACTACAGGATAGTAAAGGCATGCCTAAAAATTAGTGATAGACGGGAAGTAATAAATTATGGTCAGGTGTGTGAAATCTAGTAATTTTAAAATTCTGTTGGTTGGGTGTAATGTTTCCTTGCTGTTCAATTGATCAAATCATTGATTGCTAGTTTGGCGTGGAATTAAATGTTCAAGCATTGGCTGCGCATAAATAATTGATTAAATGAGGCTTCTAATTGTAAGATATTCCTGGGCGGATTTATATTTCAGAAAAGACAAAACTGGCGTAGCAATTCTTTGATACTGCCGCTCCTATCTTATATTCCAGATAGGGCAAAAATGGCGTAGCAAATACCTTTACAGGCCCGCATCTGTCTAAAGTTTAAACCCAATCACGAGGATTACGTGGTGAACACGACAAGTTTGAAGGAGCCTTAAACGAACAAAAGGTTGTAGGTCCAATGTTCTTCATAAAACATCTTCATTTGAGCCGCGATCCTTTAAGGAAGTCGTTGGAAGTTTGTAACTCTGTACAACCTGACAATGATTATTATTAAAAATGCTGAAGCAACTGGGACTATTTAATAAGGAATTAAGTGGACAAGAGGCAGCACTAAGTTCATGTTACTAGCTGAACTAAATTCTTGAGCAGCCGAACCAATCTTGGGAAGGCCCTGTTCAAATTGATGATGACTAATGAAGCTGCATTTGCTTAGTACAGGTCAGAAAATTAATAATATGAAACTCTTCTTGAATTCTGTAGTTTCAAACAACAGATTGTAGTATTCAATCTTTCCTTTGGGTGATGTATGAAGTTGTGTGTAAACTGTTTGAAATAATGTTTCAACATTCTATGTATGTTTAAGAAGTTCGAAGGAAGAAGTTATGCATTAAACTGCTCAAATGCATTCTCCAACTTGGTGTTTATATTTGTTTGAGAAAATACATTAACGGTCAGATTTTTGAAAAGAGCACAGTTTGCTTTTTTTTTTCAAAATACAAATTTGGTAGGGGATCTTATAACATGGAAAACAAGTGGGTGTAATCATTTTTTAGTAAATGATAATGAAAACATGTGTGCAGGCCATCATTCTAGATAACTGATAAACATTTCCAGCGGTTGTCCATATGTCTCAGCGGATGGTGATGTACCAATATGTTGTTTTGAAGTCCATTTATCATGTATTAAGTTATTAATTTTTTTGTTATAATGTTATTTGTATCAAGGAAATTTAATGTTAGACATGATCAACATAGCATCACATGTTATGATTTGTATTGTTAAATCACCACAGCTGTCTGCATGGAAGCCATGTTCATAATTTGGGTGAAAAATGAGAAACAAGTGACATAGGATTCTGTCCAAGAAATATCTCAAGAATATAGAGCATCCTTACACACAATTTCAGAATTATGATCATTTAAGGTTAGCGAGAGAGTGGATCAATATTGATTCACTCCTAAACAATTTATTAGTTTGTGTGGTAATTAGTGGATTTTAAAATAAATTAATAAATTGGGAGTTCTTTTTTGCTACAACGGTGATATGGGGGGCTATAAAAATATAGTTTAAGAATGATCAAGGAGATCCCCCCTCAATCTAGCCACCACATGTATAACTACTCATGGCAGAGTTTAATATCATATTGTGTTCTCCTTTATTATTACTTACTATTATTTCTTAATTTATGAACACTCTCCAAATCTATCATCTGTTGCCTTGCGTGTAGTCTCCACCGTCATTGTCCTTGATTTAATTCTTTGATTATTCAATTTCATAAATGTGGCCTACAATCATGTGCAGATTGACCAAACCACAATGCTTGAAGATTGGCATATAATATTTTATAACTTAGAAACCTAAATTGATATATAACATGACATATGATTATGTAAAGTTAATATTAATTGTTTGATTTAAGGTTGTCTTTTGGCTGTCTATAATTCTATTAGATGCTTTTGGAATCAACTGCTTAGGATAATTAGTGTTTGAAGGTTCAGATGTCTTTAGTGGATCCACCTTTGGGGGTAGGAAGGTTGAGACCACTTTTTGAGGTAACCAAAGTCATTGAAGTTCCATAAATAACCTTGTAATATTGTGAATGGAGGGGGAGGTTCAACAAAGAAAGGGGATTTGGCTGACACAAGAGACTATAAAATACAAAAATGATATATATATATATACACATTGTTGCAAGATTCCTACCAATTAATTAGTAAATTTATTTATTATTGGTCTTAGGTTCAATAATTAACCAATTAATATATAAATTGATTAATTGCAAAACTCTTTCTTTGATGACTAATTAATCAATTAAATAGTAATTAATTAATTAATTATAGGTAGTTATTCGTAACTACCCATGGAATTGCAGTTTCTAGTAGCTGCTATTGTGTACAATAGAGTCCCATGCATGGCTTATATTATGATTGCCATCCCTCTTTAGATTGCATGGCCTCTTTTTGATATCTATTTCTTCTTAAATTATCCAATCTTCCCACCACCCTTTTGAGGTGAATATTTATTATCTTTGTTTTGTTGATGCTGATAAGCTGACAGGTCTTGTTTTTGCTTTTTGCTAATGTCAATTGTTTAATGTTGTCAGTTGCGACATTATAATTCTTGTGTGCATTTTTTGATTCTCGTTCGAAAGATTTTCTAACCTCACCAATACCTAGAATGCCATATGAATATGGTATTTCATATACACCTTTCTTGAACTTTAGATCTCAGACTCATAGTAGTCCTTTACACTTGTAAGGGCATTTGTAATGGTTTTAACTAGTTTGAGGCATGTTCTACTTCTATTTCTTTTAAGGATCCTAGCAAGTTTTTCCATAGTATCTTTGACACATTGCAAGAAATATCTTTCAGCCTCTATGTTTATGTCATAATGTAGGGGTCTCCTACTCATTTTGGATTTCTCTTATGCCCTTTTTAATTTTCCAATCTTGGTACTCTTTTCTATTGGTTGCCTTGTTAAGTTGTTTTTCTTCCTTTTGCAAGTTTTCAAGATCTAAAATCACTCGGGCTATTGTAAATAGTGTTCTCAATAGCTTGTCCTTTTTGTGATGAGCGATGATGGGAGAATGCCCTTATATAAACATTTGTGTGAGTTATCTTATTGTAAATTTGTTTATAGATTGATTCATTTGCTCTTCTAGCTACTGTTGATGTTGTAGCTTCAGGCTACATACTTCCGCCTTGCTTGTTGAACGATAAATTTCATATAGCCTAACGACTATTTATTTATTGCATTTATTAAAGTGAAGAGGCGCTTCACTTGGCAACATATTATAATTCATTTGGGCCGACTTCCTTAATGTGGCCGACCTATTTAATTATTGCTATTTCTTTATGAGGCCGACCTCATGAAGAGTCACATTGTTTTGTATAAATACAAGGTGATGATCTCTCATTTGATCATCAAGTTCATTCATTCATATTCACACTCCTAGAAGAAGTTCACACTTGAGCAACAGATCATCATCTTGAGCAGCAGATCATCGTATTGATGCAGCAGATCGAATTCAAGGAGAAACATATTTATTTTGTATCTTCGCATCTAGGAGAGATGCTTTTATTCATTGTATCAAATTCGGCCTTGTGTTGGGCCTGAGTTGTAAGCAGATTTTTTCTCTTATTCCTTGAATATATAAGTGATATATTTGCTGGGTTTTTCTCCCTTGAGTAGGAGGGTTTTCCTAGGGTATCTTGTGGTGTTCATTGTCTTTTGTGTTGCATTTTTTGATTGCTTTCATTTCTGATCCTAAAACTAACATGGTATCAGAGCTAGGTTTATGTGAAGATCTGATCAGATTTGTTAAGCAGTCTTTATGGTGGCCATGAAAGACATTGCCCCTGAGATGGCTAAGCAATAGCTTAAATCATTGATTCTGATAGATGATTTTGCACTTGGTTGACATTCATAAGTCGAATTTGGATCAAAGTGGCTGGTGCAACAAACTCTTACAGTTGGGAATCGTGTATACTATAGGGTAGGTGATGGAGAACAGTTATGTGCGTTGAATGAATTCATCGAACTTGTGGATACTAGAGATTCGTTATTGAGCGAAGCTTAGAAGGATGCCGCCAATGAGAATGGAGTGTTGGTGTCACACTAAAAACAAAAAACGTTTTTTAATTCTTGGCACAAGCATTATTGAGGGCGTCTACAGATTTCACTTTGCATCGCATAATTATGAAGATTAAAATCTTTTGATGCCGTGAGTGAAGATTACATCGTCTATTTTCATTTGAAGTTGAGTATATGTGGTGCTTAGTGCAGATCTGATAGCTATACTTCATTGTCTTGAACATATGTTGTGCCTTGTATGTGTTGTCTATGCGATTTCGAGTCACTATGTAAGCTACTATGAGTTGAGTGTAGCACAAAATTGTTTTATGTATTTCAGTTGGGTATATGAGTAATAGGTGGCTGCACAAAAAACTGATTTTTGATAAATTCAGTCATTGTCACATGTTTGAATCTTCATAAATTGTATAAGGTGTGTGGAATTCATACTTTGAAGAGGCAGAAATTTTTAGCGCTAAGTCAGTAATTTGATCTTGTATATGCAGGACGTAACTACAGGAAGGAACAGAGACAACTCTAGCATGTATTCTTAAGTTGCCTGGTCAAATTCGTGGCTATGATGATGTGATGCTCTCAATATATTTATCAGGACATGGTGATATGACTGGTGCTATCCTTCATGCTGTGAAAAGCTTCTTTATGTGCCCATTGTGAAGTTAAGCCTTCATCATCAAAATTCTTGAGTTATTTGTGCACGGGCTGGATATTACACAAAGCTGCTTATTTATACTCTGCTCAAGGAAGAAGCTATTGAGCAACTGAGGATAGCCTTGGAGAAGTACCTTCGCCGGTTGGCTACTCACCCAGTCATTAAGAAGAGAAACCAGAGGGAAAGATATGGAGATCAAAATCTGGAAAGGCATCACTAGCTGATGTTTGTAATAAAAAGATAAGTATTTTTTGTTTCTACTCTTGAAATAATGTTCATGAATTTCTTATGTAGTTAATTCATGCTATAACATTGGGATAGTAAATCATGTATGCTTCTAGCATTGGTATTTCTCTTCGAGATAGTTGAGTTCTATGAACTTTTAGTAATCTCTCTCTATAATGCTTCCAGGACGGATCGAGAAGCAAGAGGGTGATCAAAGATCACATAGAGAGGAAGAGCTTGAGGCATCCTGTGAGGAAGTCATACCGACTGGAGAAATGATCAAGCATGGAGTCATAACTTGCAGCCATGGGACTGAGTCGGTGGTTGAAGATATCTCTAAAAGAGGAAGAACCTATTCAGGTTGTCATTGTGATTAGTTTCTTCGAAGAGGAGGAATTAACCTTTAGAGGGAGTCTGACAAACCAACAGAGGCAACCTTGGACGAGGAGATCAAGAGGTTGATGCAAGAACTTGGAGATTCAAAAGGAGTCTCATGTTTGCGGATTGAAGAAGGCTTTGTATGGCCTTAACCATGCTCCTTGTGCTTGATATGAGAGGATTGATCGATACCTGACGAGCTTGGGTTCCTCCAAGAATGATGCTGATTCTAACCTGTACTTCAAGATAGTTAATGGTGAGGCATTAATCTTGGTTCTTTATGTTGATGATCTATTTCTTACTGGAGAAGAACATCTCATTATCAAATGTAAGGAGTTAGCTTTTGAATTTGAGATGAAGGATCTTAGATAAATACATTACTTCCTAGGATTAGAAGTATGGCAGAGGCCTAATGAGATCATTCTAAGTGAAGGGAAGTATACTATAGACATCTTGAAGAGATTTGGTATGATGGATTGCAAATGCATGTTTACACCGATGGAAACTAATTTGAAGAAGTTGAGTGAGTCTGCAACTAGTTCGGATTTGGTGGATCCTACTATGTATAGGCAGTTGATTGGATCATTGATGTATCTAGTCACTACTAGACTAGATATTTGCTATGCAGTGGTTGCACTTAGTCAGTTCATGTGTGAACCAAGGCAAATACACCTAGTTGCAACAAAGCATATCCTGAGATACTTGCGTGGTACAGTTGGATATGGCTTGAGATATTCTTCTGGTGTGGACTTGAAGCTGCATGGTTATACCGATTCTGATTGGGCAGGATGTGTTGCTGATCGGAAGAGCACCGTTGGATGTTGCTTCAGTTTTAGGTCTGCGATGATCTCTTGGTGAAGCAGGAAGCAGTCTTTAGTGGCACTGAGCGTCGTAGAGGCCAAGTACATTGCAACATGTGTGGCAACTCGAGAAGCAGTGTGGCTTCGAAAGCTCTTTGTAGGATTGTTTGGACAATCATTTGAGCCAACTGTCATCCATTGTAATAATCAAAGCTGTGTGAAGCTTTTTGTCAATCCAGTGTTTCATGACAGAACAAAACATGTTGAGATCAAATACCACTATATCAAAGATATGGTATTGAGGAAAGCTATCCAGTTGAGATACATTTGTACCGATGAGCAGACGATTGATATTCTTATCAAGCCTCTCTCCAAAGTGAAGTTTGTGCACTTCTGAGACAATCTTGGAGTTATGGAGAATGCAGCCCTAGCTGAGAGGGAGACTCAGCTTCAATGATCTTGTGTGATTTGCTCTAATGCATTTTTCTCTATTAGAGAAATTTGAGGTGAAAGTCCTTATTTCCACCCTTTGGGAGTAGCCATGGTGAACGTCATGATGATATGACGACATCACGTTGAGTGATTTCGTGATGGGCACTTGTGCACATATGCTTGCCAATATGGGAGTAACCATGATGGTTGATATCATGTTGAGTGACTCCGTGATGTGTTCCTTTCCACATATGGGAGTAGCCATTGTGGGTGTCATGTTGAGAGATTCATGACCTTGTGTATTAGAAGTATTCCTCCCTAGCTAAGAGGGAGTGTTGATGTTGTAGCTTCAGGCTACATACTTCCGCCTTGCTTGTTGAACAATAAATTTCATATAGCCTAACGGCTATTTATTTATTGCATTTACTAAAGTGAAGAGGTGCTTCACTTGGCAACATATTATAATTCATTTGGGACGACTTCCTTAATGTGGCCGACCTATTTAATTATTGCTATTTCTTTATGAGGCCGACCTCATGAAGAGTCACATTGTTTTGTATAAATACAAGGTGATGATCTCTCATTTGAACATCAAGTTCATTCATTCATATTCGCACTCCTAGAAGAAGTTCACACTTGAGCATCAGATCATCATATTGATGCAGCAGATCGAATTCAAGGAGAAACATATTCATTTTGTATCTTCGCATCTAGGAGAGGTGCTTTTATTCATTGTATCAAATTCGGCCTTGTGTTGGGCCTGAGTTGTAAGTAGATTTTTTCTCTTATTCCTTGAATATATAAGTGATATATTTGTTGGGTTTTCCACCCTCGAGTAGGAGGGTTTTCCTAGGGTATCTTGTGGTGTTCATTGTCTTATGTGTTGCATTTTCTGATTGCTTTCATTTCTGATCCTAAAACTAACAGCTACAAGTACATCAATGATCTAAAGACATGATTCTCTTTATCTTCATTGTGAACTATATGTGATCCAATTGTGCATTGATTTGTGTTAAGAAATTGTTTGATGCATCCAAGCCATGAGACCATCTTTTATTAGTTTCATCAACAACTCCATACCACAACTTCAGCCTCAAGTTTGGGAATGTAGTTGTACTTTTCTAAAATATTTCTATGAATAAGTTAGCTAGATTGATAAAAGAAGAGAGCCAATGGCCACCCATTTTGTCTATTTCAAACCGTCACTTTGGAAGTTGAATTAAGTTAATCTAAGGAAGAGTTAGACCAACTTTGTTGTTTTGGAGTTTTAGCTTTCGTCACGTTATCATCTCATCACCTAATCTAAATGAATCTTAAAGAAGAAGGAAATTAAATCAAAACTATTTGAAAAGTCTTTTCCCTCAAGTTTAAGGTCACACAAAATGTTGATAGAATCCAATCCATGTCTTCAATGAAAAATTTAGTTTTACCTTTAAGTGTTTGTACTTTATTAACTAAGTAGTTGGCTACATCTTAGGTTAGTGAGTGAAGAGTATTTGTGGAGTTTCAAGGGTGTCATGTTTGTGCATCTTAGGTGCACCATAAATATAAGGTATATTTGGGTCTCTAGGTATGAATTTTCTTTGTGTCTTGTTGCTTGTGGACTTATTGATTATATTTGTTGCATCTCTCTTGATCAAGTCTTGAAAAGATCCACTTGTGCCTCCTATAGCTGCCACTATTATTCAAATGGTCTCTCATCTTATCTAGGTAAATTTTCATGTGCTTTTTTCATTGACATTACTCTCGTTTGGTTTTAGCAAAATGATCCCTTTATTCTTATTGGTATCTTTTAGTGCTTGATTATTTTCTTTCAAGATATTACTCTTCAATGGTTTTACCTTTCATGGAGCCATAGAGCAGTCATTTTTGGTTTCATCATTTGGTTGTAGTGGAAGCCCTCCAATTGTACTGTCTATGTTTGTCATAAGTTTTCATATGGAATATTATATGGTACTATGGTATATGTGAAGCTTGTTCGTATAAGTAGGGTTGGAGTATCAAGAATAAAATAAGTTTTGTACTTGGCCATTTGGAACATTATTGGTCTTTTTTTCTCATTCAAATGCATTCAAATCAAATAAATTACGTGAAATCCATCCATTATCATCAAAATGCAGGTACAAATCAAGAACAAAGGAAAATGGAGGAGTTTTAGGGCTGAAAAGTGAAATTGTATGAAAGTGCTAAATCTTCTCTAAGTTGTGTCAAAATGCTCGAAACTCAAGTTTGTCCAATTTAGATGAAGATTCATGAGTGAAATGAGTTTTTTGTTTTAAGTTTTCTAGTGCAATCAAATTTTGGAAAAAATCATTTGGGCTCAAAGTGGCAAAGATGCTTTGTTGATGTGTCATGCCAAACAAAAGAGCAAAGTGAAATTGTTAAATAAAAGAAATATGGTAAAGGGTTGTCTTGATGAATGATGTACACAAAAATTCAAAATGGCACTTTTGGTAAAGTGCCAAGAATGATGCCAAATTGGTTTTTGAGATGCTTCAAAATAGCTTAAGCAGTGTTCCACGAGGATGCGTCCCACCCTAAATCTAGGCGTTTCGGAGATTGAGACATTTCAGGGACTTGAGGCGGCTAAGAAATGTCCCCTTGCCGTCTCGACACCTCTGCCTGGACTTGAGAAACTTCGTGGGGATGGGGGAGACAGTTGGACATCTCCGAGACGTCTCAGGGACGCTTAGCCGCTCCTCGAGCGTCTCGAGGACGACTAGGCATCTCCCGTGCAGGAAAGCATGAAAAAGTGTATTTTAAAAAAAAAAATTTAAAATGCCTTGAACTTTGTGCCTTGGGCGTAGCCCTAAAGGCTTGTGGGACCCCTCTCCAAATACACTAAGTCTACAAAACATTCTAACGCCTCTTTTTTAGCTCAGATTTGCATTTCATGTTTTTGCACTAGCTAGGTGAAGAGGAGAGAAACAGTGAGAAGAGTGGGTGAAAGAGTGAGACTGAGGTGCTGCAAGTGCAAGAGGGGTGAGAAGGAGTAAGAAGAAGAAGAGGAGGAGCATTCTACAGCAACTTAGAAAGATTTTTCAAGCACAAGGTAGGTTTCTATTGTTGTTTTTTGAAGTTTTTTCAAAATTTTTTTTGTTTATTTTTTCTAAATTGTAAGATTCATTTTCAAAACGTATTTTGATGTTGAATCTTGATGGAAAGATAAAAAATGAACAATGGGCCTTGAAATGAAAATACGAATATGCATGGAAATATGAAAATATAAATTGAGTTTGTATTATATTTTCAGAAAAGCTTCGGGAAATGTTATAAAAGGAGTTTTGTGAGCTTATTTGCATTATTCGGTAAATTGTATACTTCTCTTTTGGAGATTTGTGCTTGTGGCCAGATTTCAAACCAAAGGGATGCAAACCCTAACAGTTTTCTTGATAGACAGACAAAAGGCTAAGTTGCCGAATCGGGTACGGGTACGGTACGCCGGTACGACAATTTTTTTTTTTTGTTGGTGTGGGTATGTTTGGGTACGTCCGTACATAAAACATATAAAAATGATAGATATAGACATATTTGCAGCCTAAAAAGTAAAAACAAGAATTAAATTTAGAATACCACATATCATGCATATGCTAAACAGAACTTAGAACTACCATAAATATAACAAATATGAAATACAATTATACTTAATTAATTTGATGTCAAATTTTCAAAACTTGAATGTTATGATAGGAATATAATTATATTGAATTCATTGTTCATTGGTTCAACATTTAAAACAAAATAATACAATTAATAGTAGGCATCATATGGATCATCAGGAAGATTAAGATCATCATCATCATTGACATTAGATGATGTAGGTAAATTAGTAGAACCACATGCAGCCCCACTAGCACTTCCACTGGAAGCATGCTGGGCATCCGACTCCACATAAAGTAAAGATTGTGTGGCAGCTAAAAAATCCAAATCAGTTCGCTCTGGATCTACATCCCATAACCTCGTGCCTCCTTCCTTATACTCATTCTTTTTATGAGTAAGAAGGCGCAAGTTGGAATGCACATAAACAAGCTCTTCTGCCTTACTTGCTGCCAATTGGTTGCGTTTCACTGAGTGGATAAAGGAGTATGTACTCCAATTTCGCTCAGCTGAAGAGGAACTAGCAACCTATTGAAAAAGAGTGAGAGGAACTTATAATTATAAAATTGTAAATCAAACTTTAAATTTGAAGTTAACCATTTTATTATTTTTAAAATAGTAAACAATATAAATTTAGAGAGTGCAATAAAAACTAAGTTAACTTATTTGCGATAAAACTTTGATCGCAAGAGTTTGGAGATGTGGTGTTGTAAAACCATTGATATACCACCAAGAATGAGCATCCATCCTATACTTGTCACGTGAAGCAGCACTACTTTGATTTTCGCCAACTACAAAATCAGCAAACTCAGCTCTAACTAAATACTCCATTTCTTGATCGGGGAAGAGTCTACCAAGTGCTTTCAAACACCCCACACCAACTTCTTGATCTGAATATGGTTGCACTCTTGATGGCAAAGCAAGAATCTCATCACTATAAAATTTGGGAGTTAATGCAAATGAAAGAAGATGTAGTGGGGTGGTCATTTTGTTCCACCAGTCAACACAAATTGTTTGCACCTCTTTGAAGAAAGTTTCATCAGGATCTTGCTCTTTTTCGTTGATGACGATTTTCATTTGCTCAATCATTGAATCAATGCCATCATATACCTCTTCCAAACATGGCTTATCCATGTCAGTAAAACGGATCATACTCATGATGGGCTCCGTGAATCTAAGAAGATATTCTGCTCGTTCCCACCAAGTGTCATCTAGGATCATCTGTTTTACATTTGTTGCCCTTTCGGTATTGGATTGCCTCCACAGGGACCAACTTTCACTGATAACCATGCTAGAAAGTGCCTCTCGCACCTTCACAATTCGTCTCAAGACAACTGTGTTCGATGCAAATCTGGTTTCAGCAACCTATTCAAAAATTTAAAATTAAAATTAAAATATAAAGAAGACATGCTTGAGTTTAAAAAATAAATTAGTAATTACTAAAGTGAAATGTAAAATTTAAAAGTTGAAGTGTTTCAATTACCTTCAACAACTCCAATGCTGAAAATGATCTAAAAATGGCCCGTGACATTTGATGGTTTGTGATGAACATTAGGATCTCTTCAGCTTCAGCATACATTTGTTTGATCCAATTTATTTTTGCACCCAACTTTTGTAGCATGAGGTTGAGAGAGTGAACAACACAAGGTGTCCAAAATATGTGCTCAAACCGTGTCTCAATCAACATACCTGTAGCTCTACAATTCTTTGCATTGTCTGTTATTACTTGGACAACATTTTCAGGACCCACATCCTGAATGCACTGTATAAGGATGTCAGCAATAAATTGTGCATCCTTCACTTGTCCTTCATAATCCACGACTTTCAAAAACATTGCCCCTTTAGGGCTCACTGCAATCACATTGATTAATGGCTGGTTTTTGGCATCCTTCCATCCATCTGAAACAATTGACACCCCTGTTTTTTTCCATGAATTTCTAATGGGAGCCAATGCATTGTTTATGCCTTTTACCTCCTTTGCTAGTGTTGTACCCAAACCGAAATTTTTGCTTCATTAAAGCATTTTGCTTAAAATGGTCTAAACCTTGTAAAAGTGGGGTCAAAACTCAATTTTCGGGCAAATAAAGTATGGGCTTTTAGTCAGTGTGATGCCAGGAAGATACTGGCAAAATTTGAAAATTTTGAAAATTAGGGTTTTTGAAATCTATTTTTAGCCCGAAACCCTAAAAAATAGGAACTTGTCAGAATTGGATGAAATTAATTTTGATTGGCTTATTTCACATCACAATCACAGTGGTGAAGTCAGTTTCAGTTAAAAGTCAGTTTAAGGCTGGTGGGTAGTTTTCACTTTTTAGGAGAAAAGTTAGGATCTTCGGGGTCATCAATGGCAGTTGGCCAGTACCAGGTGTCAATATCTAAGCCTGAAACTCAAAGAGGAACGCTCTACGATAAAAGATGTTGGAAATAATGCTTTTTGATGGAGGGGATTTTCAGATTGGCAAAAAGTGCTAAAATATTCTAAGTCTGAGAACTTTTCACTATGTAACGTAGTAGACACTTGCGCAATCAACGTGCAAATCAACTTTATAGTGTCCGTACATGTGAAAATGATGAAGTATAGTCATCCACACACCTCAGCAGTCACAACGCTTCGACATGGTCAACAGCAGGGATGGATACAGCGTTTGCAAAGCATAAAATGGTGAAAATCAATGAATTCAAAACAAATCCGCTCCCCTGTAGCCTAGGGGCGCCCTTCCTTTTGAAGGTCAAGATTGGAGGGTTTTGGATTAAGAACACATTCATTATGTTCAGTTTTCAGTCGGCTTTCCGATTAGCCATGAAGCAAGATTATCCGAGTTACAGAACTCCGGCAAACGAAGACAGAAGCAGAGGTTACGAAGAGTGTTTTCATCAAGGAGGCAGTCTAGAGATGCAAATCCGCTCCCTTCTAGCCCAAGGGCGATTTTCTTTTTGAAGGCCCAGATCTAGATGCATGTGTGTTTTGATGGTTTCAGCCTTTGCAGAATTAGTTTAGCTTTTCAACGAGCTATCAAGCGAAAGCGTATCCAGTACAGAAATCCGGTTATCGGCGGTGGAACTGGAAATTGCAAGCAAGATACATGTCAGATGAAGTTTTGTAGAATGCAAATCCGCTCCCCTGTAGCCCAGGGGCGATCCTGAATAAGACCTGTTTGATGGATGAATTTGCAATTGAGGTCTTCCTGAGATCTCTTCCAGCTCAGTCCAGCTTTGCAGTGTATCCGTTCACAAGACGATCCGATATTCTGAGTAACTGTGACAGAGGTCCTACCGAGCATGTAAAACAGAGGATGGTGAAGCGTAGCTACACAAAGCTGCACAGCTGTAGGCTAGGGGCGATTCTCCTTTAGGCCTGCCAGACGGGGTTATTTGCAATTACAGTCTTCACAAGACTTGTGTGCAATTACTCAAGCTATCCAACGAGTCTAGCCGACAGCCTCCGGGATTTGGCGAATGCTCGTACGTGCGAGGTCAAGATGATAATGCTGTGAAGAAGAGCTGATTGAAGGCAGTTCAAAGAACGACTAAGTGTAAGAATGTTATTTTCTTTGAAAAAGGCGATTTTCTTTTAGAGGCCTTAAAAGCAATTTTCTGGCTTCGTCGTCTCCAAGAACATCTCTTGCAAGTTGACCAAACTATACAGCAAGACAGACGGCACGCGTATCGGAACATTCCAGTTCCCGGTATCAAGGGTCAAAGTATGGTGTTCAGTTGAAAATCACACTTTTGTCAAAATGGTGTTTGAGCTATCACAGAATAGGGGCGCTCATGCTTTTGGGGTTCTTAATACAATTTTCAGATCCTTCACATACAGTCATTGGATGCAGGATACTTCTAGTCATGCAATGAATCCATTATTCAGTCAGTGGAGTTCATTATTCATTGTCAGCGGCAGTTTGAAACATCAGAAGGCAAAACTAAGAAATGGCTAAGTCTGGAGTCAAAACATCAATTTAATCAGAGGCGCCTTATTTTCTAAGGTATCAGATGAGCTCCATAGCAGTTGTTGCTCCCAGCAGACATTTCATCCTTGTCATACAAGCTTCGCGGTGGATATCTCAGCACAGTCGCAGGCTCAGTCAGTCAGCCAGAAATCAGAGCTGAACATGGTCAGTTGTAACTTTGCAGTCAGCTACAAAATAGGAGATTCTTAAAAATCTCATAACTCTTGCAAATGGAAGCCTAAAAGATCAAAATTTGACTTTTTGGAATCAGGGAAGTGTGTTGAACACAGCAAGATGCTATTTTTGGCAAAAAATGAAAAAAAATATTTTTGCATGCAGAGCATTGAAAAGTGACGAATTTCTTCAAAGACAGATATTGGCGCCATTTTTAGTTTTTTGCATGTGTTAAAAATTAAGATATTATTTTTAGTCTGAAGACTCAGAGACAGTGGCAGTTCAACTGGAGAGAAGCCAATCGATTTTCCTTTTTCTAAATTAGGGTTACATTATGCATGCATGATGGTTCGAATTGTTTATTTAAACAAGCATGGCGCCTTTCATCATTCACACAGCTTTGAAAGTTCGAATTTCTTCAAAGAGATTGGCGAATTTTCATCAAAGGATCAAGTTCGAAGGTGGTAAAATATTCTTTTGCAGGTACAAGTTCAGATTCAGCATCAGATTCAAGGCAGAGTGGCGATTTTGACAGAAGAAGATAATAATTAAATAAAAAAATTTAAAAAAAAAATATCTTTCTTCTTCTCTATATTTCTTCCATCTTCTCGTCTTAAATTCTCTTGCATGTTCGAAGTGTTGGCAGATTTTGGCAAAACAAAATATCTGGGTTGATTCAGAAGAGCTTTCTCAGCAAAACCCATGTGCCAGAATTTTTCAGGAAAATTTGTTCCAGAACATCTGTTCTTGAAGCTTTAATTTTCTCAACCGAAATTCTTTTGCATGGCTGAGTAAAGGGTAAATTTTTGCATTTCTGACGTTCTGGGTTGTCTTAGAATCATTTTTTGGACAAAACCCATATCTCAGATTTTTTCGTAAAAATTCTCATCCGACAAGCTATTTTTAGCCTCAGCAGGCTATTTTTGGCTTTCCAAAAAAGTTGTCAGAATATAGCCGTGTGCACAGTCAACAGGCAAGTTTTTCAGAATGCAGTTCACTCAGCTCGAATTCAAGACCAAATCGGTCTTAACCCATGACTTCATCGGAACAGTTGATACAGATCTACATAAGGTGTTGCCGGAGGTGGTTTTGGATCCACTCAAAATCAGGGATTCAGTTATCAAGAATATTCAGCAATCCGGGTTGCTTGAGGCCGCTTCCATACCTATTTCGGTGCATTGCGTGGAGTTTGTAATATCTTGCATCAAGCATTACAATTCCGCTACACGAGAGATACGGTCAATAGATGGACGTGTTATATGCAGTCTCAAACCTCTTGATATCGAGCGAAGTCTAGATATTCCTCAACATTCGGATGGGATGGTTATTTCCATGAGTCAAAGCGAGCAGGCATTCAATGCTGGACTGGATAAGTGTCAAAACAAGATGATAGAGAGATGGCTGAAACAAAAGAAGAGCAAGTTGCCAAACAACTTGGGTCGTGGCGAGTGTAAGGATGAATACAATATTTTGATTACACTGCTTAATCGTGTCTCAGGTCATGCAGATGCGAACAAATTTCACCCGTGGATGTATTATATCATTGGTAGAATCATCTCGGGGCAAGAGCATTATGACTGGGCATCCTTCATCAGCGATGTTATTCACGAGCAAATCACCGGTTTCCTAGCTGCGCATCAATTTCATATGTGTTCTTACCTGGTGTACTTGATTGCTTATCAGAATCAGTTTAATGGTTTGAATACGGTGGGCATACTCAGTGTACAGAAAGTCTATCGTTACTATGACCAGCTTGAGTTCACAAAGGCTGAAAGTCATTTTAAACGTGTACAAGAGGCTTTCTTAACTTATACAGTGAGAAACTTGGACCGGGAGTTGCATATTCGCATCTCGACAGTTGCCAGAGCAGCAATGAAGAATTGGGCAGATTGGTACATTCAGTTCCCTACATACACCTATATCCGTGTCTATGGATACACAGGAAAACCAGCTATGTTACCACGTTATCCTTCGGATAAAACAATATTCATGGAGTTCCTGAGGCAGCTATATGAAGTTCACAAACGTTTGCGCATCAAGCGTAAACCAGCTGCCGAGTTTCCTTTGCAATTCGGGATGTATTGGTGTAGGACGGCAGTTGATGCTAAGACCGCAGGTCAAGAGTTAGAAAATTGCAAACTCAAGTACCTGGTGGATACACGCACATATGATCCTTGGGGTCATTACGCAGCTCGCCTGGGTAATCTCTCTTATCACAAACCTATGATGGAAGATTATTGGGTGAATTGTGAGGATGATTTCGAAGTTCGCAGACGTAGCTATAGCAGGTTCTCTCTTCCACAAGTTTCTGTTTTCTTGGCAGAAGATGTGGAAGGATTGACAGAGGGTGAGGGAGATACACTTCCTCAATTTTACAGAGAGCAGGTTGATGGACAACCACTGCCGTTAGTAAACTGGTATGCCAAAGAGTTCGCATCAGTAAAGGAGAGATCGAGCAGGGTCATCCAAAATAGTATGCTTTATTTAGAAAGCAGAAGGTTGAGAAAGGCATCTATGCCTAGAGCAGAGCCGCCAACAGTTTTCTGGCGCCCACCGTGGGGCACGAGGCAAGAAAACATTCAAGAAAGCTTCACGCTTTATGTCACGGGTATGACCATTTGGCGTCCTACTGCTCCAGTTCAACAACCAGGACTTACTCCGGCTGCCTTACAGCCAAACTTTGTGCTAATTCAAGGCGAGCAGTTAGACATCATCAGTAGCTTGCGAAGTTTTATTTTTGAAAATCATACATCTACCACCCAGTGGAGAAACGCAGCTACTACTCTGGATAAAGAAGAAGAAAAGGCGGATCTTGCAGCAGGTAGACCAGTTTTGCCACCACCCGCGTGGGAATAAAGCAACCTGGCTTACCAGGTTTACTACAGAAGGAGGCGCAATCCTCCCATTCAAGAAGAGCCGCACTTTGAGGAGGTTCCTGAGCATTTTCTAGAAGGATTAGAAGAAGAATCTCCAGCCCCAGCTGTCACAATGGGCGACAACGACAACAACAACAACAACAACGGCAACGGTCGGAACGGAAGGAACGTGAGACGTCCAACCCCACTACCTTGGGGCAATAACATCGGACCGTTGGCCTTACAAGGACATCATGAGCTGCCTAAGGGATCACGAAAGCACTTTCCTCGATTCCATGGCGATGGATCTAAGCATCCAGATGAACACATATCAGCATTCACAGCGGCTTGTTCCGTTTTGCATGTTCCACATGAAGACATAGCTGTTCGTCTCTTTGTTGAGACCCTGGAAAGCAACGCATCAGACTGGTTTCATAATCTTGAACCTGGTCTTATCACAAGTTGGGCAGTCATGAGTGAGAAATTCTTGGCAAGGTTCAAGCCTGCCGAGGATAATCACCAATTATTTGCACAGCTCTCAAACTCAAAGATGGAGCCTACTGAACCAATGAGGGAATTCATTGCAAGGTTTAACCGCCTTGTTGCACGTCTTGCCCATACATTAAATCCATCCGATGAGATTTTGATGAGCAGCTTCATCAATGCACTACCGTCAGAAATAGCCTTTCTCTTAAAGGGAAGTGAAGAAGTAGATCTACAACTCACTCAAGAGGAAGCTATCAAAATTGAAGATAATATGATTACGACGGGCAAGATGAGGAATGATTCAATCAGACCGCTTGTTCAAGCGTCTGCTGATCCGCTACTTCAGAAAGTAGCCAACGAGGTGACCATTCTCAAGAGGCAGTCACCCGCACAAGGGCAGCAAGCACTGCCTACACAACAGTCATATCAACCGCCATATCAACCTCAACAGCCGTACCAGCCGAAGAGGAATAACTTTCAGCCTTTCAACAACTACAAATCAAAGTTTCCGCAAGGACAACAAAGACCGCATGTTGAAGCTGAGAAGTCTACAGCGTATTGCACTTTCCATGACACAGTTGAACACACCGGATCTACATGTCCGGAAAATCAAAGAATGAGTCAACTCATGGGATTTGCTGAGGCTACTCCTAGTTCAAGTTTCGTACCTTCACCAACTACAAATGTTGTCTCACCACAGACAGGCAACTTTGATGGCGACTCCGCAACGGGATATTTTGATAGAGAACCCGTTAATGAACAAGAAGAAGAAGAAGAAGAAGAAGACTACTGCCGATACTCTCTTGCAGTCAATCATGAGAATATCTCATCGCCTGTGTTTACACGTGCACAACACTTCAAAGCACAGAAAGAAGAAGAAGAAAAGCGGAAGTCTGATGAAAAAGGAAAGGAAGTGGCTTCCACTTCCAATCAAAGGTCTTCACAAGTAAACACCGTGCCGGCTGTTCAGGATCCGTCCTCAGCAAGCTTCGAAATTGTGTCTTCCATGATGAAGACGAAGGTACAAATTTCACAACTGGAGTATCTTCAGGATCATCCAGAGCAATTGGAAAGAATCCTCAAGGTGGTAAAGAAGAAGGCTGTAATTCAGCCTACATTACTTGAATCCTCTGTTCCAGCAGAAGACAAGCCAAAGCCGTTCTATATATCTTTGTATATAGGAGGTTTTAAACTCAGCAATTGCATCATAGATAGTGGAGCGTCGGACAACGTTATGCCTTTACAAATCATGAACGCGTTGGGACTTTCGTGCACCGAAACCAAGGAAAAGTGTTATTCACTTGAATCAAAGCCGGTACCGTTGGTTGGCCAACTAAAAGATGCGCAAGTAAGGCTAGCATCTTGTCCAGAAAAGAAGATTATGATGACTATCTTGATCGCTGACATTCCTACAAGTTACGGGATGTTGCTCAGCAGGAGTTTTTGCAAGGATCTTGGAGGAGAAATTCAGTTGGATTGGTCGTTCGCGACAATTCCATTGAAGAAGGGAACATTTAAGCTAGAGCCTGAGGTGAAATCAAAGTTCACGGTGGTTAAGTCCCAATTTCCGGATGCACAAGTGTTATATCAAGACACGGGACCGGGGACATATGCTATGATATCTGATGTCAATGAAGATTGTCAAAATTTTGCACTTTCCGCGACTACATCACATAAAGAATCAAAGATGTGGAGGATGCAGTTTGATGGCAGTTGTTCAACATCAGGATCAGGAGCGGGAGTAGTAATCATCTCTCCCGAAGGTTGCTTATATCCATTCGCATATAGGTTGCAATTTGATTGTACCAATAATACTACAGAGTACGAGGCGCTTTTATTGGGTCTCAAGAACGCGAAGGATATGGGGATCAAATTACTTAGAGTTGAAGGAGATGCAGAGCTCATTGTCAAGCAAGTCAGGGAGCAGTTTCAAGTTAGAAAGAATCGCCTTCAATCCTATAGACAGAGGGTGTGGAATGCCATCAACTGGTTCGATGCTTTTGACATCCAATATATTCCAAGAACGGACAATAGCAGAGCCGATGCCCTTGCAGTGTCAGCTGCTCTTTTCATGCCGCATTCTGACTTTCGTCAGAATTCTTTTGCTATTGAACTGATCTACAGGCCAGCTGTACCAGATAACGCAGACAACTGGCAAGTCTTTGATGACGATGATGATATCAAAGAGTTTCTCGTTATGGGAGACAACTACAAAGAATTGTTCTTTGAAGGGAACCCTATTCCTTTCAAAGAGTCAATTGCTGAAGACTCTGAAGCTACAGAATCCGGAATCATACAACTGAAAGGAAATCAGATTCCTAAGGGTTTCGTATCTTTAGAGGATATTTTTGACCGGCATGACCGTTTCATCCAAAATCAGAAGATGTCAGGTGTTAATACTTCTGCTGAACATTTCCAAGTGAACATCGGCACCGAAGACAAACCTCGGTTTGTGAATCTAGGCAAGTGTTGTACTACAGAAGAAGCTGAGAAGTTTACCACCTTGTTCAAACAATACAAGGATGTATTTGCCTGGTCATATGAAGACTTGAAGGTCTTCACACCCATAGAATTGTCACATACAATTCCTCTGAAGTCTGATATTAAGCCTTTCAGGCAAAAACAAAGACATTACAATCCGCGGATTCAAGATACTATCTACGCGGAAATTCAGAAGATGGTGGACGCAAAGATAATTTACCCAATTCATCACTCCACTTGGGTGTCTAACATTGTTCTTGTGCGCAAAAAGAACGGAGAAATCAGAATTTGCGTGGATTTCAGGAACTTGAATTTATCGTCCTTGAAGGACAATTATCCCTTACCGATCATGGAGCATACGTTGCAGACAGTCACCGGATCGGAGATGCTATCACTTCTTGATGGTTTTTCCGGTTACAATCAGATTGCAGTGGTCGAGGAAGAGCAGATCAAAACAGCTTTCACCACGCCGTGGGGAACGTTTGCTTATGAGAGGATGCCTTTCGGCCTTATCAACGCCGGTGCTACTTTTCAGAGAGCCATGGATTTGGCGTTTGGGGATCTAAAAAATAAAATAATAGTAGTTTATCTAGATGACTTGACGGTTTTCTCAGATAAACGAAGCGATCACTTTTTGCACCTCGCAAAAGTTTTCGAAAGATGCAGGCATCATAGAATTTCATTGAATCCTAAGAAGACCATCTTCGCGGTAACGGAGGGCAAGTTACTTGGCCACATCATTTCCAAGGAGGGAACTAAAATTGACCCAAATCGGGTGGATTCAATCAAGAGCCTGTCTCTTCCTACAAGTAAGAAACAAGTGCATTCCTTCTTCGGTAAAGTCAACT
>CM021103.1:230826969-230854233 GCA_007115665.2 Sequoiadendron giganteum | reverse complement strand
AAAGTTCAAGAAAGGTGTATATGAAATACCATATTCATATGGCATTCTAGGTATTGGTGAGGTTAGAAAATCTTTCGAACGAGAATCAAAAAATGCACACAAGAATTATAATGTCGCAACTGACAACATTAAACAATTGACATTAGCAAAAAGCAAAAACAAGACCTGTCAGCTTATCAGCATCAACAAAACAAAGATAATAAATATTCACCTCAAAAGGGTGGTGGGAAGATTGGATAATTTAAGAAGAAATAGATATCAAAAAGAGGCCATGCAATCTAAAGAGGGATGGCAATCATAATATAAGCCATGCATGGGACTCTATTGTACACAATAGCAGCTACTAGAAACTGCAATTCCATGGGTAGTTACGAATAACTACCTATAATTAATTAATTAATTACTATTTAATTGATTAATTAGTCATCAAAGAAAGAGTTTTGCAATTAATCAATTTATATATTAATTGGTTAATTATTGAACCTAAGACCAATAATAAATAAATTTACTAATTAATTGGTAGGAATCTTGCAACAATGTGTATATATATATATATCATTTTTGTATTTTATAGTCTCTTGTGTCAGCCAAATCCCCTTTCTTTGTTGAACCTCCCCCTCCATTCACAATATTACAAGGTTATTTATGGAACTTCAATGACTTTGGTTACCTCAAAAAGTGGTCTCAACCTTCCTACCCCCAAAGGTGGATCCACTAAAGACATCTGAACCTTCAAACACTAATTATCCTAAGCAGTTGATTCCAAAAGCATCTAATAGAATTATAGACAGCCAAAAGACAACCTTAAATCAAACAATTAATATTAACTTTACATAATCATATGTCATGTTATATATCAATTTAGGTTTCTAAGTTATAAAATATTATATGCCAATCTTCAAGCATTGTGGTTTGGTCAATCTGCACATGATTGTAGGCCACATTTATGAAATTGAATAATCAAAGAATTAAATCAAGGACAATGACGGTGGAGACTACACGCAAGGCAACAGATGATAGATTTGGAGAGTGTTCATAAATTAAGAAATAATAGTAAGTAATAATAAAGGAGAACACAATATGATATTAAACTCTGCCATGAGTAGTTATACATGTGGTGGCTAGATTGAGGGGGGATCTCCTTGATCATTCTTAAACTATATTTTTATAGCCCCCCATATCACCGTTGTAGCAAAAAAGAACTCCCAATTTATTAATTTATTTTAAAATCCACTAATTACCACACAAACTAATAAATTGTTTAGGAGTGAATCAATATTGATCCACTCTCTCGCTAACCTTAAATGATCATAATTCTGAAATTGTGTGTAAGGATGCTCTATATTCTTGAGATATTTCTTGGACAGAATCCTATGTCACTTGTTTCTCATTTTTCACCCAAATTATGAACATGGCTTCCATGCAGACAGCTGTGGTGATTTAACAATACAAATCATAACATGTGATGCTATGTTGATCATGTCTAACATTAAATTTCCTTGATACAAATAACATTATAACAAAAAAATTAATAACTTAATACATGATAAATGGACTTCAAAACAACATATTGGTACATCACCATCCGCTGAGACATATGGACAACCGCTGGAAATGTTTATCAGTTATCTAGAATGATGGCCTGCACACATGTTTTCATTATCATTTACTAAAAAATGATTACACCCACTTGTTTTCCATGTTATAAGATCCCCTACCAAATTTGTATTTTGAAAAAAAAAAGCAAACTGTGCTCTTTTCAAAAATCTGACCGTTAATGTATTTTCTCAAACAAATATAAACACCAAGTTGGAGAATGCATTTGAGCAGTTTAATGCATAACTTCTTCCTTCGAACTTCTTAAACATACATAGAATGTTGAAACATTATTTCAAACAGTTTACACACAACTTCATACATCACCCAAAGGAAAGATTGAATACTACAATCTGTTGTTTGAAACTACAGAATTCAAGAAGAGTTTCATATTATTAATTTTCTGACCTGTACTAAGCAAATGCAGCTTCATTAGTCATCATCAATTTGAACAGGGCCTTCCCAAGATTGGTTCGGCTGCTCAAGAATTTAGTTCAGCTAGTAACATGAACTTAGTGCTGCCTCTTGTCCACTTAATTCCTTATTAAATAGTCCCAGTTGCTTCAGCATTTTTAATAATAATCATTGTCAGGTTGTACAGAGTTACAAACTTCCAACGACTTCCTTAAAGGATCGCGGCTCAAATGAAGATGTTTTATGAAGAACATTGGACCTACAACCTTTTGTTCGTTTAAGGCTCCTTCAAACTTGTCGTGTTCACCACGTAATCCTCGTGATTGGGTTTAAACTTTAGACAGATGCGGGCCTGTAAAGGTATTTGCTACGCCATTTTTGCCCTATCTGGAATATAAGATAGGAGCGGCAGTATCAAAGAATTGCTACGCCAGTTTTGTCTTTTCTGAAATATAAATCCGCCCAGGAATATCTTACAATTAGAAGCCTCATTTAATCAATTATTTATGCGCAGCCAATGCTTGAACATTTAATTCCACGCCAAACTAGCAATCAATGATTTGATCAATTGAACAGCAAGGAAACATTACACCCAACCAACAGAATTTTAAAATTACTAGATTTCACACACCTGACCATAATTTATTACTTCCCGTCTATCACTAATTTTTAGGCATGCCTTTACTATCCTGTAGTCGCCTCAGTCCAAAGCTTCCTATAATAACTGTCTTGATAGCAAGACATAACAAATTATTGAACCTTCTAAAAACTGTAACTTGTCTCCATTTTTAATTTAATGGAAAATTGTATAAGTAAACCCCATACTCAAACCTATTCATTGAACCATTAATCACCGGCACCAATTTTGAATAAATCGATCAGCCATCAACCAAGGTGGATCTCTCACCGCTACAACTGATATTCTCCTTGAGAGTTTTCATCCTTAGGAAGTTCTTGATGTACTTCTCTACACAATATCCCAAGACAATAATTCTCATATACCAAAATGACCTCAATATTATTATTTTATTCTTTCCCAAACTCCAATGCCTTTTGAAAATAAAAAAATATAATAATATTTAGTTCATTCCTTATGTCTCCCGTTAATTTTCCCAAAAGGGCATTCAAATAATCCCTTTTTAAATTTGCTCCTGCTTAGTTACCAAATAAGTAACTTTAAATATTTTAATAAATACTTAAGTGAACTCATTATTTTATAATAACTTAGGCGTTTATTTCATTTCTTCCACCTGACCTTTCGGAAACACCTTGGGAATATCACCTCAACTAACATGGAATGATGCCGAACTCTGCTACTCCAAGAACTGCAAGCTCTTTGAATCATCTGATTAGCCTACAAGAACCTAATGTATAGGCTAATACTTGACAACCGGCTAACTCACAAGGGGAACATTACACATGTCCAACTTATTTTAGACAATATCTCAATGAATAGATTCCATTAGCAAAATAAAAAGCTAGAGAACGAGAAAAGGTGTGTTTTCCAAATATATAGAACAATATTCATGGTGATCTTCATTAAGTAATTTTAAAAAGATTGGCTTCCCATGCTAATGGAAAAAATATGGCTCATGATTTTAAATATTCAATTCAGAAGAAAAAAAACAAAAACATGCTTCTGAAAATGGTAAATCAGTTAAAGGTTGAAACACTTATGTGATTGCTTACCTTGGGAAAGAATACCAGTCCAATTTGTTAATCTTGAACCATGCCATAAAAGCATCCTATTTTTTACAGAACTAAACTGTCACAAGGATAGCAAACAAAAATGAATTAGTTAATTGAAATATACCCAACCATATGCATTCAACAATGATTACAAGATATGAACCCAGAAATATACTTCAAAATTTTTCACAATGTTTGTTAGGAATGATGTGCAAAACAATATCTTGGAAAACGGAAGGCTCAGAAAAATGAAATAACTTAATAAAATACACAGTACATGTTCAGATTGTAATATACCTTTTCAAAGTGATCACATTCACCATCTCTTGAAACTTTGAACACATGTAAAACTTCAAGAGTGTAACTCGAATGCGTCTCAGCATGAGTATTCATCAAATAACATTTTACCTGCAAACATATAAAGGAAAACACATTTCACATAATGATCGCCCATTTTTCCTGTTTATAAATTTATATGTAGTAACTCTTTATAGGATAGTTTTATAAAATATCCACAGAAAAGCCTAATGGAAATGATGGTTTTACTATTGCACCTCAAATATACAGTATTTCATATTAAAGAATAGTGTCAGTAGCAGCATGGACTGTACTAATCCAATGGACTGATTGTTTGATATAAGAGAGAACATTTGCAGAGAGAATTATGATATAACAAACAATTCCACTGAAGCTATTGACTTTTCAGGGCAAAAGACCTTTAACTATCTGTTTAAGATTGGCCATTAGGAGTACTAAAATTTACAACACTGCAGACATACACTATTGACATTGTTGAACAAACTCAGCTTCTCCACTCAAAATCACTATATGCTTCTATGATAGAAAACTTCAATAAAATGTATACATTGAGCACTTCAGTTACACTAATAAACCAAATAGCCACCCTTCTATTATCAATCATTCTTGGTCTCCATTTCAGTGGGGATATTGAAATATCTGTCATATTTTGGATTTCCTTTTGTCAAATTAAGGTTGGAAGTTGCAAAGGAAATTTCTCCAAAAGATCATGTCTTGTGGTACTAGTATCCAAGCACCCCACATTGAAGATGCCCTACCAAATAATTTTATAAACTTGCAAATTTTTCAGCTTTCAGTGCTCAGACATTCCGTCAAACACTTGCCAGAATAGCAAACCAATACATATTTCTGAATTAATGTTTTATGAACAGCTGAATCTTGTCAACTGGGTCAAATTCCAGCTTGGCAGATTATGTGAGTGGCAATTGGTAATATACTGCAGACTGCTGTAAGCTCCCAATTGTTTCCCAAAAACTGCAATAGGACTCTAGAGTCTTAAATGATTTCAAACTCCTTTCAAATGGCGCTGGAATATTGTAAACTTTCCAAAGGTTACAAAAAAAGACAGGTCGATCACCTTTAAGAGTCTTAGTGTCAGTAAAAGACCTTCCAAACAGGCTGCGGTTCAATATTTTAATCTTCCACGTCTCTAGTTCTCCATTATAATTTAATTTAATGCCTGCGGTATCTCTCTTTAGGCATACGGGACCCACAATATGCTATCCGATTCATTTGAAAATCCTTAACCATGTAACATGTAATATGGCAGCTAGAAAAGGTGGCGGAACTTTGGATTGATACGGAAATGAATTATCTGCCGGTATAGACTCGGGCTTGATATGGCAGTGCTATATCTGTCAGTATCAACCCCCTCAAGGTATGAATAAGCAGCAATACATATACAGGCATAGGTACTGATAATTTGAATATTATCATAGTTGACCCCCTCAGAATAGGATAATAATATTGCTCTCAGACCAAATCGTGACCATATATAATTAACAGACATGTCTGCAATTTCTCCTATAAATTCCACTGAACACATTTACCATGAAAACTTTAAAATGGAAATCAAATAAAACTCAGAAATTTGTCTTCATAGAAGACTTCACAAATTTCTCGCCAATAAGCCAACCTATGAACGCCCCACCCAATACATGAATTGGGTTTTTGTCCAACCCACCTGCTCAAAGGTTTCCATCCTCGAAGTTCTTGAAAGTTGTGCTCTCAAATTTGCTCCTAATAATAAATTTTCCAAGATGATTAATTCCCTTCTAACCTGGCCTTTTATACCTCACCGCTTAATTATTTTTGCTTTTGTAAAATAACTTCATTTAATATTTGTGCATATTATTATTTAATAAAGCCACTTTTAACATTTAATTAATTAATTATATATAAATGTCCAAAAATATCATTTTAGGACAATTTAATATTTAATTAATTAAATTACTTAGTGGTGACTATTGGAAGTCGGGGACATTACACCCATCCTTTGTGGGAATGCTGGAGAGAATTGTTGTGAAAGAAACTTTATCATCACACAGATAATCATCCTCCAGCAAAATTTTCAGGTCCAACACATAAAACAATTTCCATCTTCTTTAGATTATCATGTCGCACCTTGCAACCACTTGCATGATGTCTGACCCATAAATAGCAAGCTTAAACCTATATGTAATTAATAAACACGCATCTTATCTAATCTTATCACTGTTCTGTAGAACTGTGTGCAGATTTAATGCCATGCCTGTGCACATTTCTTCATAGAGAGAGCATATTACATTCATAAAACATTAACCTAAAAGGAATTGAACACAAACAAGGAAAACTATATCAGCACATACAAGAGATTTTGCAAACGAACTTACCATACATAAACCCAGCGTGCACTACAAATAAATCGGGATACGTCTCCATTCCACTATCAAGAAGAAATGCAAGGTTACAATCTCACAAGTCAACGGTATCTAAGTTATTGGAAATTTATAAAGGCACAAGTAAGACTTCAGGTACGTAAAATGCAAATTTTGTTAGAACCCTTGGTCGGATTCATCTTGGAAAGATTCATTACATAAAATAAAAATATCTAAAGAAAATTAATAATATCAATGTTGAATATAATCAATGATCATCAATAAAATTTGAAATGACCTTAAGCTAAAATTATGTTACATTAATTAATTCTGGCCAGAACCAGATTTGTGTGCACATATTTCATGTTTATAGAGCTTTTCTTTTAATTTGAAGTTCCTGCCTCCCAAAAATATTTGTAAACCTATCAGGATTTCCAGTACATTTCTCAGTAACACCACAAGATTTTAAAGGATTTGGTACATTTGCAAAGAGATTGTGGCCCAGATTCAGGATCATATTTGTATTACTCGGGTACAGAAGAGGGTTGGAGGGATTTAGTAAAAATAGAATGGCATACAACCAGGCACATATTTCCCTTTTTCTGAATCTCCAATAATCTATTCTCTGATGTCTTCGCCCTCCTTTCTGCTCTGCAACTGATTTATAACTCTCAAATGACTCTTCACATTCCACTTGAGGCGCTCTTCTAACCAAGACATGCTCAAATTTCAACATGCTATAGTTCTAACTACTATCAACCAAGTGAACCAATGGACAATATCCATTCCAATCTGTGCTGCTTGATTCTCCTTTTGTCTCATGTTGGACAGTTTCAGCCATGGCCAAAAGTGACATGTACAGTTTTGGGTATCGCTAAATATGGCATGTATGATTTTGTCCACGGCCAAGTATGTCAATTAGGTATTGCCTCTGGAATAATCCAAACCATGAACCAAAACTGGCCGTGGGAAAACTTTCACTAAGCTTCTCTGATTAAACCCAGATAGTTCTCAGACCTCATGTTCAATAGATACATGAATATCTTATCTAATCACAAGGCTTAGTTAACCTATATTACCAGATTTTGAATGCTGTTAGGCACAGAAATGATTAAATATCAAAAACTTCTAAGAGTCTATAAATTAAGGATACAGCATGAATTATAGTGAGTTAATAATTCAAGTAATCTAAATTTAGATCAATGATTATCTTTGAGATCTATAGCAACTAACTCTCATCTATCCTTTGTTGTATAATGAAACAAGTCTCCTTTGCTTGCTTCTTGCCGCTTCCCAAAGAAGCACAATCTAAATCCTCATTATAGGCCAATTTCTCTTGTTGTTATTGTGGCAAACAGTCACCAACACTTTTTCCCTATGCTTTTGCTCTAATGAATAACAAAACTTGTTCTTCTAAAAAGACTGGCTTTCTTTCCTCAACAAGCATGAGAACGTGCTTCTTCAGTCAATCCACTAGGTCACTGAAGCCTACCTCGTCCAACTTATTGGCTATATGGAACACTCCAAGAAGATTTCGTATAATAGAAGCAATATGTTGATTGTTACTCCCACAGTGTGCCTGTTCTCCAAAACCTTCATTTTGGAGGCCTTCATATCCTTTGGATATTTTCAAAACTTTAATCCAATAAAATTATTCCAATATGGCATCATCATTTTTCTATGTTTATTGTAATCAGCATAGTTTACATACTTGGAATCGGAGAGTACTCGGCAAGCCCAAAAATTTTGACTCAGGAAAAACTCGGGAAATACTCAGCAAATACTCGACAAATACTCGGCAAATGTGTGTGGATATTTATGTATGTGTATACTCAAGAGTCCAAGACTGCACTGTGCACACATACATATCTATAAACATACACAGGATAGCAAGTTTGCATGCATATACACACACAAACTTGCCAAGTTTGTGGGTTTTTTGCGAGCTACTGGCAATTAATTGATAATTTGACAGGAGAAAATCCATCTGCATACTGCCCGAGAGTAAAAGTAGAAATTACTCGGCATGCAAATTTTTTGGAGATTACTCGGCTACTCGGAGAGTAATCGGAGAGTATGTAATCTATAATCAGCTTCACAACAAAGTCAACCATCTTGTAGTTAACACTCATTCATAAACCTCCTTGTGAGTGTTCAAAGATTGAAACAAGTTTCTATAGTGATCAATATGTATCCGTATCACCACAGCAAAACATAGCCTTAACAAATCTAATGCCTTAGAAAAAATTAAATTTCACCCCACCTTGCCTATGCCATCATGTGCCATAACTTGTGATATAATAAAATATTTTGCGTTATGTGCTTCAACTTCGAATGAGTCAATAGTAATTGAAATCTTTATCTTTCAATTTTATTGTTTCTGGATTTGATTGTGTGCAAGATTTTGCTTCATTTTCTTAAAACTTAATAGATAAAAATATATATTAATTAATAAACATTTATTTTCGTAATTCATCGTATATTAATAATTTATATCATATACATTAATTATTAACCTCTGTATAATTAATCATGCAATTAATAGAGAGGAAATATATATATATATCCTCTCTATTAATTGCATATGATCTATATTTGTATACTATATATAATTATCTCATCAATGTACATACATTAATTGTTTATTAAAATTACCAAGTTAGATAAACAAATGTATAATTAAATACAATGATAATAACTATAAAAATCCTATTTACAATGTATATTTAATAATAATTAAATACATATTAATTAATAAATTAAATTAATGGTTCTACATTTTTAAGTTTATGCATTATTAAACACATGTATCTGGTAAATATATATCTCATTCATATTTGTATTGGTATATAATTCTTAAATATATGTATTTTACATATGTACAAAATATTTGCCTCATTCATGGGTTTCTTTATATTTATTACTTATCCTTTTCATTATGAAATTTGTTTTTAATTATTTTTTGGGTGGTCTCCTCGTGTTGTGTGCCTCCTTCAGCCCTTGTCACTCCCTCCCTCTCTTGCCATCCTCTCACCTCTCCTTTCAAGAAAATTTGAGTCTGCAACTAACCATTTTACATCTCCTTGAGCTCTCTATCCTAATGATGGATCATGGAGTGTGATTCAAAACTTTTTTCATTTGATGCAAAAACTTGCACACAATCAAATCTAGAAACGGAAAAATTGAAAGTAATATGGATTGTGGAAATCTGATAACATTGAAATCTTTACCACTTACAGAAATTAAGATCACAAGCTTATAGCCATTATTAAAAAAAATACTAAGTATAACCAAAGAAATAAACATCATGTAATGTTCCCTAAGGCGTGATCCAGGATGAAGTTAATTAGCCTAATTATTCCCATGGGCTAATTATGAAGTAAAAGGGAATATTTTAATTTAGTTAATTAATAATATTTGTCCCAATATATTATAAGGATAATGTTATTTAATTAATTTAATAGATAGGTTTGATACGAAGGACACGGAACTACATTTGAGAGAGTTGGCACATCAAAAACAGGTGGGATCGATTGATGATTATATTTCAAAGTTTTAAAAGTTGTCGGTTATGGTTACAGATGTCTTCGAACACAGATTGATAATATTGTTTATCGAGGGGTTAGCAGAGTCACTTCATGGATGGACCAAAGCGTTTGATCCTAACACCCTAAAGGATGAGACAAAAAGGGCTAGGAACATGGAGAGTGCTACCCCAAAAATCAAATTCCCACTTAAACCATTCCAACCTAAGAAAGATTTCAAGAAGCCATTTTAGAAGCAGGAGACTAGAAGACCTCGCATGGATGATGAGGTTCGTAATGAACTTCAAAAGAAGAAACTATGTTTCAATTGCAAGGAGCCTTGGGAGATTGGACATAGATGTTTGGGAAAAAGAAAGGTACACTACATCGAGGTAGTCTCAGATGGGCAAGAAGAGGAGGATGGTGCAATAGATATAGGTGGGACACAGGATGACTCTGATGAGGAGTCTATTGCCCTAGAGGGAGTTGCAGCAGATAAGGGAAAAGGACACACCACTACCACCCTTTTAGGTACACCATAGTATAATTCCTTCAAAGTAGGAGGTGTATTGCAAGGTCAACGTATTACAGTATTGATTCATAGTGGGGCAACCCATAATTTTATTGATTTTGCATTAGTGGCTAAGAGCGGATTACCAGCACAGGATTCTGAGGGCTTTAATGTGGTTATGCCTAATGGGTTTAATATGACATGTACTAAGAAGATTCCTCGATTGAGCATTGCCCTAGTAACTATACAATTACAAATGATTTCTATGCAATGGACATTGTAGACACCAATGTCATCTTGGGGGTACAGTGATTAAACACATTGGGCAAGTATTCATAGAACTTCCAAACTATGGAGCTGAAGTTCAAGGCAAAAGGCAAGAAGGTGGTATTGAGAGGGATGATGAATGGAACTTCCAAGATCATGTCGGCTAAGAGGCTGGACAGCATCATTAGAGATGGGGACATAGCTTGGGCAGCAGAGTGCTTAATATCATCTAAGACATATATTGAGGACAGTACTCCCTATCACAGAGATATCCAGCCCATACTCGATAAGCATAGTTTAGTCTTTGGTGAGATCCCTCGAGGTAGACCTCCAGACTGAGGATTTGAGCATGTCATTGAATTGGAAGAGGGAACTTGTCATGTCCCCTTCTAGTTGACATCTCTCAGAGCACATGATTAGCCTATTATGCGACCCTCGTAGGCTGATAGGATGGATAGAGGGTCTTGATGGAGCTTGGCTTGGCTTGGCTTCATTTGTCAGTATTTTCACCAGTTGGCTTTCGTTCGGGCTCATTCAGACACTTTTTGCCTGAGTTGCTATTTTTAGCAGTATTCGGCACTCAGCGAGGCACCCCTGCTATTTTTAGCAGTATGGATTGATCACGTGCAGAATCACTTCCTTATTCGTCAGCTTCAGACGGTTCGTGCATCGGGTGAATATTGAGAGAGATATTAATATTTAATTGATTTAATTAAATATTAATTATTGGAGCTTATATTATAAAGTTATAATATTTTAAATATTATAACTTAAGTGATTTTGGCTGAAGGGGTTGCCCATCATGGAAGGGGCCATTTTAATTATATTTTATAATTAAAATTTGATCAGAGACTATTGAAATATTAAAATAAAAAGTTCGAATTTATTTTAATGAAAACCTAATTGAAGGAATTCGCACTTTTCAAGAGTATAAGGCTTTGCTTGGAAAATCGAGCCATTATGTTATTGTGAATTGAAAATTGATCAAGTCTTGACCAGAGCACGGAAGCCAAGGGTTTCAGTCTCAGAGCATTGGGGAACGAGCCATCTCCAGTGAAAGCGATTCAGAGGGTGTGAAATATCATCCGATTTATTGTCAGGCAGAGGGATTTCTTCATTCAGAAGAAATTACAAAGCATTCAGAGATTATTTACCTTCAGAGTTTTTGTTAGGGTTTTATCCAGAAAGCAGTTGTTAACCAAGGCGCATCATATTCTTGAGTCTGGACATTGATTACAAGGAAGCCGTACACTTTGTACTTGCTGATCTGACAGCCGTACCATTTGCAGCAGGCTGTACTTTCTCACTTTCAAGCCGTCCTTGGGATTTATGCAAATCGCCTATCACTTGGAACTTTGGTCTTCATTCATTGAGGCGCCTCAGCATCTGGACCATTTCCAGAGCTTCAGACAGAGGGAGAAGCAGTCATTATTGTAGCCGTACTGTTATTCGCATTCTTTCAGCTAGCAGCAATAACCAGGTTTTCTCATAAAAATATCATTGCCTTTTTGCTTGCATGCACCTGGATCTTATTTGTAATCATCTTAGAAGTTTAATAAATAGACTGGCAACTGGAGATTCAATAATTTCTATCATTTCCGGAGTTGTGTTATTTAATTTGAATTTATTCAGTATTTCTTTTCAAAGTCGCAATTTCTTATTTCATGCAAAAACATCAAAAAAATCAAAATACACCAAAAACAGTCAGATTCGAGAAACAGGGGAAACAAGGGTTTCTACAGTGGTATCAGAGCAGTTTCCTGCCATCCTTGTTGGGTTTGAAAACCGTTTTGTTCATGCACCAGAGTGATAGAGAGAAGAGATATTATCATAGGGAAAACAGAAAAACTTGGCAGCCACCACTTATTCCGGCAGGTGAGACGGCTACAAGTTTGATAGGTGTTCAGTCTGGTTCTTTGTCTGGAGCGTCTGTACAGGATACAGGCATGGGTGACAGAACAGAGATTCCTCGAGATCCTCAGGAGGGAGATGCAGAGGTTAGACAGACTCTTAGAGATTTGCGAACAGGTCAGCAGCAGGTAACTGATGTATTACAGCAGTTGACCATGGCTATACAGAGGATAGGTACGCCAAGGAGACCATCACCACATCGTGATGAGGACAGGAGTGATGCAGGTTCACAGAGGGTACCCAGGACTGTTTCACGAACAGCAAATAGACCTACCAGACCCACTTTCCTAAGAGGAGAACAAGTTGAGGAGAATGTTGAAGAGGTTGGGAACATATTATATGTTGATGCAGTTATGGCAGCCAACGAGGAGTGGGATATATTGACACCACAAGTGCGCGAGCGCATGCATTTTGATCGATTTGTGAATTCGAGAGTTGAATATTATAGGTCTCGACAGGGGAATAGGCCTCGAAACCAAAATAGAGACTTGAAGCATGCCTCCAGCAAGATCAACCTACCCTATTTTGATGGCAGTGGCAAGGTAACAGCACAGTCTTGGATTCACAGCCTAGACACTTTCTTGACACTTCGACCTATGTTTGAGGAAGAGGCAATCAAGTTTGCCACGTTACATTTAGAAGGAGCAGCCCATGATTGGTGGTATCAGGGAATGGTGACATTGCAGCATGATCGTATTACCACTTATCAGGAGTTCGTGGACAGATTGGTGGATCGCTTTGATAAAAAGGACCCAGAAGTTTACTTCAGAGATTTGGCCCAACTTAGGCAGATTGGCAGCCTAGAGAGTTATATTAGTGAATTTCAGAAATTGTCCGTGATGGTTCCCGACATATCAGAGAGGCGTATTGTTGTGCTCTTCGTTGAAGGATTGTTGGAACCCTTGAGAGGTTGGATCAAGGCATTTGATCCACGTTCGCTACAGGAAGCTATGAGGAAGGCACGCAGTATGGAGCTTGCAGCACCATCCAGCAAATTCAACTCCAGAAACAATTCTTCTTTCAGGGACAATAAGGGCTTTAACAAAAACAGAGAGAAGTCTGATTTTAACAAAGAAAAATCAGATTTTAAGAATGATTCAAAGGGTAAATCAGCAGCACCACTTTTGGATCGAGAGGCTCTTAACGATCTATGCAGGAAGAAGCTTTGCTTCTATTGCAAAGGTCCCTATGACGCCAATCACGATTGTCCTTTGAGGCCTAAGGGCAAGGCGAATCGGGTGATGTGGGCTTACTATGAGGACTTGGAATCTGAAATTTCCGAACAGCAGGAGAGTTCTGAGGAGTCAGAGTCAGAGGCTACAGAGCCTAAGGTAGAGGCAGAGTCAGAGCTTCAGATACAGGAGGCACGCCTATCTAGCATTCAGCAGGCGGGCTCATTCAGGATTCGTGGAGTGTTGGCAGGACAGAGGGTCATTACCCTTCTTGATACTGGAGCCACACACAATTTCATCAATGCTAGATTTGTTGAGAAACGCGGACTCATCACTGAGGAGTTCAAAGGCATTAGGGTTAAGGTGGCAGACGGTTACACTCTCAGGTGTGAATGCATGATTAAGGATCTCCCCTTGCGCTTGAACAACTATGAGTTCAAGGCTGATTATTACGTGGTGAACATGGGGGATATCGATTTAGTCTTGGGCATGAAGTGGCTTCATTCACTTGAGGAAGTCACTCTTCGTCTTAAGGACATGGAGATCTGTTTTGATGTTGATGGGAAGACACACATTCTAAAGGCAATTCGGGACAGCAACATCAAAACAATTTCTTTTCGTCGGATGGAGAGACTCATGCGACATGACATGGTAGAGTGGACTACCGAGTGCACATTGGCACCTATACAGGAGGGACAGCAGAAGACTGAATATCATCCTGACATACACCAGTTGAGAATCAAGCATGATAAGGTATTCAGTGATATTCCACCAAGGAGACCTCCAGACAGGGGCATTGAGCATATTATTGAGCTTGAGGAGGGCGCTAAGCCCGTTATGATTACGCCCTATAGACATCCCAAGCGGCTGAAAGACGAGATCGAGAAAACGATCAAGGAGTTACTTGGTATGGGTCACATTCGACCTAGCAAATCACCATTCGCTTCTTCAGTTGTTTTGGTAAAGAAGAAGGATGGCACCTTACGCATGTGCATTGACTATAGAGTCCTGAATAAGAGGACTATCAAAAACAGGTATCCAATACCTCGTATAGACGAGCTTATTGATGAGCTCCATGGTGCATGCTACTTCACGAAAATAGATTTAAGATCAGGATATCATCAGATCAGGGTTCGTGAGCAGGACATCGAGAAGACTGCCTTCCGTTGTCATTGTGGGCACTTCGAGTTTGTGGTGATGCCATTTGGGCTCACTAATGCGCCAGCTACATTTCAGTCCACTATGAACCGGGTTTTTCATTCACTGCTGAGGAGATTTGTATTTGTCTTTTTCAATGATATCCTTATTTACAGCAGGACTTGGCAGGAGCATTTGGCTCACCTGGAGACCGTGTTGAGTATTTTGGAGAGGGAGTCCTTGTATGCCAAGGAGTCCAAATGTGATTTGGGGATGACCGAATTGTTACATTTAGGTCATATTATCAGTGCAGAAGGAGTGCGGATGGATCCTGAAAAGATCCGCGCTATCATTGATTGGCCTACACCGGCAAACCTTACACAGTTGAGAGGGTTTCTAGGTTTGTGTGGGTTCTATCGCAGATTTGTGAATGGTTATTCACGTCACGCAGCCCCTATGACAGATTTGCTGAAAAAGGGTGCATTTTGCTGGACTCCTGAGGCACAGGAATGTTTTGCGAGATTTAAGGAGTTGATGACTACATGCCCTGTGTTGGCACTACCAGACTTTTCGAAGCCTTTTGAGCTTCAGTGCGATGCATCAGGTGAGGGCATTGGAGCGGTGCTTATGCAGGACAAGCACCCTATTGTGTATGAGAGTCGTAAACTCAGAGGGCCAGAGAGACTCTACAGCATTTATGACAAGGAGATGCTCGCTATAATGCATGCCTTAGCAAAATTTAGGCAATATCTTGTTGGCAGCAAATTTTGCATCAAAACTGACCACAACAGTTTGAGACACTTCTTGGGGCAGTGAGATCTCAATGATCATCAGCAGAAGTGGGTAAGTAAATTGCAGGCATATGACTTTGATATCTTTTATATCAAAGGAACCCAGAATGTAGTAGCTGATGCTCTTTCACGCAGGCCATATTTGAGCTCTATGGTTCATATTACGGAGGATTGGAGGCATATGATTGTGGCAGAGTATGGCAAGGATGCTTGGGCTTCCAGCATCATTGAGGGATCAACGATTGACACTAGATACACGCTTGTGAATGATTTGATCATTTACAAGAACAGGATTTATTTGGTCCCAGGTTCAGAGGTGAAGAACATTATCATGCGAGCCTTTCATGACGTACCTACAGCAAGACATCCCGGGTATTTCAAAACCTATAGACAGATTCGGGAGAGATTCACATGGAAAGGACTTAAGGCAGATGTTCTTCAATATGTGCGTGAGTGCCCTGTTTGTCAGCAGAACAAGCAGGAGAACACGTACCCGGCAGGATTATTGCAGCCACTTCCGATTCCTGACAGGAAGTGGGAATGCCTGTCGATGGATTTCATTACGGGCTTGCCTAAAGCCCAGGGGCGAAATTGCATATATGTAGTTGTGGATCGGCTAACGAAGTATGCCCACTTCTTTCCGATTACCACCACTTATACAGCTACACAGGTAGCAGAGGTCTTTTTCCGTGAGGTATTCAGACTGCATGGGTTGCCTCGGAGCATAGTGAGCGACAGAGATAGTCGGTTCTTGAGTCACTTCTGACAGGAGGTGTTCAGACTTTGTGGGACCGAGCTTACACCGAGCACCAATTACCATCCGCAAACAGATGGGCAGACCGAGATAGTGAATAAATGGGTGGAAGGTTACCTCAGGAATTATATTGCAGGGCAGCAGAAGGCATGGGTCAAGTGGATTCATTTGTTCCCTTTTATGGCGTTGTACGGGTATGAGGCGCCGAGTTTTCTGGATTTGCTACTGAGTGACAGTAGAGTGCCGAGTGTTGGAGACTTGTTGCAGGAGAGTCAGGATACTATGAGGGCTCTCAAGGAGAATATTGCCAAGGCACAGAATCAACAAAAGCAGTACGCAGATCAGAAGAGAACAGAGAGGTATTTTGAGGTGGGTGACATGGTTTATCTTATGCTGCAGCCCTACCGTCAGTCTACTCTGAGGAAGAGTGGGTCAGAGAAGCTTAAGCCACGATATTACGGTCCTTTCAGGATCCTGAGGTGTGTTGTAGAGGTGGCTTATGAGCTTGAGCTTCTAGCAAAGAGCAAGGTACACAATGTTTTTCATGTGTCACGTCTCAAGAAGGCGTTGGGACACCATGTGGTACCTTCTACAGTTCTACCTCCCTTAGATGATGAGGGAAAGTTGATTTTAGTACCTGAGTCTATCCTGGAGTACAGAGAGAGACAGTTGCGTAGGAGGACTATCAGGGAATATTTAGTGAAATGGAGAGATTTGCCAGTGGAGGATGCTACATGGGAGAGCGAGGAGATTCTGCAGCATCCGGAGTTGAGATTGCTTGAGGACAAGCAATTTTAGGAGGGGTGGACTATCATGTCCCCTTCTAGTTGACATCTCTCAGAGCACATGATTAGCCTATTATGCGACCCTCGTAGGCTGATAGGATGGATAGAGGGTCTTGATGGAGCTTGGCTTGGCTTCATTTGTCAGTATTTTCACCAGTTGGCTTTCGTTCGGGCTCATTCGAACACTTTTTGCCTGAGTTGCTATTTTTAGCAATATTCGGCACTCGGCGAGGCACCCCTGCTATTTTTAGCAGTATGGATTGGTCACGTGCAGAATCACTTCCTTGTTCGTCAGCTTCAGACGGTTCGTGCATCGGGTGAATATTGAGAGAGATATTAATATTTAATTGATTTAATTAAATATTAATTATTGGAGCTTATATTATAAAGTTATAATACTTTAAATATTATAACTTAAGTGATTTTGGCTGAAGGGGTTGCCCATCATGGAAGGGGCCATTTTAATTATATTTTATAATTAAAATTTGATCAGAGACTATTGAAATATTAAAATAAAAAGTTCGAATTTATTTTAATGAAAACCTAATTGAAGGAATTCGCACTTTTCAAGAGTATAAGGCTTTGCTTGGAAAATCGAGCCATTATGTTATTGTGAATTGAAAATTGATCAAGTCTTGACCAGAGCACGGAAGCCAAGGGTTTCAGTCTCAGAGCATTGGGGAACGAGCCATCTCCGGTGAAAGCGATTCAGAGGGTGTGAAATATCATCCGATTTATTGCCAAGCAGAGGGATTTCTTCATTCAGAAGAAATTATAGAGCATTCAGAGATTATTTACCTTCAAAGTTTTTGTTAGGGTTTTATCCAGAAAGCAGTTGTTAACCAAGGTGCATCATATTCTTGAGTCTGGACATTGATTACAAGGAAGCCGTACACTTTGTACTTGCTGATCTGACAGCCGTACCATTTGCAGCAGGCTGTACTTTCTCACTTTCAAGCCGTCCTTGGGATTTATGCAAATCGCCTATCACTTGGAACTTTAGTCTTCATTCATTGAGGCACCTCAGCATCTGGACCATTTCCGGAGCTTCAGACGGAGGGAGAAGCAGTCATTATTGTAGCCGTACTGTTATTCGCATTCTTTCAGCTGGCAGCAATAACCAGGTTTTCTCATAAAAATATCATTGCCTTTTTGCTTGCATGCACCTGGATCTTATTTGTAATCATCTTAGAAGTTTAATAAATAGACTGGCAACTGGAGATTCAATAATTTCTATCATTTCCGGAGTTGTGTTATTTAATTTGAATTTATTCAGTATTTCTTTTCAAAGTCGCAATTTCTTATTTCATGCAAAAACATCAAAAAAATCAAAATACACCAAAAACAGTCAGATTCGAGAAACAGGGGAAACAAGGGTTTCTACAGAACTAAACCAGTCATCACTACTCCTTGCAAGCATCCTAAGAAGTTCAAGGATGAGATTGACAAGGTCATTAAGGAGTTGCTTGAGATGGGTTACATTAGGCCCAGTTCCAGTCCTTTTGCTTCTTCAATTGTTTTGATAAAGAAGAATAGAACTATGAGAATGTGCATAGTCTACCGTGCACTCAACAAGAAGACAATAAGGAATCGATATCCCATTCCTCGAATTGATGAGCTATTGGATGAGTTACACAAGGCAATCTGCTTCTCGAAGATTGATCTTCGATCGAGCTATCATCAAATACGAGTGAGAAAACAAAACATTCATAAGATTGCTTTCCGGTGTCATTACGGGCACTATGAGTTCTTAGTTATGCCCTTTGGGCTAACTAATGCACCAACTCTCTTCCAATCCTGCATCAATCACATATTTATTAAGCAATGGAGGAAGTTTCTTCTGCAATTCTTCAATCCTCATATATAGCAGGACATGGGAAGAGCAGTTGAGGCACTTGGACGAGGTGTTAGGCATAATGTAGGCTCAATCATTGTATGCAAAGGCGTCTAAGTGTGAGTTTGGATTGACAAGGATCCTTTACTTGGGGCATGTGATCAATGCAAAAGGGGTTCAGATGCACCAAGAGAAAATTCAAGCAACCATTGACAGGCCACATCCGAGGTCACTTACAGAGTTGTGAGGGTTCTTCGTGTTATGTAGCTATTACAAGAGGTTTGTAAAGGGTTTTTCACAATTGGGAGCACCCTTAACTAAGCTCACAAAGAAGGGAGTGTTTAGTTGGTCAAAACAGGTTCAACAAGTGTTTGGCAGGTTGAAGGAGGTGATGAACGCTTCTTCAGTTTTGGCCTTGCCTGATTTTACGCAACCCTTCGTCCTTGAGTATGATGCATTAGGAGAAGGCATTGGAGCAATTTTGATACAAAACAGGCACCCCATAGCATTTGAGAGCAAGAAGCTTAGGGGAAATGAGAGACTTCACTCCATCTATGACAAAGAGATGCTCGCCATAATGCATGCCTTGGCAAAATTTTGACAGTATCTAGTAGGTGGCAAATTTGTAGTCAGGATAGACCCATAAAATTAGAGATATTCCCTAGAACAGAAAGACTTTGCGTGATCATCATTTGGAGGTCAATTAGCCTATTAGCCATAACCATAGGCTAATTTGCATGGAAAGGGAATGATTAGTTGAACCTGTTGAAGAAAAAGGCAATAAAAAATAATAAAAGAGGAAAAAAAAGTGAAAATAAAATATTATAAAATTAAGGTGACATTTTATAGAGCAAAAAAATGAAATAGTAAAATAAAATATTTAAGTTACTTCATTTTTATTTTATTTTTATTATTATTTTCCAAAATGGGGCGGCCACTTTTGGAGGAAGAAAGATTCATAAAAAATAGCAAACATGTCGGCCTTGGCTAGCACTTTATAAAAAGGCTATTGAGGGGTAATTCTAGCATATTGGATTGAGAAATTAAATTTTGGAGAACTTTTGGTTTTCAGCTACAACAATAGGTTCAGCTCTAGTGGTACAAATAAAGTCTTGTACCTAGTTCATTCTTTACTAGCGACTTAGAGGACTTATTCACATGTTAAGTTTACTTAGGATATAAGCTTTCTTCTAGAAGTCTTAGTTGTCTTTTCTAGATTTTACATTATCCTAGGTAGTTATGAGTTAGTTGTCTCGTGATAGGATTAAAACGCTTGTCCTGATCTTGTCTAATCCTCTCTCATGTTGCCTTTATAAGCAAGGCATCTCATGCATATTTTGCATCTTGATAGCATCTTACTCACATCTTGTGAATCTTATATCATATTGTAATTCTTGTTTGGTGGAATAGAATCTTCCATTGTTGCTTCTCTCTATTGCATGTGGAGGTTATTTGGTGTTGCAGATTGAAGATCTTGGTTGCTCACTGCAACAAGCTCTTCTGAGGACGAAAACCCTTTGAGGAATAAGTGGTAGTGGACGAAAACCCATTGCCATTCGAGGTGCATCCATCTAGGGTTCACAATTGTGCTTATTTGGTGAGTTTTGTGAAGATTTGAGGGCCTATTATAAGCAATTATCTCTGCAGATCAAACAAGGGCAGATTTGTGTTCATTGGCATCTTCATTCTTGGGCGATTCACTTTCAGATTTGTGCAGGCTATTAACAGCAAATTTCTGAGTCATTTTGCAGGGTTCATTTGCATACATTTTGAGGGTTCAAACCCTAAATCTGGGCGCCAACATTTGGGATACAATTAGGTGGTTTTGTTGCATCCATTTGGCATCATTGACATCATTCTTGGAGCAACGAATATAGCAAACTTGTGCGCCCATTTGATTCAGCTTGTTTGGTGTTGTGGAGATTTATTACCATAGGGTTTCAAACCCTAACTTTGAATGCCACACCTTGGAGGTTCTTTTTCATCATTTGGAGGTCAAATTTGCATGTAAATTAGTATGTATAAAACCTAGAGTTTATAACAGATTATAGCTGGGCATATTTGGCATGTTTGCCCATGCTATCTGATGTATTTGAAGACTTTATATTTCTGATTTATGACAGCAGACTTCTGGTCTGAGTTTCCTATCATTTTGGTAGCATTTTTGGTGTTGAATCATTGAATAATTCAACAATGATTTTGCCACATATTGTTATGACATTTTTGGCATGTTAAGTGGCTGTTATATGTGTTTGATTAAGTCTGAAACAGAAAATCAGAACTGCAGAAACTAGGGTTTTGGACTAGAATTGGAAATCAGAAAATTAGGGCAAAAATCAGAACCCTTAAATCAGAAAAATTACTAAATATCCTATGTGGGATATTATAGAGGCGGTAGAAAGACTTAAACCTGACACATAAGCCTTTAAGATATGGATTACCAGTATTCTTTATTTAACATATTAATCTGCAGGAGCGAGAGAATCAAGTGTTTATCTCAGCCCAATTAAAATCAGACATGACAGAACAACATCCAAGGTTTAAACCACAGTCTCTATAGTAGCAGAAAACAGAGAGATCACCTTCATATTTGCAATACTCACCATCATTCTCACAAAGACAAAAATGAAGTCAGCAAAAAAGGAGAAAAATTAATAAGCCACCATGTTAAAGCTGGATCACTACAGCAAACCCAGCCTAGTAGAGCAGATCCAGGCAAATCCAGGTCCATTTGCAGGACACCGGACTACCTTACAGGAAATCCAAATGCTACTCTGGGGGTTTTGAAGAGCAAACCAGTAACCTAGGTTTTATCCAAAAACTTTCTGGTGTCATTAAAGCTTTCAAATGAAGATACAATATCTTGTGTTCCCATTCTCATCCATAGTTTACTTCCTTTCCAAACTAACAAGTCCTGAATTTAATAATTCTAAACCAAAGATATAAGAATGTTTTTTTCTCTAGAGTGTACCTCTTATGCATTAAAGAACTAATCATTGTGCACCTAGAACATTTGAAATAAAGAATTATTACCAAAGCTATATCCTCGGAATCTTCATCTAGAGGCAAGATATTGCAATGAAGACGTTGATAATGAGAGTAGAAAGGATCTTCCTGCAAATGTAGAATGCAAAAATGTCAATTGCGATGTAGTGCAACAATGCATGTGGTACCTGAGACACTGATTTAGATGCAGAATTCATAAATTTCCCAGCTAAAAAACTGTCTGAAATAAACAGCTTTATTTTTGAAAGAGGGAGTAATCAATTTAAATCAAAGGCCTCACATCTTCTACAATATCATCCTTCAGCAACTTAGTTGCAAGTTCAATTTCTCCGAGCGCCTCAACCTTAAAAAAAAACCAAATAGTTCATCAGCTATAACAAGGCTCAAATCCCATTTTCTACGAATGTACTCAAGATTAGAAAACCTCACACACACACCCAAGAAAGTAATGCCCATAAACAAAACAATCTAAACAAAGAGAGCAGTCGTTCCAAGTTTCCAAACCCAAATGCACCCATCACCAAACTATTGTACAAGGGCACATTGTTGGCAATGTGATGGCATGGGGAAAAAGCAACAGATCAGAAATGACTTCAAAGCAAAAAACTAAACCACAAGATCTCAATTATAAAGTAATTGTATTTTTTATAATAAATAATTTTTATCATAGATTCATATTATGGAACCCTTATAAAAATGAAAGTTATTGCCAACAATCTAGGATTTGCACATTCTAGAATAAACATTTTTTTTAAATGTAACCATTTCATACCACCCTTGTGACAAACGAAGAAGAATAAAAAAGAATGGCCTGATAACGAATTTTCCACTATCAAGGAATTTACATTATTACAATTAATACTCTTTAAAATGTGTTTGTTTCATGCTGCCCGTTCAACCAATGATGTAAACTAACAATTTATTTCCTTTTCAATAACAATTTGTGTACTAATAATGGGATGAATTCAAGTCAATTTGTAAGCCCAAAATATTTCTCGATATAAGGTTTAAATCTGGATAAGTCAAAACTTACAGCAGTGATAGCACAAATTAAAAACCTAGAGGCTATTTTCCCAATGTTAAAATGATATGTGTGTGTAGTATTGTGTGAGTTTTATCGATTAATGTAACTGGAAAAGAATCCCATTACTCACACAAGGGGCCAATAACCAAGTAATGAAACAAAACAAAACAAACAACCGAGCATGTGAGACAAATGTGCTATAAATGCAAAGTTTTATGTGGATCACTTTCAAGTCCTTCAAGAAAATTGGATTTTAAATTTTGAGTATCTTTGAATTGGTTATTCATTGGAGTTTATTTTACATTAGATAATCTAGCCACCCCTGCAGGAAATTCAAACTTGCCAGTTTCCGGCACCAAACTATGGAAATTGCATGGCTTGAATATGGGTGGTAATTAAATCAAGCCCCCATGTTAGAGAAAAATATGTGCCCCAACATTTTAAATAATTCATAATAACCTCGACTCAGCTCAAAGGAAGGTCACAAGTATTTGGTGAGGGCATGAGGATACTTTTGAACTGCTGCGGGTAACAAATAAACAATATTCCATTGGCAGCCAGTCAATAAGAGGTCATGAAATCCCTATTGAGGCATGATGAACCCAGAAGAAAGTCGTGCGTTTATACAGTAATAAAGGGAAGGTGTGGGAAAGAAGAGAGTTGGGCGCTCAAGCTTGGAAGGTCATTTTGGGAATTTAGGGTCCCAAAACCCTAGCGCACCAACTATTGCTATTCGTGCCTTGTCCTAAAGACATTATTATATTCACATTTGCTGTTCTATTTTGATTATTATTGCAGCCAATATGGGATTCTTAGGAGCATTTTTGGATGTAGATATTGTAGAGGAACTTGTGGACAGCATTACAAAGTTACATCAGATATTTATGTTTATATGGCAGGATTCGTTGATTGGTTTAGTTCATTTCTACTGATAACTTCTGCATATTTTTTCCATCAGAACTTCACAGCAGAGATTAAATCTGAGTTTGAATGAAAAAAAAGTCATTTCAGGAATACTAGAAGAGTGGAAAGTGTAGCAACAGTGATAACTACAGTAAAAGGTACCAAAACAGTCCACAATCACCTCTCTGATGTTTACAGCGGATACATCAGCCTTTTAAGTTTTAATTTCTGATTGTTTATGTTGCCAAAGTCCTGAACCTGCTGAAGGTAGCAATCAGAAATATCGTTTTTAGAGTTCATCATCATTGTAAGGTTGGATCTGTATTAATTTCAGTCCCTTTTGTTTTTCTAGTTATTATATTACAACTGTTTGATTTAATGTCTATGAGCTGATTATTGAATACAAGTTGCTTGAAAGATTGCCAATGATCATTTAAAACAGTTACAAGCATTTACATCGTTAAAAATAAAAAAGTGTTTGCTTCCTTATACAACAAATTGTTTGACGAAATACCTGTGAGTATAAGTTCAAAAGATTGCAAGTATATTTTAAATTTCTTGGAAGGGACCTTACAATTTGGTCATATAATTTTCCAATCAAAAACAGTAATACTTTATAATAGTGTAATAGTTAAAATCAAGCCAATACAGAAGTAGGTGATCATGTCAACCTACCATTTCCACCTTCCGCTTCAATTTCTGAGCGGTGTCAATAATAAAATCATCTGTCATCATGTAAAGGTATTAGTACAAATAATATACATACATACATATATATAGATGACCTTAAAGTTCACAAGGACAAGAATTCAAATGCCTTAGGAACCTTATAGATGGCCACAATAATAGATGCCCTCAATCCACTACAATATATGCTTAAATTTTGAAAATATGAAAATCTGGATACTCACACATTTTCTTGAAGCCAAAATCATGAGGAATCGTCGTATAAAATTCACTGTAAAAAGACAAAAATTAATTAAAAATGCATTCTTTTATAGTTTACACTCACCTAATAAAACTCATCTTGTGCACGAGAAACTTTAAAGAAAGACCATGGAACATGATATTCAACGCATAAATAAATAGAGTATAAGACTAGAAAGTTGCTTAGGAAGCCTTTCAATAAGAATAACAAATAATTTGCTTTCACATTTCAAACAATTATTTTATAAAACAAAGAAATAAGACATATGAGGCACATAAATCCTAAGGCTCACAATATATTCCAAGAGTTTTCTAACAAGCATATGTCAAAATAATTAACGTGCAAATCCAATGCTTTCAAGTCATGACTAAATTTTCAGAGCATTGGTGAAACAAAGGAGATTTTTAAAACCATAAGCATGCCGTTATGTATTACGCTCAAAGAAAATATCAGTCATATATAATAAGCTTCTATTCAAATTAATCTTTAGGCTTAATTGAGAATTAACAAGTTTACATCTACAACAATTGAAATGATATTGGAGCTATGCTTTTAAGCCAACTTGTGCTAGGAATATTGATGCAAAACATGATATGTCTATTTTGTAAAAAAATCAAATTATATTTAGTTTTGTGCACAAAAGGATGCAAGTTGAACAATCATTCAGCTCATTTTCATCTTTACTGTATTTTAAGAGAATAAGAAATCTCAAGAGTCAAGCTCTTCCAATTTCCTTAGTTTTAAATTTTTGTTGACCTTGTGTAAGAATGAGAAAACAATCTATACACACTCATCACAATAGTGGAATATTTTTAATTGAGATTAAAAAATAATCTCAACCTGGATATAACATGGGGAGACCACTTTTGTTCAAGTAGTGAGAGAGCCTAATAAATGGCAGGTGCTAGCTGTAAGGATGAAAGATAGGATAGGGTTTAGGTAGTACACCATTGCATGTATTTGTTGGAGTTGGTTCATCCATTTACAATCAACAAGATGCCAAATGATTTCATTGTTTATCTTTTTCTTACCATAATGATGCAATATTGCCTCCTTGGTCTTATTCATGGCATCCTATATTAACCCATCACCAATTTATCTCCATCAACCAAACATAGAACCTTCACCAAAGATTGTCACCTATAAATTTAAACTTAAGTTGAGAAAAAAAGGCATATACAAAATTCCCTCTAAAACTTATGTTTGCTATTAACCTTGAATATCTCCTTTACACTCTTCACAAAAAAATCAAAAAATATCGTCCTTGCAACCTTCTCCACTTCCATACTTTTGGAATATGGTGATCCAAACTGTTAAGGACTGAAGAATTTCACAAGTCTGAAGTTGCTTTTCTTATATTCGATCTACAAGAACAAATATTTATTGATTTCGATATCTTTCTTAGAGGATCGAATTCACCATATATGCATAGGGAGACACGTCCCATGAGTGGATGTGTCTTTTACTCATAGAGTCCCTTCGTCTTAACCGAATGTTAATTCGTTTATTTAACAATCATTAAGGACGTTAAATCTATATATGTGCAACTGAATTTATGTCAATCAATTTGATCTGAATATATATATCATTTATATTCTCTTAATACAGATCAAGGAACTATACTTGGTGTTAGCGATTTATTTCTGACCGTAGCTATTTCATTCAACACAACCACACATGGTTCACAAATATTTCCTTAAGAAAAAGTAGAGCATCTACAATGCTTTGCAAAGTAACAAAGTTTGTGGCGAATTGTGTCGCCCTTGATTCCAAAAGATCCTTACCTTTGGTGCTTTCTCTCAACAAACTAAGAGACAAGTATGCTTGTTAAAAAATTTGGTAATACTTCTAGTATCTTCAAGAACAATTTTCATCTATCCAATTTGTCCAATGTCCTTGAGTCCAAGCAATGGATAGCACAAGGGCTCCAAGAAATGGTTGGATGCCTCTCTTGAATAAGTCTCTATGAGCCTACATATGCAACTACGTTGTACATGATAATTTAGACAACATTCTGCACCCCAACCTCTCAAAAACCCTCTCTAACAAATGGCGCAAAGTCTTCATATTCTTGAGTTTGTGTAGGACATCTACAACTTGCAAGAATACCAATGTGCCACTTGAAGACACAAAAAATATTAACATAATCTTGTCCCTACCATGTCTTACCATTTAATAAAATACTACAGCCTTTCAAAAAATGCAGAGTGGGCAAATGGAAGGGGATCAAAGTGGCAGAAGGTTTGGACCCAATTTCTCACTTACAATTTGCGGATGATACGTTTTTAATGGGTGATTCGTCCTTTGGAGAAGCACGGGTAATGAAGGATGTTTTGAATGACT
>CM021103.1:230358312-230826869 GCA_007115665.2 Sequoiadendron giganteum | reverse complement strand
CAAATTCGAGTGTCATATAGAAATTTAAGGGTTTAATGAACCAAAGACTCTTCCAAAACACAAGAAAAACTGGTGCGTTGCTGCAAATAGCAATGCCTATAGAAACCAGTAGCGCGAAAATAGGAGCTTCGAATCACGCAAAAAACGAAGGTAAAAACGAGGGTTAAAGTAGAATAAACATAGAAAAAAAATGCGTGAAACTAAACCACTGTAGCATTTGGCGAGTAAAGGCAGAAAATAATCGTTTTTCTTGAAACCTGGCGATTAATCGTCCACTCGGAGATTAATCGGCAATTATGTAAACTATGATGAAAACAATAAAACAATAAGCACATAAATAGAGTAATCATGACTAGAGAGGGTAAACATAGCAATTTAACCTTTAAATATTTGATGAAATGTATAACCCTCAAACTTTTCTATCACCCAAATCCCAACGTGAGCAAGGTGAGACCATACAACAATTGGGACACTAACTTACAGGCAGCAAGGTGCACAGTTCTACAATGTATGCAGAACGAAAAAAAATTAAATAATTAACCATGCCTTGGCAGCATTGCCATCCAAACTTGCAATCCAAAGGTAATCTGGCAGTGAACCATACAAACATTTACAATATGAATGATGAAATGATGAAATACCCTTCTATCTTCAATTTCAAGAATTATAACAAACAGTTGTCCAACAATCTAGAAAAAGACATTTTGCCAAACAGTTGGAAAGCGAATTGCATAGCATATAAAATGTAAAATACCCAAAATGGTATCTAATACATTTGAGAGTACAATGAAGGATGAACCAGTGCTACAAACTGTACCAAAACCATTGTATGTCTACAGAAAACAACTCCAAAATTAATTACCAAACAGCAGAGATAGAATGCCAAAATCTGATATAAACAACATACCCAGAAGTGAGAGGCTTACAAAAATGCTCCAAAATGAGAGATTATGATAATGATAATATTTTCAACAACTACCGAAGTCCTATGACTAGCATTAGGAATATGGTAGCAAGAAATTAGATTCCAAATATAATACAAAGACCTGCCTTTTTATTTGTCTTGGACAGCATCGAACCATGTCAAACTTCAGCTCCTCTCATAGAAAGGTATGACAACCAATAAATTAATAATAGTAACAGTGTTAATTGCTCCTTCTATATGCTATGATAGTATGAGTGATTTGCAATGGAATATCCAAGACTGACAACATCAATTATAATAATAAAGTTGTTTCCCTTTCGTGCAGTAGACAAATATAAGTAACGGAGCCCACTTAATAGAAAGTCTCTCCTTTTTATACTACAACGAAAATGGATAAGTGTACGACCAACTTAGACTATAATTCCCAATCAGAAATATTTGCATAGGCTGTGCCAAAAAAAGAATTGGTGCAACATATGAATTAGATGGCACGACTGAGTTGGCAACTCCTCTATTAACATAGGTCCACTTCACCATAAGCTACGAATGGTAGCAGATAGCATTGCTCCTTTACTTAAAAAAGGCAGCCATGTTTCAACACTTAAATATCATACAAATATTGCTCTTAAAATTATCAATTACCTTCCAATAATATGAGCCTTTAAAATGTAAAGCCAACAACAATTAGTATGGCCTAGCAATTGGTACAGCCAACGTCAATAAGAATTTTGCTATAAAAAATACAAATATATTAATAATACTTAGCTTTGAACACCAAAATGATGTAATATTTTGAAATTACAAATAAACCCTTCACAAATAAAAATAAACTTTTGTACCAAACTGGAAATCGAAAAACTTTTGAAATCCTCAATATGCTACTAAAACAATCTTTTTGCACATATCCAATCCCTGGATAAAATCACCTCTATTAGATAAGGGGGTTTTCATCCTCAAAATCCAATCTAAAAACCAAGAGAATTTGTGTCCTCTAATTTCATTAACAAGAGGGATTTTGTCCTCTGATTTTATTACCAAAAGAGCTTTTGTTGCCAAGAGAGTTTTTGTTCTGTCATCAAAAAATGAACACAAGATGCTCAATCTTCAAAAAAAGGCTTCTTTTGGCAACAAACAATAGATAATTTTCCTCAAGCCTAGCTCATTTTATAATCACCTATTTACTATTTTAACCTCCTCAAAAAATCTCAAGGAATTCTTTCTTCTTCTTAATTTAATATTTCAATTTTCCCCATTGTCCTAAAGACACTTTCAATATCATTTTAGGCCGTCTTGTAAAAACACTTTATAAAATCACCTAAATTAAATTATTCAATTATTTCCTTAGATTGAAAAAGGGGACATGACATAAACCCATAGGATATAATCAAAGTACAAGTACAATCAGCCATGTGAGGAAAATACCCATCTATAAACAACAAAGTTCATGAAGCAATAGTGCAGATGGAGGACAAGGATGGAAGCTAATGTTGTCAAAATATGTATCAAAGCTCAACTCCAAGAAATGAGATCATTAGCTACATTAATTAGACCACTTGTTGTGTGCATGCAAAGAGCAATACAATTATGGACATTGTAAATACTAAATGGGTCAACAAGGAAGTGATTATTGCCAAGGAGGTGCAGATGTTCATATGCAACCACCACACCTCATTGGCAATTTTTTTGGTCATTTCAAAGCAAAAGTTAATCAAACCAATTGAGACCATATTTCTTTGATCTAGGAGGATCTAACGCTAATCATCTTGTAATATAAGGATCACAGTTTCACCACATTTATCGTCACCAACAACTACAAGATCATCCTGCACACCAACTCCAATCAATATCTAAATAGAACTCTAATAGTGCAATCCCCCTTCCACGCAATTGTTTTGCAGCCCATGCTTAAACCAATGAAACATAGAACAAAAAATGGTGGCATATGAATTGGTGTGTTTCATGTAACCACAATAACATCTCTTAGTCTCCACCTCATGTATAATAACGTAACATTGCAATTCTTTCAATAGGAACCATAGTAGAACTTTGTGATTGATATATTTGATCTCTCAAATCATTGTATAGAACGTTGCATAGAACAAATTTGTTTTTTTCCTAAATGTTGAATGTAGTTTAAAAATAGGCCTCATACAAGCATCAAATTACAAATCATACCAAACTAAGCCACCTTTAACAGTAAAATAGGAATAATAATAGTTCACAGGGCGCAAAATAAAAAAGCATAAAATATATTAACATCTCAACCAAATGCCCAACAAGTTCAATACAAAATAACAGCCCATAAACATATTAAACAACCCAAAAAAAGTAGTCTAAATCATGGAAGCCAAAACCATACAGATATAGGACCAATCATTTATCACTTTGTAATATACACCCCTAATTTTTTTTTGAAAATAGCTTCCAATTGAAAATGAGAGTACAATGCAATATCCTTTTAACTTTCTAGTCACCTAGTTTTTGTGATGGGCAAGGTGAAAGCATACAGTGAAAGGATCTACATAACAAATTAAATTGCAGCAACTGAAAAAAAAGCATTAGGTGGCAAGCCAGCCAATACCACTTATTCAGTGAAGTGCTTATGCAATACTGGAAAAAGAACACTTCACGCTTATTCGGTGGAGTGTGTAATTACAAACATCCACTTATTCAGTGGGAATCAAAGGCCACTTCCAATTATTCAATGGGAAGGCAAAATGCAAATATAACCACTTGTTCAGTGGGCTAAGTACATACTTCAATAAGCATTGATCAAACCCACTGGCAGTTCTACCATCTAGTGTTTACAATATAAAGTGCATAGATATAATAAATCTTCAGTGATTTAACCATTTAAAGCATTACAAGGTAAGTACATATGCATTATAAACACTGTTTAAGAGAAATAACTGCTGATTGGAAGTGTTGATAATAAAATAGACTGTTGTAGCACTCAAGAAACAAACCAAATGACATGAGAAAAACCAACAAACTATGAAACAACAGCAAAGTACCTTGTAAACATGAAAGGGAAACTGCTGCAGGTCTGATATAACTTAATAATGCGAGTAACACTGGCCTGATCAGGTTATAACTGAGAACACTCAGGAAACACACCAAAATGTTGATATCCCCTTCCAAACACCAAACCCACTGAAACAACCATTTCCAACAGCAATACTATGATGAATAAACACACCCAGCATCAATAACCATCACAAAATTAGGTCTGATCTATCTCAATCCAGCACTGTACAGACTGCTTGTGTAAGAACCCCTACTGATTTTGAACGTTATTTTCACGATATCTCAATTTGACACATTGGAAATTTTGTCAAATAGAAATGTAAACTGAACTGAAACTTTCTAGTGACATTGAAGTTTGCAAACACATAAAGTTTCAATATACATAACTCACCAGCATAATAAATTTCAGTCTGAGATTCATGCATTACATTATTATGGAGTATAAACCCATTCAATACATTACAGACCAAAACCAGTCCCTTACAAATATTATTCTGAATGGCAACAATACAAACAGTAGTTTGCAACTTCAGAAGTATACATGTATAGCAACATAATACTCAGAAATAAATACCCAGACCGCAGATAGCTCCACTATGAGTCACATCCAGGTGTGCTGAAGCTTCCAGCAAGCAACAACCCCTCAAAGATGGAAGATGGCAATCACTGTGAAGCCGCCAACTGCACAACAAGTCACGCCCAGGTCTGCATTTAAGCACAGCAATGTCCAAACACCTACAGCAGCATTGGGTCACCTCAGTTATCAGATTGTAGCTCTCAGAAATAGGCGATATCCCTACACATGAACCCGTCCCCCTTTTTGACAATCACGCCCTTGCAATATCAAGACTCCACGACTTCATTAAATGCCTCAGAACTAGGCGGCAGGAATAAGTATGCAACAGAAGGTCTATTTCTGCCCACGACCTCCAAGGAAAACCACAGCCATGCACAGAAAATCGTGCCACAATGTTCCAACGCCCTCACCATATGAAACTCACGACTTACAATGGATAATCGTTGAGTTTGAACAGTCTTGTGCCCTCCTTATTCTTCACAACAGACCCACGAACTCCTCTATATGCCACGCCCTTTGCTTTGCAAACTGGTAACTTCAGCGCTAAGGGTTTAGGATATTCACGAGTTCCTTATATCCACATCCAGCAATATAACTCTGAATACGCAGATATATGGCGGCCACTTTACTATGCTCAACCTTCCCAAATTTGGACACCAATCTCAACCTCAAAGCAACAGAAATGTAAATCATTGACCTCCAATTTTCTCTCCACAAGAGACACAAAATTGACTTAATCGCCCAACTGGAAAACCTGAGTGATTTTCCCTACGAACCTGCTATGGTGGAATCATTTCACCACTGAAACTGATCTTCCCCAAAGGGTTTCCGTCCTCCAAAGGCTGAGATGAACCAGGTTCAATCTCTCGACCCACAAGGGTTTCAATAAGAGGAATAGAATTTTGACCTAACCAAATGAGTTCTCATAACCCCCTTTTATACTTTCCCCGCTAACTCTGCAGAAACTTCTATTTAAAATTCACATTTTAATTAAAACTCCCCTTTAGCTCTAGAAAAGACCTTTTTGTTAAAATAATGATAATTTGACACAGAAGGTCCCCGATTAATATATCCACGATTTAAAACATTCCATCCCGATTCTAATGAGCTATAACACTAAGGGGCCTTTTAAATATTTTAATTAATATTTGGAAACCTTAGTAAATTAATTAAAATAAAGCCATTAATATACTCATTTTGCGGAAACTGTTGGAATGCATCGGAATCTGAAACTAACTACATTGGAGTGATCCCGATGAAGAATAATGACAAACGGAGCCGACATGGCAACTTTCTATAAATAGAAACTCCCTCCAAGAATCTTGGATCCCAAACCGAAAGCCAAAAATAACATTTGAAAGCATCGTGGAACTCCTCTAAACCAACTAAGCTCATTGGTAACATCAAATTACCCTTTTAATCAAGTAGACACCAAACCAGAAAACTGTTTTCAACTGCAAAGCAAGAGAACCCAAAAATGGGGACAATACAGCTTGGCACCCAAAAATCACTACCAACTCGTCCCCAACAAACCAAAACTAACATAGGAAAATACAACACCGCAAAAAAGCCCCCAACTTCACCAATACACACGAAAAGGAGTATGTATGAGACTAGTAAATAAAATTAGACATCTGCAAGTGTGGCAAATGTTGTACAGTAGTAATCATCACAATCTTTCTCAAAACTCACCATACCACAGTTTTTTCATCATGAAATGCTTTTAGAGCTGCAATCATCGCTTAAGCGACCCCAAACAAAGTATTTTGAGCTCCTAAAACTAAGTGCTTCATTCTAGGATTCTCACTCCCCAACTTCCAGTGTACATCCTCCTATGATGATGTACGGCCTCACAAATATGATTCCATTCTCCTTCAAATTTGTAAAGCTTGGATTGGTCGACAAGGATACCAACAAAACTCATAATACTTCGTAAAATTATTCAAGATTTTTCCATTAGCAATAACCCAACAAAGGTTCAACAAGCAAGATGTACAACCAACTAGGAATCCTCTTAAAACGCTCTTAAACCTTCAAAACTTCTAAAAACATTGGACTCTCACAACAATATGAGTAACTCACAATATCAATTCAAAGTAAATCAAAAATCTCCATACTTGCAACCAAAACTAGAACTTCACTTTGCAGCTCATTGGTGATTCCTGGAAAAAATCACTCCAACTAGCTAGGGTGGTTGTCGTCCCCAAAAGCAGCAAACTCAAGAGGGTTTCCGTCCTCAATAAATTTTGAGAAGAACACAAATTCTTTCCATATGCAGAAGCAAATACAAATGTCATGGCTAACCCTATAAATGAACCCTCAAACCTCCATTTATAACTTTCTTTGAGGGAAATAACAATAATTTGAAAATAATAAATTCTTTTTTTCCCTCACAAAGACCCTTTTGAAAAATAAATAATTATTTCATGTGCAAAAGACCCCCAAGCCTAGGCGTCCAACTTGAAACACATCTTAACACCTTTTTAACGAGTTATTGCACTAAATTGCCTTTTTAATATCTCCAACATTAGACAAATTAAGTGGATAATTAAATAATAACTCAATAGCTTACCCAAATTGCGGAAAGTACCGAAATTATATAATTATGCAATTTTGATGGTACCAAAGTTATCCCGAGGTCTTCGGATGATGATCAAAGGCAACTAGTTGACTTTCTAAAAATAGCATGCTCCTCCAAGAAGTTTAGAGAGCTCCCTCAAGGTCGGAAATCAATTCTAAAAGCAACACGAGGGCCACCGAGACAAATAGAACCCATTGCCATGAACAACTCAACAAAATTGCTCCTACACTCTCCAAGAACTTTGGAGTTCTCCCTTATTCACCAATTAGCCTTTCACGAGAAATTGGAAAGTATGCTAATTGTTCACAAATCATTCTTTCTTAAGATGAAAACTTCACACACTTTTTCCATCTTTTTTGTTCATCCATGCTGTTCTACTGTGAAGGGCGCCCCTTTCTGCAAGTTTGCAGATTTTCTCATTAAGTTTATGACTTTTAAGAAAAAGTCGACCTCCTTGAGGGGTCGTACTGTTTGGAGTTAGCATTGGAATTCGTGCCTTTTGTTTCTGGCTCGAATTTTCATTGGGAATTGGACGCCTTGCTTCTAGTTGTTGATCGTCTATGGTTTTGAAGCATTCTAAGCCTATTCGAGGGAGTTTCGTCCATTTTGGTGAATTCACAACTTGCTGGTCTGATTTTCTGTACCTTTTGTTTCTGATCAGATTAGTTAGTTTTATTATCATGCTGATTTGAGCTTCAATTCTTCATCTATTCAAGTTGTAAATGTTCGAGGAAGTGATACTCTAACCATTGCTTGTTTTGAAAGCTTATCTTTGATATGTTGCAGCTATTTGATAACTGTTTGTAAGTTGATTAGTAGTACTAACAGCAATTGTTTACTTTGCTGCAATTTATTTTGTTGTATTCCCCCCACGAAAAATAAGTGGTTGTGTGGATTGTACACCCTCCATAGTTTAAGTGGAAGTGAGGTTAAATGGTTGGCTTGCTGCCTTCAAATAATTGTAAGAATCACACCCATTGAATAGGTGGAGTATTCCCACCGCTTGTGGATGCCTGCACCAGCAAAAGAAGTGTTATTTTCAGTTTTATAACTAGCACTCCACCATATGTTAGCACCTTGCCTTGCAAAAGGATCTTGCGTGCACATTCTTGGTGTTGAGTTTAGCTCTCTATTTCAACTGTTATCAAGTTATTAGATCCTAGGGATCCTCTGACCATATACCCGCCCCTCCTCCTTAAGTGGTTTTAGGGTGCATTCTTGGTTAGAGTTGTTTCAGCAGTGTTTTGGTTTGGAGCTAATTCTTAACGGGTGCATGATTGCATTGTTGTGAACTGAAAAACAAGGGGAACATTTCAGGTCCACATGACTTATCACAGCACACAACCAAGCAAAAAACGCCTGTTCCACACTGACCTCGGCCTTCTAATGGGCAGAATCGTGCCTCCCCTTCATGCGCCGGCCTGGGATTGAGAAGAGAGGATGCATCGACCTCTTCAAAAAAAAATGCCTCAAATCTCCACGATGTCCCACAGATGGACAGTTTGAGCCTTGTGCCCGCGAGAGACAAGCAACACACCTGCAATACTCGCCTTCGAAGAGATGAATCATGGCCTTCAATTACAAAATGTGTGGCCTGCAAATCAATGGCTCACGCACACCACCAATTTGAAACCCACGTCCTTCAAAGCGGTGATTTTAAGGAGGTTGTTTAGGAGCAAGATTCACAAAGCACCATTGTCCCTCGTGTGTTACATGGGTTGCCGTGTCCAATAGCGCCTCCAAAGAGCAAGATTGAACCTCCAATTGCGCCTCTGAAAAACAGATCGAATGATCAAAAAAGTGCCTCCAATCAGAGAAAAAAATGCCTCAGAAAAGCAGATCCTACCCCTCGCAGGCTTCACACGCTTCCAGTCAAGCAAAAGTGGACAAATCCACGGGCTAGGAGTAATGGAACGGCCTCTTTGAAAGAGAAAATCGAATGCCTCCAAACAAAAATTCACACTACCTCCACAATTGCAAAATCATGGATTGGCAATATGAAGAAATGCCCAACAATAAAAAATGATCCCAAATGCATCTGGAAACTCACGCCTAGCGAAGACTCACAACATGGAAGGTGGTTGGAGAAGACAGGCTCTGATACCATGTTAGAGCAAAGCACCCAGGAGCAACTGCAAACCAGAAACCTTCACGAATGAGAGAAGCGACACGGGAGATGCTATTTCACCAAGAGTGAAAAACAAAATGCATTGAGATATGTAATGATACATAGTGTACAAAGTGCCTTAAAAAGGCATGAAAATGTGAGACAGGTGCACAACTGCCCAACATGGGAAAAACTAATTATCCCTATGTTAAACTTAACACACTAACAAATCACATATAATATAAGGCAGCGATCAAAAAGTTTTCTTGTGCAGCACATAAGACAAAAAGCAAACAAAGAGAAAATAGTGAATAGACAAAAAAAAGCAGCACTCAAATTAAAGAGATACTAGCAATTAAAGAGAAGCATTGATAAACTAAAAGAACAGCGATCAAACTAAAAAGCTTTAATAAAAGACATGTTTAGAAGGACGCCTCCTTTGGAAAGTAAATAATATTTCATAAAAAGTCAAATCCCTTGGAGAAGGTATATTAAGAGCTTTGTGGAATGCAATCAGGCTGAGTGATAAGTGTGAGAAAAAGGGATAAATATCATATCTATGGATCTTCATATGAAAATAGAAGAAGAAGATCATTGTAAGAAATATATGCAGATTTAAAATAAATATATAAAGACACATCAATAAAAGAAGTGAAGAGATATATGAAGTAATATCAATCATGAGGTATGAATTAAGATTTGAGAATTATGGTGAAAAGTGGGAATTGTAATGTGAAAAACAAATAAATGTTTCAAATACACCAGCAGCTATAGAACAATCCCTAAGAAGTTTATTTGCATATTACTTGAGGGAATAAAATGATGAAGTGAAAAAAGAATATTAGAAGATTATTCAACAAGATCAAAGTGGAGAAATAAAAGATATATAAGGCATATGAGTAGTGTGCTGTGTGAGTGAAATGTCATGCCTTAAAAATTTATCTCCAAGGGCACTGGTTTGCAATGTGGAGCAGCATGTGATGAATTTATCATTGTCAAGTATGCATATACACTAGCCAGTTTATTTACTATAATGAGAAGGCCAATTTGACTATGCAGATTTAAATAAATGATAAATAGAACAGATTTGTAAAGGATGTTCCATGCAAGATTAAAGAAGACTTTGGAGCATATTTACAAAGCATATTGAAGATACAAATTTGGATCATAAGCAGATTTGAAGGAGTTATGAGAGCAGAATTATAGCAGACTTGTGAAAAGCGTTTTTGAGCAGATTGGTAATAAGATTTATAGCAGATTTATGAATTAGAATATATGAAATTTTCAGAAGAATAGAGTACAGATTTGGTAAAGGAATTACAATGTCCATCATCCATTGAAGGAGCAAACTAGACGGTGGTACTTTGCTTTAAAAGTTGGTGCTTACTAAAGAAGATATCGGTGTCTCTCTAGTAGATTGGTGCCTACATATTCAGCTGTGGGAGTTGGTGCTTCCACTGAGTTGGTGCTCACAAATTGAATGACTCAAGGTTGGTGCCTCTAATGGGTTGGTGCCTCTAATGGGTTGGTGCTCATAAATTGAATGAGGGGTTGGTGCCTCTAGTAGGTTGGTGCCTACAAAATTTGTAAAAAGAAGAATTTATATAAAAGCATTAATTTGTCGTGGTTTTCTCCCATAAGGGTTTCCACGTAAATATTGTGTGTTATTGTGTTCTTCTCATGTGCATGATTATTGATGTTGAGTAAATGATGTTATTGTTATTGATCAAATTTTAAATATGGTATTAAGTTTGAAAATGTATAGATCATTGTTATATTGATTCAACCCCATCCCCCCCTCTCAGTATAACCATGCGCTCATCAAATATATACTAACCCAAAAAAATTGATAACTTAGGGTTTTACACATAAAGAAGACTAGAGCTTGGAAGAAAATAAAATAATAAATACCCAACACTACTACTTTAATTGGTGGGTCTTACAACTAAGGTTTCAAAATAACTAAAGAGCTCATTTTTTCCCAAATAACCTATACAAACTATTACAAAATATTTTGTGTTTCCCAAAAATGTGTTTTCAAATGGCTTCGACCAAAGTTGGTAGACTCGGCAACTACTCGCTGAGTTTTTTCCAAAATTAAGTTTTTGCCATGTTTACTCATCGAATTTTTGGCAGATACTTATTGAGTTTCTAGCAGACACTCACCAAGTTTCTGGTAGATACTCGTTGATTTTTTGGCAAGTACTCACCAAAAAATTTGGTGAGTTTGACAAAAAGACTCGCCGGATGTATCAACCATGCAAGATTAGTCAAAAACATAACGTAAACACTCAAAAAACACGTTTTCTCCATTTCCCTTGCCCTCTATAAAACAAGCCACAAACCTCACACTTTACACACAGCAATCTTGCATCCTTAGGAGATAATTGAAATGATTTGGACGTAAATTTGAAGGGAAAGTTAGTAAAAAAAAATTATTTTACAAGCTTTAAATTCATTTTGGCTGCTAAAATTTAGCATGGAGGTTAGAAACAATTCATGAATTTCTAAAACATAGTAGTATTTTGAATATTACCTCCAAAAATTTGGATTCATCACCATTTTTTGTTCATTTATGCTGATTTTTTAAGGAATTCACTTTTTTTATATACACATTATTTTTCTAATTCTAACCTATTTTAGGGAATAAAATAATTAGGGTATATTAAACTTACACTGATTTAAAAAATTTAACTAATTTATGTTATATTATATTAATTTTAGACCAAATTTATGCTGATTTTTAGTATTATGTTAAATTTAGGGTAATTTTTTAAATTTAAAAATTAACATGTGTTTTCGCTTTGTAATTATAGGTTAAATACAATGGCAAATAGATAGGCTTATGGATCAAGATCAAGCTCAAGTTTAGCACAATCAATGTCGTTTACAGGCGTTCATCTTGCTAGAGTAGAGACGGTGCTTAGAAATATGTGGTACAAGGACCAACACCTGATTCAGTTATTTGCATCAGATGCCAAAAACTCCATCATGGAAGCATAAATCGACTCAAATACCATCTTGCAAGCATCACAACCCTATATCAACACCACATAAGAGAAAAAAAAGAGAGATGAATGCCCACCTTGCATTGATAGAAGAGAAAAAATTACAAAGGAGAAAGACAAGGGCAGCCATAGCAACATGTATAGCTAGTGGTCATGGTCCTCAAATGCAAGCAAAAATAGATGAAGCTATAGCATCTGAAGGCATAGTGGGCTCCCTTCGTAGTCCACACATACAAAGCACATTGGCATCAACTTCATCGACTTCAAGTAGACCACCAACGCCTATACACACACCACATAGCTTTTTGTGCAAAGAAACATGCCTGGAGCACAATCGTCATTGGAAGCTACGACGTCGAATAGGGACGTGCATCAACAAGCAAATAAGGCATGTGTCGATTTTTGGTGCTTCAACAACCTTTCCTTCACTGTGGCAAGCAGTTCTTATTGGGATAATTTGGTAAATGCATCAATAATAGCAAGAAAATGCTACAAGGCACCTTCTCGGAAAGACTTAAGTTGAAGATTGCTCATGAATGCAATTGAAGAGGCAAAGTTAGTAGTGGAAGAACAAAACAAATAATGGTGCAAGTATGGTTGCACTATTCCTTCATATGGGTGGACCGACAGAAAGAACTACACCATTAGTGTTAGAATAATCATTCATTAGCTAATAATTAATTAATCTTTAATTGATTATTTAGCTAATTTGACTTTATGCACTAAAACTAAACTTAGGAGTGTTTTTTTCCTTTTATTGGATTGAGATATTATTAGATAATTATGTCTCATCACATGTAATGGTATCACTTGTCATGATCTATTCCCTTTCTCATATAGGATTTTCTCTTATAAGCAATCTCCTTCATTGTATTATTAAGTTCAGAGAAAGCTCTACATCTCTTGTAAGTTTTTCTTTTTGAAGAAATAGCAAATCATTGTTTGCAACTCTATTACGTGCAAGGTGTTCTCGTTTGTTGTTTGATCCTGCCTTGTGTGTGTTTTCACAATTCCAACATCGTATCAAAGCATGGATTCAACAAACCCCTTCTCAAATTTTAAGGGTTTTCTTCAACTACGATTACAAGGGCATCAAATCTAGAATCTTCATATTTTTTGTAGGTTTTGGATTTGGACATTTTCTTGGTGCATTTTAGAACAAAATGGAGCTCACCATTGGGTTCAAGACTCCGAACAAAAGAATTTTGACTAAATTTTCCTATAGTCAACATCGAGAGTTTCTGAGGCAATTTTGTTTTTATTTGGGAGACTGTATGGCCCCCCAAATGTCGTACCGTACATCTTTTTTCATAAATATATATAAAAACAACTTTCTTAGCCACTTCAATTTGTCAACCGCCAACGGCAACGACTAACCGCTAGTCGCCATGACTACCCATCGCTGCCCAACAATTTCCAACATCCAACACAATCTTCTAGCTACTTTTTGGATCGAGACCACGCTCGAAATATTTTGAATCTTCCAACATATTCCAACAATTTGTTCTTTTCAACAACGGATTTTTTTCAACTAGCAAGGCTTTTTTTCGAGCGACCAAGGAATATTCCTTAGAATATTTTGCTAACGTCAACAATACAGACACCCCAAGGCTCCCCTCCAAGTCCTTTCTGCCCTAAAGAGCCAACTTTTTCTTTTGGGCATACAACATTAAAATTGGGCGAACGAGATATCATCGAAAAGACAGAAGAGGAGGATATGGTGGTGATCACTTTGAAAAGTTTGCCACGTTCCTATGAGCACTTCATCAAAACGCTCAACATTACCTCAACCAATGTTGACATGAAGTTTGATGAAGTGTGCAACAAGATAGGTGGAGGAAGTAGTTTGGGAGCAGCAGTAAGTCTCCCAGTGTTGAACAAGTTTTTACTGCCAAGGACATTGGCAAAGGTAAATCCACTCAGCAAAAATGATGAGACAATTCATAGGAGGGCTACAAGAAGTCTATTACTTGACATTACTATGGGAAGATTGGTCATATACAGAAGCATTGCAGAAAGCCATTGGCTGATGAAAATCCAACCAAGAAGAATCTCAGCAAAGTGCTCAAGTGGCAGAGTATACTGAGCAAGATTCTGCATACTATGCATTTTGATGACTAGCACACCATTTGAATATGGGTAGATTTAGTTTTTTTTTTGTAGGATGACCATTAAGGAAAGGTATTAAAATATTAAATATAATATTAATGGTCATCTTAGCTTTACTTAGTTGTAAGTTTACTTTTAGTTAACTTAGTTAGATTTTAGTAACTTCGGTTTTCATTTTAGTTCATTTTGGCATCTTTCAGTTTTCCGCTTTAGTTTGCTTCAGTTAACGATGGTTTCTTTTAAGAAACATTGTCTTGTAATTTTCTTGATAGGGAGTTTTCATCTCCTTTTGTAATCACACAATTATGAATATCAATTATCATTTCAATTTTGACAACAAATAATCAACCCTATTATATTGGAAGAAACTTATTAAGACTAGTAACTTAGAAAAGTTATTGTTGCAAAACAAAGAGCACATGGAAAAGAAATTATAAAAAATATGATGAGGCAATTCAATAATTATTGAAACTGAAATATGAGAATGAAACCCAACAATAGTAATGCAGGAGCATCATTTTATGTAGCTCTCAATTTGCATTAGAATGTAGTGTTAGGTGTTTAACCACATGTTAGGATTTTTCTATTTAAGTTTGGACAAATAATTAGTCATAAATTTCAAATTTTCGTGTTTTTACTCAATGCCGAGTACCTAATTAGAGGTTTTGAATGCTTAATTTTGTAAACTTGGGTTTGCATGGGTTGAGGTAGGTAGTTACAGATGATGCTTAACTTTGAGAAACATGTAAAAATAAGTTTTTTATCATTCTGGAAAGAAAACGAAAGAAGGTTTTCCTCGCAAGTATGCTGGCAAGGTGTTACCAGTGTTTTAGACCTCCATTTTTGCAAAATAAGTAGATTTTGGAGTTCTCTGTTTGATTTTCTTGTTGTTGAAATTGTTAAGGGTTTACACAAACCTAATACATTTGGTTTGAGGCCTTGAAAGTGGATATTAAATCAGAATTGAATTTTTTTTTCACTTGCTGCCCTGTCAAAACCCTAACTAGGGTTTTAGGCAAGAAATTTGAATTTTTCGGAGAAATATGCCTACCTAATTGATAAAATAATAAATTTGGTCTGTAAGTGTGTGGTAACATAATTTAAGAGTTCAAATAGTTTTTGTACAAGTTTGGCACATGTGAGGGCATTATTTATGTAAATGTTAATCAAATCTTATCAAACTTGGAGCCTAAGAAGAACCTATGGAAATTCTAAGTCTGAAATTTTGTGTAAGAATTCTAAGTCAGATTTTTCTTCTTGTATTTCAAATGTGCTGATTGCAAAACATTTATTAATTTCAATGTTTGCAAATCAAGGAATGAGTCACCTTTTATATGAAGGAGACACGCCTCAAGAAGAGACGCGTCTCATGAGAGGACGTGCTCATGGGACGTGTCTCTTGTGCGCGCGCGGCCTCCTTAACTAACCGAAGGCATTCGGTAGTTCACACATAAACTAATGTGTATAAATAAAACAGCAATCATATATTATGAATTCCGATTTTTTTCATTGCAAATTTCGATCATCATCATCTCAATTTTTCACTAACTTATTTGAAGGTATTTATATTTTAAGAGTAGGTCGATTAAATATAAATGATGATGATGCATAAATGCAATCATCATTTATATTTGACCGATGCTATCTTAAATCAACACTCCCTCTTAGCTAGGGAAGATATTCCAAATCAAATAAGTGGAGATATCACCTTCACACGTGATATCAAAGATATGATATGATTTAACAATACTGTCAAGTCACATGACATTCTTCATAACACATCTTCATTATGATATGTGCACTGACATCAAGTCACATGATGTCTACCATAATAATTCATCGCATATCCACGGATATATAATTATCCACCATGATTATCTCTTAAGGATCACAATGATCTTCAAATGACATCAAGTCCCACGATATCCATCAAAGTGTCCAAGAGATACTATCATGACATTGCCATAGATATCAAGTCACATGATATCTATCATGATAGTTCAACTCATCATTGTATAGTCGTCACTTTATAATGTCACATACAAGTGTTCATTATTAGAAAGATCGTCACCTTTCAATAATGTACACAGGGGGGCGGGCCCATAAGGTCATGGAGTCACACACATGACAAAAGAGTTTACACATTAAACATCTTTAAATATATTAGTACAATTTCTAAACAATTTTGAATTTCAAACATAATATCAAATTACATTTCAACCATACCAAGCTTCTTCCTGAAGTGTTCTACCTTGATTTTGGAGAGAGATTTGGTGAGAATGTTTGTTGTTTGATCATTTCTACTAATATACTCCAACTGGATCACATTCCTTTCTACCATGTCTCTTACATAATGGTAAGCGATCTCAATGTGCTTAGATCTATCATGGAATACTAGATTTACAAAGAGTTTGATGCAACTCTGATTATCACAATGAATGATAGTAGGATTCAAGGGCTCACCAAAGAGTCCTACAAGCAAATTCCGGAGCCATACTGCTTCTCTTGCCCCCATAGAGGCTGCAATGTATTCAGCTTTTGTCGAGCTTTGAGCTACTGAAGACTGTTTTCTGCAGTCCAAGAGATCATAGCCAATCCCAAACTGAAGCAACATCCTAATGTGCTTTTCCGATCGGTTACACTTCCAGCCCAATCTGAATCAGAGTATCCATGTAGATCTAGTTGATTATTTTTGTAAAGAAGGCCATATCCAATAGTGCCTTGAAAATATCTCAATATATGTTTTACAGCCATAAAGTGAATTTTCTTTGGCTCACACATAAACTGGCTTAGGGCATTCGCAGCATAGCAAATATCAGGTCTGGTGTTAACCAGGTACATCAAAGATCTAATCATTTGTCTATATAGAGTGGAATCTGCACACTTAGATTCTGCTACTGCTTCTTTTAGTTTGTGAAGGTTGGTTTCCATAGGTGTAGACATGGGTCTACAATCCAACATTCCAAATCTCTTCAGAATATCAATAGTATACTTCCCTTGGTTTATTATGATGCCATATGATTTCTGCCATACTTCTAAACCTAGGAAGTAGTGTAAGATGCCCAAGTCTTTCATGTCAAACTTTGAAGTTAGATCCTTCTTTCCTTCAGCAATTAGGTGATCTTCTCCTGTCATCAGCAAGTCATCAACATATAAAATAATTATTAACATATCACCTTTGATTAACTTAAAGTAAAGATTTGGGTCTGCATCATTCTCGGAAAATCCTAGTCCCAAGAGGTAGCTGTCAATTCTTTCATACCAAGCCTTGGGAGCCTGTTTAAGTCCATAGAGTGCTTTCTTTAGTCTGCATACATGTGAGTCAGGTTTATGTATCACAAAACCTTCAGGCTGTTCTAGATAGACTTCCTCTTCAATGGTTCCATTTAGGAAGGCAATTTTCACATCCATTTGGTGGATCTTCCAACCTTTAGCTGCTGCAATGGCTAACACAGCTCTCACAGATGTGTAACGGGCAACAAGTGCAAATGTTTCTTCATAGTCAATGCCTTCCTTCTGTGAAAAACCTCTTGCCAAAAAATGTGCCTTATGTTTTTCTATACTGCCATCAGCAACATGTTTGATTTTGAAGAGCCATTTAGAAGAGACAACAGATTTCTCTTTTGGTCTAGGCACTATATCCCATACATCATTCTTTAGAATGGGCTGATATTCTTCCGTCATTGCGTCCTTCCATACTTGATGTCTGAAGGCTTGTGTAACACTGTCAAGTTCTGAATTTATGATGTTATTCATTAGAGCACCATAATTTGAGAACCGTTTGGGTCTTTTACTTTCCCTAAATGTTCCTTTGGGTGCTGCATGATTCTCCGCTTTTTTGATCATCTTTCTAGCCCAAAGTGGCCTCTTTCTACCATTGTCATTTGTATTCTCATCTGAAGTAAATGGAAGTTCATGTGGCATTTCCTCAGGATACTCCCGCTGTATCTCAGGAGTAGGATCCTCTTCTAAGATTCTAGGTGAATCAGTTTCTATCTCACATGAACTTCTTGCCCTTTTGAATGCAATGTCTTCTTCAAAGATGACATCTCTGTTCAATTCAATTTGTTTTTGCCCGAGTATGAATATCCTGTAGGCTTTGGAGGTTGCACTATATCCCACAAATACCCCTTTCTTTCCATAAGGTTCTAATTTGAATCTCTTCTCTTTGGGCACATGAATATAGACAGGGCAACCAAAAATCCTAAAGTGACTAATATCAGGTTTTAGGCCAATAAATGCTTCTTCAGGAATTTTGTTATCTAGATGGGGAATGTGGGCATCTATTTTGGATGTAGACAGCAGTTCTAGAGGCTTCTACCCAGAATGAGGTTTCATGTTCTAGTCAAGCAACATTGCTTTAGCAACTTCTACAATGGTTCTATTTTTCCTTTCAGCAACCCCATTTTGTTGAGGGTTGTAGGCTACTATAAACTCCCTCTTAATCCCAACATTCATGCAAAATTCCTTAAAGATTTTTAAGGTGTATTCTTTCCCATTGTTTGTCCTTAAGATTTTTATTTTCTTCCCAAAGAAGTTTTCAGTAAGAGCTTTGAACTCCTTGAACCTTTTAAGGATTTCTATTGACTCTTTACACTTAAGGAAATAAATCCAGGTCTTCCTAGAGAAGTCATCTATAAATATGACATAGTATAGGAAGCCTACCTTGGAAGGTATAGACATGGGTCCATATAAATCAGAGTAAACCAGTTCTAATACATTTTGGGTTTTACTCAAGCTATTGTGAAAGGATCCCTTTGTATTCTTTCCTAGGGCACAACCTTTACAAGTTCCTTCATGAGATGGTTTTAACTTTGGTAATCCTGTTACAAGTTTTTCTATAGAAGGTAGGGCATGGAAATGAAGGTGTCCTAATCTTCTATGCCAAATTTCATTTGAATCAGAAGTATCAAGGATAAGGGCTTGCTTAACCTCAGTGCATAGTTTGTAAAGATACCCTTGTCTTATACCTATGGATTGGACTTTCTTTATAGTTGAGTTCTTAGGCCATGCCAGAACTTTCCCATCCATAAAGGTAACTCTATATCCATTGTCTTCAAGAGCGGACATGGATATTAGATTCCTCTTTATTCCAGGTACAAATAAAACTCCAGTGAGTTGAAGGGAGAGACCGGATTTCAATTTGATGGAGCAAGTTCCAACCCCTTTTACAAGGTGTACAGAATCATCCCCAATGGTTACTTCTTCATCAGTCTCTTCAGTCATAGTGTCCAAGTGTTCTCTGAACCCTGTGATGTGCCTTGAAGAACCACTATCAATGATTTGATAGGGCTGAATAGAATACAAATTTCTCAGATTCATGGTCAAAATTTGACTTTCCTACTTTAGCAAAGGATGCTTGTTGTTTTGATCTGTCAGGGCACTTCATTGCATAGTGCCCATATTGATCACATCTAAAACATTGTACTTGAGAGATGTCTTTCCTCTTCTTGGATGCTCCTTTTCCATAGGAATTTATCTTTCTCTTAAATGATCCTTTCCCGTAAGAGTTTTTCTTACCCCTTTTATTAGATGTTGTGTTGGGCACATGAATGTCTTCATCTATGTTCTTTTGTTTGTTTTCTTTTGTTGAGAGTCTAGTTTCCTCTTGTAGGCAGTCTGTTCTTAGCCTATCAAACTTGGGAAGTTTAGATCTCACACTTATTCCTTGAACAAATGACTCCCATGAGTTTGGTAGGCCTCCTAGTGCAATTAGTGTTAACTCTTTGCTATCAATTTGATATCCTATTGTAGATAATTGATCCCTTAGTTCAATGATCCTCATGAGTATGCATTAATAGTTTCTCCTTTGTTTATTTGGACATTGTTGATTTGCCTCTTTAATGCAAGAGTACTGTTGGTGTTGTTTATCTCATAGGTGCTTTCAAGGGATTTGAACATTAGATATGCAATTTCATGTTTTGCTAGAATGGGTACTATATGGTCCCTAACTGCATCTACTAAGATTTTCATGGCCTTTTCATTGTTCTCAATCCATTGAGTTTTCTCTAGATCATCCTCTGGTTCCCTCTTGTTTTCTCTCACAAATGAGTCTAACTTATTCTCTTTAAGAATCATCATGATTCTAAATTTCCATCATGAAGTTGTTTGCTCTTGTGAGAGGATCTTCAAATCTGATCACACTTGACATTATGAAGAATGTGATGTGAATTCGATTTAAAAAATACGAATTTTCCTAAGTAATCTGATATCTAGATTTGATTTGGATTTAGTCAACTTGGCTTTGATACCATGTAAATGTTAATCAAATCTTATCAAACTTGGAGCCTAAGAAGAACCTATGGAAATTCTAAGTCTGAAATTTTGTGTAAGAATTCTAAGTCAGAATTTTTTTTTTGTATTTTGAATGTACTGATTGCAGAACATTTATTAATTTCGATGTTTGCAAATCAAGGAATGAGTAACCTTTTATATGAAGGAGACACGCCTCAAGAAGAGACGTGTCTCATGAGCGTTGTGGAGACACGTCCGCTCATGGGACGTGTCTCTTGTGCGCGCGCGGGCTCCTTAACTAACTGAAGGCATTCGGTAGTTCACACATAAACTAATATTTGTATAACTAAAACAGCGATCATATATTATGAATTCCGATTTTATTCATTGCAAATTTCGATCATCATCATGTCAATTTTTGACTAACTTATTTGAAGGTATTTATATTTTAAGAGTAGGTCGATTAAATATAAATGATGATGATGCATAAATGCAATCATCATTTATATCTGACCGATGCTATCTTAAATCAACAATTTCAAATAAACTAAGTTTTGGTAACTTGGAGGGCTAATTAGGACTAATAACAATCTGTTTTTTAAGGCTTTTTGTTTCATTTTGGAGGATGCCATTCTAGGAGTTGTATCTCCATAAAGGGTGTCTGAAAGTGTGTTTAGATTCCCAAGAACCTTCGCAAAAATTGTGGTCCCATCAGATTTGTCTAAAAACAGGGCTACCGAAAGAGACAATTTGTCAGACAAGTCACTAATCATTGCACTTTTTCTGCAAATTCCTTTCCCTTTGCATCAATTTGGTATCTGAGCAAGTTTCGTACCTGAAAGAGACAAGAAAGACTTTATTGTGTGTTGGTAAGTTGCATTAAGAAGTCAAAATGCCACCTAGAAGAGGAACGAGAGGAGGTGGAAGAGGAGGTGTCCAGATGAGAGATGCCATTCTTGAAGAGATAAAGAATCTGAGAGTGAGTTTGGATGCTAGACTCACAGCCATAGAGGAACATCAGAGCAAAGGAGTCATCATAGAGATGTGATTGACAAAGAGGATGATCCACAAACACCTGCAGAAGAAGAAGAAGAGGTTGAAGAGCCCGTAGATGTGGGAATAGATAGATTGCTCAAGCTAATCATAGGACAAAGCTCCAAACCAAAGGTAGAGATTCCTACCTATGCAAGTAGTTTAGATGGAGAAACACTTATTGATTAGGTTACAAAACTAGACAAATACTTTGACTATGAAAATGTTCTTGATGAAAAAAAGGTGAAGTTTGCCTGTGCGAGATTGAAGAGCCATGCAACTCTTTTGTGGGATTTCATACAAGATGAGAGGAGAAAGGAAGGTAAGCATAAAATTAGATCTTGGGATAGAATGGTAGCAAAACTTAAGGCAAAATTCCTTACTAGTGACTATCAAACTAACCTCTTCAAGAAGTTTCAAAATCTGAAACAAAAAGATACTAGTGTCAAAGAGTAAACAAAGGAGATTTATAAATTAACCATCAAGTTTGGCCATGAGAAAGAAGACATCGAGAAGATAGCTAAGTATCAAGATACAATATTCAAGATGAACTTAGCCTAACCAGCCCAAGGACAATAGAAGTGTTTTACCAATTTGCTTGAAAAGAAGAAGATAAGTTGAATAGAAAACGAAATCAGAAAAATAGGGGCAGAGGCAGAAATTTCAGTGGTAGGGGACAGCAAGGAGGAAAAAATTTAGTTCAACAAGAAAATTCAAAACCAAGTCTCTTCCAAGAACAATCACATAATCCAAGAGGTGGATTTAGAGGAAGAAGATCTTATTCTAGGGGAGAACACACACAAAGAGGTAATGGATTTTCTTGTAAATGTTTCAAATGCAATAAGTTTGCAGGTCATAGGTTTTGGAACGTCCAGAAGACCCTCAAGCAAGCAGCTCAAGAACTAGGGGCAAAAATCAAGTAGTCCAAGCAAAAGAAGAAAGTGTAGGATCTCCATCCCATGTAGAAGAACCTGAAGTTGGAGAGTCTTTGTTGATGAGAAGAGTGCTGATCAAAACACCCAAGGAGAAAGAACTTGCCCAAAGAAAGACTTTGTTCAAGACATCATGCAAATCCCAAGGTAAATGCTGCAAAATGGTTATTGATTCAGATAGCACTAATAATTTTGTTTCAGTAGAAATAATAGAGAAGCTTGGGTTGAAAAGAATTCCACATCAAACTCCATATAAGGAGTCATGGCTCAATAAAGGACAACAAGTGTTAGTAAATGAACAATGCTGGGTAGGCTTTCAAATCGGAAGCTATAAAGATAAAGTTCTTTGTGATGTAATACCAATGGATGTGTGCCATGTGCTATTGGAAAGCCTTGGCAATATGATACAAAAACTACTCATGATGGGAGACAAAAACACTATACTGTTGAAAAAGATGGTAGAAAGCATACTTTGCTGCCCTTGAAAGAAGAAGATGGAAAAGTGACTCGTCCTAAATTCTTGATGGTGAGTGAGAAGGAATTTTTGAATGCAATGAAAGAGGAAAAGATGGGTTTTGCACTAGTAAAAAGACCTAGAACTGGTAGAAAGCATACTTTGCTGCCCTTGAAAGAAGAAGATGGCAAAGTAACTAGTCCTAAATTCTTGATGGTGAGTGAGAAGGAATGTTTGAATGCAATGAATGAGGAAAAGATGGGTTTTGCACTAGTAAACAGACCTAGAACTGTTATGACAGCAACCAAGTTGAACAAGCTGCACAAGAGATGCAAACCATGTTGGAAGAGTATGTTGATATAGTGGTGAATGAGCTGCCCAATGATTTACCACCTATTAGGAGTATTAGTCATCATATTGACTTAATACCTGGTGCAAGTTTGCCAAACAAAGCTGCCTACAAGATGACTCCACAAGAAAATGCAAAGATCAAGAAGCAAGTACAAGAACTATTGGACAAAGGTTTGACAAAGGAAAGTCTTAGCTCATGTGCAGTACCAGCGGTATTGGTGCCAAAGAAAGAAGGAGATTGGAGGATGTGCACAGATTCAAGAGCAATAAACAAGATTACCATCAGCTATAGGTTCCCTCTTCCAAGAATAGATGATTTCATTGATTGTTTGTGTGGCTCCAAGTATTTTTCTAAGATTGATCTCATGAGTGGTTATCATCAAATAAGGATAAGGGAAGGAGATGAATGGACGTAATAACTCTTGCCCAAGATTGATAGTTTTTACGATTTAATCCGTTAGGGTTGATAATGTAAACATGTCAAATAATAACAAATCATAGTATTGTACTTTCAATTATCTCTAATTTAACTTATCCTAATTATTGGTCATATTAATCAAGCAAAGAATTATGATAGTCGTTTTTTAACTGAATTTCTGAATAATGCGACTTGATTCGACTATAAGTTTAATGATAGAAAAATGGGTAAGGCAATACAATCACTGTATCTGACTTGTCATATTTAATACATGCGTTTGAATAAGGAAGAGGACTGACCTCTATCTGGTGGTTGTTTCTAATTTAGTGTAATGTCCCTTACCCAACCTTGTCCTAGGACTCGCTTGTTTGCCCTAGAATTCGTTTCTTGATTAGGATTAGGGTTTCTTCCTTCCAAATGAGTATTTTCCTAATTCCATAAATCTAGATTGGGATCCTGTATTCATCCATATTGACAACATATCTATTAGCATTAATATCTAGATATCAAAAATAAGACATAATCATAATGCAATTATGCAGACATAATCATACTTGCAGATTGAAAACATAAGAAGAGTCACTCAGCCCATCAGGAGAGTGGAACCCTTAAGGGGCCTAAAGTCTACCACCTTTTAATGCCCAACCCTTATCTCAAGACTTTGGGGCAGAAAACCTGGGTGGAACCCTCACCCCTCCATGACCCAACCCTTGCAATGGGCCTATGGGGCAAACTGCCCAACCCATGCTATGGGCCTGTGGGGCAGACTGCCCAATCCTTGCTTTGGGCTTGTGGGGCGGAAACTGGGTGAGGTTTTTAGACAAACCACTTTAATTCATGACTCAGCTCTCCTGGCAGGATTACAATCACAATTTAGACAACTGATATGCAATCACCAAATATGCAATCATTAGTACTTCATTTGTATTTACACATATTATGCAATAAGAGTATTTAATATGATCAAACAATTCCTTGAATCCTAATATGAAGGTATATCAGAATACAAAACTAAATTAAGCAATATTCATGTCTACATGTTCATTATGTTCTTTTGCAATTCAATACATCCTACAAGTCCAATATTTGCAAAAATTGAATATAAATGCAAATTGATCATCATTAGAACCATATCCATAGAAGATAAACCATTTGGCCTATGATCAGTCAAGGACTACATAGTCCGCTTAAATACACTGTTGATTTCCAGTCTAGTGAAGTTTGTTTCTAGGTTCGATATCAAGAAGGCATGGTTCTAGCACATCAGAAGTGACTATGTGCATTCCAATGAATAGAGTTTATTGGTTACATTTAATAGTGCATAGATCGGCTAGGCAACAAGGTTCATCCATCATGGTTATGTCAGATTGAAGATAACTAAACATTAAAACTAAGTGAGTAATCTCACCTGATCGGCTATATCTTCCCATGACTCTTTATTCCTTAATCTTCTTCCTTCAACCTTATACTGGATTCATCATAGAATGAGGACAATTCATAAATATACATAATCTACTTATGTTTATATTAAAGAGTCATCATTACTTATAAGTATCATTATTGCATAATTCTGTATATATATATATATATATATAATTATTCTTTTACTTATATCCATTAGTATTTATATATATATGTTTATATAATTATTCCTTTCCTTATTCATATTCTTTATTCATTATAAAATTTGTCTATATCTATGCATATATACTTGTATGCCTATTAAATAATATATATATATATATTAAATGACTCTATATTCCAATGCATAACAATCATTGTTGCTGTTGTTCTGCATTGCAGATCGTATTTCTCAATGTTTCCCCCTCTTCCTGATTTTCCCTCTTTCTATTTATACCATTCAAAGTAGGTGACTCATGAGGGGAATGTATTGTTTGGTGAAAGAAGTGACTTTTCATAAAATATATCCCTTTGTTAGATTTAATTTCTGCCTTTAAAGGCTTATTATCACAATAATATCTATTTTTGAAAATAATATATTATTACTAATAATTATGATATTTCAGATTATATATTTATTTTATTATTTTATTTTGATGTTTTATTGAACATATTTTAACATTAAAGTATAATAATAAAACCAATTTGCTAGTATCTTATTATTATTTTATTCTAATGTATTACAATCTTTGATGTGTAAAGATTATAATATGCATATATTATTATTATTATTGATATTAAATTATTTAATACTAGAATGTAATAATAATAATTTGCCTATATATTATCATATTTGCTATTTCATATTTTTATATTGATATGGTACACATTTATTTTATATTTAATAATAATATTGCTATTTATTTTATTTATTAATTTATTTGTATTTTAACACTTGGTATTTATGGTATTGCTATTTCGGGGACATGACATTTAGATTTTATACTCATGCGATTACCTTTGGCGTTGTATCTGAGAAATTACAGTTTTCTCATGCGTTCATCTATTTAGTTGATTGTTAGCTCATAATGAGCACTTCAAATCTGTATTTTGCTTCATTGAGTCTTTTTCTTTTCCAAAAACTGATTCCTCTTCTTCACATACCGCACTCATTTTATATCCTTGTGCCTTTACGTGGAAAGGTGCGACTTTTTGGAGAGAGGCATTTATTCAAGGAGAGATGTCCCTTCATCATAACCTTTGCTCATGAAGTTAATCGATGCCTTTGTAAACTATTTCTTAATCCTCAACTCTGAATAGATCATAGTAAAGGATGTTAGCAATGTAATTCCAAACAAGCCCGATAATTCTAATCATTTGTTTGCTAAATTGACGTGGCCTGAGTATATTCCCAAGAATTGCCTAAACGATGGGCGACTATAGCAAGGATCCGAGGCACCAAGGGCGATAACCCTTCATAACTTCATAAAATATGATCACCAACGAGATAATAAAACACAGCTATTGGAGCACGATGGTTACTACCAAGCCTATGTCAGATCTCCACGGCCAATGCAAAAGGAATGAATACTGGCAGCTTATGGAAATAGAGACTCAGCTAATATAATCTATTGTCCTCTTAAGAATGCCCATGCCCATGTATGATATGGAAGAATACTGGCGGCGACAATCTTCAAAAAAGAGGCACAATATTTTTTGTATGTTGATAACATGAAGGAGATATAAATTTGTTCCAATTCAAACCTCTTAAGGATGCAGATGATATGCCACGTAATCAACCAGCGTGGACATTGTTTGTATTGGACTTCAAAACTCCAAAAAATCTCGTCAACGTGCCTTTGAGTAACGGCTTCACTCTCTAGGTCACGATGACAGAAAATCGCAGGAGACTCAGAGACCAAGCGCCAATGAAAATGTAAGATAGTTTATGTTTGTGTTGGCTCGGTCTTGGATAAATATGTGATATTTCATACCCGTAAGCATTACTTCATTCAAGCCATGTCTTGGTTGATTAAATATTCCACCGTCGTTTTAGACATTCAGTGATTTCTCAAATATTTGCATAAGTCGGCAGATAGCTACCCAATCATTATAATGTTGCGCCTAGCTTTATTTTTGTCTTACGCAATGATTCGCCACAATGGTTGCGTTGGGCTTTTAGGGATTCAAATGCCTATATAATGCCTTTAACTTGTATTATGTAATGCATCCCATACTTGTACACCATCCTCAATAGCGTAGTATAGACAAGAATATTATTATTCATCCAGTTCATTTAATCGCCATGTCTTTAGAATGTTTATCAAACACAATATGAGCCGCTTAGAATAGCATCATAATAATAAGACTTATTTACCTATGTGCAACAACAGAATGAATCGTCTAGCAACCATAACTTCTAATTAAATATCAATATTCAACATATATATATATATATATTTGATCGTCAAAATGGGACATTACAATAGAAAACTGCCTTTAAGACCAATGAGGAGTTGTATGAGTGGATTGTTATGCCATTTGGTCTTACCAATGCTCCAAGTACATTTCAAAGACTAATGAATGATTGAAGTTCTAAAACCCTTCATAGCAGCATTTGTGATTGTTTGACATATTGATCTATAGATCAAGCAAGGAAGAACATCTCAAACACCTTAGGATGGTAATGCAAAGATTGCAAGAAAAAATGTTTATTCATGAGGACAAAATTCGTGTACCTTGGTTTTGTGATTTCTCAAGGTGGATTAAAGATGGACAAAGCCATAACTGATTGGCCAACTCCCAAAACAACTTATGAGGTAAAAAGTTTCCATGGTTTGGCAAGTTTTATAGGAAATTTATCAGAAAATTTTAGTGGAATTTGTGCACAACTCATAGATACTATAAGAGGGGATAAAAGAAAGTTTGTTTGGACTGATGTTGCTGAAAGAAATTTTAAGGTTTTGAAGAAGAAAATCACTAAACAGCCTATACTAGCACTTTCTGATTTTAACAAGGTTTTCCAAGTTGAATGTGATGCAAGTGGGGTAGCCATTGGAGCTGTCCTAAGTCAAGAAGGTAGACCTATTGCATACTTTAGTGAGAAGTTCAATGATCCAAAAAAGAAGTATTCAGCTTATGATCTTCAGTTTTATGCTCTAGTTCAAGCCTTAAGGAAGTGGAGGCATTATTTGATACCTAAGGAGTTTGTTATTTTCAGATTATCACTGCAATTCATAACCAGCCAGCTAAAATTAAGTCAAAGGAACATGAAATGGGTGAAGTATTCGCAAAATTTCACTTGCATTATCAAGCACAAAAAAGGCCAAGCCAATAAGGTAGCAGATGCTTTGAGTAGGAGAGCCTTACTCTTAAGAGAAATTCAGATAGAAATTTTAGGAAAAGAGTCTCTTAAGGAGTTGTACAAATCTGATTTGGATTTCCAAGAAGCCTATGAGGTGTGTAACAAACTATAAGAAATAGAGAACCCTAGATGGACTACATGTTGCAAGATGGATTACTTTTTAAAGGATCAAAGCTATGTGCACCAAGGAGTTCTATGAGAGAAAATTAATTAGAGAAAAGCATTGTGGTAATCTTGCTGGTCATTTTGGTCTAATTTCTAAGATAATCTTTAACAGAAATTTATTAAAGTGAATTTGCAAAGGTCATAAGTAGTTTTTTCTTTATTTATAGATCAAATACAAAGTTCATTTCACATCGCAATGTCATATAAGTGAAACTTACATCTCCATATTAATCTTTTACAAATTTCATCATGGAAAACATGGGCCATAACATTATTTTTTACTTTTTAGAACCAAAGCAAGGGCTTTGGGATGACAAGCCCAAAGGGGGTAAAGGGGCAGTGCCGCACAGGTTTGGGGGCAAAGCCCCTAGTGGGAATGAGGGGTAGTGCCCTTTGTGGGGGTCTAGGGGCAATGCCCCTTGCAAGGTTCAAGGGCAATGCCTCCAATGCATACCCTATAGCAATATAAGGTGAATTCGAGGGGTTGAGCACCCACTACCAAGCTCAAATTAAGGCCTTCATGACCACACAAACCTTCATTGATGCAAAAACAATAAAAATGACTCTCTTTTTGAAGCAGATTGTCTTATTTCAGTGTTATTTGATTTCTTCTATCCAACTCAGAAGTTATTGGTGATTTTTTGAGCAAGTTTTCACCAATAACTTGCAGGAGAGTTCTACAAGTTATTAGCAGGCCCAATCTAACCCACAAGTACTCACAAGTCTTGCAAGTTATTGGCAATTCTTTGAACTATGGTTTATCAATATATTTTTACTTCAGCCATCACCAATCACCAATGATCACTTCCACTCTAGATAACCCACAATTACACCAAATGCCACACACCTTCAAGCTAGTACTCAAGTATCAACAGGGATGTCAACAAGACTTATAAGAAAAGAAGATTAAGTATGAGTGTTGTGCATTTTCTTGCCATATTTGAGTGCATATTATTTTAGTATGTTTTATTCCTAACAATAATATGTGTTTGTGCAAATGTCATTTATTTTTATTATTCATGAACATTACCACCTGTAGACAAAGGATTCTTGAAAGGATTTCCAACCAGCACATCTCTTTGGCCAAAAATTATATATATTATGACTACACATTTGTTGGAAGAAATCTCTTATATATTCTATCTTTTTGTTCCTAATCTGGAAAATATTGTATGAGCAGATTTTATATGAATGCCAAATTATTATTCTATTTTGTGAGTTGTTCTTTGTATGTACATCTTTGTTGTTTGGTTGTTTATTTTGTTTTCAATATCCATACTAAAAAACCTAAGAACATCTGCAGTGAAAACTCTTAATAGTTCCTTATGAAGGTTGCAAAAAATGTTTGTGTCCATTATATGATATATTGATCATCATTTCTGCTAACTATCCCCCATTTTTAAATGAAAATCTATGTTCACCTACAATTGTTTATCTGGTATGCATCTAAGACTCTTCTATTAATTCTCAAATTCTAAGTTCTTCAGCTTAATTACTTTGGGACAACCCTTTTAATCTCAATACAAATAGGCCCAAACATAACCAACTGAAAAGAATTGCTCTGTCATGACTATTCTGCTGGTATAAAGTGGCCCTTTACATGTGAATATCTAATGACTAAAAGGATGTATAGAAAGAGACTTGGCTTATGAATCTATAGGATTGTGATCGAAATGTTAAACACTGACGAACTTATAAAAATATCACTCTATAATAGCACATATTGCAAGACCTAACATCAAGCCCAATACAAAATCAGCTTATGTGACCTGGAAGGGGTGCAATCAAGACCAATATCATTGAACATTCTACACCAAACTACTCTGGCATATAGCTAACTTCCAATAGCTTTTAGTTTAAAACTTATAGCGAAAATTCTTAATTATCTTATCTTTCCAAACTAAAAATGAAGAACTGAAAATTATTTATTGAGGATGGCAGTAAGCTAAACAAAATTAATTATCGTTATCCAATTAAAATGAACAAAGGCTGAAATCTCTTCAGGACCACATTTATTGAAATAAAACCTAAAAAAAAATATTGAAAATGTTTTCCAATTTTTCAGGCATTTTTGAAGGATAAAGAGCACACCTAAAGCTTGAAGAACAAAAAACTTGTTATTATTTTCAGTAACATTCGTCTGATTCAGCATTGCATCATAGATATTATCCCCCTGATTATATTAGAACATCAAACACAATCATTATTTCAGTCCATGAGAACTAGATATAATGCATCGAAATAAACCCTTAAATATTTCTTTCCCATAAGGAAACTAATGGACTGAAACACCTAAGAAAGGAACTTCAATGAATACAAAAGGATTTTATAGCATATATACATCTGAGTCTGACTATTAAGAGCAAAGGTTCAAAAAGGCTGAAAGCTGAGTAACAGACTAGGAGAAGCATTCAAAAAAGTTCTTACCAAAACCTATGATTATAAGGCATGTTTTATACTCTAATGCTATGCTTTTTATCAGTATAGTTTTGTATTATCCATTCTTGACTGTAATGCTTTGGTTTTTCTTAAAACTTCATTGCTTTTTTCCCCAAACAAAAAAATTGTTTGATCAACAATATCTAAAAAGGTGCCAATATCACTCATATTAACTATATGTTTCTCATCGCACTTTATTTCATCTTGGTGTTGATATATATTTTGCTTCATTACCCATTTATATTGATCTAGTTGGATGCTACCAACAGGAAAATAAATCCAAATCACCTGATATGAATGAGAGAATCAGAATTGGATTAATGGTGGGCAATAACATTTTTTAAGTTGGGATTCAATGGAGAGAATAGAAGACTTCACAGAATATTCATATAATTCTTTTTATTCATTGCAGTTAACCAATAAGCTGATGTATAACATTTACATACCTTTCTAAGCAAAGTTTACCTTAGTTTAGCTAGCTGGATTGTAGTGCCTCTCCATGACTCACCCTTTCATGATGTTGATGTCTGATGCTTGTAGATTCATTTTATGGCATAGGTACTCTTTGCTTGTGGTTAGAACATTTTATAATGACACTTGTTTATGAAGAGCACAAAAGATTTACTGAGAGGGGGGGGGGGTGAATCAGTAAATCAATCACAAACTTTTATTTCTTAATCTTTTCAACTTTATTGCAATCAACTTTTTGATATGAACCAATCTCCACAAGTTGACACAACTATTTTGAAGTAATTTCTTTTTCAAGTAGGCACCAACCTACAAATTTACAATAAGATGATTTAGTAGAATGAATTCCACAAGGAACACCTAGACCTCTCCAAAATTTAGTAGACACCTGCCTACAAGGAGCACCAACCCCTAATGCAAGGCACCAAACCTTGACTTGATGGGAGTGAGACTGCTTTCAATCTGATCTGCACAAGCCCAACTCTCCAATCTGCTCTATGTGATCCAAGATATCACCTTCAGCCCACACAAGGAGGTAGGAATCTGACTAAACTGCAAGTCTTCAATTACACAACCACACCTCAAGCCTTGAATGATACGTCATTCATATATCTTACTCAAACATTGCACCCCTTAACTGAAAGAATACAACAATACTTGCAACCTTCAAGAATATCCTTTCATAAAACAAATCTATTTGTTGTAAATCGAGTTTTATTAATTTGCATGCTTTTATTCTAAACTTCATTTCATGGTAAAATCTGTTATTTCAGATCAGACGTCTTTCTTCAGGAAAAAATATGTCTTTTGTGAAACCTTTTAATAGGCGTCGCTTCTCCTTATTTCATAGCTTCGCTTCTCCTTATTTCATAGATACGCTTGGTTGAAATTCATAACACCTATTGGTGTCTCTTCAAGATAGAATTTCCTTAACTCGTGTTCTTTCAAAAACACGTCATTTGATACTTGTGTTTATAATAAACATTCTTTTCAAAGATAACATGTCTCATGGAAATTTTAATAAATTCATTTATCAAATACGTTTTTTAGAGGAAAATACGCGTCCCTTTCATAGATTGATCAACACGTCTTTTGAAAAAGGAAAGAACATGTCTCTTAGAACCGCGATTAGTTATCTTTGACTATTAATTTGTTAGCACGCACTGAACATCATCAATTATAAATTGATCATAGTCTTTAGACACATAGAACCAGATATGATACTTGTCTTTCAAAACGCGTGTCCAAACAGAGGTAATATGCATAATGAATACGCGTGTCTGATGAATCAATTACGTCTGGAGAATCATTGATGTCTCTTGAAAAAACGTATAGAAACTCCACTAAAAGCTTTACTGGAATAAAGACCCGATCATCTTAGCTTGTATAAACGGAAAGTGTAATCTGTCATGAATCCGTCTGAAACTTGTGATATCTAATTTGCTTTGACGTATCTATATGACAGTGTGATATTTTGACATCAATGACAATACATCTAACAGTTTAGTATGTTAGCTATTTAGAAATGACCTTTATTGTTGCTTATCAAATGTTGATAAATGTTGTTTCGGGTTATTTAATGCATTCGAATAAGTTATTAAATAAAAGATGCTATGACGAATAAATATAAATATATTTATTAATAATTTTGGTTTCTAATAAATTAAATGTGTAATGTGATATTAAAATAAAATAAAAATTTAATAGAATGTTATAATTGATAAATAGAAAACAATAAAACAAAAGATGGAAAGGTTTTTCATGCAAGTTCATGCACAACACCTTTTTGGTTGTCGAAAATGGAACTTGAGGTTTTCTTGGAGATTTTGTGAGTTTTAATTGGATTTTTGGTTTTCAAAAAAAACATACAATCTTCCTTTTTGTAAATAATTGTTCCTTTGCAGGAGATCTTTAAGGATTCATTCTATTTGTTTTTGGGAAAATAAAAAACAAAAAAAAAAATGGGGCTGGAAAAGATTATAGAGAGGGTGATGGTTGTTTACTCGCTACAGGTAAAATGACGTATAGAGTAAACAGAAATATAAAATAACATTGACAGCATATAATAATCACATGGCAATCGCACAAAACATAGATATATTTCTTTATTCAGTATTCGGCAATTACATCATAATGTCTCCAGACAGAACATAGTATACCATAGTAGAACCATCCCATTTCCCGACTACATGAATCAAATACATATAGTACGTTGGCGGTGGTTGAGGTACCAACCGTCGCGTCCCTTCATCATAACTAATTGCTTCATCAGGAACTTAATTCCCGAAACAACTAACCAACATGAAACGTACATAAGTACATGGATTATTAATATTAACTAATGTCTTATTTACTTATGGCTCACAACTGACCAAGTACACTCTCGGCCGACTAAATCGACTCATGGCCAACTCCATCAACTCACGGCCGACTACATCATCCCCCCATGAAGTAGTCGTCTTCCAGATGACTGAAAACCAAGAATGCCAACTGATTGTCACCCAATACTCCATCTCTCTCCGCCAACTTCTCCTCGAGAGCTGCGACTCTTGTTTGCTCGACAGCCAACTACTCCTGTACTATGATGGCTGGTGGCACTGCAATTTGGCAATTCCAATAAATATGATGGGGGTCTGGGGGCAATAGCCCCAACGGGGTCAAGGTGCAACGCCCCCGCCACCAAGGCCAATTTAACACTTCTAAAACCACTCGAAACAACACACGTGCCTCATTTTAATGATTTTTCCACATGTTTTGAATATTGCTAATGAACCCGAAAAATACAGATTTTGCATTGTTCTTTTGAGACTTCACTTTCTTCAGGTCGATGCTTGGTACAGTCTCCCTATTGATGCGTACGACTAGGAGATTGATGCATGGTACGGCCTCGAACTTCTTCTATTTCCGTTGTACGGCCTTCTTCACCTTCACTCATACGGATTTCTTTTGTTTCGATCATACAACTTTATTCATATTCACTCGTATGGGCTTCTTTTGTTTCAGCCGTACGACCTTCTTTAGATTCACTCATACAGACTTCTTGCCTGCACGTACGACCTTTTGCTCATAGCGTACGGAATACTTGTTTTGCCATATGGCTTCCTTTCCCCAGTGTACTAACTTCTTTTGTCTTTTTCGTACGATGTCTTGCTCACAGCGTATGGACTTCTCTCTCAGGCGTAAGGCTCTCTTCACCTTCACCCGTACGAACTCTTCTTGATTGAGTCGTACAGATCTTTCCACAATCACCCATACAAGCTTCCTGTCTAGGCATATGGCCTTTTGTCCAAAGCGTACGAAATGTTTATTTTGTCGTACGGCTTGTTGACGGGTGTTTTATGACCGCACCAACACAGAATAAAGTTTCCAACAGATACTCTATCCTCTCTTGATCAAAGTGTCCTGCATGCTAAAATTGTGTGAAAGATCATGCATTCAACTCCAAGGTTCCTTATGCAAGGGGATAGCCTCAGTTGGTTTGATGTAATATTGTTGGGTATTTCAAAGGGACTTACGTGAGTTGCTTATTCAGAAAAAAGGATTCTCAAATTTCGAGAGATTTGTCAATGACGCTCGGGTTCTTAAACTAACCGGATAATGTTGAATGTATAAGGATACATGGATTAGAGAGGCTACTATCTACTCTAAAGGTGGGATACGAGGATCAATTTCAGCAAGCTTCGAACCAGATTCTGCTTTGCCTCCCTTTGGACAGCTTCTACAAAACCAGTGCAATCTTCAAAGGATGGAAAGGATATTCAAACCGTGACATGACATGCACATACCATCACAACGATGCATATGGAGATACAAGTCAGGATCGAAGTTAAGTGCACAATGCTCCAGTTGACCACACAGGGCGAACTCACCGTCAGCGAGCCCGCTAGCGGTATGGATGAATGAAACTTGCTCAAACTAAACACGCATTCCACAACTAACAGCTACTCGCATGAAATAAAATCTACTTTACTCTAATCTACTTGAATTGGAAAGACGAAAAAGCCTCGCTAGCTACTCACAAAAAAAGATAGAACCACCAAGCAATGATAAATCTTTGTATTATGAGAGTTTTCCACAACAACTTCTTACAAAACTTTCAAAGGGAAAGCTTTCTTTCCTCATCAAAATAAGCTAACTTCTAAGCTAACTCTCTATCTATTCTAACTTCTATCTTCTATACTCTTTATTCTCTCAATCTAATTTAAAAACAAAATAGATTACAAATGAGGGGGGTTGCCCCTTTTATAATTGGCCTAGTCCAACAGACGGCTTAGATTGAATTACAATGAAGGGCTCAGATCAAGCCACATATGCCCTAATTAGGGTTTTTTTGCCCTAAAAACCGCCATAGAGAAGAGTGGGGCAATAAATGCATAGAAGATTCTCCACTCTCCTGCAGGAACCATAATGAGCAATTAATGCCCAACACCATCTTCTAGAAGGTTCTCGTCCAGAAACGCATTCCCACTGTTATGCCTGTCAATCCTGTTGCGCTAGGAGGAGGCAAGCACACAACAACACTCAGTTCGAACCCTCGCAAAAAAAAATTCTCCGTTAAGTCCTCTTGTTGCTTTAATTCCTGGACGCACTTCTTCCTCGTACCATTCATAATTCTCTAGCCCCCTACCTTGGGCGCATTTGGCCTCTTTTCCATCACGTTCTTAATGCCTCAGACAAATCTTCACTGTCGTTTCCTTTTCCAAAGTTGTAACATTGTCCAACTTCATCAAGTCCTCATGCCTTGGCTTCGGCATTCATCCTGCAAAACAAAAAGAAGAGCATCAGAACACTTGTAACATAACTTTACCTCACTTACTTGATTTCCATGTTCCGACTGATTGATCTCTGGATGTGATAGAGTTCAGCATTTCTAGCAAACCTTCATAACTTTTCGACAACTGGGTGTGTGGTGTTCATTTCATGAGGTCCTCTTCAGGGCGCATCCACCACCTTGTGCCTGGAGTTTGTGCCTTAGAAATTATTTCACCTTGAGGACGCACTTGAATGCTTGATGTTCGAGTCTTCATTTCATCTTCAAATTCCTCCATGCCTTAGACAAATTTCACTTCTTCCTTGTGAGTGTATTCGACCCCTAGTTGTTCTCTATTCCCTTTCCTTAGACAATTTTATCTGCTTTATAAATTTCATCCACCGTAATGCGCTCATTCTGACATCACCAGCCAAGGCATTTGTTCGTACTTACCTCTGTGAAATATACTCTCATTTTTTTTTAATTTTAAATGAACATTTAAAATGTAACCAAGCACCCGTTAAGGTTAGCATAACTCAAAACGTGCATGAAAGAACTCTAACCAAGAATGCGCCCTAAAACCACTTAAGAAGGATGGGCGGGCATATGGTCAGAGGATCCCTAAGATCTACTGAATCTAATATTACAATGATTACACTGAAAAAGAGAGATTAAACTCGACACCAAGAATGTGCACTCAAAATCCTTTGACAGGCGAGGTGCTAACATATGGTGGAGTACTAATGCTGAAATTGAATGTAACAAAGGTGGATAACCAGCCAGAGGAACTTTCCATGCTACCACCAAACAATGGGGGGAAAAAATTACAATTAAAATACTTATTCTGTTGCGGCAGGCATCCACTGAAGAGTGGGAATTCACCACTTGAAAGTGGGAATGAAAAGATATTACAATTCAATTTATCCTCACTAGCGGTATACCATCCAGGGGTGCTTAATGTGAAGTTAAATAAAGAATGCAGCAATGTTAAAATTGAAACAGTATTACTGTTAACAGTTTGTACAAATAGGAAAGCTACAAATTACAATGTTGTTCACCATTTTTTAGAGCACCAAGTCTTACAATGTTTCCATGTTAGAACATAATGAAAAATGAAGAAAGAAAATGGAAACAGCAAATGAATTAACTCTGTTTCAGCAAACTGTAATTCTAGAAATGTCAAATCAGCAACTACAGAAAATTATCAAATGCTCATAACTCAATCAAACTACCTCCGAATTGCATGATTCAAAGTGTAATGATCAACTAGAAGATAGGCGCCCCTGCTGGGATAAAGAAACAGCCTCAAAACACCACTATTTATTTATGGCACAACTCCCAATGCAAACTGAAATGTACAGCCTCCTTGCAAGGGCGATTTTAGTAAATAAAATCATAAACTTCAGATTTAAATCTGCAACTCTCCAAGAAAGGTCGCCCATGGTCTAGGGATGGAAAGAGCAAATACCCATAACAAAATAGAAATCACTCTCAAAGCTGTAAATAGAAATGTCCTTCAACCATGAAAGGACCAACAACACAATTTATGGAAATAACCTCAATTTCTCCAACACTGAAGCTCAATATGTACTTTTGAATGAAGCACAAATGGAAATAACCTCAATTTCTCCAACACTGAAGCTCAATATGTACTTTTGAATGAAGCACAAATTTCTGGAAATAACCTCAATTTCTCCAACACTGAAGCTCAATATGTACTTTTGAATGAAGCACACTCTCAATCCATCATCTAGGGAACCATACTTTCAAGCCCGAAGAGTGGAATAGAATTGCTAAGCTTTCTCTTAGCTGGATTCTGGATTTCAAACCAACAACATAACTTTGTTTTCCAAAACATAACATGATCAGCTCTCCACAATGCAGCAATATATAAGTTTCAATGGGCAAATGAAACACTTTGAATTCCAAGAAGTTGAATCACTTCAACTTCCCAAGGGACGCCACCTTCAACCATTCACTTTATTGTGAAATAATAAAACATTATTTCCCTTCCCTTTAGGCGTCCATTTCTATTTGCAACAATAAAGCATTTTAATAAATCATTAAATGTTCAACATGACCCCTTAATGTCCCCTCTTTAAAACAACATGAAGTTATCACTCCTAGGCATGGGGGTACAACTTAAAAACATGAAATTAACTAAGTATAATACTTAGTCCAAGGAGATAACCAAAACCAAAGCCAATACTGAAACTAATGGATTACCACAAATAGCATGATAACTTGAGTTGAACTGCAGATGATGATACTACCAAGATTAGACTTACTAAAAATAGCCACTGCCAAAAATAGTAAGTTCACTTCAACTCAACAGAAAGCCAAACTGATCGGCCACACTGAACTCCAAAATATTGAGTTGTTGCTAGAGTGATACTGCTATAAATATACTTACCAAAAATAGCATATTGCTATAAATAGTAAGTTTGTCAAAACCACATCTGTATGCCAACTGAGCAGTATCATGACTTACTATAAATAGTAAGTGTTTGCATTTTGCTTAGCCTACGAGTTTCTGGAAATAGGCTAAATCCAATTGTAGAGCGTAGGGCTAAATCGGGGACATTACACTCTGGCACAGGCCTGCTATTTATAGCCATGAAGTGACTTACTAAAACTAGTAAGTACTCAGATTTCGTTCAAATTTTGCCAATAGGTTGTCTGAAAGATGCAGATCCTAATGGAGTGCCTCAATTTGACAATTACTCGAATTTCACCCCCTATTTTAGGCATAAAAGTGGAAACCCTAATTTCACCACAAGGGGTCGGCACTGCCAACCGCCGGCCACCGCCAACACTCGGCCAAAAGAAATCGTTGCCGCCTACAAACCGGACCGGCCCTAACCCTCTGCCATTGCCTTATGCACGCGGCCCGAAAACCACTGCCCTAGCCCTAAAAAAAAAAGGGCGCGGCCCGAGGCATGATTGAAGTTGTTTTATTTTATAAAACATAAAATATAAAATATGAATATTTTATTATTATGTTTTATAATATTAGTATATTAATATATATTATAGTAGATATAATATGTATTAATATTTAATGTTATATTATATAATATTATAATATGATATATATTTATATTGGATAATTAAATATAGATATATATATAAAATACATGAGAGTGTATATATATATATATAACATGTATATATATATATTAAAATAATGATTTATTTAAGGCATAATTTAAGTATAATTGAGGGAATTAAATATTTGATCTAAATGATGCATGATTTAAATATAAGTGTGAAATTTAGATTAAAGTGCAATAGTCAAATTATTGTTTTATTTTGAAATATTATATTTGACAGGACAAATATTGGATTTATCTGTAATGTGTTTTACAGCAAAATAAATTGATTTTAAAAGTGATTTATTTTCAAAGGACAAATGGCTATTTTAAAAAGATAAGTTTTGAATCATAGAAGTAAATACTTAATTTATTATCATTTAAAAAGCAAGTAGGGAAATTAAATGATTAGTGTTAGTTTCTCCCTTATCTGGAAAGACGTATTTTTAATTCAGTTTTATTGATGCAATAAATTACTGCATGTAATGAGGAAATGGATTTAGAATATCCAAAGGTAGTTTCTTTTAATTGCCTTCAGTAAACATTTCCTTCGTGTTCTGGTTTGGGGAAATGGGATATAAGTGTCTTTAATCTGTAAGTCTTCCAGAAGACCCTAGAGGTTGGGGGTTGTCGTTCGTGATGTCAACCCATTGTGAATTCCCTTGGCTAATGCACGGTGTTTGGTCAGTGTTTAACCCGGTTTCCACAAACGGGGATGTTTTGTACCTCCTATGGAAGGATTGGATTATGTGATTTGTGCCTCCTTGTATGGAGTGGTTTTGGTTATTGTGGTTACTTCCAATGTTTGGAGATGGCTTTATCTTATATCACCTCCTGGAAAAGGAGTGGTCGTGTTATCTTGTTTGTTGCACTTTGGTACCCTTGGTGTTTGGATGGTATGTGTTTTGTCAAGTAGAAGAGTGGCTTCTGTAGGGGCCAGAGCCCAAAGAGGTAAACTGGGAAACCTTCAGAGATAGTTTAATCAAGTGATAACTAAAACAAAACTTAGAAGATTTAGGTGGTACTTCTCACTAATCAAGATAATTATGCCTCACTCATAGACACAAGGGCTCGTTTAGACTTGGGATGAGTGGGAAGGCCTGGAATGGCAAGGTCATTTATCTTGTCTATACGAAAGGTATTTGATTCCGCATGAGTGAGTATGGGGGTCGGGATTCGATTGAGGCCACCAAGATAACCCATAGTGGGGGGCGGAGCCTATGAAGATTACCAGAGGACAACCCATGACAAGCTGTGTGATGACACTCTATCTAGGACAATAGTTGGTATTCGATTTTATGGGTATGGTTTCCTTAACATACCTGATGTGACCATAGTTGGTATTTGATTTTATGGGTATGGTTTCCTTAACATACCTGATGTGACCATAGTTGATATTTGATTATTATGTGTATGGTTCTTTTAACATACTTGATCTGCTTTATTTCTAGAAGCAATGTGACCATGTAGAGTTGTACTTGTGTTGTACTTACGGGTATATGAGTTGTACTTATGTTGTAATTGCATTATACTTGTGTTGTACTTGTGTGGTACATGTGATTGGTTGTGTCAGTTTGGTTCAGTTTTGTGTTAGCCTGTGTCTAGAGGTAGATGTCCTTGACTTGGATTCCTTGTTACTATCTCCTAGCACGGGGGGTGGGCCTTTGGGTTCCACTTGGTTGGGTGGCGTGCACCTAAATCTGTTGGGTTCTTTTTTCATGTTCGTGTGGACGAGACTTCTAGTTGGAGAGCTCATGCGATTCAGTTCCAATTCTTGCTTTTTATCATTTCAGTTGCTCTTGTGATTTATTACCCCTCTTTGTAATCGAGGTGGAAGGCTGTAATATGTAATCATGCTTAATGGATTTACCTCATTAGGGAAATGAGTGTTGTAACCTCTTTATTAAATAATTATTATTTGAGATCATATTGTAACTATTATGGTGGATGTAATTTATCTTGTATGGGATGTTTGCGTTCTTAATTTCTTAAGTGAATAATGTTATGGATTCATTTAAGTTGTTGTGGGTTAATAAGTAATCTCAGTCTCGTAACCTTAAGGGATGTTTGCAATGGGAAGTGAACTTGCATAGTAATTGTACTTATAAAAAAAAAAATAGCCTGTTTAAGTAGTTGATTGCAACTTCCTCTAGGGTTGCGTGGCGGGGCGTTACACAAAAGACCAGAGAGAGAGAACCAAAGCCCAAAAGACCAGAATGGAGCAAAATTTAGGGAGTCCCCATCTTGAATGGGGTGAGGTGTGAAAAGGTCACTGTTGATGAATGGTAGCTTCAGTCAGATATAAATGATGATTGTTGAAAAGCAACATCATCATTTATATAAGATCTAGGCTATTCTTCATAATAATCAAATCAGGAAAATAAGTGAAATCGAATTTATGAGCATAGATGAATTCGATAAAATAAATGATGTTAAAATTTTGTATTTAATAAAATCGGAATTTATATATATATATCCGCCACTTTGGTTTTGTGTGTGTTAAGGCACTAACCAATTGTTATTGATAGTGTAGGGACCCGCACGCTCAAAGAGACACATCCCTTGAGCGGACGTGTCTCCACTTGTGTTAAGGCACTAACCAATTGTTATTGATAGTGTAGGGACCCGCGCGCTCAAAGAGACACGTCCTCTCTTGAGACGCGTCTCTTAGAGACGAGTCTCCAACATACTTATGGTGGCTCCCTCATTGATATGCAAACATCGAAATTTATTAATGTTCTACAATCAACACATTCGGCATAAAGAGAAGAAATCTGGAAATTGTTTTTGACTTAGAATTCTTATTCACAGAATTTTCAGACCTTAGTGTTTTCTTAGATTTATTAGGATCCTATTTGATAAAGATTTGATTACATTTACATGGTATCAGAGCCAAGTTGTGTGAATCCAAATCAAATCTAAAATCAGTTTGCTCTAGAAAAATTCGTATTTTCCAAAATCGAATTCACATCACATTCTTCATAATGTCAAGTGTGATCAGATTTGAAGATCGTCTTGCAGGAGCAGACAATTTCACATCATGGAAATTTAGAATCATAATAATCCTTAAAGAGAATAAGCTAGACTCACTTGTGAGAGAAAATAAGAAGGAACCAGAGGCTGATCCTGAGAAAACTCAATGAATTGAAAACAAAGAAAAAGCCATGAAAATCCTAGTAGATGCAGTTAGGGATCATATAGTGCTCATCCTAGCAAAACATGAAACTGCATATCATATGTTCAAATCTCTTGAGAGTACCTATGAGATCAACACCACTAGTAGGACTCTTGCATTAAAGAGACAAATCAACAATGCTCAAATAAACAAAGGAGAGTCAATTAATGCATACTTCATGAGGATCATTGAACTAAGGGATCAATTATCCACAATTGGATATCAGTTTGATAGCAAAGAGTTAACCCTAATTGCACTAGGAGGCCTACCTAACTCATGGGAGTCATTTGTTCAAGGAATAAGTGCGAGATCTAAACTCCCCAAGTTTGATAGGCTAAGAACTGACTGCCTTCAAAAGGAATCAAGACTCTCCACTAAAAAAAATAAAAAAAAAGAACATAGATGAAGACATTCATGTACTCAACACAACGTCTAATAAAAGGAACAAGAAAAACTCCTACTAGAGAGGATCTTTTAAAAGAAAGAGAAATCCCGATGGAAAGGGATCTTCTAAGAAGAAAGACATCTCTCAAGTGCAATGCTTTAGATGTGATCAATATGGCCACTATGCAATGAAGTGCCCTGACAGATCAAAGCAACAAGCATCTTTTGCCAAAGTAGGAAAGACAAATTCAGATCATGAATCTGAGAACTTTGTGTTCTATACAGCCTTATCTAGTCAAACATCTAACAACACCAACAACTGGGTAATTGATAAAGGTTCTTCCAGACACATCACAGGATTCAGAGAACACCTTGACACTATGATTGAAAAGTCTGATGAAATAGTAACCATTGGGGATGATTCTGCACACCCTGTAAAAGGGGTTGGAACTTGCTCCATCAAACTGAAATCTGGTCTCTCTCTTCAAATTACTGGAGTCTTATTTGTACCTAGAATTAAGAGGAATCTAATATCCATCTTTGCCCTTGAAGACAATCGATATAGAGTTACCTTTATGGATGGGAAAGTTTTAGCATGGTCTAAGAACTCAACAATCAAGAAAGCCCAAACCATAGGTGTAAAACAAGGGTACCTTTACAAACTATGCACTGAAGTTAAACAAGCCCTTACCCTTGACACCTTTGATTCAAATGAGATTTGGCATAGAAGATTAGGACACCTTCATTTCCGTGCCCTACCTTCTATAGAAAAACTTGTAACAGGCTTTACCTAAGTTAAAACCATCTCATGAAGGAACTTGCAAAGGTTGTGCCTTAGGAAAGAATACAAAAGGATGCTTTCCCAATAGTTTGAGCAAAACCCTAAATGTGTTAGAACTGGTTCACTCAGACTTATGTGGACCCATGTTTGTACCCTCTAAAGCAGGATTTCTATACTATGTCATATTTGTAGATGACTTCTCTAGGAAAACCTGGATCTATTTCCTTAAGTGTAAAGAGTCAATAGAAATCCTCAAAAGGTTCAAAGAGTTTAAAGCCCTCATTGAAAACTTCTCCGGAAAGAAAATAAAAACCTTAAGGATAGACAATGGGAAAGAATACACCTCTGAAATTTTTAAGGAATTTTGCATGAGTGCTGGAATTAAGAGGGAGTTCACAGTTGCCTACAACCCTCAACAAAATGGGGTTGCTGAAAGGAAAAACAGAACCATTGTAGAAGCTGCTAAGGCAATGTTGCTGGACCAAAACATTGAAACTTCTTTTTGGGCAAAAGCCTCTAGGACTGCTGTCTATATTCAGAACAAATGTCCCCATTCTCATCTTGATAACAAAACTCCTGAAGAAGCCTTTACCGGCATAAAACTTGACATTAGTCATTTTAGGATTTTTGGCTGTCCTGTCTATATTCATGTGCCCAAAGAGAAGAGATTCAAACTAGAACCTTTTGGAAAGAAGGGAGTATTTGTGGGTTATAGTGAAACCTCCAAAGCCTACAGGATATTCATACCCGGGCAGAAACAAATTGAATTGAGCAGAGATGTCATCTTTGAAGAAGACATTCCATTCAAAAGGGCAAGAAGTTCTAGTGAGACAAAAACCTATTCCCCTAGAGTACCTGAAATGGAACTTGCTTCTCAGATTCAGAGGGAGCATCCTAAGGAAATGCCACATGAACTTCCTTCTACTTCAGATGAGAATACAAATGCCAACGGCAGAAAGAGACCACTTTGGGCCAGAAAGATGATCAAAGAAGCCGAGGATCATGCAGCACCCAAAGGAACATTCAAGGAGAGTAAAAGACCCAAACGTTTCTCTAGCTATGTTGCTCTAATGAACAACATCATAAACTCAGAACCTGTCAATGTTACAAAAGCTTTCCGACATCAAGCATGGAAGGATGTAATGACAGAGGAATATCAGTCTATTCTAAAGAATGATGTATGGGATATAGTACCTAGACCAAAAGAGAAATCTATTGTCTCTTCCAAATGGCTCTTCAAAATCAAGCATGCTGCTGATGGCAGTATAGAAAAACATAAAGCACGTTTTGTGGCTAGAGGTTTTTCTCAAAAGGAAGGCATTGATTATGAAGAAACATTTGCACCTGTTGCCCATTACACATCAGTGAGAACAGTGTTAGCCATTGCAGCAGCTAAAGGCTGGAAGATCCATCAAATGGATGTGAAAATTGCCTTCCTGAATGGAACCATTGAAGAGGAAGTCTATCTGGAATAGCCTGAAGGTTTTGTGATACATAAACCTGACTCACATGTATGCAGACTGAAGAAAGCCCTCTATGGACTTAAACAGGCTCCCAAGGTCTGGTACGAAAGAATTGACAGCTATCTCTTGGGACTAGGATTTTCCAAGAATGATGTTGACTCCAATCTCTACTTCAAGGTAATCAAAGGTGATATGCTAATAATTATTTTATATGTTGATGACCTACTGATAACAGGAGAAGATCACCTCGTTGCTCAAGGAAAGCAGGATCTAATTTATGAATTTCACATGAAAGACTTGGGCATTCTACACTACTTCCTAGGTTTGGAAGTATGGCAGAAATCAGAAGGCACTATACTAAACCAAGGAAAGTATACGATTGATATTTTGAAGTGATTTGGAATGTTGGACTGTAGACCCATGTCTACTCCTATGGAAACCAACCTTCACAAATTGAAAGAAGCAACAACAAAATCCAAGTGTGCAGATCCAACCCTTTACAGACAGATGATTGGATCCTTGATGTATCTGGTTAACACCAGACCTGATATTTGCTATGCAGTGAATGTTCTCAACCAGTTCATGTGTGAGCCAAAGGAAATTCACTTAATGGCTGTGAAACATATTTTGAGATATTTTCAAGGCACTATTGGATATGGTCTTCTTTACAAGAATGATCAACTAGATCTACATGGGTACTCTGATTCAAATTGGGCTGGAAGTGTGACCGATCAGAAAAGCACATCAGGATGTTGCTTCAGTTTAGGATCGGCTATGATCTCCTGGATTTGCAGAAAACAGTCTTCAGTTGCACAGAGCTCAACAGAAGCAGAGTACGTTGCAGCCTCTATGGGAGCAAGAGAAGCAGTTTGGCTTCGTAAATTGCTTCTGCAACTCTTCGGTGAGCCCTTGAATCCTACAATTATTCATTGTGATAATCAGAGTTGCATCAAACTCTTTGTAAATCCTGTCTTCCATGATAGATCCAAGCACATTGAGATCCCCTATCATTATGTAAGAGATATGGTGGAAAGGAAAGTGATCCAGTTGGAGTATGTTAGTACAAATGATCAAACTGCAGACATTCTCACCAAGCCTCTCTCTCGAATCAAGGTAGAGCACTTCAGGAAGAAACTTGGTATGATTGAAATGTAATTTGTTATTTATGTTTGAAATACAAATTATTTATAAATTGTACTAATATAAAGATGTTTAATGTGTAAACTCTTTTGTCATGTGTGTGACTCCATGACCTTATGGGCCTACTCCCCCTGTGTACATTATTGAAAGGTGACGATCTTTCTAATAATGAACACTTGTATTTGACATTGTAAAGTGACGGCTCTACAATGATGAGTTAAACTATCATGATAGATATCATGTGACTTGATATTTGTGGACATGTCATGATAGTATCTCTTGGACACCTTGATGGATATCATGGGACTTGATATTATTGTGATCCTTAAGAGATAATCATGGTGGATATTTATATCCGTGGATATGCCATGAATTATGGTAGACATCATGTGACTTGATGTCAGTGCACATACCATAATGAAGATGTGTTATGAAGAATGTCATGTGACTTGACAATATTGAGAAAACATACCATGTCTTCGATATCATGTGTGAAGGTGATATCTCCACTTATTTGATTTGAAATATCTTCCCTAGTTAAGAGGGAGTGTTGAAGAATGGTAGCTTCGGTCAGATATAAATGATGATTGCTAAAAAGCAACATCATCATTTATATAAGATCTAGGCTATTCTTCATAATAATCAAATCAGGAAAATAAGTGAAATCGAATTTATGAGCATAGATGAATTCGATAAAATAAATGATGTTAAAATTCTGTATTTAATAAAATCGGAATTTTTATATATATCTGCCACTTTGGTTTTGTGTGTGTTAAGGAACTAACCAATTGTTATTGATAGTGTAGGGACCCGCGCGCTCAAAGAGACACGTCCCTTGAGCGGACATGTCTCCACTTGTGGAGACACATCCTCTCTTGAGACGCATCTCTTAGAGGTGGGTCTCCAACATACTTATGGTGGCTCCCTCATTGATATGCAAACATCGAAATTTATTAATGTTCTGCAATCAGCACATTCGGCATAAAGAGAAGAAATCTGGAAATTGTTTTTGACTTAGATTTCTTATTCACAGAATTTTCAGACCTTAGTGTTTTGTTAGATTTATTAGGATCCTATTTGATAAAGATTTGATTACATTTACAGTCACAACAAGTCCAAGAAAATAGCATAGCATTTAACAAGCTAAGATTGAATTCTAGCACTGTTATTATGATTTGAAATCCGCCATCTCCCTGGTTGCATCCAAAAGAAACTGGCAGTTTATAATATTTGATAAACATAAATAAAGCAGCGTCGTTGGAAATACTCAGCCTATACTCATTTATGATTAACCATTTGTTGTAATAAGGATTACTAATGTGTGAAGTATGTGCATTATCATCCGCTAACCCGTGTGTCTGTTTACCACTTGAACACAAGCAAAGCTTATAACGTTAGGACGTGTTCCAGAGTATATCTTTAATTCAAATATTTTGAGCGCTTCCTTGCAATAATCGCTTTGTGCATATCCTAAAGACAAGCGTCCTCCTCCAGCCATTTGCATTTGTCTGGAAGTTTCCTAAGCCTTTTCAACAAATTTACTTTGTGCATATATTGTAATCATGCTTACCCTAATATCATTTTGTTGAAGCATTGTTGGAAACAACTCGCATGCCATTTCTGTCTGAAAACTTGAGATGTGTAACCTTTTAGTCTTGATGACTGCACAACTTTTAGCAAAGAATACTTTTCTCAGAAATCCAATTCTATGATATAGAGAAAAGCATCGATTTCAGTATAGCGAAACTTTCCTCATCTCCAATTTAGAAGAAAACAAAGCGTCATATTGTAACGGTCTGTGTTTCCTTTCCACAATCGAGTCTTACAAGTCTTGTAACCATTTCTTAATGGATATTAGAATCGGCTTAATAATTTACGCCTTTCTGTTAGTATGTTTTGATGATGTTTTCCATGGATATCTTCCCTTCAGGCAATTGCTAATCCAAGAAAATCTTGAAACTATAGGTCATGCCTAGAAACTTATAGATGTAAAAAAAGAGATTTTCCTTATATTATGCAAAGAGTTTAAATTGTCTCCTTGTCAATTGAAATATTACTCTCGTTGTTTATTGGTGTTATAAATGTTGTTGGGATATAGTTATTAAATAACACTTGATTTATCTTTCAAAGTTTCAAACAATTAGGTTATCATGTAGAAAAAGGTAATCTTGATAGTCAAGCATATGAATATCTTATTCAAATTAGAATCCTTTAATCATAAGAAAGAATTGGAATTGAATTAAAGTCAAAAGATTAGGTATTATGGTTGATAATTAAATTAACATCTTTGAGTGGAGGGTTGTCCTGATAGCATATTGAATGAATTAGGAATAACAAGTATATAGTTTTATAAAAAGATACTTACAAAGAATAGTAGCCACTTGTGTGGAAGTAAATTACTTATTTACATTCTAAAACCATTGGTATTTTATTTATTGGATAAATTTTATACTATGGGTTGCATTTGATGATATAAACGTATTAGCAAAAGAATATTACTTAAATAAAGAATTTAAATTGGGATTTCTTATTGGATGGGTATTACTAAAAGAATATTTAAATGGTGAAAATATATTCGTTGGGGTAAATTATTAAAAGAGTATTGATCTATTTTATATCTCAATAATTGAGAGTTAGAAAAGTTAATATTACTTAAGGGTGAATGTTTAGGGATTAATTATTGATAATTATTTAATAGAGTTGTTGTGTAATTTAAATAATTGGAATATTACTACTATAGATATTTTCAAGTAGAGCTAGATGGAGTAAATAATCTATGGAGTTGAACTTAAATTGAGTAATTAGGCTTGAGGGAAGTATAAATGCTTTAACAAGATTATAAAAATATTGTCATTATTGTCTTAGGGTATATATTATAGAATTGGTCATTCAACTGCATAATGTTGTTTATCTTCAATTGTTTGGAATGTTGATTTTAAAGTATATATATATGGTATTTTGTAGATTTGAAGTTACCTAACTTGTGCTCTTGTATGTTAACGGGATGATGTTAAGTGATGTGTCATGAACAATAGATTTGCTATGTGGAAATAATGTGTCTCATGGTCGCATGGTTGTTTTGTGTGCTTGTATTGAGTAATGTATTTGAGTTTTGGACTTGGGAGGAATTGGGGTAATGTTCAATGTGGGAGTCATTGTACCATGTGGTTAAGGTTTGCTTCTAGGGGCTTAGGGGAGTATTTTATTGGTTGAATTTTACGCTTGTTCCTGGAGATGGTTGATAATATACTTGAGAGGTGGAAATGAGGGTTTTAGCCTTGCACTGCTTGCTCGTTATTATGGTTGAGATTTGTGAGCAAGAGGGTCCAAACCTCGCTTTATGTGTAAGTGCATGTAATTGTAATTTTGTGCAAATGGCTTTACCCAGTTGGCTATGTTTGGGTCTTCTAGTTGTTAGTATGGAGAGTGGCTCTCAATGGGGGTCGGTGCACAAAATGGCACCAAGGTAATTCATTGAGACTTTTTTTAATCAGTGATAATTTAAAATGAAATAGGGGTTGGGTAGTTCACTTTAATGAAGATAATGGTAACACTTCACTCATGGCTCAAGTGCTCGTTTAGGCTTGAGATGAGTGGGAAGGACTGGAATGGCAAGATAAACTACCTTGTCCTCTTGAAAGGTATGTTGATCCCGCATGAGTTAGAATGGGGTCTAGGGATCGTTGAGGTTGCCAGAGTAACCCAGGATGGGGGTCAGGACCTAGGAAGATCCGCATTGGGTAACCCATATCGAGCTATGCGACAACACTCTTCCCTATAGCAACCTTGTATGCCTTGTTTGTTTTTTCCCTTATTGTTCATCTACCTCTGGAAGCGGTTGTTTCTTTAAGTTTTGTTTGTTACTCTTGTATGTTGGAGTCATGTTAGCCTATGTCTGCTTGACTGTTTGTATAGTGGGTCCTTATTGTTATCTCCTAGCACAGGGGGTGGACCTCAGGGTTCCACATGGTCGAGTGGAACTGGAAGCGGTTGTTTCTTTAAGTTTTGTTTGTTACTCTTGTATGTTGGAGTCGTGTTAGCCTATGTCTGCTTGACTGTTTGTATAGTGGGTCCTTATTGTTATCTCCTAGCACAAGGGGTGGACCTCAGGGTTCCACATGGTCAAGTGGAACGTGCTATGCACTCCATTGGGTTCCCAATTGATGTTCTTGAGCATGGAGTTGTACCTTATGTAGTGGTTCCAGATCTTGTGGCAGCATTGATGTTATGTGATGTAATCATTTCAGTTGTATCATATCATGTTTTAATGTATCCTTCCCGTTGTATGTTGGGGAGTATTGATGAAATTATGTAATCATGGAACGATGTATATTTATGTAATAAAAGTGATGGATGCACTCTTTGGGTTCAATATTTAATCATTGATGGTTTAATATTTAATGTGATGTATGGATGTATGATGTTCATTTCCTTTATGCTATAGTTTTAAAGTGAACACTTGTAGCTTGTTCATCTTCGATATGGGATTGCATCTTGTTGGGAACGTATGCACGTAATGCATTCATGATACCCTAAAGGACATAGTTAGAGCTTATGTATGTTTAGATGCATTGTATGTTAGTGTTGTATGATTTACATTTCATGTTAGTTTCTTTAAAAAAAAAAAATGTGCCATAATTGCTAGTTAGATGTGTTGTCCTTTGGGGTTTCACGGCAGGGCGTTACAACATAGGTTAAACAATTTGAATTATAATATTAATTAATTGTAATATGAATAATTCATATTATCCACCTAATGTAGATGGACTAACAGTATGTCTTAATTAGCAGCCCAATCAGCTCCCTAGTGCACTCCCTAATTGAAATCATTGCCAAATTCGATAATTAAGTTCACTAGACTCGTCTTGTGTGTTAATCCTCAATCAAATTTAGTCAAGATTCCATCCTTCTTGGCCCAAGAAAAGGCACTTATGTATTCAATTTCACATATAATCATAATGTATAAGAATTCTATGTTGGAAATAAGCCACACCCGGACCAACAATTGACTAACCATAAAGGGGTCGATAGTTGAATTGGTATAGCACTCCAACAACAAATCAAAGGTCTGTAATGATGGTGAAATATTCGATATATTAAAATGAAGAGGTAAACGCTTTCTTAAAGATTTTACTATACAGATGTTTCTAAAACATAGTTTCTAAAAAGAAACAGTATCGAAGAAAAGAATAGAAATAAACTAATCTAAATTAATAAAATACAAAATTACAATATTGACCATTGATAATAATCGAAATATTATTTTAATACCCTCCCTTAATGGTCAATTTATCAACTACACCAAGGTGCCCCCTAAATTTGACAAACTTATTCAGGCTCAAAAACTTGGTGAGAATATCGACAGTGTGATCCTCAGTCGGAACATACTGCAATACCACTGATCCATCTTTGACAAGCTGGCGGATGAAATGACAATGAAGTTCAACATGCTTGGTCCATTCATGGAAGACTGGATTTTTGGCGAGTTTCATCACCCCTTGATTGTCACAATACAAGGGGAAGGCCCTGCTTCAAACATTTGAATGTCAAAAAGCACCCTTCGAAACCAAACCGCCTCACAAGTTGTTTTAACAGTTCCCCGATATTCAGTTTCAATCAAGGAAAGAGCCACGGCCTATTGCTTTTTGTCGATTCATGTAACTGTGCCTTTACCAAAATTGAATACATACATAGAAGTAGACTTTCTATCATCAACAGAACTTGCCAATTTGAGTCTGTAAGGCCAATCAGCTTAGGATCTTTGCACCTTCCATACAAAATGCCAAAATCGGAAGCGCCTTTCACATATCTCAACACACTTCGTTGCAACCCAATGTGCCGAATTAGGGGTTGTCATGAAGAGAGAGATGTAGCTCACAGCAAAACTGATGTCAGGTCTAGTAGCAGTGAAATAAATGAGGCTGCCCACTAGTTGCTTGAATGTTGATTCATTTTGCACAGGCGAATCTGATTTTGCTGATAGTTTTAGCCCTTTCTCCATAGGTGTAGATGCAGGTTTGCAATCATTCATTTTGAACTTATCAAGTAGACTGCAAGCATAGTTGGACTGAGAAATAAAGATGCTATCAGCTGTCAGCCAAACCTCAACACCAAGACAATAATGAAGTCCCAAATCTATCATGTTAAAGGATTGACTGAGATTATGTTTTATCGCCTCAATCAGATTTTCTAAGCTGCCAATAATGATTAAGTCATCAACATAGACAACAACCAAAAGAATATCCTCACCAGACTATTTGACATACAAATTAGAGTTAGAAGTGCTCCTCTGAAAACCATGATCACCAAGGTACTTACCAATTTTCATGTACCATGCTCGTGGAGCCTATTTAAGGCCATAGAGTTCTTTCACAAGTGTGCAAACTTGGTGTTCTTTACCAGTAACCCTTGAAACCAAGAGGTTGCGTCATATAGACTTCTTCCTGTAGATCACCATTGAGAAACACACTCTTGACGTCCATTTGATGCACTTTCCAACCAAACTAGGCTACAGTAGCGAGGACAAGCCAAATAGTACTCATTTTGGCGGTAGGAGAAAAAGTCTCCTCATAATCAATGCCCTTTGTCTATGAGAACCCTTTGGCTACTAACCGAGCCTTGTACTTATCAAGAGTTTCGTCAGCCTTGTCCTTAACTTTACACACCCATTTGCAGCCAATGGGCTTCTTCCCAGGTGGAAAATCAGAGAGGACCCAAGTGTTATTCGTTAGAAGGCTATGATTTTCAGCTTCCACAGCCTGTTCCCACTCAAGTATGCCTTTAGCCTCTGAATATGTTTGAGGCTTAGAGATGCTATGAAGATTGGCCATAAGAGCAAAATTAAGAGTATTATGCTGCTTGCTCTTTTTTCGAGCAAATCTACCCTCAATCAATTCATCATCATGATCATCATCATGAAGATCACTTATGGTTTTAGCATACCATTTAGGCCGGAGAGTACAAGTACCAATATCTGAAACAAGAGGAACATCACCAAGAGTGGTTGGAACAACATTAGCTGAATTAGGATCCAGATTGTCCTGAGGATGGGCAAGTGGTGGAATATTCTGCTGAGGTGCCTGCACAACTACAGAATCCCTCCCATCAAGTGAAGCCAGGGGAAGACAAACACCCAAATCAAAAGCCTGCATAGACTGATCCTCGGGGCTCACAGAAGGAGAAGACTAATAGAAGGGTTCACTATTTTCATCAAACACAACATCACGACTAAAGATGAGACAATCTGTATCTACATCAATCAGCCTGTATGCATTATGATTCTCACTGTAACCAATGAACATGAGTTTTTGGCTTTTGGAATCCAACTTAGTGCGCTTAGCATCTGGAATCCACACATGAGCAATAGAGCCAAAAACTTTCAAGTGGTTGATCTTAGGCTTGCATCCAAACCAAGCTTCTTCAAGAGTCATCTTCTTAATGGCATGAGTAGGAGACAGGTTCAAAAGATAGACTGCAGTATAAACTGCTTCAATCCATAATTTCTTAGGGACATTTCTATGCTCTAGCATAGAACGAGCCATTTCAAAAATGGTGTGATTGCAATGCTCAACAACACCATTCTACTGAGGGGTGTAGGGTGTGGTAAATTGGCGCTTAAAGCCATGTGCAGCACAAAAATTGAAGAAGTCGGAAGAACAAAACTCCACCCCCCCAATTATCAGACCTAAGAATGACTATCTGAGAGCCTAACTCTTTCTCAACTAAGGCCTTAAACTGCTGAAATATACCAAACACTTTTGATTTGTTTTTAAGAAAATACACCCACATTCTTCTACTAATATCATCAACAAATAACAAAAAATACCTGCAACCAGTAATTGAAGGAGTGTTCATTGGGCCACATACATCAACATGAACCAATTGTAATACCTTAGAAGCTCGCCATGAGTCACCATCTAAGAATGGAGTCAGATGTTGCTTTCCAGCCTGACAAGCTTCGCATACTCCATGATTCTGAGTTTGAATTGCAAGTAGACCACCAACCAGATCATCTCGAGATAGTTGAGAGAAATATTGCATATTTAGGTGCCCATAACGTTGATGCCAAAGGTTGTTGATGGAAGTACTCCTAGCTGCCATAGGATGCTCTTGAGAATCACCAAAATCAACAAGTCTATATAGACCATAATCCTCGAGTCCCTGAACAACTGTAGTGCGAGTCTCTCTATCAACAACGCTGCATATATGCACGCTGAAAACAATATCTAGCTGAGGAGAGTGAGTCATGATCTGACCAATTGAAAGTAGATTAACACAAATGTTATATATTAAGGTTCTATAATGTATATATCAATGTTTTATAAATGTTTTTGATAATATAAGCAGCATTTATAGGGTGTTGTACCCTTTATACAAAGAGCCCAAAGGGCCAAAAAGGAGTAAGACCATTAAACATCAAAAAAAATTATAGTAACAACATACGAGAGACACAGACAACCAAAAAACAGCAGAGAGACAACAAATCATAGACCCAACCACTAATTGTCTATACCCTCCCATTTCTTGTCCAGGAGGTTTAACACATCTTCCCCAATCCAGTTGGGGCCTTCATTCATGGTGTTCTTGTCCATTTCCTCTTTGACCACATCCGAGAGAGTGAGAGCCGACCTGTGAATCATCTTGATAGTGAACCAAGCCAAGCAATTGACTTTACGATTCAGCTTAGCAACCTACTCCTGTAGCACACCAAGCTCGTCCACCTTGTCTTCCTTGCTCTAGATCTCCGCATCAGCACCAGCCCTAGAATCCGAGGACTTGGTAGAGTCATTTCGAAGCGTCTGGTTCAAATCAGAGAAGTGACTAGGGTATTCTATGGGTCCTTTATCTTTCCACTTCTCAGTAGCTTTAGTGCCTTCAATACTACCGCCAGTATGAACCGAGTCACTAGATATGTCATCAACAGGAGTCTCCTTCTTGTGTTTCGCCAACCTGTGGGACCTTCTCACACTCATTTGTTTCATCCCCATCTCAAAGCTAGCACCCACCGTTGTATCACCTTTAGAATCTTTTTCCTCGGCACATTTACCTTCCTCGAAGACTAGAAGAACCCTCGGAAGCTGAGGCACATTTTTCCCTTTCTTTTTAGTTGCAGGTCTACTGACGTTCTTGTGTTTTACCTCACAAAGCCCAACCACAGCACTCGACTGGGCCAACCCGACCTCATTTTTCTTTCTTCGAGGGAGGAGAGGCTAAAGTCTCAGTACCTCAAGGATGGGGGATTTCCTCTTCGAGCCCTCCAAAACAGCAGCGGAAGGGTTAGCAGGATTATTTTCCAAGGGTTCCAATTCTTCAATGCGCACAGTCGAGATAGGTTTGGGAGGGACCAAAGTCGAATGGAATTGGTAGAGCCTGTGGATAAGGCCTTGGTGCAACGGTAAAGGAGCTGGAGAATCAAGGTTCAGAGTGGCAATTTCTTGGGATTCTTTGATGGAACTTTCCAGAGAACATAGCAAAAAGAAAGGGAAGCTAAGCAAAATTTTATGCCTAAGATTATTTAATAGTGGTGAGTGGAAGAAATAAAATATCTTGAATCTCCCCTCGAGGGTTACATATTTCATGATGGCGAGGCAGACTTTATCCCAAGGCTTAGGCAACGCTTCATGGTCGAAACCCGACTGCTTTTTCACCTGTTTCTCATTTCCCTTAAAGAACACGTTCAGATTCACCAAGTCCTACGTTTTAGTGTGTCTTTTATGCTTCATTCCTTCATATGAAAGGCCAGTAGCCTTATCGATCACCTCTTCATCAATGTCAAAAGCAATACCACCCATGATGACCCGTCGATCCTTCCAAGAGCTAGCAAACCAAGTCGACGGCATCTCGTCATGACGCACAAGATTCTCCATAAGCAGCACTAGCCCACCTTCCGAACAAATATGCCAAGCCAAAGGGTCCTGGCGAAACTCCTTGTAATTGTCCGGCTCAGTTCTAACTCTATCTCCACCCATCGTGACCCACAGCACACAGTAGCCAAAAGAACATTGCCTGATAACAGAATAATCGCCAAAGAGAATACCATTGCAATAAACTTTACAACACCAACCGGGATGAAAAGGCATAATAAAGGCTAAGTGACATTTACACGTGCCGACGGTCAATCTCAATGACAATCGCCACGCTGGCCTATAATCATCACAAAAAAACCTAGGATTAAAATAATTAAAAATAATAATGGGATCCGGATTTAAATCCCAAGAGCAAATCAACTTAAATAAGTTACACACTTCCCAACGCCAAATGAATGCAGGGGGAAGATTTGAAATGTTCAAGTACATCTAATAAAATCTAACGCGAATCAAAAGGTGCCTTAATTTGGAATTATTAATCAATATGGTGAAATGCATCCTTTTACACGAACTCCCGAAGATTTGAAAAGATGTGTTGTACCATTGACAAGGCAACCCGTAAAGGTTAGGGGCCCCATCAAAGATAATTAAAAATTTTAAAACCCCGTGGCCACCCACAAGAGCCTAGCAACCATAATCACCAAAGATTGAACCAACCAATGATCTGTCAAGGAATGCCACCTATACCTGAAAATGAAAGACAGATTAATCATGATTAATAGAATAATTCCTCCGCTCCAAGAGGATTAACCTTTGAATAGACATTGGCAGAACATCTATCTTTCTCCAACATTTGTTGATCTGCCAGGTGGACCCCAAGTTGGCGAAGCCGTCAACCACCTGGTTACCTTCCCAAAAAATATGAGCCAGGTGATACCTTTCCAACTTAGAGATTAAAATATTAATATCTAGTAGAATATTCCTTAAGTCCCAACCAAGCAGGCAGCCCAAGTTGATAGAGTTTATCACTGTTTTAGAATCCCCTTCAATCTCCAAATTCTTAATGCCCAAAGTGACAACAATCTCGACACACTTAAGCAACGCCCGAGACTCAGCCACCATAGAAGAGTGAACACCAATACCACCAGCATACCCAACAACCAACTTGTCTTGACTGTCTCTTATATCACCACCTATATTGGCTAGACCAGGGTTCCCCCTAGCCGCCTTGTCAAAATTCAATTTAAACCGACCCTCGATCAAAGGTTTCCAAACGGTGTTTTTCCTAGCAAGAGATTTGGAGTTGTCGAAGGCATCAATGCCAAGCACAATTTTCCAGGCTTTAGCCATCTTGATCTCCCAAGTAGTTGCGGCCGTATCCGGTGGTTTCCACTTGAGCAAGGAGAGACTTTCAAAGATAAGTCTCAACTCACAACTGAACACATCCTTTGGACTCTTCTCAATGTCACGGAACACCCTGTTGTTCATTTCCTTCCAGATGCACCAACTAATAATTGGGGGAATTTGTCTCCAAATTTCCAAAGGAAGGGGGTGTCAAAATGGACCATTCCACTCTTCCACAAAGGAAACGAAATCTTTATTCAAGGTCCAATGAGTTTCCAACTTTTGAAAAACAAGGTCCCAAACACCAACAGCAAACGGATAGTGCAAAAGTATATGATCCACAGTTTCTTCGTTGTCTTTGCACAACAAGCACCTATTTGGGATTTGGAATCCCCACTTTGCTAGATTATCTTGGGTTAGGACCCTATTGTGGCAAGCCGTCCACCAGAAGAAATTTATTTTAGGAATCAAGTGACTGTTTCGATTTTCTTCCATAACTTACTTTATAGGCCTTTGTCCGACAACAAACCATAAGTCGTCCTAACAATCAATTCTCCCTTACAATCCAAGGCCCAACAGAAATCATCTTCAACAACAGACAGAGGAATTATGTGCTGAGAGAGTAAGACCTGTAAGGAAGAAGCCAAACCTTGCAGGTTAGGAGAAAGAGGGCCACATGAGCTAATATCTTTCCAGCACCTAGCACCCTGCAAACCATGCATGTAATCACACACATTCCTACCAAAGAAAGAAGCAAGTTCCATCAGATTTTTGAACTCCGAGCAGGCCAAGGGGGAAGTCTAAGAGCCAAGAATCTTCCCAAAAGCGGATCTTATTTCCTTTGCCAAGTTTCCATCTCAGACCAGACAACAGAAGCTTCTTCAATTTGCATATATTATTCCAAGCTAGAGACTCACAGGGATGATCATTCTCAATACATCTAATTAGGGGACGGTTGGCTAGGTATTTGGCTTTCATAATTCTGCACCAGTCCTTTTTATCTCTTAACTGGTCCCACCCAACTTTAGCAAGCAAAGCCTTGTTGGAAGCAAGGACTTTCCTAATGCCCAGCCCACCCCCACGAGTTTGGGACGGCAAACTTTCTCCCAACTAACCAGCGACATCTTCTTTTTATCTTCAGTACCAGACCATAGAAAGACTCTTTGAATCTTCTCAAACTTCTCAACAATATTTCTAGGCATTTTGAACATTCACCGAAAATAAACAAGAATTCCTTGAAGAGCAACAATGAGAAGCTGCAACTTGCCCGCATGACTCGAAAGAGAATCTTTCCATCCAGCAAGCTTTCTCTAGATTCTTTCAAAAACAAAATTCCAGAAGTTGGGAGTAACTTCCTTAACAATAAGGGGAAGGCCAAGATAGTATGAAGGAAGAGTGGCACTCACATAGACTAACACCGCGATCACACGATCCTGCAAACCAGGAGTGCAATGAAAGAAATAGATCATACTTTTATTGTAATTAATGCATTGACCAGAACAATCCGCATAAAGATTGAGGCAACCTTTCCACTTCCTGGCTTCAATCACCGAAGCTTTTCCAAAAAGCATATTGTCATCCACAAATTGTTGAATAGTAACAAGATCAAGGGTGGAGGCCGGTTTGACACCCTTGATGGAGCCCTCTGATAGCATACACGCCACATTCCTGCTCAACACTTCAGCCACCATAATGAATAAATAAGGGGATAGGGGGTCTCCCTGTCTGATTCCCCTCCCAGCCTCAAAGAACCCTTGGGATACTCCATTAACTAAAACAAAATACTTCACCGTGGAGACGCATTCCATGATGATATTGATTACTTTTTGGTTGAAGCCAAACTTAACAAGAACTTTGGGGAGAAAGTTCCATAGGACTTTATCATAAGCTTTGGAAATGTCGAGTTTAAAAGCCATGCTAGGGTTGTTACACCTATCCATAGAGTGCAGAGTTTCATGGGTGGATAGAGCAGCATCCAAAATATGTCGGATAGGAACAAAACCTTTTTAACTGGGACCAATCATTTTCTCCAAAAGGGGTTTCAAACAGTTCACCAAGATTTTAGAGAAAATCTTATAAACAGTATTGGAAAGACTAATAGGAGGGAAATCCTACATGGTCAAAGGGTCCTCAAATTTGGGGACCAAAGCTATGAAAGTGTGGTTCAGTTGTTTAAGCAATCTGCCAGTGTGGTTCTATAGGCAATTTAATAAATAAGGGCAATATAAAATTCATACCTAAGCCTGGGAATCCGGAGGATATCTGCAACTGGAGGCCCATCACGCTTCTCAATGTCTCCTACAAAATCATTGCCAAAGCCCTGGCTCTGAAAATCCGCCATCTCTTGCCTCAAGTGGTGCACCCAGAGCAGACTGGTTTCATCAAATCCAGATTTATTCTAGATAATATCATTGTTGTTTGGGAAGGCATGGAATGGGCCCAACGCTCCAACCAGAAAGTTGTGTTCGTTAAAATTGACTTTGCTAAAACCTATGATCGCATCGAATGGCCTTTCATTCTTGCGAAGTTGCAAACCTTGGGGTTTGGACCCAACTTCATTTAGTCTGTTTGAATGCTTTTTGCTGATGCTTCGGCTTGCATTACCATTAATGGCCGCCAATCTTCTACTTATGGTCTTTTCCGTTCAATTTGTCAAGGGTGTCCTCTCACCCCTTCTTTGTATGTGCTTGCAGTTGAAGGCTTTGGTTACCTTTTAGCCCATGTTGTTTCTCAGCAGCATCTCAGAGGGATTCTTCTCCCGAACTCACGGGAGCAAGTTGTGAATGGCCACTTTGCGGATGATTCCTTTCTCACTCTCTTGGAGGAAGAAGAATCTATCACTGTTGCCCTTGACTGTCTTAGCACTTTTTGTCTTGCCTCTGGCTCTGCCATCCAAAGGCACAAGACCTTATGCTATAGGCAATTTGTGTTACCCACTCCTACGTGGCTTCAAACCTATAATTGGAAGTGGATCGGGTAGGGAGAGATTTTTCGTTTTCTGGGCATTCCCTTTGCCTTCCAGGCTTCCCCTAGGGAGCTTTGGCAGGCCGTGCTCTCCAGAGTCGAGCAGAAGCTTGCTTACTGGAGTACCAAGCCTCTTTCTTTGGCTAGTAAGTTCTAAGTTTGTTCTAAAATCTTCGCAGCCACTCATGTCTACTATTCCTCCTATTGGACTCCCTCCAAGGCCGCTTACAACAGGCTTGAAAAGTTGTTGCGAGATTTTTTATGGGCCTCCTCTGAAACCCACAAGGGTTTCCATCGTGGTTCTTGGAAGTTTTGTTGCCTCCCTAAAGATTTTGCAGGGATTGGGCTGATCTCCACTCAACGGCAAGGGACTGCTCTTTGTGTCAAATGGATTATCCGGGCCCTCACTGGTGATGAAACCTGGAAGATTCTACTCAGGCACTGTATCCAGTCTGGATTTCCTGTTCACAGCCCCGCCTGAAAAGGAATAGGCTTCCAAACCCTCATGTTTATGAGAGAGCCTGTTCAAATTGTTGGAACTTTTGTGGCCAAGAGCATTTGGTGTGCCTGGGAGGCTGTCAAGCCTTGGCTCCGATGGGCTAGAGCTGGATTTCGTGATGGGCTTTCACTCAATCAACAAAACCTCTAGTGGTCTCCCCTTCTTGCTCAAAATGGTCAGCCTCTGGCTAAATCGCTTTGGCTCAAAGCCCTCAAAATTCACAAAAAGGACATTTAGACCCTGCAACAACTCTTTCACCAGCCCACTATGCGTATCATGTAGTGGGATGCTTTTAAGGCCCAGCACAGTCTTCAAAACCAAGACCGCGCCACCTTTGACGGGTTGGTAAGTGCCATTTCGGCTGATATGCTCCACAAAGTTGGCATTCGTGGGCACAAACCTTGGTGGAAGGACTGGAAATGGTTTCCAGACACTCCTCTTAGGAGCTACAAGCCGCAGCTTGGTTACAGGTGGCTTTCACCCCATTTTCCTATGATCAACAATTTAAACTAGAGGTGGCTGCTTAATTCCTCCACTCATGTCTGGCGGAGGAGATTTGATGCCATTTGGTCTACAAGTGTTACAAAGTTGGCCCACTTTGTTTACTGTATTCTTTTCCAAGGCTTGTCTGTGGGTTCTCGGCTTATTCACTTGGGGGTCCAGGACCCTCGTTGCCCTTTTTGTGGGCAATCGGAAAGCTTCAAGCATCTTTTTTGGTTTTGTCCCAGAGCTCAGTAGCTTTGGACTTGGATACATGACTTTTTTCGACCCTTTCGGTCGGAACCCTTTTCTTGGCATATGGTTCTGCTTGGAGATCACCTGGGATCCCTACTAAGTTCACCCAGCTTTGGCACACTTTCAGGGTGGAAATCCTCTTCAACATCTGGAAAGACAGAAATTCTTGCATATTTGCTCATTCTCAATTGGATATTAATGTTTCTCTCTATGCTAAAGCAATTATTTGTTCTAATGTTCTTTTACAGATACAGGTGCAAGCTAATAAAGATGCACTGGAGGTGGCTCAACTATAGGTCCTCCTGGACCACTGGGGCAATGCCCCGTGTGTTGTGGCTCGGGTCCTCGGCTCGCCCTCTTCCTCCCGCAGCCGGTCGCCCTCTCAGAGCCGACAACGGAGTGGCTTTGCTCATCCCCGTTCCCAGCCCCCTGCTCGGCGGGACTCTCGTCCTCCTCAGCATGCTCGCTCTCCTCCGCCGCGGGTTGCTCAGGGGTGGCCTTCTGGTGGTGCGTCGGGGAGCGGTGGTGGCGGTTCTGGGTGGCCCTTTGATACTCCACCTGAATCTAGTTTTGGATGGTCTGCCAGTGGTAAAAGTTTTCCTCGGCTGGTGCTTGCAATCTCGCACCAACACGAGGAAAAAGATAAAGATAAAGAAAAAGATGATGATGGTTGGGGTGCTCCTCCTGATGTCACTCCAGACCCCGCTGATGTATGGGCGAAAAAGATGGATGAAAGAGACCCCCCGGGCTCTACTGGCATTGCTCTGGCCGCATAATGTCCTGTTTGTTTTAATTTTTCATGCTTTTAGACTTCTGGGCTGGGCCCACGTGATCTGATATTTTGTTTTTTTCTGGGCGTTGCCCATGTGACTCTCGGGGTGTGCCTTCTTACCACCCGCCCTTTTTTTGTGAATATGTATTCTTATCTTTAAATTAATATAGATATCTGCCTATTCATCAAAAAAAAATCCCTTGTAGCAAGGGCAAGGTCCTCCCCCACAATCTCCCAAAAGGTTTGGAAAAAATCCGGGGGGAAACCATCAGACCCAGGGGCTTTATAGGCACCCATACTAAACACAGCAGACCAAACCTCCTCAGAAGAAACCGCCCTCATAATTGAATCATTATCCTAAGGGGTTATAGGGGTAGGGAGAGGTTCCTACAGCAGATCAACCAACCCAGGGTCAGGAGCCTCCAAAGGAAGCGAGTAAGCATGCTTAAAGTGATTAGCAACCAATAGACCAATCTATAAGGGATTAGTAACTTCATCCCCAACCTCATTTTTCAGTTTTTTTATCTAATTCCTTTTCCTATGTTTAATAGCCGACACATGGAAGAAAGATGGGTTCCGGTCCCCCTCAACAAGCCATTGTATTCTGGACTTTTGCTTCCAAAAAACCTCTTCTTTCTATAAAATTTTCTCCCATTCCAATCGCTCCTCCTTTTCCTATTGACCCGTCAAAATACCGTTATCTCCATCTTCCATTCCTTTTTGTAACTCACCAAGTTTATCAGCCACCACCCATTTTTGATGGAACACATCTCCAAAACACGTTTATTCCATCCTTTAACCATATATTGACATGTTTGAGTCTTTGAGAGAGCTTGAACATAGGGGAGCCTTGCACCTAGATATTCCACCAGGTAGCAACCTTGTTCCAGAAGTTCGGATGAGCATTCCACATGATTTCGAACCTAAAAGGGAACGAACCAAAAATAGAGTGGTCAGTTGGGAGTAACAACAAAGGATTGTGGTTTGAAACCGTTCTAGGGAAAGCCAACAAATTAGCATTAAGAAGAGTAGTCGAGTTGGGAGAAATAAGGAATCTATCAAGGCGGACGTAGATCAAATTAGCCCCAAGGCAACAATTCGACCAGGTAAACAACTAGCCCTGCAGGCCAATATCAACCAAACTAGTACAATTCAAAAAGTCGGCCAAACCAAACATATTGTCAGAATAGTCAGTCAAACCCCACCCTTCTCTGAGGGATAAAGGGGGGAGTTAAAATCCCCTGCCACCATCCAACGGCCATCCTTGTTAGCCAAAAGGGATTTCCTCGCATTCCTAATATTGGGAGCATAAACATTTATCAAGAACCAAGAGCCCCCCGCATTGAAGAACTTTATACCAAGGTTATTCCTACATTGGAACAATTCAGAGCCAATGATCCGACTGGGATTCCATAAAATAGACAAACCACCAGACGCCCCATCGGCATCGCAACAAACAAGGAGAGCATTAGGCCAAATAAATTTCGCAATGGATTCAAAATTGGTTTTCTTCATCTTAGTTTCTTGAAGGAGTAAAATATCAACCTTATGTTCCAGAACATAATTCTTTAGAGCCAACTGCTTGTGGGGACTATTTAGCCCTCTCACATTCCACGATAGGACTTTCATTTAGAATTTTTCTTTGAGGACATTTCCAATGTCCTCTATTTACCAATCATGATTTCTTTTGTTGTTTCTCTGTGTCTGGTCAGCCGCTGGTTAGGTTTGCCCGACTTAGAATCACCACCCACATCCACTTTCTTTTGTTTGCCCTTCTTCTTAGGAGTTGACCAAAACTCTTCTTTCACAGTTTGCACCTAAGACACCACAGTCTCTGCATCCTATCCTGGACAAGGTGAAACTTTCTTCTCGACTTCATCCTGGATTTCACCTTCCTCCACACATTTTGGAGAGAGAGGTAACTCCGAGGAAACACCAAAGTCCTGAGCACCACTGGGTCCCAAAGTAGAACCAGAGGGAACCAAATCCGAAGACACAGGCTTCACAGGGTCATCAAACACAGGAATCACAGGGTCATCAAACACAAGCTTGGTCGGGGATTCAATAATCTTAAGAAGATCAGATTCAAAGGGGAAGCCATCAGAAGGAATCTCTGCAGAAGGAGTGTTGGGATAGGGGTCATGCCTAATCGAGGATTTGCAATCCAAGATAAGGTGGTCTGGTTTAGCACATTTTTGACAATATATCACAACATTCTCATAACAAATAGATTGAACCCAAGAGCCAAAAATAGAGCAAAGCTTCACAAAGTTGGGTAAGGCCTTATTGACATCAATGTTGACGCAAAAGTGAGCAAAAACTAACCTAGACATGGATTTGGTGATAGAGTTTGAGGTGATGAACTGACCCAGAGAGTTCCCGATGCATTGAAAGGCAGAGTCATCCCAATACTCTAGAGGAAGACCAGGGAGACGAATCCAAACAGGAGCCGACTTGCAGAGGTCAACTTCAAGATTGAAACCTAGCTTCCAACGGCATAAAGACAGCCCATGCTTCCCATAAACCTAAGGACCCGACAAGAGCACAAAGACCAAATCTTCCTCAGTCATAAACTTGAAGAGGAAACGGCCACCCGCCATGGCGCATATGCCAACACTACCCTTCAAACGCCATTTCACAGCAACCCATCTACGGACCATATCTACAGAGGGTCGGAAAGAAAGAAACTTAACCACCACCGCCAACTCCATGGACGAAACGATCTTGTTGATAATAGCTTCAAGGATGGAGAACTCGTTACCCGAGATTGAAATTTCCGCATGCACTCGAACAAGGAAGAGAACCCTCAGGAGTCGGGCTCTTATGAGTCAGCACATCTTTCCACCCCTTAGGCAACAAGGTAACAAGAATATCTAGCACCTCAACATCAAGAAAGACAGGAATCACAGGCTCCCCAACAGCTGACAGCACATGAGAGGACCCCAAAGACAGTGCCACATGTGTTGAAGGGAGAACCAAGGCAGAAGGGGACAGGGGTGGGGTCTGAGGGGTACCCCCAATGCACAGTCGACCATGCGCATAGACAATTCAAAAGAGAGGAGCAGGAAAAAAATTTATAATGTTTTATCAATGTTATCATAAGAATATTTAAAATTTCCCTATGTATTTTAAATTTTCCCTATTTTCTATATAGTTGTCCCCTTTGCCATTCCCTCTCATCTCCAAAAATGGACCAAAAAATCAGGGACCCTAAAACGCGTTCCCCGTCCCATTCCGTCCCCATCCCATTCCATCCCCATCCTGGAAAGTTGGGGTAACATAGCAAAAAATTGATACCAAACCATATTGAAATAAATATTTATGATTTCCTCTCTGCCTTTCCAAAAAAAGTAAATAAAATCCAAATGATTTAATATCTTTTGATGGGGCCACATCTTTCAAATGTAGAGAAAAACCCTCTTTAGGTCTCCAACCAATTTGTTATGACCTTTTATTATCATTATTTGGGACCAGTTACTACACGTTATACAAAACAATAGGTGACAAAGTTTCTAAGAGTGACTAAGCTTTAAGGAAAAATTGTCTCTAATTGTACACACTAACTTCCAATAGTTACCCAGGGCCCCAGTTCCTTGGTGTGAAATATCAAAAAAAAGTCCCCACTGCCCTGGCATGAAAAATCCATAAAAGTCTAAAGTACCCTAGTTGCCAAAAAATTGTATTCCCATATATCATACAAATCTCCACAAGTGAGCCTCACCAATGCCATGTCAGCTTCACTTGTCATACAATCAAGAGCAAAGAGATTTAAAAAGGAGGCCAACAGGCTTTTGGCTATAAGCTCCTCATACAACCTCCAAATTCAGTTACTCAAAGGGATCTCTAATGAGCCCAGAAATGTATACAGTTAAACATCTTTTCCCTATCCTTCAATACGCTTTTGTATTGACAAAACCCACTTAACCAACTCATTTCCATTGCTTTCATATTAATATAACCAAGAAGTGATTTATGTTTTATATTAGGACTATTATATAAAAATTGACTGCTTTTTACGAAGGAAAAAGTAGAATGAACTAAAAATCTAATATTGGTTTAGTTAAGATGTTTTGCACAATTGTTTTTTTATGTGTTTTGGAAGGTTTTAAAATTGTTCTGCAACACACATTCTGTTATGACAGTTCATTTTGCTATGCAAGATGTTAGGTTTGTTTTATGAACTAATGGCTTGTTGTGTGAGCCAATACCTTGACATGCAAGCTATTAAAATTTGCCATGCAAAAGCCCAACAGACCTGTTGCCCACAATGGCTATTTTTCTTAAGTATCTTTCTGCACAAGATCTACACTTTGTCCATAACAAAACTCCAAAATGGGTGCACTATGCTCCAAGGAAGTTGTAATTGTTGCAAAATAATCCAAAAGGTTGTTGAAGAGTTTGTTTGTTACTGTTAGCTGACAGGAAGGAGAACTGCTTCAACTGAAGATAAATAAAGGGAAAATGTGTTGCAACAATTTGTTATTAAGTTGTTTAAGAGTTGGTTGTCTCTTAGTGAAGGTGGCATTACTATTTTAGATATTGTTATAACCAATGCCAGCACTGGTATCTATATAATGTCATAGCTAAGAGGATGAAAAATAAATCCATCCATTCTAGATTTCAAAATTTATCTCTGTGAACACTCAGCAATTCATTCATTCAGAATCTATAGTAATATCAAAGCAATTGTTTAATGTTTAAAGAGTGAGTATGTGTTCTACGCATCAGTCTGATCAGGAAAGGGTCCACCCGAGAGAATTGGTGTCCAACTTGGGTTTGTTTTCTATATGTGTATGTATGTTATTTAATTATTGTTTCAATAAATTCAAATTTAGAATGATAATAGAATGATAAGATTGTTCTGATTATCAATGTTTGATTTAATTTCCAGCAAGTTACAGTTTTAGTGTTTCGATTACTTCGCAGCAATTTCCTTCCTTTTTGCCGGAAAATTTAGTGTTTCGTCTGATGTTATAGCTTTCTTCCAATCTTTTAGAGATCCCCAAATTAGATCACATCTGCATTTCATATAGGCTTCTCACATTTAAGAAGGAACTTGTGGTCTTGCATATACTTTGCAAATACCTGATAAAAACTAACATTCCTCGATTGAAACAATATTGGGTGTGCTTGACAATATGATTTGATTATAAATTGAATAGGACCGGGAATCAAATTTTATCAGTGCACTCTTGGCAATGTTGTAAATAAACACAATTGATTCTCATGTTTTCCAACATATCATACAATTTGATGCACAATCATGCAAGAAGCATATTTTTTTATAAATATTAGTTGAACTTTAAACTTTCTGCACCAAAAGAAACAAATGCATACATATTTTTCCCTTGTTCAAAATAAACAACAATCCCTATAAATTTCACACACCCTACAGCTTACTTATACCCCTTTGTATAACCAATTTTGCTCATCTAAGGACAGCTAAGGCTTCAACAATATTGCATCTTGCAGTTCACATCCCTAAGGAAGACCAAAATCAGATGTTCCATAAGGACTCTAACAAGTTATTTCCCCCTTTAGGCACTGCAACACAGTTATGAAAAACATAATCAAGATAATTGAACAAGTTTCATAGTCATAGTTGCCTCTCTCAAAAATCATTATGCAACAATAATAAGTATTTGACATTTGTATATTTCCTTCTTAGATAATGGAAAGAAACACCTATGTAGATGACAGCTGCCCCTTTGATATTGGCCACTTTTGGACAAATATGACAACAAAAACATTTATAAACAATTCCAACTAGGAAAGCCTTGCAGGAAAAATTTATATTACTTAGTGCAATTAGTATTTAGCAAACAAGCAAATCCCTTTCAAGGAAAACTACACCACTGTACATTTATGCAAACACTACATATATAATTGTACATTTTTAATATGCAATTATAAAGAAATGTCTTCGAATCAATTTTGAGTTGAACTCTGTGATAAATGTATACGGACCAAAAAGGTATAGTTTGCTTACTATCTGTAAAACATGGTATTGAAACTTTATATCGTCTGGAAGCCACCTATCTAAGACAGCACTCCCTTTCTTAGTGGCTACAACTAAATTTTCCTCTAAACTTTCCTGAACTCCTCCACCTGCAAACATGTATCAAAGGGCAAGTTACAGCTTTACAATACAGGTAATTACCACCATCTTTCGCAATTATGTGTCAAAAAGAGTTTGGAATGCCTTATTATAATGTATTAGTTCATTCTAGGAGAATATCTACTCAAACTAGGAGGACCATGCTGTAAAATACATTTATGTGGTTATTTCCAAGGCAAGGATAATGATTAGTGAAAATAATCATCGAGATCAAAACTATTAAGAATGAGCACAAATGTAATGATATGTCCTAAACACATACTAATTCATACCAACCTAGCTAGCAAAGGATTTACAAAGAGAAACCAAAGATTTCTTTTCTTTTCAAATATACTAAAGTTAACAAAATTATAAATATGACATAAACTCAACAAGCTAACTAAGGAAGGATATATTTAGAACAAACATTACTTCAAATAATAAACCAGATAACCATTAACCAAGATAAAAATCAAAGACTTACATGCCAACATTTATAAAGTTATGAATGTAATAATATAACCAATCACTAACATGCATATGATCCTAAATTAAATTTAGATCCATATACTTGAATAAATTGCTTGATTTATATGAGTGAAGCCCCTGGCTATCTGCTTCTTCATATGTTTGTGATACACTATATACAAGTTCGCTGATGGCACAAATTCAAAGAATTATTTAAATAGAAATATAACTTCATGTCCACCTTCAACCATCATTGTTCAGCATCCACAAAGGCAACAAAAAGACCATGCTTTGTGTTGTGATTATCACCCTCCACTAACAAAGATGTAGGTTTTAACAACATATATGCACAGCAGCAATAATCCGTATAAAAATTGAAATTAAAGATTTCAACTTTTTTCAAGTTACTAGAAAAATTGTATTAATTATATATAAAAGCTTCCTACAATTTAAAAAGCATGTTAGAAAACTCTAATATCCTGAATCTATAGAAAGAAACACCCTCCAACCCTGATTTAATATGCAAGATATATGAACTTAAATTGAGCTAGGTTTCTTAAATATAGATTGCACTCTCTTGCCTTCTATTGGGACTCAAATCTGTAGTGCCTTTTTTGCTTGAGTCCCTTAATTTTCCATGTATTGTTTTGGCAATTTGTGACCCATTACTTATAACCAATCCAGATATCTTAATCGAGCCCCCTATGTTCAAGATGTCTCTTCTTCAGCATCATTCCCCTTCCTCTTTTTGCACTTTAACTAATCCTTCCATTTGCCAAAATCCCAAAATATTAGACTAAGTTTGAGTGTTTTCTCATTGGTTCCTATTGGACCTTAGGCCCCAGCAAGAACTTCAAACCTTAGGTTCCAGGTCCTTGCTCCCTCCCGCAGTCCATGCCCCATGCTTACCTTTGTTCTTCTCTACTTGTTCCCTATCTAGCCCAAAGTGTAATGTTCCCTTCTTCTGAGTAATCATCCAACGGAGTTCACTAGCTTATTTTATTCCCATAAGCTAAGGTGGGAAAAATCAAGGGAATAATCTAATTAATTTAATATTAAATTGTCCTAAATCACTTTTAGGATATTTATATTTAATTAATTGATTTATTTATTAAAGTGATTTATAACAAATGTCTTGGTAAATTTTTAAATAAGTCACTTTAGGACAGCAAAAATATTATTAAAAAAACAAAAGGTGATGAAGAATAAAAGGTGGTGGAAAAGGAAATTATTATCATCTTTTGGAAAATATTGTCAAGAGAATTTGGAGAGCTTGGTTTATAGGTGTAATAGGCAGCCCCGTTCCACCTATTCTAGTTATCATTCTTGCTGATTGTTTTACTTGTATTTTGACAATATTTATAATTGCTTTGCACAGAGAATTAAGTGCAAAAACAATAGAACTTGCAGCAAAGGAAAAACTCAGAAATTTCACTTATATTCAACAATACAACTGGCTGAAAATTCCACAAATGTATTACAACCAAAATATTGAAGATTTATCAAATATAACAACTACCCAGTTCATAAAATATTATCTAATAACAAAATCCAACATAACCAAAAAAAGTTAGCCACTTTGACAATGTGTTGTAGAAGAAACCAGCAACTAAAAGCCATGAAATGATGGATTCAGCCATAGTTTACATACTCGGACTCGGAGAGTACTCGGCAAGCCCAAAATTTTTGACTCGGCAAATACTCGACAACTTAAAAAGTAGCAAAATTTCTCATGAAAACACTTTTTTTTGCAAAATTCAATTACAAAATGCATCAAATGAGTCTAAAAACCATGAGGGAGTGTTTTATATTAAATTTCATAGTTCAATACATATGGATTACAAAATGGCATCATTATACGAAGCCACATAGTGAAACTGGTAATAACTATAATGAATTTATGATGATTGTATTTGAAAATCATCATCATAAATTTCATATCTAGGCAATTACAATTTCCTCTTCCCCAACCTAGTGAAAAATTGGGAGGTAGAGGGTATGGTCCTTGCACTCGATTCTGGCTCCCTGCTTGCCGTAGAAGATTGTGGCAGTGGCTCCACCATGCTGGTAGGTGGCAGTGGCTCCTCCTCCACCACATCAATGTCATCCAATCCAATCTCCCCTACTTCTACTGCAGGCAAATCCTCCATAGCTTGCCTCTCGAAATCAGCAATCTCATCCTCTGTAAACAAGGAGGCCTCATCATCCTGTACGGTCCAATCACTGTATGGATCAATGTCATCCAAATCAATGAGCTCATCTGAAAAGTCCTGCACCTTTCTTGTGCGAAGCCGAAGATTATATTGCACAAAAACAAGATCATTGAGGCGTTGTTGAGTCAACTTGTTACGCTTCTTCGTGTGAATGGAATCAAACAAACTCCAGTTTCGTTCACAGCCAGAAGCACTACAAGGTTGAGACAAAATTCGGAGGGCTAGCCTTTGCAAATTTGGAGTTCTTCCACCCCAATCATCCCACCAAGAACCTACAAATAAGATATTCAAGTTTTTGTAAATATTGATAAACAATATTTTAATAAGTTAATAACTAATAAGTAATAATAATTGTAATTCATAACTTGCAAGATAAAGGCTTCACTTTTTCTTACTTGGTGTTTGGATCTCTCTTCCTCGTTCACATAATGTGGAAGAAAACAAAGGCCCCCTAGCTGCCTTATATTGTTGCAACTCTATAAGGATGAGGTCTTTCACTTCAGGTAAAGGTGTCATCCTGTCAATACATGTGAATAGGCCCTCCATAACCTCTCCATTAGCATCCGTGAAGCCATCAAAGAAGTAGAATTTGGGGTTGAGAAAGTACCCCGCTGCATGAATTGGTTGGTGGAGTTGATTGTTCCACCTTCGATCAATGATCTCCCAAATAGGGGTAAATCTATTTGCATCCCCCATGTAATAGTGTTGGATGGCCTCTTTGGCCCTATCCATTGCTTCATAAAGATATCCCATCACATTTTTTTCACCATCCACCAAGCGCAAAACCCTCACCAATGGCTCAGTCACCTATAAAGTACAAAGTAGAACCAAATTTAAATTACACCTTACAAGGAAACAAAATACTTATAGAATTTTAAATTAAGAATAAAGGATTAAATCTGAAAATTCATTAGAGTTTAAGTTACCTTGACAATCTCTAATGCTCTAGTTGCAAATTGACCATCAAAGATTATTGCTACAATCTTTTCTCCATCAGCCTTCTTTGAGTAAGTTGAGTCTACCCATGGTTGACTCACAAACATCTGCTTCAAGGAAGTCAATAAACTAGTGATACTTTGCAACGTTAGAAAATTAGTTGCAAACCTTGTAGCACCCGATCGCACAAGCTCTTTCCCCTTGGTGTGATCTCTCATCAATTGAAGAACCCATGGGTGATTATATATATATTTTGTTATGTCTCTTGCTTGTTCTACAATTGGTTTCACCCAATCAATTTTGCCTATGTCCTCCAAAAGAAGGTCAAGGCAATGAGCTCCACAAGGGGTCCAAAAAAGTGTTGGATGCCTTGCTTGAAGCAATCTACCAGCTGCCACATATGCCGCCACATTGTCAGTAACAACTTGGACAACATTTTCTATGCCCACCTCTAAAACAACCCGCTCCAACATCAAACTCAAATTTTCTGCATTCTTTATTATGTTGGAGGCATCAATTGACTTTAGAAAAAACAACGCACCATTTGAAGCCACTATAAAATTGATAAGAGTGCGGTTTCTTCCATCTGTCCAGCCATCTAAAAGAATTGAGCATCCATACTTTTGCCATTTCTTCTTTTCAACTTCCACAATTCCATTTGCATCTACAATAGCATCTTCAAGTAACTTGCCACTTAAATCTCTTGGACTAGGGGCCTTGTACCCTTTCCCTGCAACTGTCAATGCTGTCACCAAACACTCCCAATATGGACTCCTTGCCACATTGAAGGGAAGGTTATTATAAAACCAAAAATTTGCACAAGCCTTGTCTGCTTCTTTGTGCACCTCCCTATTCCACCCAGTACCTTCCAATGAAGGTTGTGATCCTTGAACATTTCTAGGGACAAAAAACTGGAATTTATTTGAAGTGGATGGGGTACGTATACGTGGACCGCGACTAGAGCCCACAATGCCTTGCATATTCACCTCAGAATCTTCAGTCAAATTAGGAGCAATGGCTTCTTGTATGGCTGCTTTTGTCTTTGCCCTCTCCAATTTTTTTTCATCAAGTGCTGCAAGAAGAGCTGCCATCTCTCGTTTCACCTCTTCAGGGGCTTCTTTACATGCCTTTGCATCACGGCAAGGAATACTAGCAAGATGGTATTTGAGGCGATTGATGCCTCCACTAATCTTCTTCTTGCACCAAGTACAAATAACACTCCCTGGTACTGGCCCATAATAGCCATGTTTCCAAGCGGGATCACAGCTACCAGGGGGTCTCCTTTCAATGGCCTGGCTTGAGGCAGCTGTGTCTGAACCAGATGCAGAGGCAGATGCCATTGTGATTAAATATTAACCTGCAATATTAGAAGTTGAATAATAAATATATTAGAAGATGCAATAGATCCAATACAAAGTGCAAGGAACAATCAACTAATTGTTTAACTTTATAATTTCAGTCATTATCAAACAATAAAGTTGTAAACTATCAAAGTGAAAGACATTTCATTTAGTATGCTATCTGTTCTAATTTCAGTTTTTTTATTCTTATATTTTTATTTTTTGTTGGATGCACATTGATTTAATTTACTTGTATGCAAATTGGCATTGCAGTCCTAACTCCTAACTCCTAACCTTGTTGGTTGTTGCAAATTTGCAGGTGGGAGCAGCAGGTTATCTGTTATCATACTGTATTTAATAATTTATTGCAGATATTCCACTATAAAAGTACTTTGAGACTTTCGATCATAGTTTGCAGATGGGCGAGTAATCTCTTATTCTATGTAGATGAACAAAATTTGTGTGTATGTGTGTGGATTGTCATTGTGCAGCTACATCAGCATATGGATATGAGTAAAAGTTTAAAGTGAAAAAGTTTTGCACTTTAAACTTTTACAGTTTTACTCATATCCATATGCTGATGCAGCTGCACAATGACAATCCACACACATCAAAAAAACTGTAAACATGTTGGTGTTGTCTATATCAGATTTAATATTAAAATTTAAAACTTCATACTTAATAATTTATTGCAGATATTCCACTATAAAAGTACTTTGAGACTTTCGATCATAGTTTGCAGATGGGCGAGTAATCTCTTATTCTATGTAGATAAACAAAATTTGTGTGTATGTGTGTGGATTGTCATTGTGCAGCTACATCAACATATGGATATGAGTAAAACTGTAAAAGTTTAAAGTGAAAAACTTTTACTCATATCCATATGCTGATGCAGCTGCACAATGACAATCCACACACATCAGAAAAACTGTAAACATGCTGGTGTTGTCTATATCAGATTTAATATTTATTATTATTTTAATTTTTAAATGTAAAATTTTATATATTATTCTATTATTATAAATTAATAATACCATGGGAAAATTGTAAATAATAATATCATTTTTGACATCAAATTTATGATTTATTGTAATTTGTTATTTTAAAACTAAAATTTCATATATTATTTTATTATAAATTATAATAATATCATGGCAAATAATAATATAAAAAGATATTATTATTTGTCATGATATTATAATTTATAATAAAATAATATATGGAATTTTAATTTTAAAATAATAATAAATTATTAAATATGATGTACAAAAGTGAATATTTTATCATTATGAATATTAAAAATTAAGACTCCCATGATATTATTATAAATTTATAATAAAATAATATATGAAATTTTGAAATTTTAATTTTAGAATAATAATAAATATTAAATTGATGTAGAAAAATAAAAAAATTTAATATTTTTATTATTTTATACATAAACGTTTGGAAGCATATATATAAAATAATAAAAATATTAAATCATTTCCAGGCATATGTTCATTTAATATTATCATTTTTTCAAGCATATACTATGAAGTATGAAGTATGAAGTTTTAAATTTTAATATTCAGGCATATGTTCATTTAATATTAGCATATGTTTGAAAAAATGATAATACCCACGACCTGGCACAGGCGCCGCACAGCCAATGTGAACAGGAACTAACCTGGAAATCGCGCAGACTCCAAGTCACACAGCCAAGACTCCAAGTCGCGCAACCACCATTGCAAATCGTGGAAATAAATCACGCAGCCCACACTGCAAATCGCGGAAAATGAAAAGGGTAAATGTAAACTGCAAATCGTGGAAATAAATCACGCAGCCGACATTGCAAATCGCGGAAAATGAAATGGGTGATTGTAAATAGTAAAAGCGAGGTTTCAATAGCAGAAAAACACATCCAAAACGCGGAAAAAATGTGTAAAAAATCCCGCGAAAAGGTAAAAACGACTTGAAAAATGCGTCAAAAACGTGTTAGGTTTTCTGTGCCGATTATTTTGCGAGCAAACAGAGATTAATCGGCGAGTACTCGGAAAAAAACAGTAAAAAAACTCGGCTAGGGTTTCCTGCGAGTAAAAGTCAAGATTACTCGCCCAGCCAAAAAACATGCGATTACTCGGCTGCTCAACGATTAATCGCCGAGTATGTATACAAAGGATTCAGCCTTCACAAATTGATGTCTCCTCTATCCTCGAAGTGGTTGAGTACTCCTCAGCCCTAGGCGCCACCCAACCCTCAAATAAATCCTCCAAACCCTAGGCGACCAACATGTAAACCTTCACGCCCCTCCTTGAAGTGGTATGTCCAGCATGAGCAATGGTACGGCCCAACAATGAGGATGGAATAAAAGCAACAAACTTCTTCAAAACATCTTAATTCGTCCTCCACAAATCCGATACGCAATGCACTCAACAAATATGGAAATGCAAACTCTTCCTGTAAGCCCAACTGTGATTCCTGTATGAAACCGCCATAGAATCCCCAAATGTAATGTACCCCCTTAATTTTTTTGCTTTATCAACACAATGAAACTAGCATAAGAACACTAATTAGCGTTAACACCAAAACTAAACCAGCTTGTAAATAACCCTCACCAAGAATGTTCACCAAGATCCCAGTGTGGGCGAGGTGACAACAAAGAAAAAGAATGATTATTAAACTCAACCACTCAATCGTGGGAGTGAAAGATTTATAACTAAATTGCAGCACTTAAAAGATAAGTTGTTAGTACTACTAAATCAACTTTACATACAATGAATTACAACTGCAAACAATAAAGATATGCTTCCAAAAACCTCTGAAAGTTAGAGTGATAATTCTCTAACAATTACAATGCCACAATGATGTAGAAATGAAATTCAAACCAGCATTATACTAATTTTCACTAAGTCTGATTAGAAACAGTATAAACAGAAAATCAGACCAGCGAGGTTAGGAATCACCAAAACAGACGTATCTTCACCAATTCAGATTAGAAAGCTCTCAAACCATAGCCAATTCACGGCTAAGAGCTAGGCATCCCAACTCCCAAGAGAAATCAAGCCAAAAACAGCAAAGAACAATTGGCACAAATCCCAATGCAGCCGGGAAGAATGGTATGGCCTCCAAGAAGGGTCGACCTTCTCCAAAAAATAAGAAACTACATGAAAAATTATGAAAACTCTCACAACTGGGGGCCCTCCACAGTAGAATAGCATGGGCCAGTACCCAGAACCAAATAAAAATCAGTGGCGAAGCTATAATCAAAAATTCGCTTCAGCCATGTTGAAACCAGCAACTTAAAACAGGCTATACATCAGCAACCTGTTCAAAAACATCAGAATTGAAGCTCTATTTGCACCTCTATGTGAAGTACAATCTCATATAAACACCTAGGAAGCCATAGTTTCAGGCTTGAAGGATGGATTGAATTTGCTAAGCCTCCCCTTAACCAAGTTCTGGATTCAGTCCAGCAACATAACTTTACTTCGAAATTCCAACATAAGAAACAATGAGCAAGGCATCCATATATAAGTTTCAATTGGCAAATGAAGAAATTTGTAACTCCAACAAGAAACTATTAACTTCTCTCCAAGGGACACCACTTCACATTATTCACTTTATTTTTTAATTAATAAACATTAATTACTTCCCTTTAGGCGTCCACTTTAAGTTGCATCAATAAGCATTTAAAATAAACATTAGTTGCTCAATAGTCGACCCCTTTCATAACCCCCTTTTAAAAACAACTTGAAGTTCAATGACTAGGCAAGGGGTACAACTGAAAAACATGAACATTGACTAAGTATAAAACTCAATCCAAGGAGGTAACCAAGATCAACACCACAATTGAAATTGAAAGATTGCCAAGAATAGGATGATGATCTGAACAATGTTGTTGATGATGATGCTGCCAAAATTAGACTTACAAAAAATAGCCAGTGCCAAAAATGGTAAGTTTACTTCAAAACAACAAAAAGCTAAGCTAAGCAGGAAACATTGGAAATCCTAATTTGCTCATCTGAATAGCCTACAGATTTCCAAAAATAGGCTATTAGTCCACAATGAGGTCATCATTGAAAAGGGGACATTACAACCCGCCCTTCCCAAAATTGTTTGTCTCCAAGCAATCGCAAATCAGGATGCTGCAAAATCTGCTCATTCTCTTATGTAGCATCCTCTATTGGCAGGTTCTTCCATTTAACCAAATACTCTTTGATTGACCTCTTCCTCAAAGAGCGTTCTTTGAAATCAATAATTGCCTCAGGATTCAAAATAAGTTGTCCTTCTTCATCCAACGGAGGCAAATCTGTTGATGCAATAACATTATGACCAAGAGCCTTCTTGAGTCTGGAAACATGAACTACTTGATGGTAATTCTAATTCATAAGCCACTTCTCCCACCTTTCTGATGACCTTGAAAGGCCCATAAAATCATGGCTTAAGTTTTTCAACTCCACTCTTCTTGAGAGTAGACTGCCTATAAGGTTGGAGCCTCAAAATAAACCAAGTCACCAACCTCAAAAGAGCGCTTAATACATTGTTGGTCAGCATATAATTTTTGCTAATTCTAAGCATGATGAAGATTGTCTTTCAAAGATTTGAGAATGTCTTGACTTTGCTGCAACTTGTCCTTTGCCTGTGGAGCTCTACAATCACCAAAATCAAGATCAACAAAACTTGGAGCTTCATATCCATACAAAGCAATGAAGGGGGACATCCTGATAGACATATCATAAGATGAATTGTAACAATATTCACCCAAATGGAGCCATCTCACCCACACGTTTTGCTGCCCTGAGACAATTTTTGAGATAACCCTCGAACCATTTCTTGACAATCTCCAGCTAACCATCAGTTTGAGGGTGATAACTAGTGCTTGGAGTAAGCACTGTACTACACAATTTAAACAATTCTTGTCAAAAGGTGCTCAAAAATTTACTATCTCTATCGCTTACAATATTCTTTGGAAGCCCATGTAGACGAAACACCTCATGGAAGAACAAATCAACAACCTGAGCTGTCGTGAAAGTGTTGGTAATGGCCAAGAAATGAGCGAACTTGGTCAATCTATCAACCACAACAAAAATGCAATCCCTCCCTTGCACCTTTGGCAACCTTGTTATAAAATCCATAGAAATACTTTCCCAGTTTTTATTTGGAATGGGCAGGGGTTGCAAGTAACCAGCAAGAAAAACATGCTCATTTTTATTCATTTCACAAGTATGACATTCTCTTATATAATTCAAAACTTCATTTTTCAGCCCTTTCCATGAAAATCTTTCACGGACTTGCTTGAAAGTCTTGAAGAAACCTTGGTGACCAACAAGAGGTATGTCACGAAATGATTGTAGAATCTTCTTTTTTAACTTAGAATCTGGTGCCAAAAAGATTATATCTTTGTAGTAGATCAGCCCATCAACCAACTTGTATCTATCATCCTGCAAAGTGCCTTCAACAATGCTGGTTGCAAAAGGATTTTTAGCATAATCAGCTAAAATCTACTCCTTGCAATCTGCTAGCATAATCAGCTAGCATAATAATTAGCTTGTTCTCCTGGTTTCTTTCAACCTAAAACCAAATTGCAGACCTGAAAAACACAAAAGCTCAAGTTAAAATGAATTGAAAATAAAAAATAAACATGGGTTTTAACCCATTTTGACACCCAGTCACGCAGGAGAGTCCTGGGTCAGGACTCGAGAGTCCCGACCCAAGACTCTCTTGGACTCGACTCCCAAGTCCGTGGCGAGTCGACTCGGCTCAACCACGGACTCCCGAGTCCGCCGAGTCTACGGCAAGTCCTGGAGGGTCTACAAACTATGATCTAAACAATGTTGTTGATGATGATGTTGCCAAAATTAGACTTACTAAAAATAGCCAATGCCAAAAATAGTAAGTTTACTTCAAAAAAACAAAAGCTAAGCTGAGCAAGAAACATTGGAAATCCTAATTTGCTCATCTAAATAGCCTACAGATTTCCAAAAATAGGCTATCAATCCACAATGAGGTCATCACTGAAAAGGGGACATTACACCAAGATTGGATCTCTCACCAACATCGGAGATGATGCCTGCAAGGGATTTCGTCCCCACAAACCCTAAGAAGAATAGTCTCCTCCAAGAACCTAAGAAATATCAAATATTCATCCAGCATAATGAAAGAATGAGCTCAAAAGTTGTTATAAAGCCACTCCAAACCCTAACGCCTCCTTTTAGGGTTTTAAAAGATTTAAATTTAAAATATTGTCCCCCTTATGTGTCCCTAGGTGTTGCACTTTTAAGTTATAACCTTTTATAATTTAATTTTCACTTATGTCTCTTGTGGTCCCCTTCGAAAAGTCACTTTATTTAAATAACATAAGTCAAATTATTTAATTTAACTTTAATAACATAATGTTATTTTAAATAATAACACAGAAATAATAATGCCAACCTCACCAAGCTGGAAAAATGATCACCAAGGTTCCCTAACCACACCCTATTAGCCTACAAGAACGACTGAATAGACTAACCCTGACAACTGCTGAGAAAAGTTAGGGAGGGGGCATTACAATCCGCCCTTCCCAAGATTGCTTGCCCTCAAGCAATCTCAACTCAAGATGCTGCAAAATCTGCTCATTTTCCCAAATCGCATCCTCTACTAGTAAGTTACTCCATTTGATCAAGTATTCCTTGATTACTCTTCTTCGAAGAGTTCGCTCTCTGGAATGTATGATGGCCTCAAGAACCAAAATCAGCTTACCCTCTTCGTCCAAGGGTGGCAATTCAAACAAAGGAACCACATTGTGACCTATCACCTTCTTAAGCCTAGATACATGAAAAACATTATGGACTTTGCTGTCAACTGGCAACCCTAGCTCTTAGGTGACCTCCCCAACTCTCCTAGACACCTTGAAAGGACCATAAAACCTAGGCTTCGACTTCTCAGCACCACTCTTCTAGAGAGAAGATTGTCTATAAGGCCAAAGCCTCAAATACACCATGTCCCCAACTTCAAAACTACGCTTTGTACAGTGTTGATCTGCATAAAGCTTCTATTGATTTTGTGCCTATTGCAAATTTTCCTTCAAGGATTTCATCACATCTTGACTTTCCTGCAATAAGTCTCTCACCTTAGGCAATCTGCTATTGCCAAATAACAAATCCAAGAAGTTGGATGCCTCATACACATACAAAGCCATAAACGGAGACATCTTGATGGACATATGATAGGTAGTATTGTAACAATACTCACCTGTGTGCAACCATTTGACCCAAGCTCTTTGTTGTCCTAACACATAATTGCTGAAATACCCCTCCACCCATTTGTTCACTATCTTCGTCTGTCCATCCGTCTACGAGTGGTAGCTAGTGCTAGGAGTGAGCTCAATCCCACTCAATTTGAAGATCTCTTGCCAAAAGAGACTAAGGAACTTACTATCCCTATCACTGACTATACTCCTGAGCATCCCATGCAATCTGAATATCTCCCTAAAGAAGAGATCAGCCACCAGTGTCACAATATATGTTGCTAACATAGCATAAAAATGGGCAAATTTGGTCAACCTGTCAACCACGACATATATGCAATCCTTGCCCTGTACCTTGGGCTATCCAGTGATGAAGTCCATGGAAATACACTCCCATTTCTGATTAGGAATGGGTAAGGGCTGAAGTAGACCATTTGGATAGGTATGCTCGTTCTTGTTCTGCTGGCAGGTAGGGCACTCACTTTTGAAGTTGGTATCAATGTTCTAAGATCAAGTCTCTAATATACCCTAAGAAAGTCAATTAGTCATCGAAATTCCACTTGTTGCTCTAGTGACTATCAAATGGCCATCAAATTTCTACAAGCAAATTTGATGACAATCAAATGGACCTCAAAATTAAATTTGGTTGTTTACAGCCCTAAGTAGAAAATTCTAGAAAAAACACAAAAGAGTGAGATCTAACAAATTTTCATAAGGAATCTAAATGTGTGATCAAACTTAAAAATTGCCTATATAATAGGTGTTGTAATATTAAACATAACAACACTATACAAGCAAATCCTTACCCTAGAGTAATAACCCCACTACTCCCCAAACAAGTGCTTTCCCAACTACAAAAAATTGCAAGAATTCTACATCCACCATAAAATGCAATCGAACAACTTCATGTGGTATTACTAATCCCCAAGAATGCCAAAATGCAAGCAAACACCTTCATGTGGTATCACTATTCCCCACATCAAGCAAATGAAAAGGACCAAAACCCAAGGAGTTTTAATTCTAGGCTTCAATACTCTAAAAAATTACATGAGTCCAAGGGATTGAGCTTAATTGGTCAAAACATTGATTTCTCATTGTGGAGACTCAAAATCAAATCCCAAAGGGACATCTAATATGGAATTCTAAGTTGTGACTCTTGGTCTTCCATAGGTGATTTCTAACGTGGTTGCTCAAAAGGAGTTGATATTAGTCTCATGTTTGTGCTTCCAAGAGCTTGTATTGGTCTCATGTTGATGCTCATATGAGAAAAATAATTGTAAACGATAAGCAATATTAAAAACAAAATTACATGCAAACCCAAATAATTTGGTTTTTAGAAAATCTTCTAGTCTAGATAATGAAAATAATGCCAAGATATGCTAAGTGCCCTAAGCACGAGAATAATCAATACAAAGAAAGAATCAATATATAATCTAATTGTGTGTTGAGGAGGCATAGCCAATTTACTTTTACAAGTAAAAGAAAAATGAGATTGGAAGATCTATGACCCATGCCACGATACATTATCCAAAGGTATCAGTATTTCCATGTATACAACGGCAAAGCAAATGTAACAAATAGAAAACCTAGCCAAACCATGAAAGGGCAAGCTCTATAATAAACCCTAGTAATTAATCATCTCCTCAACATATCTCCACTAAAGGTCATTTTATATTTGCGACATATTTGAAGAGCTCGTGAACAGTTTAAAATCAAGCCTATACTCTTCCAAATAGAGATATATGATCTTAGCACTCTATATATCGTGTGTTACAATCTCACAGATTTTATAAGCTATTTTTAGACAGATCAGTAATTACAAGAACACGCAATGAATATTAAGGAGCACTTTTAACCATCAGCTAAATCTGCCTGACCACACAACTCAAGCAAATAGAGGGCACACATCTGAAATTGAGATTTTTGTGCCACTGGTCAACAAAAACTTCCAACCATTATTGTGATTTCCGTATATAAAAATGCTTATAGTGGGGCACACTAATCCTTAATTTGCTATGGATCTATGTGACGGTTGAAACTTCAATGCTGCCCTTGCTAATTTACATTTCTGGGTCTACTTTTAGGGTTAGAAATGATTCAATTTTGCAATAGCAAACATGATGAGTCTCTGTCTAGATGCTTAACTATTCTATTGCGGATAGTGAAAAAGCTGCAAAGCTCGTATAAATATCCAACATGCAACTCTTATCTGACCAAGGGAAAGTTGATGTCACCAATAAAACAAACATCCTTGAGACAATAATCATAAGTAAACATTAGCTGATAAAACATTATAGAGATTCATAACTTGTTTTTGAAACAAACTCATTGATTCGGCTATGAAAATTTGGCCCTCACCTTTCACGTGTTGCCCAACAACACATTGTGAAGTGCTTGAACTGTCTGTTGTGATTGTAACTGGTGTTTCATCCATATCCTTACCAAGTCTTCCAACAAGAACCTTTTTAGTTCCAGAAGTTGGTAACCCATGCACAGAAAGCTCCCGCCGAAGCTCATCAACAGTCATCTCATTGATGTCTATGCTTTTTTTATGCTTGGAAGAATCTAGTTCATTTTCATCTTTAGATGTGGAAGTTACATTTTTTCTAGATATCCCTTGTAATCTCTTGTTGCCAGCACCTGACGTTTTAGGAACAGCTCCATCTTTGTTGCCTCCATCTGGGGAACAGATACTTGAATCCCTTTTCTTTCTGGCCCTTGTATCATCTTTGTTCTCTCCATCTCTGTACCGTTTGTTTGGGTGTGTGTCATTTGCTTTTGCAACCATAGCAACATTCATATTGCAACTGGATATGTTACCATCCTTCAACTTTAATTCATCTTGAATAGCTTCATTAAGTCTGATTACCTGCAAAATGATTAGATTATTTGTAATGTTCAAAACAAAAGTAAAACCAGTTTAAACATGTTGTCATTTCTGACATTTCTGATCCAAGTTTAGATTAATCTCTATAATCTAATGTGAAACAAAATGAACTAAAGCTTGGGCAATGACATTTTACAACCAGCTGGACAAATGACCGAATAGCTGCATCAACTTCACCCACCTGTAAAGTTGATGAACATACTTACCAAATTGGGCTTACATCCAGAAGTATCAAGACCACGCTTAGCCAGCTCATGACGAAGGTCTTGCACTTTGAGCTTGTGTGTCATTGTATGGTCCATCTAGAACAGAATTTAAAAAGAGTATGAGAAATAGTCCATAGGCATTCACTTCCTGCAAAACTACAAATGCTGAAGTTTTGAGATTAGATTATCAATAAGACTTTGTACATAGCAGGCTAAATTTAAAAAGTTAAAAAATAAGTATAAGTATAAACAAAACAGAAGAAATGTTATAATTGTCTTTCTAGAACCAGTGAAATCCTAAAACTCCTATTTGCAGCTGTATTTAAATGTGCAGTGTTGCAGATGAAACGACTCCAGAAGACCTCACACCTGAAGACTGATAAGTAATTAGTTACATTGTCACATCACCAGATCAAACCCATTTTTGTCTAGAATTGAAAACTTTGAGTCCCTAGTGCAAGAAAGCTTTTGAGAAAAAGGGAACTGAATCTTGACTGTGGAACCATTTGAATAGATTTTCAATACTTATTAGTATTATACTTGCATAGGGTCCAACTCTGAACTGTGGGATGCCTTAGTGAGATGTTGAATGAAACTATGCACAACCTTACTACAGGTAAAACCAAGACTGTGTAAAGAGAGTTGGTACAGGATGGAGTTGAACATGTCACCCACATTCCCAAAGTACCCCATTTTCAATTCTCCCCAGCACCACTATGTCCTTGGCATTAATTTCACCAACTCTATGGCATGTCTTCTGGGTTATAGATTACCTTAGTGTGGTTGGGGAATTGAACCTAAAACACCCTTTGCACATCCTCCACATGAATGATATTTATAGATTGAAGGAACCTGGTACAGGATGGGGTGAAGGTAGCCCGCTTGAAATTGTGAAAGAATACAAGTATCTTGGGATACACTTTCATTATAAACTTAGTTAGGAGACTTGTCATACAAAAAAGATGCTAGGAGGTTGGAAAGCCTCCTACCTTTTGCAGAATAGGTGTAGAAAAGCCGAGCTTTGGGAATGGAAAACCAAGAAAACCCTTTTTGGTTTGCTTGTTGTTCCGGTTGTTCTTTATGGGTGTGAAGTGTGGGGAAGCAGTATGTCAAAGTGCAGTTGGAGGCAACTAGAAAGAATTCAGAAACATCTAATAACAAGCAGTCTCAAAGTTAAAACCACAGTCCCATATGAAATTCTTTTAGCTGAAGCAGGGACTTTTCCATTGGAAGCATCGGCATTAACTTGGTTGATAAACTATTTAAAGAAGGTTGAAAACATGGATGACCACCGTTGGCCTAAAATGGTTATGAAGGAGAAGCTAGATCGTAGGAAAAAAAACTTGGATGAAGCAAAACAACAAGTGGATGAACAAGTGGGACATCAATTTGCAAGAGTGTCCTAGCACCAATAGTGAAATAAAAAGCTATGTGATTGAAAAATTTAGAACTGCCATGTGGGCAAATCAGATTGGACGAAAAAAAGCTTACTACATCAAAGAGTTTACCCCGGCAAAAGATCATGGTGAGAAAACTTATTTAGGTGCAGTTATTAAAGGGAAAGCAAGGTCATTAGTTGCACAATTGAGGACGAGATCACATCACCTTAGGTGTGAGACCAGTAGGTGGAAGATACCCAAGGAAACTTGGGAAGAAAGAACTTGTATTTTTTGCAATAAGGGGACTGTGGAAACGGAATGGCACTTCATCATGGAATGCACTGCTTACGAAGATATCCGTACTCAGCATGAAAATAGTTTGATAGTTGATAATATGCACCAGCTCTTTGGGGAAGACAAGATTAATCAGACGGCTAGCCTTCTAGTCAAAATTAATAGCAGGAGATTCGACTTGGAAAAGAGCATGAAGACAGATTAGGCCTGGTTTTGTCTTGGTCCCTTAGACTATTTAGTCTCGTGGACGTCATTAAAATCTTTCATTCATTCATTGATACTCCCCAACGCCACTGTCCTTGGCATTAACTTCATCAACTCTGTGGCATGTCTTCTGGGTTATAGACTACGTTAGTGTGGTTATGCTTTGAACCTATAACACCCTTTGGACATCGTCCTCATTAATGAAATTTAAAGATTGAAGGCAACGATAAGAAGTAGTGAAAACGTAGTTGGGAATTAATTCTCAAAACATCGAATCCCGGAATGGCTTACACTGCTCTGCCTCCAGCCGTGAGATTGACGAGTTACATACTTGATTAGTGCTTTGTTACTAGAAATGGAATCAGTTTACCATCAATTTGCATAACGGAGGTAGAACTCAAGAAGCCAAACAAGGTTTCAAACTTAGATTGACCTAATTTTATCCTAATTTTTCACGTCCAATTTCCATTACATCCATACCAGACAACATCATTATTGCATAGAGAACTCGAGTAGCTGGCGACGCTATAGTCAATATAGGTAACATTTTCTAACTGGGTATGTCTGAAATGGTATCACAATCCCTAACATCAACGGTCTTGACAGACATGCATGTTTTCGTCGGCTACTTATTAAGACTTTTCATGCCCCATTTCAGTTGCCGGCTTCCCATGGAGTAAGTACAGAGCCATGTGCCATAATACAACTGAAATTATTTAATTCTGCCTTACATGATCAAAACAAAACACAAAAGTTTGTATCTAAATTATAGGATCAGTTGGGTAGTTAACATTTTTCAGATAGCAAACAAGAAACCGCACTCACCAAGCTTGTAGAAGTTGCAGAAGCTCCTAGCGCTAAGTTTAGAGAATGAATTAAGCGGAACAACAAATAATCATAAATCTCTATGTATTCGCCAGATTATAGAAAGCCGCCCTGTCTCCAGAAGCTTAGTTTGATGTATGATGTACTTGGCGGGAGCAACAAATACAAAACGCAAACTTCCCCTCGACGCCACAGCTTTCTCTCATATTCCGAAGTTAATAATTTATTTCTCCTTCAATTTATTTCTCAAACTTAATATGGAACTTCGAATCATTCAAAACTTTTTTTTTAATATTAAATATATATTTTTAAATTTTATTTTCTTACTTAGAATCGATGTTTATACCATACATTTTTTAAATAGAAAGAGCTCATTTATGAAATAAAATACTGTTTAAGAGGAAGGTCATTGATAAATATGAATTTAAATAAAATTAAATAACCTATTTTAAAAAATAAATGTGCTATATGTGTTTCTTTTATCAAATAAGTTTAAAGTAAAATAAAATAACTATTATTAATTAAATGAAACAATTTTTAAGTAAATTAAATACGTAAAAATATTTTTACTAAATTTATAGAATAAAATAAAATAATTATTAATATAGATATTTAAAATATATTTATAGAAGGGGTGGGGGCCCTAGCTCGGTTGGCTAAATCTTTCCTGCTGCAAGAAGTTGGTCACGAGATCTAGTCTCCCCCAGACTCTTTATACCATTTAGCCATTTATTTCGCTTCATTTAGCCATTTATTTCGCTTTAATGCATTAAAAGTTCAAAAAATGGGCGGTAGTTCCCATTTGTCTTAGTAATCTAGTTGTCAACCATATGTCCATATGGGCAAGTTGTCACTTCATACTTTAACTAAGGGAGAGCACCATCTTGCCTTTGGATTCAACATTCGTCATCTACGTGTTTTTCACACGAGTCGGCACTCATTTCAATATGTAATGCTTTTGCACTCACATCAGATTTGGCTTATCATATAATCATGAAACATTACTTCATTCATGTGTTTTGGTACCATGCGTTATCGCCAAGGATTTCCCCTCACTTCTATATAATTGTGCACATAGGAAGTTCTTTAAAGTCTGGATTAATGGGGGTCTAAATGAAAGGTTTGGATTTTATGTATGCTATGGAGAATCCTATCTTGCTCAAGAGTGATCAAAGTCAGCTGTCATTTTTAGGGTGGATTACAGACCAGCGTCTTAAACTGGTGTTGACCGAAAAGGGTTTGTTAACAATGAAATCCATTTGGCTCATTCTGGGAAAAAAGTTTTTGGTTTTCGAGGAGCGTCACTGAGTAAATACTGATACATCAACTTGGTTTGTTGCTTCTCTTCTTGACCTTAGGGCTCCCAACGATGTCATGGGGGAATTGATCAACAAGTTTTTTATCCACGTTTGCTTGGAGATTTGGACATTGTTCTCAACGCTGCACAACTTGGGGTTGGTATCTCGTGTCCTCGAGATCTGCATTTACTAGTTGGTGTCTTGAATTATTACTCTTTTCTGTTGGATATTAGTGACATCGAGCTTTTGGTGCATCGTGGTTGGACTTTGGTTGCATATAGGTTCCTTCGCAGACTTTACCAATTCGAACTAGTGGATGATTTTGAATGGCTCGAGGAGTTTGACTATTTTGAAGAATGATCAAGTGTTAACCTACATTTTTGGCCATGACCTCGATAAGATATACCTAGGGTTTAGTTATGGGATGAGTTTAGGAACAGTTTTAGAAGGGTTTTAATCTTAAGTTCCATCTATAGCTTCAAGTTGTTTATATAGATATTACAGAAAGATTAATCAATCCAGGTTTAGGGTTTTAAAAAAAATCCTTTTGAACATATTGTTCTACTTAATAAAAAAAACTCTTACGAAAGTTATAAATATTTTATAGTTTTACAACTAATTTTGTTTCAATAGTTTTCTACTCTGCAAATTTAATTGATGACTTGAATTTATCCATGCAATGTTATGGGTCATAACCTACTGGAAAGGAGTTTTTTTTTTTTAAATTCACCATCAAGTGTTTTCAAAGTTGCATTCAATTTAATTTCTTTTTTAGCAATAACACTTGCGTTTTGAACCTTCATTTCAAAATGTGTTATCGGTTAGTGTTTCAATAAAAAATTAAAGATATGGCTTATATGCTAAGCTTTTAGTTCTGAATTGGCCTTAAATTTGAACTTAGCTCCTAAGCTTCTGATTCCAAGGTTATGGGGGCCATTGTAAGTTAATGTCAAAATTTTCCTTCTAGTTATAAGTATATGGTGATAAAGGTTGAGTTTCAGGGTAAACTTATCATCATTTCTTGTTCTTTCTCCTAACGTTTATTTTCATAATTAAAATACCAACCTGGTTGTTGTCTTCATTCTAGACCCGAAGGCCAAAAGGCATTTTTGTAATCATTATCCACATTATCATTTCTTCGGCCCTTGATTAACTTCTTCTATTTCAATCCCTTGTGCATTCGTTATAGATTTTATTTTCCTTGTGGATACCCCTGTATTTTTATCTTGTACAAAAATTCAAACTACTTTTTGGGCCCCATTTCTTAGCATTGTTTGAAGAGTGTGCTTCGAGATAGTGGACCTTTAACCTTAAAGGAAGTTAAAATGGTTCTTGGACGGAGTTTTGTATAATTCAGCAAACATTACCGGGTTAATTCTAATATTTCTTCGAGGTTCGTTGCTTGCTTACTTGACTTTCATGTTTCAAAGGAGTTGGTTTATAGCTTGACCCAGGATGTCTTCCAACCCTCCTTTCTTGTTGGGCTTGAAACAACTTTTTTGTCTGCCTATCTTGGGGTGGGTATACCTCATCCCCACAATTTGGGTCGGCCTCTTGATCTGACCATAGAGCATCTACCCTTCATTCCTAATTGTGTTGAGGGTAGATATAGATATCATCAATTTTTGGTTAAAATCGGGTTTAATTTCTCGAAGAGGCTTCATGGATATGTGCCTGTCAAGGATTTCTAATGGATTTTGGATTTTGTTCATTTTGACGAGCGTTAGGCTTCCTTCCATGTGCATTCACTGCATTGAGAACTATTCTAAAACAATTTTGTGGATTGTTAAGGCCATGGGTTTATTCTTGACCCAACTAGTTTTGATAGTGAAAAATGTGTGATTTTGATATTATGGATTTAATTAGACCTAATATTTGTAAATCTATACATAATAGGAATGTTCTTATTTTTTAAATTTGTTTCAATTTGAAGATTTAAAATACTCAGGCCCGATATCAGGGTTGTTAACATAGTCCCTTACACATACAGGACTTTTTAAAAAGATATGGTAGTTATTTATGAACCAAGTTGGTTGTCATTTTGGAAGGAAGTACAAATTGTAGATTGGTTTCCTAACATATATTTAAAGCTTCATTTTTGGATTTCCCACACAATTTCTATTTAGGGTTTTTTTTTTTTTAAACCGGGCAATCTCCCATAGATGACACTACTATTTTGTCTTATTTAGTGGAGACAAAGTTCTAAGAATTTCCACTAGATGCTCCACACTGGATTTGTGTGTTAGTTTCTTGTTATTTTGTTTTACTTTGGGTAACAATATTGGTAGCTTTTATGTAGTTTATATTGGCTTCAATGTTCGACACAGGGTCTAGTTGTCAAATCTGAGCATGTTAATCGAATACCACTTACTTCTCCCCTAGCTTGGTTAGTTTTCCTTGGGTTTGCCCCTATTCCCCTTTATCTCTTATTTTCTTAATTTCATGTCTTTTTCTTCTTTGGAGGGTCATACCATTCCATTATAATCCTACCTCTTGGATTTGGTGTTTTTAGATTTGGGCTATTACTTCTCTTGTTTGTAGTTTTAGTTACAAGAGTCAAAGTGCCCTACTTCCTTTATCTATTTACAAGATCTGAAAAGGCTTATTTACATAGTCAGAGATACTTACTTCTTGTCTTGCTTACCTAACTCCTTTTCTTTTTCTTCCCTTTCTTCTTTTAGTAGTCTTATTAAATCTCACCACATCTCTGCATTATTGCTTTCCTTCACTTCTTTTGCTTGTCTTATAGCTTGGTTAGCTAAGTAGTCAACTACCTTGTTTGCTTCCCAAAAGATATGACTGAGATTAGACTTTGATTTCTTCCACTAACTCCTTTATCTCATGGATCTTTAACTGTAATTTTCAATCCTCTATGTATCCTTTTAATAATATGTTAATGCAAACATTCAAGTCACATTCAACTTTAATTTTTTTCAGACCTTTATTTTTGCATAATTGCAAACCCCTGAGAATGGCCTTTATTTTTGTAGCACTATTGGTTATAGGAGGTATTTTAGCTGATAGAGTTGCCTTCATTTGTCTTTCTTCATTCCTTACTATGCAACCTATACCTATTACCCCTGGGTTGCCTTTTGAGGTACCATTTGTATTGAGCTTTAACCTATCTTTTGGGGGGGTTCCATTTGGCCTTTGCTCTTTTCTCCTTTTTGTTTGGTGTCACCTGGTAGGAGGTATCTTCATTTGAGTCCATTTTTTTAAGCTCATTATCCCATTTTATATTTTTTTCCTTCCTTTGTACTTTTATGCTTGAGTTTAAACTTTCAGATATGTTCCTTTCTATTTCTGATACTAGCTTTGTTGTTGTTTTCACCTTCTCATGGAATATACGTTTGTTTATTTTTTATAGATATTCCATATTGCTAATGATGGGGCCACCGATCAAATCTTGCCTCAGTAAGCTTCCTTAAGGTTGTTTTGTCTTGGTGTTGCCTAACTAAGTTTCTCTAGTAGCCAATCCCAATACTTTCTTGCATAGGGGCAATTCAGTAATAAGTGATTTGCATCTTCAACACTTGATTTACACAATACACACCAACAAGAGCCTTCAACGCCAATTGATTTTAGTCTATCCCCTATTAAAAATCTTCCATGCAGTTTCATCCATGTGAAGGCCCCCATATTTGGTAGTACACCTTTTCCCCAACATGGTTTATATGGCTAGGATCTATCACCTTCTACTAGTTGTATTTGGTACCCCAAATTAGCTAAATAATTTCTTGACTTGGCCCCACACCAATTATTTAATCCTTTTCATTGTTTATGCAAACCACCCTTTTGTTCAGGATTTCCTTTAGCTTGGTCTTGAAAGTTTCATCCCAAGGCATATTACTGAGATCCTTCCACTTGCATTATCCTTCTTTATTTATGGTTATAAAGTCCCTTATTGTATCCCTCATACAGTTACTAATATTAGGTATATAATCCTTTAGTTCTAGGTATTCAATCAATGGTTTGTTCCCACCCCAAGAATCCATCCAAAACTTTGCTTTCTTGCCATCATTAATTTTCCATGTTAGGTGATCTATTATTAAATGTCTACAACTTAGCATAAAATTCCATACCTGAGAGCCATTTTGGGGGTTAGCTATAGTTAAGATTCTATCACTTTCTAAGTTATCCATATACTTCTTTTGTAGTATTCTACACCACAACAGGTTAGGCTTTTGGTACAATTTCCATATTAATTTCGCTCCTAGAGCCAAATTTTGTGTTTTGAGGCTTCTAATACTTGCACTACCTTCTTCTAGGTGCTTCTTGACTTTATCCCAGTGTATTAATGGTATTTTTTGTTGTTCATTTGATCCTTCCTAGAGGAAATGCTTTAGTGTGCTTTCTAATTTGGTTGTTGCTTTTGATGTCAGTTGCATGCATGACATTGCATAAATGGGTATTGTTGAGAGAACTAATTTTATCATAGTTACTCATCTAGCTAAGGTAAGCCACTTCCCTCTCCACCCCGTTGCTTTTTCTTCACACTTTTCTATTATTTGCTCCCACAGTTTTGTTTTTATTACACCTTTAAATAAAGGGACTCCTAGATATTTATAGGGTATATTATCAATTGAGAAGTGTAGAATCTTTGCTATTATTTTTTGCAATTTATTTTTTGTGTTAAAGAAGTATACTTTTGATTTATCTTTATTTAAATGTTGTCTTGATGTTGTTGTGTACTCTTCCAAAAACATATTGATTTGAGTTGCTTCCCTGACTGTTCCTTCACCATGAAGTACGGTGTCATCAACAAATTGTTGATGGATTATTTCCTATGTATTTGGTGTTAGTTCCAGTCCCTTCCATTCCCCTTGTGAGTGGTATTTTTCAATATTTATGCTTAGGGCTTTTGCCATAATTATAAAGAGGAATGGTGAAATTGGGTCCCCTTGTCTTATACCATTTGTGCTTTTGAAGAAACCATAGGGTTGATTGTTTACTAAGACTGAGTATCTTGTTGTAGATATGCAATAATAAATCATTTGATTCTATTCTCTACAGAATCCAAACTGTTCCATTACTTTCATTAGAAAGCACCATCTTACTCTATCACAAGCCTTGCTTATGTCCAACTTGATCATCATACTTTGTACTTTTTCATTATTGATTGTATGTATTGCTTAGTTGGCCAGTATGATGCTATTTGTTATTTCTTTGCCTAGTACGAAGCCACTTTGATTATCTGAGATTAATTTTCCCAATATCCTTTTTAATCTATTGGTGAGGAATTTAGAGATTATTTTATATATTGTGTTGCATAGAGAGATTGGGCGAAAATCTCCAAAGCTTTTACACACTTCCTTTTCTAGTATTAAAACTAGGACTATATACTTCAAGTATTTGATAAATTGTTTCTTTTTTCTGAAGTCCTCTATTATTTCATAGACCTCATCCTTCAGGAAGTGCTAGCATGTAGGGAATCTATCTGGTCCTGGAGCTTTATCTAGGTGCATTTGGAATACTGCTTCTTTCACTTCTCCTCTAGAGATTGGGCCCATTAGCATTTTGTTATCTTCTTGTGTTACCAATTGTGGAATATTTCCCATTATTTCCCCATGGTTTTGGTAATCTGCATCCCCTTCTGGGGCAAGCAAACCTTCAAAATAACTGGTTGATTCTCTTTGGATTTCCTTTAAGTCCTCAATGGGCCTTCCTTCCTTTGTTTGTATTGATGTTATCCTCTTATGTGCTTTTTTGATCTTTGATGTGTGATGAAATAATTTTGTATTTGAATCCCCTTCATTTAGCCATACTTCCCTTGATTTTGTACGCTAGTAAATTTCTTCCCTCGCCAATATCTCTTCATACTCTATTATGAGTTCTTTTTCTTTTTTGAATTCCTCCTAGCTCATCCCATCACTTCTTTTTTTTTTTGATAGTTTTGATAGTTCCTTTTCAAGGCTTTCCTTTTCCTCAAAGATGTTTTTGAATATGACTTTATTCCATTCTTGGAGGTTTCTCTTTACAAACTTTAGTTTGTTCATGAAGATGAAACTTTTTGTTCCTTTACATTTTTGGGCTCCCTTCCACCATTGTTCTATTTGTTGCAACATATCCTCTCTTCTGAACCACATCTTCTCCACCTTGAAGGCACTTTTTTTCTTCTGTTTTTTCTTAAGTAATTACCAGTTTGATAGGCACATGATCAAATCCTACCAGTGGGAGGATACGTACTTCTAGATTGAGATTGGTTTCTAGCCAATCTTGAGAGATGATAAATTTGTCTAATTTTTCTTTAGTGCAGTAGACACCTTCTCTTTTATTTGTTCATGTATAGAGGTTATTCTTTGTTTGGATATCAATTAAGTCATTGCTTGTCAATAATCTTTCAAAATCCTACATAGCCTTTGAGATTATGTTATTTCCACCATATTTCTCCTTTCATATGAGGATTACATTAAAATCTCCTGCCATTATTGTTTTACCCCTATTTGATGTTTTCATTTTTTGGCTTAGGGTGGCCCAAATTTTCTCTTTTGCTTCCTTTTTGGTTGGGTTGAATATGTTAAATAGGGTAAACTGTAGATTTTGATCCAGGCTTGTCACCTTGCAATTCATCCAATTGGTTTCTTTTTCTATTATATTTAGCCCTACCTTACTTAAGCACCACAAGATTCCCAAGCCGCCTGCAGTCCCAAAAGACTTTGAATAGGCTTCCTCCCATCCTATGATTTTTAGGGCTCGCTCATTTATTTCTTCCAATTTTGTTTCTTGGAGTAGGATTATGTCTGACTCTAATTTTTCAATTTGACGATTTATTAGGAATATTTTATTTGGGTCATTTAGCCCCCTTACATTCCAAGATGTTATTCTCATTTCTCTTTTTTTTTGGGAGTGCTCTTCTCCCTTAGATTCTTTACTAAAATTCAATACGCTTTTTAACCCTTTTTCCTTTGCAAGCTCCTCACTTTTCTGCTTATTTGATTTTATTCCTTTCTTTTTCTTAACAATCAAGTTTTGATCCAAGAGTTGGGTTATTGTTTGGCTTATGCTTCTATTTTTGATAATGTCTAGTTCGTCATAGGCTTCATTGTCACTTTATGAGAATTCATCTTCTTTTCCATCCAGGGCTTTTGTAGGTACATAGTTGATTGGTGTTGATATAATTCTTGCATTTTCTTTAATTTTGGTTTTTTGTATGTTCTCATTTTCAAACCCCTTATTTGTGAGAGTGTCTCATTGATCTGTATTTTAGGAGTTTCTATTTATTTGGCTGGTCTGGCATCTTTTGTTTCCTTGGGTGTTATCTCTCACCAAATCTTGGCTTGCACGGGCTTCTTTTTGTGATCCTTTTTTGGTTGCACCCTTTGGTTACATTCTAGCCTTTTTGGGTTTTGACCTTCAATATCTACTTCTTGCACCCATATCCCTCTTGAGGTTTTTAACTTAATCACCTTTGGGATTTGCTTTATGGTTGCTATATGTAACCCGACATATAGGTAGGAAACTTCTTTTAGCAACTGTGTGTCAATTCTTAGCAATGTACCCAAAATTTTGCCAATCTTCTCCAAACATTCTCCAAACCAATACTCCAATGGGAGATTGTATTATCTTATCCATTTTGATTCCTTGTAATGTTTGTGACTTATAGGATTAAAGTTATCCACCCATTTATGCATGTAGATTGGGTGTGCATCTATTTCCCCTATTATTTTCTCTAGTGTGGCATTCTTGTCCTCCTTGTTTAGGAATACAATTATGAATGATCTTTTAGGCATGAACTTGATTCCATGGTTTTTCTCAATTTTCTTCCTCGCCCACTCTTCTATCACCAATCTACTTTTTTTAGTGCCTATAATTTTGCATATGATAGCTACCTTTTGTAGAATACCTATGTCCTCTTCTCCCTCTCCCTGAACATCTATCATTACCAGTTATGTTTCTTTTGTTTTGGCCTTCATCACCTTACTTTTCAGTCGAGGGATTGATTTCAAATCTATTCTCCTTGATCCCCATTTTTGGTTTTCAATATTTGCCTCACTACTTAACCATTTTTTTTTTGGTTGTAGGTGCCTCTCTCTTGGCTCTTTCAATTTTTCCTTGTCATCGACTTTTCTTACTATTCCTCATCGCCAGCTCTTGGTTTTTTACTGCTATAGATGATTCTTTGGGCATCGATAGTGTTCTTTTTGTTTTATTTTTTAAGACTAAATTGTTTGGCCATGTGATATAATGGGGCACATAAAAATCTATTTTGGGCTCCTTATTGTACCTATTTTGACCTCTTGGGCGCTTTTTTATTGAGTTGTTATTTTCTATTCTTCGCAAGGTTTCCTTTATTCTTGCTTCTTTTGTGCTTAGATCTCCTCTTTTTTAATGTGCTTATGTTTGATTTTCTAATTTTCTTGTTGGGCTATTTTTCGTGGCCAGCTTCTCACACTTTTCAAAATTATTCCATAGATGTTTAAATGATTCGCACCTTATTTCACAACACCGTTCACAATTTGCAATTTTTTCGCGGGCAAAGCTATAATTATAATTCTAAAATAAAATAATTATTAATATAGATATTTAAAATTTATTTTTATAAATATAATCATAAAAATAAACTCTATATATTTTATTTGTATTAGAATTATTTAATAATTATTTTATTTTGAAGAGTTATTTTTATTTTCTTATCAGTTATTTTATAGTTTGTTTTTATATATGTCAATGTCATGTATTTTTTACAAAAAAAAATCATTGGCACATGGTGCCTATAAAGCGGGCAAAGTGACAGATCGGGTTCTGGGCAAAGGATGCAAAAAAGGAATGGCCAAAGTTGGATAGGGTTGGCAAGTGTGACAAACATATTAGGTGAATTGAAATAGACCTAGTATGGATCAAATGTGGAGTCTTAATTGGTCAAATATGGCAGCAAGAAGGTTTGATGGCGGTTGGCGAAGTGAAGGGAGAAATGGGAGAATGGGGAATGCATGGTAGTCTCATATGAGGTGGCCAAACTATGGATGGGTAGATTGTTGAAAAGGAAAAAATAAATGGTCGCCCAAAGAGAAGGGTTATAAATGGGTGTCACGGGCACCAAGTCAAGGGTAAAGTCCTAGATTCAATAATGAGCATGATAATAGTAGAGAAGGGGATGCAAGTGGTAGGAGCATCATAGAGGAATCCCAAAGGATCATTCGACAATAGGTGCAAAAACCATTCCCTGCAACCCTAGGATAGAAAAAAAGTGTAGTGTGATTTATGTAGAGAGCACTGCAATTAGTAGGAAGATAGTGGATTTGAAAAAAAAAGGCCTTTTTCATGAAATATTCAAGGGAATGGACATAACTCTCAAAATTCAAGCATTGGTTTGGTAAATAATGGGCTGAGGGCATAAGTCTAAAATCTATGCCAAACGGGTTTTTTTTTGTGGTAGAATGCACCATGGGTAGGGAGAAGAGACAAATCCTCAAACAAGTATTGTATATGATGGGGAAGAAAGGTCTATATCTAAAAGACTGGGAATACAATTTCAATCCATGGAAGGAAGACATTTCAAACATTCTAGTGTGGGTGAGGTTATACAATTTACCTGCAAAATATTGGGTGAAGGAAACCCTAAAAAAATTTGGTAATAGCCTGAGTAAATTTGTCAAGAGTAATGAATCAATTGAAACAAGGGAGTATTACATGTATCTATAATTTATGTGAATATTAATCCAAATATCCAGTTTCTTGAGGAATTAAGTTCTTATCTAAATTTGGTGTGTGGCATCAGAAGATTGAAATCGAAGAAGCGGTGGAGAGATGTAGCAATTGCAAAAAGTATGGACACTCGGTTGAAGTTTGCCAAACCAAGGAAAATCAACGAACGCAAGAAGAATAAAAAAATGGCCATCAAGATCTATGGTTGATGAAGGGAGAGTCATCAAAGGGAGATAAGGGATTGGAGGCCCAAGAAGAATGTTAGCCCATGCAGGAAGGATTAGTGTTAAAGCATCAAGTAGGGTTGTTATTCCAAAGTGGGGCACTTGAAGAAAATAAACAAGAGCCTAAATATCCTACTTTGAATTTTTCAAAAAAGGGTGAGAGCGTATGTGAGAAGGAATTAGCTCCTATTTTTAAAAAATGAGAACACAACTAGAATGTTGGAAAAATAATTGGCACCATTAGGGCGGGAGGATCCTGAAAATTAAGGTTTGATGTAGTGAGAGGAGGGAGATCAAGGGACCCGTTGTAAAAGGACATATGCAAATAAGGAAATTAGTCCACTAAAAGAAAGTTGGAAGGATTCATCAAACTTCTCAAAAGAAGGGGAAGAGATGGATGGGGATGAAGGTGAGGTGGATATATTGGAAAACAAAACAATAAGTAAGAGCTTGACAATCAAGGTAGTTGTGAAGCTGGGTGAAAAGTATGGAAAGGGGTGAAAAGTATGGAAAGGGGAGAAAATCAAATAGAGAAATGCTAAAGGGCAGATGAAATTGAGTTCAAGGAAGGGAGTATCCCTTCCTCAGTCACCATGAGGCTCCTAATTTGGAATGTCAGGGGTCTAAAAACCCCTAACAAGAGGCATTTGATCAAGTGACAACTTGATCAAGCCAAAGCATAAGTAGTCTTTCTTTAAGAGATAAAACTAGATAAAGAGAGGATAAAGTTAATTTTGGAAAAATGGAGGCAATGGCAAGGTGTGTTTGTGGAGATAATCAGGGCATTTGATGGCCTGTGAATAATGTGGAACCCCTATAAGGTGAAAGTAGAGGAAGTCCTGGTTAACAAGAACTGACGATTGGCTAAATCTAGTTCAAACTATTTTAGTTACACTATATTCCTCCTAAATATCTATGGCCAAATAAACAATGTCAGTAAGCGAGAGGTCTAGACCAAGTTAAGGATGGTGCTAGAAAATTGATAGCGAGAAAATAATCTTGGGCAAAGATTTATATACCACCAAGAATGACACGAAAAATAAAGGTGGTTCTACTAAGGCTACTCTATCACAAAAATAAATTTTGAAATTTGTAAATGCATGCCAACTAAGAGAAATCAACCCCAAAAATGGGGTTTATACTTGGACCAACAAAAGGTTGGACTTTACTAGCGTAGCCAAAAAATCGGATATTTTTTTTAGCGGGAGAATAGGAAGATGCCTTGGTAACATATGATGCAATTATAGCACCACTCATAGGTTCAGATCATTTTTCAGTGGCATTGAGCTTCAAGGTATACAATACTCCGAAGTGGAATCCCTTAAAATTTGAAAACATGTGGCTAAGAGATGAGCAACTGAAGGATAAAATAGAAGAGTGGTGGAAAACAAGCCTAAATTTCGATGTTACAAGAAAATTCCAATTTCATAAAAAGATGTTTCCTAAAAGTGCAACTAAAAGTATGGAACAAGAATCATTTTAAAAACTTTTTTGAGAAAAAATTCAAGCTAGAAAATCTAAATGAAGGAGTGATTGAGAAAGGTATGGATGCTAAAACATATGCAAAAGATAAAGTGTTATGTGCCCAATATGATGAAATGTTGGCAAGGGAAGAGATGTTTTGGAGGCAGAAATCTAGGGAGTGTTGGTTGAAATAAGGGGACAAGAATACAAAGTTTTTTCACAGTTTAACAAAGGTGAAGAGGAGCTTTAATAGGATCTTCGAGCTAAAAGGAGTAAACGGTAGGACCATACAAGATCAAAAGGATTTGGGGGAAATGGAAATGTTGTACTTCCAACAATTACTAACTATAGCATCGTAAATTGTCACCCTTGACAATTTCACACTATGTTTTGCTCCCCCTTAATTAATTGGACCTAATTATACACATAATTTCCTAAATTATGCATTTTGTGGCCCATTTAGACATTCACTAACAAATTGTAAGTATAAACTCAATGTATTCATTTATATTTTGCACCCAACACCTTAAATCCTGTAAAATAGGGTTGGGAAACTGATGCCCAGGGTGCCTATGACCCTATTTTCCTCCAAAATTGAATATGTTAGAGGTGGAATTTTATTATTTAAATTTTAAATGTCTATTGTTAGCTATCGAGATTTAGTTTGCAGGAAATTAGAATAATTGCATATAAATACCTATTCATTGCATCATTTGGAAACTAACTATAAATTATTGGAGAAATTATGATCGAGCAAATATCAAGCAAGTCAAGAGTAGCATTTAAAATATTTAAATTATAGAAATTCAATATCAAAGCATCATCTCAAACCGTGTGTGAGTTTTATGTTATCATTGTGTTTGTGAGATCCAGCCCTTGTAGGTCTTCAAGCAAATCAAGCAAGCAACAATCAAGCCTTGAGGAGATGTGCATGCTTCAGTCCTTCGAGGAACCCATTTTTGAGTGGTAAATTGCAATCCATTGGTAATTCATTATTTTGTATCATTTAGCCTTATCCATCAAAAGGATAGACTCTCATTCATTAGCATTGCCATTGTGAAAGTGGAAACACAAACACGGGATTTGACTAAGGCAAGCCCCTAAATGGCACATCCTTTCCTTTCTCTTTGAATCCACAGGTTTAAGGTCTGAGGAAGAATGGGAGAGGTTTTAAGGTCAATTTTTCATTGTTTCAATCAAACCTTACACCGTGACAATACACGAAAACTCACTTATCTCAACAATTGACAAAGATCTTACAATGTGACAAGTAGGAAACAAAAGCTCTGATCTGGCTCCAAAGGACTACAAAAATAGATATGAAGTTATTCAACAAGGAAATTAGTACCCTCAGCTACATCATCCTCCAAAATCAAGCTCAAATTTCAACCACAAGTGCACAATTTCCTACTCAATCTATTTCTATAGTCTAAATTTTCCTATGACTTTCCATATTTGTTGTTCTTGCATCAAAATAGTTATTTGCATACTTAAGTCGAGTCAAATCATTGCATTTCATTTCGAAATTCATTCCCAGTTTGGGCAAGGGCAAGTTGGCTCAACTTTTAGGTTGTAAGTCAACTTCATATCTTGTCCAAATCCATCAAACACTTACTACCTCAAACCCTTTAAATGGAATGTTGCGGAGAAGCACCTTGAAACCCTAGGTGAAGTCTTAGGATTTCACTTTTGCTTCATTTCATTTTGGTGAACCCAATGCAGTAACATTATAGACCTTCTGAAATCTGAAGCAATTCATCCTAGATCTAGGTTTAACATTGCATTGTTTGGAATTGTTCATTTAGGTATTCATTTTTGCATCGAAAAAGTACCAAAAAGTCAAAATTTTGCATATCATATTGCATCATAGGTTGCAATAGGGTTAATTTCAGTCATCATAGGTCATATATACATTCTAATTGTATTTACAAATTTGAATTAGGTCATTTAGATATGAAATCAAATCTGAAAGTGTCATTGCATTCATTTAGGCATCTTGCATGTAGCTCAAAAAGTAAAAAATTGTATTGTTTTGTCTCAAAAAGATATCAACATCATTTTTAGATTTTGGCATATTAGAATCAACCAATTGTTGTATCTTAAATTTTGAAATTGCATTTACAATTATCTTTTATTGCTTGAAAATTTTACAAATTATTGCGCACTTGCATTGTGAATTACATAATCATAAACTAGGCAAATTCTGAAAAAAATATTCACTATCACGCCTATATGCACATAGAAATAGGAACTTCAAATAGTATTGTAATAGTCAAATTCTAAATTTTGTAAAAAGATATGCAGGACATAGGCACCTTGGGCACCCTTGTCTAGCTAAATCGAGCCAAAATTTAGTGTGCAAAATCTTGTCTCTAGTCTTTGCCCAGATCTAACCTTAGTTTCTAAATATCAATTCTATAATTGCTTGTTTTACTAAAATCATTGATAGCTTGATCCATAGGACATAACACAATTTTCTCATTATGGTTTTTTTTTGTTATCATAATTCATGTTCTATTGTCAAATCTTTTTAACCATTTCAAAGAATTTTTGATACAAGCATGTGAAAATGAGTTGATTTCTCTTATTATTTTATTTTTCATTTATCCCTTTCCCACCATCTCTCCTATGTGTGAGTTAGTGCAAGAGAATTCAATCATTTACTATCATGACAATCACATTTTTTCTTCTCTTGATAACTCACCTAATTTTTAAGGTGTTTCGATGTTAGAGAATCAAATTGTTGAGTGCCATAAGAATTTTGTTTGTTTCTCTCCCAATACCTCTCCTACTTGGGAAGATATTATCGCATAAGAGGATGAAATAATTGATACATTTCTTTCAAAATTAATATGGATTGCATAGATGAAGATGTTAAGGTAACATTAGATCCCCCTTGATAAAAGATCATCAACAAGTAGATAACTCAGTTGAGGTTATGAATGCACAATTGAATACTATATCTCCTATAATTAGTAGACCTCCTAACAATACTATAATTATTGGACCTCCTAAAATTCCTCTAATTATTGGACCTCTTAAGTCACTTCTCATTGTATGACCTTCTAAACCTCATGGCCATATCTTAAACTTTGCAAAAAAACTCACTAGTAATCATGCGTCACAACAACCAAGTTATCATGTAGTTGTTCACACATATAACACTAGAAATAACAAGCAAACAAAATAAATTCCAAAATCCATCCCATCACCTCAACCATACCCCCCCACTTGCACCTAATATTCCTCAACACGTAGTGGTAAAGAATATGATCTTGTTGAGCAACTTTGTAATACTTCTACAAAGATCTCTTTGTGGGATTTGATTCAAACATCACCTGTTTATCATGGCATGCTTAAAAATTATTTTCAAAACCTCATATTCTACAACTGAATGATATGGCAACTTTTCTTGAGAGTATGAATTCAGCTAGTGTGGACATTGTATTTCATCAAAGCGAGTTACCCCCTTTAGAAATACAAAAACAAAATTATGCCTTGATGATAATGGTTGTTATTAACAAGACGAGGATTAGGCATACCCTTATTGATAATGGTTTAGGGATTAATGCTTATAGTGTTCACCTTTTGGATAAAATTAGAGTTGACAAGAATTTGATTCAACCAGATGCTTTGTCTATCTATGGTTTTAATAATGTGGGAAGATAACCACTTGGTGTGATTACATTACCTATTAAAGTTGGTCATGTTGTGTTACAAACCCCCATCCATGTCATGCCTGATAATCTTTCATATAATCTTCTCTTGGGCAGACCATGGATTGATGAGATGAAAGGTGTGCCTTCAATGCTTCATCATTTAATGAAATACACTTGTAACAATAAAGTTTACATGATAAAAGTTGATCAGATTTTCCACAACTTCTAGCAAAAAGGAAGACACAAATTACACATCTACGTATGATGAAAGTTATTATGAAAAACCACCTTCTTCGAAAGATACAAAAGCCACTTATGGAAGAGTTTATCAACTTTTGAAATAATTTGGCTATAATGAAAAAGGATGTGTTGTAAAAGAACAAGGTATTTGTGTCCCCGTAGAGCCCAACACACAAGAAACAACAAAAGGTCTTGGTTATTGTCCTTAAAAAATGATGAAAGCAACAAGAATACTTTCACTTAATGTTAATATCATCATGCAAGATTCTCCGAAGATAACTTTGATAGGATAATAGGTTAAATCGTATTGGTTGTTGCTCCTTGCCATGTGGTAGTTGTAGTATCACACAATACTTACTACCATGCATGGGGGTATAAACTAGCCTTTATACAATCATATTTTATCTTGCAAGGACCAACACACAATCATTCATTATGGCTCATCTTTATCCCTATACTTGGGGGGCAAGGGGTTAGGTAGCCTTATATTAGGCGTATTCATTCTTAGAAGCGATCCCTCTCTATCTCCTTAAAATATTAGTGTAGCAAGTATAGTAACATTTTGAAGGGGGGGCATATAGCACCACACTCATTGTTTGCATAAAAAATAGTCCCTTTTTAGTGATGATAGCACACATCTCCTAGAAAATGTGACCTTGCCAATCAAAAAGTGTGGTCTTCTTGATCTATGTTAGTGTCTCATTTATGGTGATATTAGGCTTGATAGCTCCTAGTGGTGTAAATTTTCATGGCATATGATATTCCCCTCAGTGCTTATGCTATGACTAGTGCTCCCTAAGGTGCAAGTTTTTATTCCATGACTAGTCCTCTCTTGGTGGTGATGCCATGTGTGATATTCCCTATCGTGTGACCCTTCATGTATTGAGTAATTCCCCTTGGTCATTTTTGTAAATCACATTTTGTGGTGGTGTTTTTTATAACACCCCTTGAGGATTGGCTTTGTCTTGTACATCCCCTTGGACATTTATTATGCCTTCTTAGGAATTTATTTTGTACATCCCCTTGGACTTTTATTGTGCCTTCTTAGGTGAGATTTTCGTTCATACCCTTGGAAATTTATTGTTCCTTCTTATTCGAGTTTGGTGTTTGTCCCCTTGGGAGTTTATGCACCTTTAGTGAGGCTTGTTCGTCCCCTTGGACATTGAAAATTTGGAAAAATGGTTCATCGATTTAGCATAACATAGCTTGTTGGTTCATGGGCACCCCTTTTAACATGGCCATCTAGCATAATACAACTTCCTTGTTAGTGGAGCCATGTGTTTCATGAGTTTCATCATAATGTAGCTTGATAGACCTTATGGAACCCATCATATTGCATGACACCTAGCATAACGTAGCTTGCTAGCCATTAGATCCATGTAGCTCATGAGTGATGTGGCATAACATAACTTTCTAGTCCTCATGAGAGAATTCCTTTGTCTAAGATTTATTCAATGGATGGCATTTGGTATTTGAGACAAATTTAAGACCGAGGTCTCTTTGCCTTACTGACTCAAATCCTCTTAGTACTAACCTTGTGTTTTTTCATGTGTCTTTTGTGTGTCTTCTTCATTTTTACATTGTATTTGCATCCTGTTTGTGTTCATTTTGTTGTCATTTATATTCTATGTTACATCATGTGCTTTTTTCATGTATTCTTTGTGTTTTCAACATGTATGTTTTGTATTGTCTTGCTGCATTTTGTACATGTATGTGTTCCTTTGTGCGTATGTTGGTTTAGCATGGGATCTTGGATCCTGAGGGCTTGTGCACTCCCCCTAGATTCTTTGTCATCCTATCTCTTCAACATTTGGACAATCAAACCTTTCTTGACATATTTTCTACTTTAGTGTGAGTCTAAGTGTAAGTTCATACTCTCACTAAAGTGGGTGCTAAATGTAGCATCATAATTTGTCACCCTTGACAATTTCACACTATGTTCTGCTCCCCCTTAAGTAGTTGGAGCTAATTGTACACCTAATCTCCTAAATCATGCATTTTATGGCCCATTTAAACATGTATCGACAAATTTCAAGTAGAAAACCAATTCATTCACTTAATTTTTCCCTTGACACCTTAAATCTTGCAAAATAGGGTTGTTGGAACACTAATTCCTAGGGCACATATGTCCCTCTATTTTCCTCCAAATTGAATATGTCAGAGGTGGAATTTTATTATTTGAACTTCAAATGTCCATTGTTGACTATCGAGATTTAATTTGTCGGAAATTAGAATAGTTACATATAAATACCTAGTCATTGCATCATTTGGAAACTAAGTGGAAAGTATTGGAGAAATTATGATCAAGCAAATATCAAGCAAGTCAAGAGTAGCATTTTAAATATTTAGTGGAGCAATTCAATATCAAAGCATCATATCAAATTGTGTGTGAGTTTTTTCATGTTTATGTTATCATTGTGTTTGTGAGATCTAACCCTTGTAGGTATTCAAGAAAATCAATCCTTGAGGAGATGTGCATAACTTCAATCCTTCAAGGAAGCCATTTTTGAGTGGTGAGTTGTAGTCCATTGGTGATTCATCATTTGTTTTATTATTTAGACTTATCCCTCAAAAGGATAGGCTCTCTTTCATTGAAATTTCCATTGTGAAAGTGGAAACACTAACATGAGGTTTGACTAAGGAAAGCCCCTAAATTGCACAACCCTTCCTCTCTCTTTAAATGTGCAGGGTTCAAGTTTGAGGAATATTGGGAGAATTTTGTAGTTCAATTGTTCATTGTTGTAATCAAACCTTACACCTTGAAAATACACAAAAACTCACTTATCTTGATAATTGGCAAAGATCTGACAGTGTGACAAGTGGGAAACAAAAGCTCTGATCTGGCTCTAGAGGAATGCAAAAATAGATATAAATTTAGTAAACAAGGACATTGGTTCCCCTGACTACATCGTTCTCCAAAATTAGGCCCAAATTTGAACCACAAGTGCACGACGTTCTGCTCAATCTATTTTTATAGTCCAAATTTTCCTGTGACTTTCCAAATATTTTGTTCTTGCATCAGAATAGTTATTTGCATACTTAGTCGAGTCCAATCATTGCATTTCATTTCTAAATCCATTCCCAGTTTGGCCAAGGTCAAGTTAGCTCACCTTTCAGATTGTAAGTTAGCTTCATATCTTGTCCAAATCCATCAAACCCTCACTACCTCAAACCCTTTAAATGAAATGTTGTGGAAAAGCACTTTGAAACCCTAAGTAAAGTCTTAGGATTTCAATTTTTCTTCATTTCACTAAGGAAGACCTAGTAATAAACCAAGAAAGGAATAGTATTCTTCATAACATCCCTGATTTTTTAAATGAGAGGTAGAACAAAATATTAATGCAAACACTTTTAGAAGAGGTCAAAAGGGAAATTTTTTAATTGGGGTTAGATAAGGCCCCTAGCTCAGATGGTTTCCTGAGAAGGTTTTTTCAAGTGTGTTAGGATATAGTTAAGGTAGACCTAATGCGGATAGTGGAAGAGTCAAGGAAAAAAACAAGTGGTGTTAGGGGAGTTGAATAATACATTCATTGTTCACATTTCAAAGAAAGAGAAGGGAAAAGTGTTTGAAGACTACGAGCCTCATTATGTAATACAAAGTACAAAGTAGTCTCAAAAGTGATGGCGAACAAGCTAAAAGTATTGCTCCCTCTAATCATTACAAAAGAATAGAGTGGCTTCACCCTAGGAAGAGATATAGAAGGCATAATGCTAGCCCATGAAGCTATTCATATAGTGCATAAATACAAAGTAGAAAGGATTATTATTAAGCTGGACATCTGAAAAGATTATGACCAGGTGGATAGAGAGTTTTTAGTTGAAGTAATGGGGAATTTCGGGTTTTGAAAAGCTTGGATTGGTTGGGTGATGAGTTGTATTGAAAGCCCTCAATTTTCAATTTTGGTAAATGGTTCACCTTATGGATACTTTAAATCTTCAAGGGGCCAAAGGCAAGGAGATCCCATTTGCCCCTTTCTTTCATTATTATGGAAAAGGCCTTGGATAGAAGTATCACAACGAAAAGAGTGTAGGGGTAATGGAGAGGAATTAAGATTGCTCCCAAATGTCGACCCCCTCATGCATAAGTTTACAAATGATACAATGCTCTTTGGGGTTTCTAATAGAAGAGAAGCAAGGACCATTAAAGTATTAATGGACATATATTGCTAGGCCTTGGGGCAAAAGATAAATTGGAGGAAGTGATTTTTTTTTCTTCAACGCGAATATTAGGAGTCAACAAGAGTTGACAAGGATAATTAACATAAAAAATGGGAACCTCCCAGGGAAATACCCAAGAGAGTCTTTGTTTGCTAGGGCAAATAAAATGCAGTTATGGGAGAATCTAATGGAATTTTAGACATGAAAACTAGAAACATGGAAAGGTAAATGCTCTCAACAACTGGAAGAAGAATGGTGCTCAAATTGGTGATCTCGACAATCCTAATCTATGTTATGTCTTGCATGAAAATCCCCCCAAATTTTTTTGATCAAGCAGGTAAATGGATGAGAAAATTATTTTGGAATGAAAGTAATGAGGAGAATAGGATTCCCTTGGTGGCATGGAACAAAATTTACAAACCAAAGGAGGCAAGAGGCACGGGGATAAGGAAATGGTCAATTATGAATTGTGCTTTGGGTGCTAAATTGGTCTAGAGTATGTATAGCAACACAAATCAGAAATGGGTGAAAGTTCTCCAAAATAAATATTTGGATTCCAATGATCATGAAAGGGTGCTCACAATTCAAGAACCCCCTAAGGGGTTGACAAGATGAAATTTTATAATGGAGTGTAGAAGTTTTGTGATTGACCATCTAACATGGGACATTTGGAATGGGGAGAAATCAAGGTTCTAGGAAGATTCGTGGGATGAATATCCAACAATTAAAGATGGTGATTTGGAAGATGTATGAATAATCCTATGCCAGGCCTGGGGAATCAAAGTTAGGGAATATGTGCAAGTAGCAAATAAAGAGGGTATCAAGGTGTGCAGATGGAAATAATTCAATAAATTCAATATTCTTGAAGATCAAGAAGTAACATTAAGGTCCATCTTCCAGGCTCATACGATTCAAATGGGTGGAGTAGACAATTTAAAATGGTGTGCAACAAAAAGTAGTTAGTATAATTTTTTAATAGCATATAGCTTTGTGGAGAATGTAGTATGAAAGGAAGGTTGGCCGTTAGGCTTATGTTGGGGGAAGAATGTCTTCCTAAGGTAGGTGTTTTTGCATGGTTAATGTTTCAGAATAAGATCCTTATTGGTGAGATATTACAAAAAAATAAGGATAAATGGCCCACATAGGTGTGTAATGTGCCATAGGGATAATGAATCAGTAAATAATTTGCTTGTACATTGTGAAGTAGCGAATCAATGCTAGAAATGGGTTATGGAGAAGTTGTGGACGCGTAAAAAGTCTTGATTGATACTATGCATCTAATTTTGATCAATTAACACCACTTCTTCTAAAATCACTTTGAATTAACCAATTAATTGAATAATCAACATTATTTAATTAAATTCAACAAATTCAGCTATTAATCAAATAATTAAATTTATTGATTAATTCACCTTTCTTCTAACTAATTTTAATCATATTTAATTAAATCAAATCATTTAATTAAATCTCCCTAAGTCTTCTCATTTGATTAAATAAATAAAATCAAATGGACCACAATCCCCTAACCCATTCAAATTAATTAATCCTAAATCACTTTCTAATCATCATTAATAAATCCTCCAGCTTTTAACTCTTCAAGAGTTAAATCAAACCATGGTCAACTAACCAGGTTGCACATTCAATTAATTTCTTTTAATTATCTAATTCCTCTATTATCTTCACAGAGACATATTTCAAGGAATATTCCTCTCAACCACCCTCTATTCAATTTCCCTCCAAAGTTTTCAAAAACCTCTCACATCTCCAATAACTCTTACATTTTCATTTACTTCTCTTACATCCTTTCAAATCTTCAACCACATTCAATAAATTTTTCTTACAACCTTTTAAATCCTCTTACATTCTCATTTATTTCTCTTACATCCCCCATTCTTCAACATATTTCCCAAAATGTGCTCCACCTTCCTGTAATGGAATTGTGACATTTGACACATTCTCATTGGCTCCCATTTTATCCCACATTCACCCATTCCTCTCATTTTTCAACCTTTGATTTCTATAAATAGAAGCATTCTCTTCACAATATGGATCCACAACTTCAAGCATTATCACTATAGACATTTCAATTCATAATAATACATCATTTTCATCTTTTTAGCTAAGTTATCATCATTTGGAGTCATTTCCATACTTGGAATCATCAACATCGTCAAAATTATCAAAGGGATTGGGTAAGGGCTTCCTTTTCACATCAAAGGAGCACCACTCCCCCTATGGGATGAAGGTTTAACTATTTCAATTTAGATTACATGCTATCTTTGTTTGGTATATGTTCATTTTCATGTTTTCTTCTTGTTTTAGCTAAGAATTTCATAGGGAATGCTATATTTGGCTTTCTAACATGTTTAACAGTGTTTGTTGATCTTATGTTAGCTTGTTGCAGGTTTGGTGTTCATAGAAGCTAAATTGGGTTGCTCTATGCCTAAGTAGCCTAGCATAAATGCTTATGGGGTAGTTGGTGGTGAAGAAGCATGTAGTGTTCTCATTTATTTGAAAGTTAGTTTCGTCAATGATCATTTGGGAAATTTAGAAAGAGCGTAATAGAATATTTTTCCAAGAGAAAGAGAGAATGATCAATGGCCTCATTAGTAAGAATTATTCAACTATTATAGAAGTAGTGAATAGTGCAACAACAGGTCAAAGTTTCAAAAAGGTAGTTTTTACATTATGGGATGAGTAGGTAAGAAGAAAGCAGGCACTCTAAAAATTCCCCATGTTTATGGGGCTCGTAAGGATTATCTTAGTAATAATCCTAGAGTAGATGTAAAATGGTATTCGCTAGATGAGGGTTGGGTAAAGGTGAACTTTGATGGGACATCTCAAGGCAATCCAGGTTCATCAAGAGCGAGGTGTATTATAAGAGACCATAACAATGAGTGGTTAGCTAGGTGGATGAAAAGATTGGTAGATGAAACTAATAATGAAGTAGAGTTTCAATTAGTCTAGTTGGGCATAAATCTCTCCAAGAGGTTGGGGTTCTCAAAAATCCACCTTGAAGGCAATTTGATGATAGCTATAAATGAAATTCGTAGAAGGGCAACAAAAAACTAGAAACTAGACAAATGGCTATCATAAATTGTGGGGGAGTTATCGAGCCTTGAAGATTTTAAAATCACATATTTATATGGAAAGGAATGTTGAAGCCGACCAACTCTCAAAAGATGTGATTAATATTTTTGGCAATTTTGATGGGATGCCAATATTTAATAATGGCCTTATCACATGCATGAGCTAGCTCGAAAGGATACAGGCTACCGTAAAATAGAGGCAAGGTTTGTCAGGGGTTTAAATGCTGAAGGATGGCAGTGGATAGATTTTAAAATATGTGAGAGTAGAGAGCAATATGCATATTCAATCATGGAGATAACCATTTTTTTGGGTGCTAAAGAGAGGTAGATGAATTTCCATGGAGTAGTTTCAAACACAAGGCTCAAGTGGATTTTCAATACCGAAGACAAGGAAACACTGGAGATGCTGAAATGAATATTGGGTATCAAATTTATTTTTTATTACTATCATTTCATAGTCAATACTGATATTTCCTCCATGTTCATGGTGTGGCCTCTTCATGCGCAAGAGGAGATAGACATGGTGTGGTCCTTGATGTGGTGCTTAGTTAAGGCATGGTGGCGTGAAGCCATAGAATTCTACCTAAACATGGCTATGGGGGGATGAGGTTGAGACTAGTCAGTGGCATTTAGCCTCAATTAACCTTTCCAATTAATGGACAATGGATCCCCTTTGTTATCTAAAGTTTGGAAAAAATATGGATGCTCATTTGGTGGAGGTTTCAAGCAATATAACGCTTTTGAAAGAATTAACGGGAGCGCACAATTTGGTGGATGAGCTCGTGGTTTTGGCTTTGCCAACTATGATAATGCTCAGGGCCATAAAGGGGGAGGATGGAGGGGGTGTAGAAGTGGTGGCAATAGATTTAGAAGACTAGTTGGGAGTGACCAACTAGTGCGGCAAGCTTTGATTTCTTATCATATATTTTACAATTTTATCATGACTTATTAACTAGTCAAATGATGTATTTGGAGTTAGCCCCTTTTTTGAGCCTAGTTTATATATTAGTATAATTATTTCAAATACATCTATATAAGATATGAGCTTTAGTTATTTTATTAACCAAAGATCTTTTTTGTTTTTTAGAACCATTTAAAAATTATTCTATTTAGTTATGAATCTCAAAATCAACTAGTCAATTATGAAGGTTCTTTACGAAAAAATTGTTTGTTTGTTAATATTTAAAAAAAACTATTATAATGAACAAACTCAACAACTATGCTAGTAACAATTATGCTAGTATGAATCATATTTAAGGTCAAGTTCAACCCTGATAACTATAATATTTATCAATCAAACAAAATCATGATACATTCGACTTGTAAAAATTTGTTGATTTCAAACTCTTATCTAAGCTACCTCTAAATTGCCCTTGAAATCATTATCAACTAAACAAGAAATACTTTTATTATAATACTACAAAGACAGGTACTCACCATGACATGACACATTTTAATATTAGATTTAAATGCTTGATTAGTTAAGTCAACTAAAGCTCAACATCATATTTTTTATTTTTCTATTATTTTAAAGCAATTTTTCCTCCCCTAGTTTATAAGTATTGGATCTTGTTTAACCCAAGAATACTAATGTATCTAATAGATGTAATTTATTTTTAATTTGTTATTTCTAGAGTTTGATTTGTTATTTTAAGAAATAACAAATTACAAACATCATGGATTGTGGAAATCTCATAGCATTAATAGATACAGTTTATTTTGTTTATTTAGCCAATCATTATATAGAATTAATAAATTGGGCAAGAATGTTTTAATTATATATATATTTTTTATCCAATAAATTAAATATTGTCATTTATCTATTTTCCTATTGATTTGGGTTTTGATTATATATGAAAAACAGGTTTTGAATGGACCTAAAACCATTTATAGTAGGTTTTGAATGGACCCGAAACCATTTACAATAGCTTTTGAATGGACCCGAAACCGTTAACAGTTAGGTTTTGATAGGGACCCAAAACCCACACAAAGAAGAACAAGTTGCTCACAGGTACAACATAGACAACGAAAAATGAACCAACAAAAAATCACCTAAATAACAACAAGACTACCCAAATCTGCACTAAACATGAGGTTTTGACAGGAACCTCAAACCCAACAAAGCCAAGTTTTACAAGGGATCTTGAATTTGAACCAGGTTTAGAAGGGAAACCTGAAACCCACTTACAACCATATTACAAAGATCAAAGTCCCTCACAATAGACCAAGTTTTAACTGGGACCTTAAACCCACTAGCAGAGTTAATAAACAACCACCTTCCATAAGAAGGAGAGGCACCATCATCCAAATCATCAACCCACTGACCAACATAGTCCAACAAATCTAAGGGATTAGAGCTCAAAAAAACCCCCACTCCACCTTTATAGGAGCCGCTACCAAGGAAGACAAGAAAGCCCCTTCCACCAAAGCCACAACACTTCAACATCCTCCAAGACCACCTCAATAGGACAAGAATCCACCTCAATAGGAGCTTCAGAAGAAGGTACTAGAGTATAGGGCTTCCCATCAAAGAGACAACAACCAACTCCACCTCAAAAGCAGACTCCACCTCAATAGATGCCACCTTCACCTCCATAGAAGACACTTGCTAAAGATCCCAACAAAAAGCCAACACTCCAGAAGAAAGGGCCAACTTAGCAACCAAAGGCAACATAAGATAAAGTAGAGAGATCCCCTTAGGCAAAAACTTCAACTGAGATAAAATATAAAAATTTATACACATCCCAGACAACAACAAAAGATCAGAAACAGGGGTAGCATAGGAACCCTTTCACTCCAAGAAAAATAGGGGCTCAAATAAATAAAGACCAACCATTAAACCAAAATCTAGGAGTAGCCCATACAAAGCATCCTCCAATATAAATATAACCCCCAATGAAAATAAAAACATCACAGACCATAGGAGGTTCAAGAACTCACGATCAACCAGCTGCACCAACTCATCAACAAAACAGAGGCCAGTAGGAACACCTTCCACAACTAGGAAAACACCCACAATAGTAACATAGAGGGAAAACCACCACTTCATCATAGTTTCATTAATAGAATAGTCATTAAGCACAACCCTCTTAAGACCTCAAAAACCCATGAACTCCTCAAATGGCTAGGGGAGTTGCAAAGAGTTAGCACTGGAGGAGAAAGGAAACCCACCCCCCATTCTGAAAAGAAACCCTTGAAAGATAAAAAAATAACTCATTAAACAAGCACCAGGGGAAAACCAACAGCCAAGAATGACCAAAAAAAAGAGCACCAGTACCCAAGAGGCAAAATGAACTTTCAAAGGTGCCCAAACCATCAACAAAAGTTAAAAACCTCCACATAGCAGGCCAAAAACCAACGTTGGAAGAAAGCAAGAACACCCCAGTAGCCCAGTAGGGCAACAACAATAAGAAATCCCACAACAACTCTTCCAATCAAGCTAGTGACAACAACCAACACCACCCTTCCACAACCCAGCTGGTCGGAAACAACACCCAACCCAATAGCAAAAAACCATCTTCCTCTTCTGAATCTTCTCCTTCCTCTCCAGTATCAACCCTTGAATTCAAATTTCCCCCCCTCGCTCCTCTTCCCACTTCCTCTCTGCTCCATTATGATTTCTTGTGTTGCTTTTAGATCTTAGTTAGTATCCATGTAAAATATTTTTGTTGTTCGTATTGATTCATGTTAGTGAATATTTAATACATAAATAAAATTATTAATATTCTATTATATTTTAATTTCAATTGATAGAAAAATGATTGTGTTGTTCTTTTGAATTATGTGCACTAAAATTTCAACTCTATTAATACTTGAATGATGTTAAAAACTATTAGAATCATCAATCAACTCTTTGTGTTCAATATATTGTTATGAAAATAAAATTGAATTCAAATCCAATCCATAGTACTCAAAATAAAATAAAATAAAATAAACAAATATTTATTACAAGCTAGGATAGGTTTGGTAATTCAATATTGTGGAAAAGACATATATTATATAAAATATTAGTTATAACAATATAAAATTGTGTGAGAAAAAATAAATATTGTTTTTGAATTTTCTCCCGCTCCTCTATGTTTGAATTTTCTGTGTGCATGGTGGACTCTGTCTTGGGGGTACCCAATGGTCCCCCTCTGCCCCCCTTGACTCATGCTCCTCTCCCTTGGGCCCGTGTCTAACGGGTACCACCCATGTGGGGTCAGTGCTTTCACCATCGGGCTTTTCAAAAACTTTGGCGTCTCCGGGCGAATCTTTTGTGCCGGCGGTGAAGATCCCTCCGACTATCTGTTGGAAGGATGTGCTTTCTAATGGCAAACAAGTCTCCTCCTTGTTTCTATATATACCTAAGATTGTCTCGAACTTTGGTGTTGTGTTTGACATCCCTGATTCGATCAGTGACAAGATTCTTTCCTCCATGGAGAATGTTGTAGTGGGGAGATTTCTTTCTTACCGTCCAACAGTGGATATGGTTCGGAAATGGGTTGCGGCAAAGTGGCGCCTTAAGGGTAGTGTGGAGACTTGCGCTATGGCTGGTGGTCTTTTCCTATTTAGATTCACCACTGCGGAGGACATGGTGACTACTCTATCGACGGGTCCATGGGTTTTTGGGAAGCATAGCCTGGCTTTGTGCAAGTGGAAACCTGGTTTCAACCCTGCTACGGATCTAAATATGTCGGCTCCTATTTGGGTTAGGCTCCCAGGTTTGCCTTTAGAGTTTTGGGATGAAGCCATCTTCAAAGCCATTCGGGATTCGCTAGGTCAATTTGTTACCACAAATTCGATCACCAAATCGAAATCCAGGTTAGTCTTCACGGGATTTTGTGTTAATATTTGTGTTGATAAAATCCTACCAAACTTTGTTAAGCTGTGTTCTAAGTTGGGCAGCTGGATTCAACTTGTGTGTACGAAAACATTGTGGTATACTGTCAAAAGTGTGCCAAAGCAGGGCATCTGATCTCTGATTGCAAATTTGTAGTCAGTAGGGAGTTTAAGGAAAATATGATAAATCCCACTACCTTGTCTGAGAATATTCCAAGGCCGCCGAGTGACTCTAGGGTTGTTCCCCCAAGTGTTGATCAACCACTTGAGAATCCTCCACATCCACCCTCCCTTGTCGGTTCTCCTTCTGAATTAACTGACCCTAGTGAATCTTTGGAGGCGGCTACTAAACCCCTGTCTGTCCTTTTGCCTCAGGTCCCTGGCTCTTCGGCTATTGATCCCCTATTTGAGGGGGTCTTTGGTGGGTTCCCTGTTCTTGGCGATTTGGCTTTTGACCCTATGTTTAAGGATTTCGCTTCGGGGACCTGTGGGGCCTTGATCAAGGATGGTGAAATATGGGAGGAAGAGAGTATTGGTATGATTAATGAATCTACTGAAAGTTTGGGGAGTTTGAAGCTTGAGAAAGCTAGGGATGAAGGGATATGGACAATGCCCAAGAAGAAAGGAAGGAAGAAGAAAGCAGATGTAGGAGGGAAAATTAAGCCAGGGAGACCTTCTCAGAGATACACCAGAACGAGAGAAATGACAAATGAGATTGCCCTGGGAAAGCAAAGGATATTGGATGTGTCCTCAAAAAAGGTTAGAAATGAGAATTATGTCATGGAACGTTCGTGGGCTCAATAGCTCACACAAACAACGTGCTCTGAAAAACTATATAGTGGAACATAAGATTGATGTTTGTCTTCTTCAATAAACCAAAATGTTGATGATTAATTTTGATAAAATTGCTAAATTTTTTTGGCCTAATGTTTCCTATGTCTATAGTAATGCTGAGGGAGCTTCGAGGGGTTTGGTAGTGCTTTGGAATCCATCTCGTTTGTAGGGTTCTAAAATTTTTCATTGTAAAAATAGTGTAGGGGTTTCGTTCTCTTATCTTGGTGAAGCTTAGTCTATAGTTAATATATATGCTCCTAATCAGAGGAACATGAGAAGTATTTTTTGGAATAACGTGGTGGCTAAGATTAATCTGAATAAGGGAGGTTGTTGGCTTGTTGCTGGAGATTTTAACTCCCCCCTGTTTCCATCTGAGAAAAGTGGTGGCCTTCTGGATTACTCTGACAGCATGTCTGATTTGGATCATTTTTTGAATTCTTTGGGTTTAGTTGATATTGAACTCTTGGGCCAAAATTACACTTGGTCTAATAGGCGGGCTGGTGGTAACTTGATTCAGGTCCGGCTTGACCGCTTCCTCTGCTCTCCCCATTGGACTAATGTCTTAGATGCCAATCTAATAACCTTGCCTATGACGGTCTCTGACCATAATCCTCTTCTGTTGACCACCAGTATTCGTCCTGTTGTTGGTCCCTTTCCTTTTCTCTTTGAAATAATGTGGAGCGTTGAATGGTGGAATATTCCTATTCAAGGATCCCCTATGTATAGGATCTTCTTTACACTTAAACATATCAAAATATGGTCAAAGGATGGAGCAAGAATGTGTTCGGGGATGTTTTTCAAAAGAAAGTTAAGGAAATTACAGAAAAATATGGATGAGGGTGATGACAGTCAATGGACTCACATCCAGGAACGGGAAGCAAGAATGGAATGGGAACGGGTTCTAGAAAGTGAGGAGGTCTTCTGGAAGCAAAAATCTAGGGTCCAATGGCTAATGGAAGGAGATAGGAATACCTCTTTTTTTCATGTTTTTGCTATCAAGCACAGGAAAAGGAATCAAATTTCTAAACTGACAAATTCCACTAGGGAGGTGATTTCAAATCAAGCTCAAATCGGGCTCTGTGCTGTTAACTATCTCCAGGAGGCTTTTTCGGCCCTTGCTAAGGCACCCAATCTGGTGTTGGATTGTGCAATTCTCCAACATCTTCCTGCCTCCATCTCTCAGGAAGATAATTTGGGAATCCTTAGGACTGTTTCTATGGAAGAAGTTCATCTGGCTACCTTTAGCATGGGGGATTTCAAAGCACTGAGGCCTGATGGTTTTCCTCCTGCTTTTTTTTAGATTTTATGGGATACTGTGGGTGGGGACCTTGTGCTTGCGGCCAGGGATTTCTTCAAATCTGGTAGGATCCTCAAACAATTGAACCACACCTTCATCGCTCTTATCCCCAACATAAGTGAGCCTCTTTCTATGATTTACTTATGACCTATTAGCCTTTGTAACACCTTTTATAAAATCATTTATAAGATCCTTGTTAATTGCATCAAACCTCTTCTGGAAAAAATCATTAGTCACACTCAAAAGGGGTTTGTTCCTAGGCGACATATTCTCGATGCTACTTTGACAACCCATGAACTGCTCCACTCAATGGATAGTTGTAACAATGTGGGGTGACTCTCAAGCTTGACATATCCAAAGCTTATGATAAAGTGATATGGGACTTCATCTCGAAGATCTTGGCTAAGTTTGGCTTTAACAGTTTGGTCATCAAACTCATTATGGAATGTGTTAGCACTGTCAAGTTCTCGGTTATGATTAATGGATCCCCCTGTGGGTTCTTCTCGGCTAGTAGAGGGATTAGACAAGGAGACCCCCTATCCCCCTATCTTTTCATTATAATCGTTGATGTGCTCAGTAAGAATTTCACGGGTCTACTATCAGAGGGCTCCATTTTGGGTGTTAGAGCGACTTCCTCTTTGGATCCAATTGTTGTGCAACAATTTGTGGATGACACCTTTCTATTTGGGAAGGCCTCTGTGGTGGAATCTAAGAAATTGAAAACTTGTCTTAACAACTATGCCTCTTGCTCTGGTCAAAGCATCAATTACAATAAAAGCAAGATTTATTTCTTTAAATGCATGCCTAATTTGAAAAATAGGGTGACTGCGGCTCTGGGATGTGTTGGTGATTCTCTCCCATCGGTGTATCTTGGGCTCCCCCTCATGGTTAAGGAGGTTCCCACGGAGTTCTGGAACTCTGTGCTGGAAAGGATTCAAAGGAAATTGGCTGGGTGGAAGGGCTCTTTGCTAAGCCATCCTGGTAAACTCCAACTTCTCATTGCGGCTATCCAAGGTATCCCCACTTACTTTCTATCCATTTTAAAGATGCCCAAGTACATTGTTGATAAATTTGAAAGAATTTAAAAGAATTTCCTATGGTCCGGTATTGAGGAAAAAAATAAATTCGCTTTGGTGAAATGGGAAAGGGTCTGCCAGGCTAAAAATTATGGTGGGCTTGGAATTAGGAAGATTGTCAACTCTAACAGGGCTCTGATGTCCAAGGTTAGTTGGGACCAGTTAAGGAACAGTAAGGACTGGTGTAAAATTATGAATTCCAAATATCTCCATAATAGGACCTTGATTGATTATCTTTCAGAGCCTCACCTCCAGGGCTCTGTTGTCTAGAGGAGCATTTGAAGCATACAAGGCTTGCTAAAGAAAGGGATTAAATGGAAAATGGGCAATGGGATTAGAATCAGGTTCTGGGAAGATACTTGGCTAATTGACTCCTCTTTGGTGTGCTTTGACTATGGGGTGGTGATGGGAGCGGCTCAAAGATTCTTTGGCATACATATCAGTGACTATGTTTCTAGACCACCCGGAGCTAGGATTTGGAAGGATCTCACCCTTTGTTGCCCCCATTCTCATGACCTTTGTTTCCTAGCTCGTTCCCTTCAGGCGATTCTTTCCAGCACTAGGTTTCCATCCTATGACAGGGCGGATGATTTTTTTTGGACTTTAGATAAACAGGGGGATCTCTCTGTGCGACCAACTTATAGACTGCTGACTAACAAAAATTCTACTGAGGAACCTTGGAAGAAGGTTTGGAATCGCCACATGATCCCTAATTTTTATTTTTTTCTGGTGGATGACCTGTCATAACGGGATTCTAACCCAGGACAATTTGAGGATTAGGCATTTTTTTTTTCCCAATAGATGTTTCCTTTGCAAGAAAGGGGAGGAAACTATCAGTCACCTTTTGTTACACTGCCCGTTTGCTACCAAATTTTGGGGGCTAGATTTTGAGAAACTTGATGTCCCGTGGGTTATGAGCAAGGATCTTTTATCATTCATTCTGGGTTGGTATGATCCGTTTTCCCACCCTCTACCTTGTGAAATTTGGAAGCAGGCCCCCTTGTCTTAGGATGGTGTTTATGGAAGGAGAGGAATAACAGGGTCTTTAGGAATATTAAGAGGAGACCCAAGGATGTTTTTGGCATTGGAGTTAGGCTCATTGAGGAGAATATCTCTCTCTTTAATGGGAAACCCCCAAAGAAGGGGCCATTGGATTATGAAATAAAAATGGCTAAGGAGTGGCACCAAGATTTAAAGGTTAACTCATTTCATAATTCAAAACTTTTAGCTAGAAAAAATAATAAATGGGAGTCTCCGGATAGAGGATGGTTTAAAATTAATTTTGATGGGGCTGCTAAGGGCAAACCAGGTAGGGCAAGTATTGGTGGATTTATCAGAGATTCTATGGGACCTCTAGTGGCGGGATTTGCTGGAGGTATTGGGTTTCAGCCTGCTTTAGTGGCGGAGGCTCGTGCGTTGCTCATGGGCCTCAAAATTGTTGTTTCTCTAGGGATTGTTTATCTCCAGATTGAAGGAGACTCCAAGTCGGCTACGGATGTTGTGAATAAAGACAGATTAATTGGTTGGAATAGTAAGGAAATTTTGTTGGATGTTTGTTTCCTTCTATCCAAATTTAGGGAGAAAAAGGTGACTCATATCTTCAGAGAAGGCAACCATGTGGCAGATGCCTTGACTAATCTTGGCTCGGGATGGGATTCTGCTAAATGTTGGAGGAAAAAGGATAGGTTACAGCCAAAAATTCAAGCTTTAATCACACGGGAACAAAACTACCATGGTTTGCAATGATATTAAATCTTTGGATGACGAGAGCGGAATGGGGGGCCCATTGGATTTTTTGGGGGATCTGGTGGATGAGTGTCAACATAGAAATGGTGTATAGGTGGAGGTTTCCTGGCAAAGATATTCATGTGTGGGGCACAAAAAGGAGGATCCATATGTCTATCCTTTGGACTTGGTGGATGGGGTCAGGTTCTAAGGTTATGGTGATGTGGTGGGGTTGGGACTTAAAATATGGTTACAAGTATAATTGTTGTAGCTTGATGATGGATAGCTGGGAGGATGTGACTTCTTTAAATCTGTGGAGTCGTACTATGCGATCTATTCTCTTGGGAATCATAGGACTTCTTGTTGTATCTTCTCCTTGCATCTGGTGGTGCAAGTGTATTTATAATGATTTGACTATTCATGATGGGAGATAGCCTCCTTCTAGGGGCTTCGAGCCGGTTAGTTTAGCGCAGGACTCTTTAGGATCCTTTTGGATGGTTACTAATTTTAGTTATTCAGCCTTTCTGCATGGTTTTTTGTGCATTCACTACATGTCCGCCAACTCTTACCTTCTTGGCCATAATCATAACTTCATTAAATTTAGTGTCAAATCACCCTGTGGTGATTTTCCCTTCCGCGCATGCGACCTGTACGCGGGTGTTATTATTCTCTGTTGTATACCTTACCTGAACAATCACATTGTGATTATCATTCACGACCGTTGCAATTTGCATTTTTTGCAATTTCTTGAGTTTTTTGTGCAGGTTGGTAGTATGGGTGGTGAGCGGGTTAGGACTGAACCTAACAACTATGAGGAGTTTTAGAACAACCCTTTGGTCTGACAAATTTGTGTGGAGGGTGGTATTGCTCCGCTTATGGAGTGCTTGGTTGGGCATGATTCTATCTTATCGGGTTAGTTTGCCAATTCATGGAAGGACCGCCAGGTCTCCATTGGTGGTATATCATTTGAAATAAGTGAGGAAGTCATTATGCAGGTGACAGGTTTGTTGTGTTATGGGAAAAAATACCCCAAATACACCAAGAAACTGGATCATGAAAGGTTAAAAGCCTTTTTCAGAGGTGAGGAGGCCCCGGTGCAAAATCAGGCGGGGTTTGGGAGGGATGCTCTCCCGAAGCCCTGGGATCAGGTTTGCATGGCGTTGATGAAGTATGTTACTTTGGAAGGTAGGTTCAAAACCTATTTCTTTTACCACTTCCCTTTGTTAAATCATCTAAGACATAAGATGTTGCTAAATTTCCCGTTTTTTCTTTTAATGGACCTTGAAAACTCTGTCGACAAGTGCAAAGAGTCGCCAACCCCTGTGATCTTCCACCGCTCCCACTCCTTCAGGGGCTTATCTTGAGACTATATCACTTTCATTTGGCTCTCTCTCCGCCTAAAGCCATTACGACGGTCCACATTGAGAACATTGAACCCCTTTCAACTGTGTAGATTTCCCCGGTCGAGTCTAAAAGCCCTCCTAGGAAATCCAATTTGAGCCTTGTGGGGAATCCTAAAGCCAAAATTACCACCAAAAAACTTAAGGGTGGGTTGGGCAAGGCCCATGCCAGCGCTGTAGAAGGACTCTATGAACTAAAATCCACTTAGGCAGACTCGGCCTACAAGGCCACTTCAACAAAAAAAGGTAAGGAGAAAAGCATATTGGCCCCAACGACTAAGGATGGTAAGGGTAAGAATGCTGTTAGGAAAGACTCTAGAGGTGATACGGTTGTGGGGACCACTGAGACAATTGGTGGGGAAAATGGTAGGAGGAGATCCGAGAGACTGGCTAAGAACAACAAAAAGAGGTTGATTATTGAAGACTCCGAGGAGGAGCAGTCTAACAGCAAAGATTACAAGGAAGAAGAATCTGAAGATGAAGAGGAAGAAATTGTGGAGAGGCCTCAGTTGACTCTGGGTGACAGCAAGATTCCTATTGATGGCTCTACCTCGCACTCTCTACATCCCCTGGTGGATGAGCCTGGTGGGGTTCAGGGGACTATGGACTTTGGGGTGGAGTCAAGCGATGTGGTGAAAAGAATGGACACTCTTTATAAAAGGTTTCGGGGGCTAACCCGCTTCACCATGAAGTTGGGCCACTTTGTCACGAGCACCCTGTCTAATACTATAAAGGAGGAGCTGGAGGGAAACAACAGCCAGGAGAACAAAGAATGGGTGGGTGATGATGTAGTGGACCTCTTGATTAAAAATTGGGACAACGCCAGTTAGCTACTCCCTGTGCCTGTCTGTCGGTTGTTGCTCTGCGGTCATTATGCTACCTTTGGGTTGTTTCTGCTTTTTTCCCTTTATGTTAGCTATTTATTTTAGTTCTTTTTTGGCCCTTGTGGCTCGTTGTGAAGGGTACGACGCCCTATAAATGCTGCTTAACTTTTCAAAAACAATATAAAATTAAATATAAAGATTTACATTGATTTTCTTTTTCTTTTTTGTTGATATGATCCTGAGAATGACCATGATCAATCCTACATTAAATATATAAATCTTTTTGATCATAAATGCATTTTCTACATATCCCACAATCATTGCAGTTCAAGAGAACATATCTATTTAATTGAATTCTATCAAATAGATAGCATGCCTTGTCTAAAAAAAATGTATTTGTAGATTTTGTTGTCATGTTTTATAAAACATTTTTTACATCAACGTATTACAAGTTAAAGTTCAAGCCAATAAATCTTCTTTTGCAAGGGTAGATCTTTTGTTGCTTATTTTCATCAAAATTTTCTTTGTGTTCATAAATTTTTATTGCCTAAAAATGGCATACCACAAGACATCTTTCAAGATGACTAGTTATCTCAAATATGGCTACGGGCCAAGCACTCTTTGATATATTGATAAAAGTTAAATAGAAATAAATACATTTTTAAGCTTTCATAACAAGTTTCTCACAAACAAAATTGAAAATTACCTTGGTTTTTACCTAAAAAAGTATACCCTTTATCTCAATTTCCTCTTCTTCTTTTGTACCACAATACTTAATGCATGTTATCAAAATATGTGTATTTTATATACTCTAAAATATTCTTCTCCATTTCAATACATTGTTAATCCTTGGAAATTTTTAGAGGGTGATTCTAGAAACAAAGTACCAAAAATTTAAGCAAATCTAAAATACTTGATTCTCTTCACCATGAGCACCTACACAATGTGTAATTTTCTCATCTACTTCTAGTATGCTCCATAGGGGCCATATCTGGATGTACTTATGATTATATACATCTCCATAATATAAATTTTGGTATGATTACAAAGATAAATGTGTGCATTTATGGAATTCTTTTGTCATGGAAAGAGAGGACATAAAAATGGTCGAGAGGCCAAGTAGAGAAACATAACAGATCTATATTTCTTTATCAACACTGCAATACCCTAATGGAGAAGCTTTTCCTATAAATTGAGATTTTATTATAATTTAAATACATATAATATATTGATGGATTCTACTTGTTCAATTCATTTCCAATACACTATTAAACATATTGATTTTCTACTAATCTAATCTCGAGTTGTGAATTCTCCTTGTATCTCACGAATACAAAATCTATTTTTTTTAAATTTATGTCAAATATTGCTCCTTTGGAATTTTTTTTTGGTTTTTCTAATTCAATTATAAATATCTTACCATCGAGTTTCATGAGTCCATCCAATGGATCTTCTAATCAAAATGAGTTGTGGATAACAACTCAAAACCTTAGAATAATATATTTTTTTATACAAACCAATTATTTTACTTTTCCTTTTGTTCCAACCCTACAAAAGATTCTAGTCATAAAAGCAAAGATTTTTTAGAAACAAGGGAATATTAAGTAAGTCTGACATTCTTCCACATTTTAGTAAGCTTCCTAATATTGCATAATAACTAGCAATTTCGTGCAATGACATGCAACAGTGCGCCGATAGGTGAAGGAGAAGTCCAAATGGCAACATTTTGTATATGCATAGAAGAAATTAGAGAGGGGGATGCTAAGAACAATCAGAGAGATAACATATCAGTTGAAGATGAATTCACAATTGAAATCATGAGCATATACAACAATATGTTATCGAGAAAAGATTCTTTGCAAGATTATGTTAATGCATATTAGGAAAATTTAAAGAATTAGGGAGTAGTTTATCGAGGAAGCAAAATAGTTGCTGAAAAAATCAGCCAATAGATTAAATTAATGCAAACAATAGTCATTGAGGGAACATAATTTTGAATTAAATTTTTTAATACAACTACGTATAGGAGAAGGTTTTGAAGTTATCTTAAATCCCAAAAATATTTCATGATAATCTAGAACAACCATAGCCAATGTTATAAATAAAGAGCAACATTTCTGACAAATGGAACTGTGAAGAATTTAGGAAATATAAACAACCCCTATTGGCAATCACTGATTCTAGGTTGCTTCTTTCATCCTATGATCATTATCATTATGTCCATTATAGTATTATTCTTCTTGCTGAATTTATTTGTCTTGAGTATGTTTTGCAAATTTCAAAGGAAAATGTGAAGTTTAGTGCTATGAACATGTGTCATTGTTAGGCAATATCTAAATTAAGAACATAAACAGTTCTATAATTTATAACAAACAATATTTAATGCACCCGCAATAGAAGAGATCAAATAAATAAGATGTAGGATTACCTTGTGCACATCACAAAATGCAACATCTTTATGATTATAAGTCCCATATAATTTTGTACTTGTAGCTAAGAATGTTTTTTAGTTGAAATCAATGTTATACTTTTATAATATATACAGTTGTATCATTTATGACAAATAATTTGAAATATAGTTTTGCAATAAGAGATGGAATAAATGAGATATAGCCTTACCTTGTATATAAATGAAATGTAGTTGCAGCTTGTATACTATGTCAAATTTGTTATTGCGAAGCTTGTTACCATTGTGGAGATTTCTAGTTATAGCTGATAATGTTTGTAATCTAAAATGGTTTTAATCATATATAGTCACATATAAATGGTTCGAAGGCCAAATCACTAGTACCAAAAACATTGACTAAAGATTGCAACAACTTTGGGGTGTGTGGGTGCAAGAATCCTAAAAAATGGGTTCAAAAATTTTAGTATGGTCTATACAAGAATTACAAAATTAAATATAAATGTTATATGGTCAACCAAAGAAGAGGAAAGAATTCATGTTTATCATTGGAGGAGAGGAGAAGCATAATAAAAGAGTTGAACAACAACTTCTCTTAGTAATCATCATAGAAGCAAAACTCTGGCTAGCTTGGCGAGAGTGGTTGGAATTGCACTATGGAGGGAACGACAAGGAAGTAGTGAGTCAACTTACATATGAAATGAACAATTAGAAATGGTGGAAATTTTGTATGCATTGAAATTAAGAGGGATAGGAGAAGTGTTATAGTTACCAAAAAGAGCAATAACATTTCATCGTGTTGGCAGATAGTTGTTGGAGGCAATCCTCTTCTTTGATTTAGAGTGCATTGTATTTTTTGGCACGTAATCTAGAATATCCATCAAAAGAGAAAGACAAATCTATGTGCATTCTTGTAATTGATTTTACATGGGAAAGAGTTATGAATATTAGTCCTTGTCTTTCTTTAGTTCCAATATCCATTGTAGCTTTCTCCAATGTCAAGCCTTGAGATTTATGTATTGTTATTGCCAAAGCCATTGTCAAGGGGAGTTGTGTTTGGCTGCCCCGTGTGATCGAGGGAATGGGGATGGATTTTGGGTTGTCTTGATCCCATGTTGGGCCAATATAGTTTCAGAAGTGCACAATAACATATTGAGGTGATTGAGGTGGTTTCACACCCTCAACATATACGATCTAGACTTGACAACACCCAATGATCCATTAACCAAGCCAACTGCCACCCAAAGATTTGTTATTCACATTACTTGTTTTCCAATCACAAGTAAGAGCTCTGCTTTAAGTTGCTCATCATCGCCATAATCAGATGCATTTTTTGAGTAGTCTCAACAATACTAATTGCAATGGGAATATTTAACTATTTAAGCATTTTTATATTGTGCAAGGTGACCAAGTTATTTGTTGGGAATAAGTGAATAGTTGCATCAAATTCTTGGTTTTGTCAAGCTGAAAGAATTTTGTTTGTTCGATTCATATGAGTTTTCCAATCATATTGAAATGCTTGAGAATTTCTAATATTCAAAAGGAGCCTATAAATTTTTTGTTGTGCATCAGATTGACCATGTTGGCAGAAGACTGTGTCCAACATGACAACAACAGTACAAGTGTGCCAAAGAGCCAAAGTTGTGGAGTTAGAAGCATAGATAGGCCTATCCAAAAAAAGTGGCAACTATGCAAGGTCACCCATAAGTATAAAAGAGGCACCACCAAATGGCTGCATATGTCTAATAGGAAATGCTTGCTACAATCGACAATCTATTTTGAGTAACAACTTGGGTCGCAAGAAGCTCATCTCATCAATTAAGATGTACTTAATATGTTAAAATTATTCTTGAAATATGGTCAATGGTTTTCCTTGCAACTAATTCATATCTCTAATTGGTATCCGAAGAGTTGTATGCACTGTAGAAGCATGTATATTGTAAGCAGCCACCCCTGTCGGCGCCAAAGCAAGGAAAGGATTCATTCTGCAATTTGGTGATGTATTTAGTGTTGCTCATATGTTGTCTATAAGGAATGATTTACCTGTACCTACAATACTTTGAATAATCATACACAATGATGATGATGAATATGGGCCAAGGTGGTGTTGTTGAATGATGTTTAGAGCAAGCTTTTTCTTAGGAGATAACTGATGACAAGGTATAGTTACAGTAGGTGGGAAAATACTATCTTCAGTTGTATTTAATTTACTTGTTGTGATGAATTCTACAACAATGTTATGTATACTATGAGGAACATGGTGTGTATCCCCCATGTGATTTAAATCGAAGTCTCATCTACCTAATAGTTGTCAGTGGTCTAAGCAGGTACTGCTTGTAGCACCAAGGCGAGAAAGAAATTCACATTCATATTCATTTGTGGGAGGCAGAGACTGGGTGTTGTTGGTATCACTATCATCCTCTCCTTGACTGGTGGGAGGAGAAATAACTCTATTAACATGCCAAGGGTGATAACCAACAACATGAAATAGGTTCCAATTATGCATTATAATATCTTTGGTGAGACCTATATCTGTTTTGACATTTCAGAAAGGCTTGTATAAAAATAATTTCGACCAACAAAATATTTCAAAGGTACCACAAAGCTCAGGAAAGGCAGACTTGAATAGCGAGCAAACAATGATCACCACAGGTTATGGTTGCAAACACCAAGCCCCGCCCTTGTGATTTTTCCGATGTGTATACAATTGTGCAAATTGAATAAGGAACATAGAATCCAACTTAGCTAGTCTTTGCATGTAACAATGAATATAACTACTTGCAAGCTCTTCACCATTATCAATTGTTTTCAAATGGTGGAAGGTTTTTCTATTCACGTTCAAAGATAGGAATTGTCGGCTTGACATGACAAGGGGCAACTTTTACAACATATGGCATGTTTCTTGTGCACCAATGTCATGATCTGCTACCAAGTTCACCATGAAATTTTGATAGGCAAGCAATGCTTTATACCTAGATGAATTTTTATTTGCAAGTCTCTACAAGATATCAATGTAGCTTTCAAATTATTTTTTAGACTTTGATGCATATTTAGAAATGTAGTTTAGCACAATTTATCTTGACAAGACTGGATGGAAATCAATGTTTGCTCGCCAAAGTGCAAGCATATTAGGGCTATGGATATTAAGGTGCTCATTATTTATTTATGGCTTGTAGGATTTGTTTGATTCATTTTCAATTATCAATGTTGATGATGGTTGTGCATTCCATGGAGCTTTGTAGCGACATTGCAATTGCTGGCCTTTTTTTCTAAGGCATGTTTACTTAGTACATTTGGTATGACTATGTACCATGTTTACTAGTTGTTCATAATCCACCACTGGGTCTATGCAAGCAATCTATTAAGTGTCAAGCAAACATGGATCCTCCAGGGTAGAGTGGTGGAGTCTTGATATTAGTTATTCTGGGGAATGAGGATTCCATGCCGAGACATAGCAATCAAAGAAGCTTTTTGCTTGCTGAACTTCATGTGGGTTGGACCAGTCAAGCATATCCATATTCAGGGAACTTGGAAGCCACAAGAAACCATGGACATGTTTTGATCCATGGTGTTACCACTCATACCTATACCAGAAATTCTTTGTATGGAAAAGCTTCTCAAGAACCTCCTCACGAAAAATGGTGAACCACAATTGCAAATACAACGTTGTTATATGTGAGTTTTGGCCAACATTGTTTGTGAAGCATCTTCTAGATTATGGCATATGTGGTCGAGCACTAGGATCAAGGACCTTGTGTAAATCAAGCCATTTTATTTTTGCGGAGCTCGAAGTAAAAAAAAAAGAGTCGGTGTGCCAAGTTGGTGGATCATTGTAGCGAGCTCTTGTCAGCACTTGCCCCAGCATAAACATGTCCCTCACAAGGATGTGCCAAAGCAAGTGATTTGGTTCACTATCTTTATGTCTATTGCATCTTAAAGGAGTTGCCGCAGTGCAACCATAGGCTTTGGGATCCTTTCTTCCAAGTTTGTTTTCATGAAAACGAAAGTTGATTGTTGGTTTCAATGTCTCATTATTAAATTGTAAAGGTAATATCTAAATCGAACATGCCTCCCAAATCTATTATCATAGTATCTCATCAAGTGCAATGCATATTCATGTAAGTGAATCTATATGCTTCTCAATTATCGTTGTTCCAGTGGGGAATAATGTTGGAAAAGCCATGCTTAATAACCCTTATGTATTGTATTCATTGATACAGGCCAAGGCAAAGTATCTTGACTAATGTCTTCAATCTGTAAGGTGTCCTTGATTGCTTGCAATTATCGTGGAGATTTGGGAAATAATAGAATAAATGATGATGAGTCCTCAAGGTCATCTTCCTCATCACCAACAATTTCAAAAGTTGCTACTGGTTCAACTATATTCTAGACAGGTTCTTTCATAGTGTGTAAAAGTCTGGAGATGTCAGTACTTATAGCAGGCAACAAATTTAAAGCATCACAATCAATTGCAACATCACTATAGTATGGATCATTTTTAATTTTGTATATCAATGCAAGTATGTCATTATGTTTATCAACATATCAATCATAGTTCATTCCCTGAATGCTAGTTCTTTGAACAATCACCACTTCAACATCATGTAGGCAACATGGAAACAAAGTTGCAATGGTCATGATGTCTTGAGGAAAGCTTATAATATGGCCACTATATTTGTATTGGCCTCCTCTAACATGGGTCACTTACAAAATTGGAGCGACTATCTATAAGCATTTCTTCAACTCAAGTTAGCTTTGCAAAGGCAGGAGGTTGTGGAACTGGGTTCATCTTGTTCATTGAGTCAAATCGGTGGAGGCCCTTTTCAGAAACACATCATAGGAAAATGACGTCTAGGCTAGATGTCTACACTTTGATGGCAACATAGCTTTCTTTGTAAATGATACAAAATTTCAAATTGGACAAAGCATCAATGTGCTGGTGGAAGGACTGCATTGAAGCATAATAAGGATCTCCAAACATACTTTTAAAATGACGATGGTTTGATGAGGATGTCAGAAAACCATGCCGACAAGGTTGTGTTTAGTTTCATAGCTGCACATTGTTGAGGCACCTCCATTGGGAAGGTTATGTGCAAGTTGGTAAGGGATGGAGGATGTGGGATTGCAAAATCCAAAATATGTTTACAACAAGTTTGGTAGCAATTACGGTGTAACCTCTTGAGTAGGCAGAGCCAAGCAAGGATGAACCATGGTGGATCTTTGTTCCAAGTATTTGGCCCAATGATTTGTGCATATCTGGTCTCTATGTTGTGCATAATATAGTTGGCTTCTTTGGTGTTTTTCTGCCTTTTTTGTCCACACTTGATGTAGGAGTGAAACTTGAATAGGGTCAAAGTGCCTACAACCATAATATGAGGAAGAAAATAAAGTTCTTGCAAACACCAAGTTAAAGAACAAAGGTATAGCTAAAGAGATTAAGCCAACTCAAAACATCATAATTGTTTAGTAGCATCATGGATGAAAAGAACCAAGAGGAGAAGTTATAAACACAGGTGCATATAGGCATGATGGATAGGAAGCAAGGAAAGTAGAACTTGCAAAGATGTATATATATACATGTATAAACAAGTTTAAATGTAGATGCATATGAATGTTGTTTGTAACTAATTTCACAATATATACATGTCTACATATAAATTTTTTTGGTCAAAGATTATAAAATACATGTTGTCTCAATATATAACCACTTATATAAGCAACAAATCAACAAGATTGGAAATAAAAGGTGTTTTGATGTGACGGAGATTGGAAAAAAGGGAAAAGAAAACAGATGGCCATCCAACGAAAACTACAAAAAGGTGCATCTAACTTCAGATACATATATTTTGGTATAGATTTTGTTTCATAAGTATATATATATGCATTGGATGCGTTGAATGCATAATAGGGAAGACTATATATACATGTTGTCTATATCTAATTTCACATACATGGATATCTGCACATAAGAAAAATAAAATCAAACACACTAAAAGAAGGCTTGCTCTCCACCCTACCGTATTGCATCATGGAGCCTTGAGGGCTCTCAACAAATGCCCGATCAAGAACATAAATTGTGTAGTACTATAATCAATGCTAAGATCAATGTTTAATATTACACTTAATATACAACCTATCATACATATGAATGTTGTCTGCATCTAATTTAAAAAACATACATATCTACACAGGAAATATAAAATGAAATGCAACAAAAGAAGGCTTTCTCTCCACCCTACCATATTGGGTCATGGAGCCTCATGGGCTCTCACCAAACCCGCGAGCAAGAACATACACTGTATACCATTGTAATAAATACTGAGATCAATGCTTAATATTATACTTAATATACAACCTATCATACATATGAATGTTGTCTGGATCTAATTTCACTAACATACATAATTGCACATAGGGAAAATAAAATGAAACACAACAAAAGAAGGCCTGCTCTCCACTCTACCATATTGGGTCATGGAGCCTCATATGCTCTCACCAAACCCCCGAGCAAGAACATACATTATCCACCACTGTCATGAATGGTGAGATCAATGTTTCATATTACACTTAATATACAACCTATCATTCTGAAAATTCCTTTTTGAGGCTCAAAGAAATAATAATTAAAAAGGTGCATCTAACTTTAGATACATATATATCGGTACAGATTTTGTTTTGCAAGTGCATATATATGAACTGCATGCCTTGGATGCATATGCAAAAATCTGTTCACCAAACATGGGCACATATAACAAGCAATAACCAGATAGAAAAAAAAATTAGACATGTACAACATGAAAACCAAGCCAACCATAATATTGAAAATAATTTTGTTGAATAGAGAAATATACACCATTGCCATGTGCTTCTATGGATAAACAATGTGATGCAACCAAAAAATTGTTTGTCTTCTCACAAGCACATGACAACGGTGTGTGGTTGTCCTCCATAATCACATAAACCATAATCTACAATGGTTATAAAAGGGAAAATCATAAATGACAAATTTTTTTGTGGGAAAGGAATGTACATTTGGAATATATATGAATGTTGGTTGCATCTAATTTCACATAGAAACATATTTGCACATAGGAAAAAATCAAACACAACAAAAGAAGGATTTCTCTCCACCCTACCATATTGTGCCATGGAGCCTTGGAGGTCTCAACAAACCCCTAAGCAAGAACACACATTGTCTACTACTATAATGTTTAATATTACACTTAATATATAGCCTATCATACATATGAATATTGTGTGCATCCAATTTCACAAACATACATATTTGCACATAGGAAATATAAAATGAAACACAAAAAAAGAAGACCTGCTCTCCACCCTACCATATCGGTTCATGGAGCCTCATAGGCTCTCACCAAACCCCCGAGCAAAAACATACATTATCTACCACTGTGATCAATTGTGAGATCAATGTTTCATATTAAACTTAATATGCAACCTATCATTCTAATAATTCCTTAGGAAATATAAAATGAAACACAACAAAAGAAGGTCTACTCTCCACCCTACCATATTGGGTCATGGAGCCTCATAGGCTCTCACCAAACCCTTGAGAAAGAACACACATTATCTACCACTATGTTTAATGGTTAGATCAATGTTTCATATTACACTTAATATACAACCTATCATTCTAAGAATTCATTTTTGAGGCTCAAAGAAGTAATAACCCAAAAGGTGCATCTAACTTCAGATACATATATATCGGTATAGATTTTGTTTTGTAACTGCATATATATGCATTGCATGCCTTGGATGCATATGTATAAATATGTTGCTTGGATATATACACACAAAAAGTATGTGTAGAAATGTATGTATGTGGAATTAGATATAGACAATATACATATATAGATAGATTCAAACTTATATATATATACATATTTGCACATATGGAAAATAAAATGAAACACAACAAAAGAACACCTTCTCTCCACCCTACCATATTGGGTCATGGAGCCTCATAGGCTCTCACCAAAACGTTGAGCAAAAACATACATTATCCACCACTATGATCAATGGTGAGATCAATTTTTCATATTACACTAATATACATCATATCATTCTAAGAATTAGCCAAGCAAGGACGAACTACAGTGGTTCTTTGTTATAAGTATTTGACCTCTCATTCTAAGAACATCTTCCAGCAAGCGACTCCCAATTAGAAAAGTGGATTAAACTGGCAATCCCAAAAGAATAAATATACGAAGGAGTATATATGAATGTTTCCCACATCTAATATAACATACATACATATTTACACATAGGGAAAATAATATGAAACACAACAAAAGAAGGCTTTGTCTCCATCGTACTATATTAGGTCATGGATCCTCATAGACTCTCACCAAACCCCCGAGCAAGAACATACGTAGTCTGCCACTATGATCAATGGTGAAACCAATGTTTCATCTTACACTTAATATACAACCTGTCATTCTAAGAAATCCTTATTGAGGCTTAGACAAATAACAACTATCCTTCCAAAAGAATAAACATAGGAAGGAGTTGATACCCACACATTGTTGATTGTTGTTCAATAGCTTCAAAAATATTATTTTAATTATGATTTCCATGCAGTGGCGATGGTTGCTAAGCAATGACACAGTCTACATATACGCTTACAAAGAAAAATCTATACAAATATATATGCATCTAAAGTTATATGTAGACAACACACATATAAATCTACAGGTGGACTTTTTAATACAAAAATCACCACGAAAGCAAAGGAAATAAACGTCACTTGGAAAATCCTAGCATGACAACATTGTTTCATGTATGGTTTCCATATAGTGCCAAAAATCGCAATAATATTGAGCAAATTCTAAACTTACCAAAGCAATTGAACAGTTTATGTTATTTTCAAGAAGGCATTGTTGACTGTTGTTGTGTAGCTTCAATTGCTATCAACACTATGAGCCACCATTGTGACAAGGGTTTTTGCAAACAATATACATAGATATACACACCTAAAATTTTCAATACATGTGAGAACATATATAGATAAGTTTAAATGTAGATATATATGTATGTTATCTAAGCATAGGAAATAAACATCACTTGGAACAACTTGGAATGACAACATTGTTTCATGTATGGGTTCCATATATTGGCGATGGTTGAAATAATATCTAGCATTTAAAACTCACCAAAGTAATTGAGTAGTTTATGTTATTTTCAATAAGGCATTATTCACTGTTGGTCTGTAGCTTCAACTGCACAATATACATAGATATCCACACCTATACTTGTCAATACATGTGAGAACATAAATATATAAATTTAAATGTAGTTAAATGTATCAATAAGTATAAATGTATGTTGTGTGCATCTTAGTTTATATACATATATATGTGCACATTTTTTTTTGTATGTGTATATCAATGCAATAGAACATTTTCTCCTTTGTCAAGTGTTTGTTTTATTACTCTGAGCAACATCAATTTTTCTAAGCAAGTTCAACTCTAGGTATTTGATATTGTAACCATTTTCACTATTTTCATTGTTTTGAGAATTCCTATGGAACAGAATAATTATTACATGTATTGCTTCCATGTAGTGGTGGTGGTTGCAATAATACCTACCATGTAAAACTTAGCAAAGCAATAAAATAGTTTATGTTATTTTCAATTAGTCATAGTTGACTATTGTTTTGTAGCATCAACTGTTATCAAGACTGTGAGAAACCACTATGGCAAGGTTTTTCGCACATAACACACATAGATATCCACACCCAAACTTGTCAATACATGTAAGCATATATATATAATTTTAAATATAGATATATATCTATGTTGGGTGCATCTAATTTCATATACACACATATGTGCAGATAATTTTTTGTGTATATATATTGAAGCAAGAGATATCTAAGTATGCATGGAAGACATGGAGTGCATATATATACACTTACTAAATAAAATATTTATAGATATATATGCAGAGAACATAGATATTTACCCATACATAAACTTGTTAATACATGCAAGTGCATATATATACTTGCATGCATTTATAAATATAGCAGCACAAAGAAATAGATACATATCTACATACAACCACACATACATTAAAAGATATAAACAAACATATATCTATTTATATGTGCTATATATATACTTACATGTACCAACAAGTTTAAATGTAGACATATATGTATGTTGTGTACAACTTACTCTAGATATACATATATTTGTAGATATTTTTTTCTTGTATGTGTATATCCAAGCAATAGATAACTAGATATGTGCACATACTCTTTTTTTGTATAGATGTATATGCATGCCACATATGCCTTAAATGATCAATGGTACTTGTCAAGATAACTATACAATATACAAATTCTTAATTCTCATAATGATACAAGAAATAATACATTTTGTTAGATCGGATTTTAATAACCTGGACTCAAGAAAAATCACAAAATTATTGCACAATTGGTAGAGGATAGTCATCATTGAACATTATATAGGAAATATGATAACAAGAATGAAGTTATGTAACTCTAATAAAATCAAAGATAACCATATGTGACATGGATTTATGAATGGAGAGCTAGGACCGATATATTCAACATTCAACCAACATCAGAAGATTAAAAGTAGAGTCACGAGATTGAAATAAGTATGGGTTCAAGGGAGCAAACATTATAGATGACAACCATATGATATACATATGTAACATGACTTAATTAGTATAGAGAAAATTTAAGCAACATCAGAAGATTATAAAGCACATATATGAGATGAGAATCAACATTCAAAAGTATACAGGAAAACTGGTGTAAATATTCATATATGTGACAAAGACAACAAATGTATATGCATGCTACAGATGCCTTAAATGATCAATGGTACTTGTCAATATAACTATACATTATAAAGATTATTAATTCTCATAAGGATACAACAAATAATACATTTTATTAGGCTAGATTTTAATAACCTGGATTCAAGCAAAATCACAAAAGTATTGCACAATCGGTAGGGGACAATCATCATTAAACATTATATGGGAAATATGATAACAAGAATGAAGCTATGTAACTCTAATCAAATCAAGATAACCATATGTGACATGGATTTATGAATGGAGAGCCAAGACCAATATATTCAACATTCAACCAACATCAGAAGATGAAAAGCACACACATGAGATTGAAATAAGTATGGGTTCAAGGGAACAAAAATTATAGCCGAGAACCATATGATAACCAAATGTAACACAAATTTATGAATAGAAATGCAAAATAAGTATACAAAAAATTTAAGCAACATCAAAAGATTATAAAGCACATATATGAGATGAGCAACAACATTACACAAGTGTATAAGAAAGCCAGTGTAAATACACATATATGTGACAAAGATAGCAACATCACTTTACAATCAAACAAAATAAAACACATGACCTCAAAGATACATGTGAAAAATGTATATACACACATACATATAAACATTCAAATTTGCATGTATATACGCATACAAATGCATTACACACACATATATCTACATACATCTATATCGACATGTTGTATGCACTCATAAAATTAAATTGCATGCATATATGTTTATGTATATATATATGCATATGTAGATGTATATATGCATTCAACCATGTCCACAAGTATACATAAGAACAGTTGTAAATATTGATACATGTGTTGAATAGAGTGACATAATTTTATAACCAAACAACATAAAACAAAATGAGAAACATACACTAAAATGGGAACAAAACTATAAGCGACATAAACGATACGAATTCGTGCATATACGCATACAAATGTACATACACATACATATAAACATTCAAATTTTCATGCATATACACATACAAATGCATTAAAAACACATGTATCTACACACATATGTATCAACATGTTGTATGCCCTCATAGAATTCAATTGCATGCATATATGTTTATGTATATGCATATGTAGATGTATATATGCATAAAACCATATCCACAAGTGTACATAAGAACAATTGTAAATACTAATACATGTGTTGAATAGAGCGACATAATTTTATAACCAAACAACATAAAAAAAGAGAGGAACATACACTAAAAGGGGAACAAAACTATAAACGACATAAATGATACAAAATAAAAAAAGTGTAAATTTCTTTGTTAAACATTATAAATTATAGTGCGTTGTCTCAATATATAACCAATTCTACAAGTAGAAACTGAGATGAGAAATAAAAGGTGTTCTGATGTGATGGGCAATGCCAAAAAAGGGAAAATAAAATAGATGTCCAGCCAACCCAAACTGCAAAAAGTTTAGCTATTGATTATCTCTGCAGAGACTTGCCCAACAGAGGATATTGCAAACAAATCTAAGAGGAACAACTTGCACTCAACTTCAAAGTTATTTCTTGCAACTTTGACTATTGTTGTTTTGAGCTTTGTTTTTGAATTATAGGGCTGAATTTTAATAAGAACAATGAAACAAAATAAGTGTAGATGACAAATTGAGGAGTCATTGCAACAAAAGACTCATATTGCAACATATAGATCTATTTTGATGACATATGCAAGAAGCTTGTTGCATCCTCATCAAAACCAGTAGCCCAAATATCACTTGTGTGGTCTTCCATCTTTAATTGCAACAAATATCAGAAGTCAGAATTAGGCACAATTGTCTAGCATTTAGAGAAATACCACATATTACTGGAAAACTCTTCACACTTTTAATTGCATTGTCTGCCATTGGCCTACAAGGGACATGTAGCATAACAAAATGTATTAGTTTTAATATATTTCATTGTTGCCTTGAGAGTAGCCTACAAAGTTTATGGCAAGGCAAGACAATGGTCCAAGATATATCCAATAGTGACTCTTTCATTGGCCAAATCAACATTTTGAGGCACTGGCCGTGAGGGTTCAATGGCAGGTGGCTCAACATGTCCTTGTTGCATCAAGGCCTGTGCTTCCAGGATGTCAAGATTTATGTATAAAGTAGTCCCTATGGATGTATTTACAACAAATCCATTGAAATATCCAACACGACCATTTCTAATAGCAAGTGTGATAAAAAACCAGGAGTGCACAACCTATCCAACGCATCACCATTTGTTTCCCAATTTGGGCCCCACAAATTAACCTCAATGTAAGAGGATGAAAAATCATTAAGTTTCACAGTTCTTCGAATCATTTTAGTTTGATACTTTCTTTGAATAGTTGATAGCTTTCTTACATGCACCACAACCCCAATAATATCAATCAAATAAAGTTGAATACTTGGCCCTCACGTCCTTGTTTATTGTAATGGTACATATCCCTTTTAGTTGTCACCTGACCTTTTATTGTCCATCTGGTTTGGTAAATATCCAAGCCTTTAACAAGACTGATATTTTCAGGTGCACTATGTTGTGTTGGGGATATATGAATCCCAAATTTTGAGGCTTGTTTGGATGGGGAAGGTGACTCTAATCCCATCATTTGTTCTTCTTGATCTTTAAAAAAATATCTAGGTGTTCCAATTAGTTGACAATATGACATCTAAGGACAATATAAAAATTGCCCTAGAACTAGACCAAGATCAAATATTAAATTTTTTGTGACCCACAAATGAGAAAGCATACAACAACAAGTCCAAGTAGTGCAAAACAATATCCAACCTTGATTCTCATAGGTTCCTACACACATAGTTTTTCAAGCACAAAATGGAACCTATTTTCAATGTCCCTGTAAACAAAAGATCATTTAATCTTGCAAGCAAAGTTCTTATCTACATGTGGGTTCCATCAAAGTGGACAAATTTGTAACAGTTGACTAGGCTTTGATCACCACCTATTTTCTGAAAAGACATTAGCTAAAGAACCAAAGATGGAACAACATCTCCAACATTAATAGATCGGGTTGCATACCTTGACAAGGTTGGCCGTACATTTGAATCCTACAAGGCATTTTTTCTCAACTAAACCAAAGCAATGATATGTTCAATACTATGAAAACACTCTAGAAGCAAAAGGGGGGAAAGAGGTAACACAAAACAAATCAATTATTGGGATCCAACATGCATATATATAGATAATTATGCATGGTTACAAGATCACAACAATTTCAAAATTGCATATAATAGATGAATATGAAAGGAGGCCAAGGTCGAGCAAGAAGCAATTTTTTTTTTTATTTTCACTGAATATAAACAAGGAAGAACATAACAATATTGACACATCTCAAAACTAAAACCCTTTTTTGCTAACACATAGGCCACTCCCAAATGGTCAACAAAGAAAAAGTAAAAAGTAAAAATAAAGAGGTCAAATATAAATTGGCTAGACTATATATTACAAATAATATTAATTCAAATGAATCATATTCATAATTCGTTGGATGCACATGGAAAAGAGCTGATATAATTCTTAGCAACAAAAATGAAACAAGAAAAAGACTTACAAGATTGGTGTCTGAGGGTTGTTCAACAGCTTGGGGAGAACCAGAGTCCACCGACATTGCTAGGGCTGCTCTTTAAAAAGTTGAGCATTGCAACAATGGCAGTTGATTGCGAGCTCTATGCCACAACAACATGAGGACCCAATGTTCAATTAAAGCGATGAAGGCTGATGAGAACCCCGACCAAAACACATCCAGGGAAATATAGAACACCAATAAAATGACAACCACCAAAAGCCTCAAAACATAACATGATCTCTCAATTTTTGTGTAGAGACTTTAACAATGATCAAAACTATCTAAAACCCCTATGAAAGTACATATGAGGGAAAACAAATAATACAAAAAGGCATCCATGTTTCATACAACACTTAATATACAACTTATCATTCCAGGAATGCCCTATTGAGGCTTTAACAAATAGCTATTTTCCCAAAAGAATAAACGTAGGGAGGAGTATGTACCCCAACCAAAACACATCCAGGGAAATATAGAACACCAATAAAATGACAACCACCAAAATCCTTAAAACACAACATGATCTCTCAATTTGTTTGTAGAGACTTTAACAATGATCAAAACTATCTAAAACCCATATGACAATACATATGATAGAAAATAAATAATAAAAAAATGCATCAATGTTTCATATGACACTTAATATATAGCTTATCATTCCAAGAATGCCCTATTGAGGCTCAAACAAATAACAACTATTTTCCCAAGAGAATAAACGTAGGGAGGAGTATGTATGAATGTTGTTTGCATCTAATATGACATACATACATATTTGCACATAGGGAAAATAAAATGAAACACAATAAATCAAGGCATGCTATTCACCCAACCATATTGGGTCATGGAGCCTCATAGGCTCTCACCAAACCATGGCAGGATCAAGAGAAAGCACTCTTTTGTTGTCTTTCATTTTATTTTCCCTACGTGCAGATATCTATGTATGTGAAATTAGATGCAGAAAACAATATAGCTAAATCCAAAGAAAAATAATCAACAATGCCTTATGGGAAATATCATAAACTATATAACCTAAACTATTTTATTGCCTTGCAACCATCGCCACTACACGAAAACCATAAATAAGAAAATATCGGTAAAGCTATAAAACAACAATCAACAATACCGTATGGAAAATAACATAAACTGTTTTCAAAATACTATTTTTGAAATCCTCTACAAAGGGTTTTTTCCAAATGTACCTCTTCTCGCTTGCTTTAAAGGGGTTTTCCAAATGCACCTCTTCTCGTTTTCTTTCTCTCAAATCCATTCTTTCTCCAAGCACTACAAAAAGGGGAAAAAATTATCAGAGTCGAAAGAAAACCACAAAACAAAACAAAACAATATAGCTTAAGCTACACAACATCAGTCAACAATGTTATGGACCCATGAAAAAAAAACAAAATAACCTTGCACCTTCACAAAACCTCAACTACTCATTGAACTTGCACCTTCACATAAGCTCGCCAACAAAAACACTAGTCACAGTGGTGGATCAGAGCTCTCATAGCAGGTAAAGCCACATAATGACACCCAATAATGCCTTATCAAAAATTGTGCAAATTGTTTTATTGCTTCGCTATGTTTTCTCATGTTTTAAATGATAGGTGTTATTACAACCATCACCACTATACGGAAACCATACATCAATTAATGTTTAAGTGCCAAGCCCTTCCAACTGATATTCAATTTTGTAGGCCTTCTCTATTGACGTGCCAAACACTTTTATTTTTTTGTTTAAATTTTCCACCTTTTTTTCCGATCGGGAGCTACACGTTGAAATTTTTATAAATCGGGAAGGCTGATGAAATTTGTGGCCAAATTTTTCCCACAATAAGCCTATTGGCTAATGAAGTAACAAGTTACCCAAAATTTAGTACCAATAAACACAAAATTAAACCATATAAACATTGACCTTTCTATATGAACTCATGAACAATTTGTCTGATGAAAACGAGGTGATTGGACAATGATGAGGTAATAAAGATGACAAGATAGGAACAATATATAGATATTTATATGAACACAGATAATATTGTTAGTGAATTTAAAAACCCTAACATGGAACTCGATGCTCTATATGAAGAAAAAGATGAAGGGGATTGTTCACAGACTCCACAAGTTGGTTCATTTCTTATCCTTTTATTTACCAGCAAAATTATAGCAAATAATTTGGTCTTTATTTATGTAGATTTATGATTTTGGATTATATACCACTAAAAAAAAATGCTTCAAATTTATGTATTTAACATATAATAATTTTTATGAATGGCTTAACATTTAGATTCAATAATCTCTTCTAGATTTGTTTCTAGTAAAGTTGCTTGTTGAAGGGGTTGTGGTATAATGATGATTGGAGTAGTCAACATGTGGGGAAGATGATGTGTAATGATTATGGATATATTTGAGTGTGATTTATTGTTATGAATTTTAAGATGGGTTCATGTTGTATAATTATTCACGTTTGTAAATTTGAAGATGCACTATTACTTGAATCATTAAATTTTGTATTTGTCTAGATGCTTTTCTTTAGTGCTCATTCTTGAACAATGTTTATGGATTATAAAAAATTAAATTTTTTCTTATAATAGTTAATACAATTATGTTTTCCACTTAGAAAAACTTAAAAATGTTAAAAAAGGAATATGTTACTATTTGCACAACATTGTTTGAAATAACTAGTGAAATGGTGTGGAGATCATTCCGCTAATTTGGATTTGTTTATATATTTGATTAAGAAAGATATGTTTTATATAAAAACAAATGGACTCATTACAAAAATATTTTTTAAGCATCAACTTGTAGCGGTGTTTACAAACTCCCTTAAAAAAGGGTAAATAACACATAAGACTATGGGGTGGTACAAACATGAATAATATTACAATCATGAAAACTAAATGGACATTATTTTTACTCATTTAATTTTATAAGATTATCAAAAAAATAGCTTTTGACTCACCAAAGTTAAATCAACAAGATCGTTAGAATGTATGCATATTTATGATTAAGCGCCTAATGGTAAGGTGGGGCACTTACTATCATAATGATTCAAGGTTAAATTTGGAAGGGTGGAGATATTAGAGGATGAATAAATTAGTACTTATGTAAGGAAAAGTTATTTTTTAAATAAGGAAAACAACATTATACAATGCAAATATGTTATATATATGATTAAAGGCCATCATATTATCTCAAGGCATAAGGAAGAGGTATCCATGCATATATTATTATCAAGTGCAAGATCACTAGAAAAAAAGGTAATTGTGCAATCCCACCAAAATGGAGAATTACACTATGCAATATGTTACTTGTCCAATCCTCCTCTAAATTTTTGTAAGGAACAAACCAATTCAATACTTTGGAGTTATTACTCTCGTGTGTCACTGTGAGCTTACAAAGACCAGAAGTAGTCAATACTAGAATTATTTTGGTAATGTTTAGGAAATATGAGAAATCAATGTAATAATAGATACAAGAATATATCATAAAGAAAATGATGCATCAATTTTACTTGTCAAAGAGGGGCATATCTCACACCAATGTCCATATATGTGACTAGGTTGTAGCAATTTACAACAATTGACCTAGTTGACATACCTAATTATGATATGATAATAATAATTAATGTAATAAACATTATATATACAAAGTATCTAATGTCTTCTTGTTTGTACTTGTTCTAACTTGTTATCAAAATTAGGGTGTACAAATGTTTATTCCCTAGGATCTACCACTTTTTTGATAGGTAGGAAGACTAACTATTGTTTGTGAAATAATTTTAAGCTCAATAAAGAACCTTGTTATTAATGATAATTATAATTACAACTCACAAGTATACATTTTTCTTACTTTTTCTACACGTTTACTTTAGGTTCTTGTGTTTTGAGAACCATTCAATTTATTTTTTTACTCTAAATTATATGTGTTTAAGATTTTAAATGTTCATTATTTTATACAAGTTTAAGTAATTTGCATATGGAAATAGAAATTGTATAGGTTTTATAATTTTCTAATATATATATACACATATATATCATCTAAATATCTTTTCCTACCTTTTGTTGCCACTTCTACCTATTGAAAAGAGACACTTTTTAGGACAAGAATGTAGTGGTCTAATTTATCATTAAGAAAAATGAGGAAAAACCATTAAAAATAATTTATGCCTTAAGGTTCCTAAAATATAATATAATTTTTTTTTTTTTTGGCTAATGTGTTAAGTCTATGGTGAGGAACAAAAAGTTATTGATTTTTTAATCATGATTATGGATTATTTTAAATTTCCACTTTTTGTGTATGTAGCTTCATTTATTAGATGCATTATTATATTTATCTCTTATTTTTCCTTTTAGGTCTATGATTTTTTAAAGGTTCATTCATTCAATTCCACATCACCTTTGTATTATAAAATTCATTATCTTGTTAAGCCTTGAACTTTCAATTAATTAAACTACATTCTAAAATTGCATAATATTATATAGTTAGTTATCAATCCAAGGGAATTTGTGATATCTATATATTGAAACCTAATATAGAATTAAAGGCTATGGTCATTTTGATGTTCATGATATGAATCTAACATAGAATACATAATTTACTGGTCAATCCATGGAAATAACAGATCCTTTTTTTCAAAAGTAGATACATGCTCCTAAAAATTTAGAGTGCAAAAATAGTGGACATTTGCATTTTTCTTAAGTTTTTTAAAACATGGATCTTCTTTCCAAATACACTTGATTTATCTCATAAGGGATATCCAATGAGAATTTACTATGTATTGATGTTTTATAATCACTCTTTTATGGTAGATCGATTATTTTAAACATGAGTACTAAAATAGTTCAATTTTTGTAACACACCTTCTAATGGGTATTTGAACAAAAAAATCTATAAATTATGCATGAGAAGGTGTACAAAATATTAAATACTTGTAGTTATTTATTTCATATCAAACTCTTCATAAATTTTACAATAATCCATGTAAGGTAAAGAATGCTTATCCCTATTTATGATGGTGTCATATTGCTAGGGTTTGTTGCTCTAACATTTGAAATGTCCACTCATTTTATTGTTCATATTATTTAAGAAGACACCATTTTATATTATTTCCCATGCATATTATATTATTATTCTCTTACTTTTTTTTTTGCATAAGCCACAATCAAACTCTATTTTTCTCATATATGAATAATCGACTTGAATTCATAAATATATGAAACTAAAATTATAATAATATTAGTGGAAATATGTCCTAATGAGTATAATGGTCTTGTAATAGAGAAGCTAGAGAGAAAATGGTGAAATTTCCAAATCAATCAAAATCTCAAGACTCTAAGAAAATAATATAATAAATTCAACACCTAATCTTGACTCCTAATAAATTCAATTTTTTTATAGACGTAAGGAGATATAGTGGTGTTAGTAGACATATTTGAGGTCATTATGGTATAGAAATTAAGGATCCGAAGTCCAAGAAATTTTGATGGCTTGGAACATCAAATACAATAGAAGAGATTGGTTATGCATATGATATGGCTACCAAATCCATAAGAGGCACCGATACAATGAAATTTTTTAACTACATCAATTCAAAGCATTATAACTTCTTCTCCGAGCAACCTATTTTTCCCTTCTCCACTTTGGGCTCTAGCTCCAAATTAAACCCATTTTTTTGTTCATACTGACAAGATGATACAAGATGCATTATCTTATTAGACATGGAAAAATTTAATGGATATTGTATAGAAGATTGAGATTGCTTTCTTAGAGGTGATTGCAACATTTTAGAAGTCCCTATCTTTATTTTGATGGATCTTATCATCAATGGGAACAATATAAAAAATTTAAGCCCATGGGAAAACTACAATTTGGTAAGTTTTAGTACCGATACTAATATATCTTCTTCATTCTCACCAAAATTTCCCAATTCCAAAATCTAGTATGATTTAATATTAGTGATTGCATCTTTATTAGTCCATGCTCATTTTTATGTTGTCACCCCTCATCTAGTCTTATTTATCAAGCTACTTCCACTGAGACCAACACCAATGCAATTGTTATTTCCCATCCTACTACAACCAATTTGAAAATTGTTGACTTCTTTAATTGTCAAAAAAGTCTACTTGTACAACCTCATATAAGATTTATGGCTCATTGCTAGAAAATGTATTACTATTTAAAATAAAAAATTCTACTATAAATAGTGATTATGTAGTTACAATTTTTTGGATTAAATAATCTAAAACTCTAGGTTCCATCCTTAGACCCCAAAATTTTAATAATAAAACCAATGTCAATAACATTGACTATGATATTAGCATTCCATTTATGTCTACTACTACTTCCACATGTAGTACTAATATTCATACATCTGAATTGTCAACTTCTAATGCAAAATACTTGATAAACACAAATTATTAGTGTCTATACTTGAATTAAACCATTGGAATAAACTTGAGAACTAATTTTTCTTTTCATGTTTCAAGTTATATTAGCTAACTATTATAATGCTACCAAAAAATAGATTATGTTAATTGATGTATAACTCTAATTAACATTAATATATAAAATTATTTTATTGATAAATATTCTTATAGATATCGACACCAACAATTTTGAGTATCCATTACAACACCTTACAACTAGCTTTTTGACTAGCATGGTTATAATTTTTTAAAAAGAGGGTAAAAATTTATTGACATCAAGAAATCAATAATACAAAGAAATTGGGGACCAAAAAGGATCCCAAAGAAAAGCAGGACCACCAAATCACCCTTCCAATTAGAAAAACCATCACAACACCAACTCCAACCCATATCAGCTAGCCATGTCCTCCAAAATAATCCTCTCTAAATCTTGACAATAATTAGGGGATAACTGCTCCCATCTCTCAATCTGCTAGTCACCAACATGCTTAGAAGCCCACTTGGCCAAACATTCTGCAACCTTATTCCATTCCCGAGGGATGTGGGTAAAGGACACCACCTCCAACATGGAACACAACTACAAAATATGTCGAACAACTGAAACAAGTTTCCAATTAACACCTTCCATATTCTGCTCATTCAACATATTAACCATGATCAGAGAGTCTAATTCATAGATAATCTTATGCCAACCAAGAGCCCATGCATGCTCAATATCCCAAAGAATCGCCAAACCCTCCATAATATTGTTGGTTTATTGTCCTTTATGAATGGAGAAAAGTAAAATAATAGAGCCATAATAGTCTCTCCCAACTCCACCAATCCCAATAGGCCCAGGATCACCCCTAGATGAGTTGTCAGTGTTGATCTTCAAAACATCCACCGAAGGAGGAGACCAAATCCCAACCCTCTGAACCTTCTTTTTAACATGCCTACCTCTTCAAACACAAAATGATTTGGGGGTCAATCCTTGTAGACTTGATCTATTCATAATCTCATCATCACTTTGTTCCAAAGGAAAAACTACTTTACATTTAGCTTCAACAATCTCTTGGATCATATTGAAAATTCTCTGGAAAACTTGTTGAATCCTCAGCTTATCCCCACAAAAGATCCTACAATTTATTTCTAGCCAAATATATCCAAAGGATGAAGGAATGGCCAATGCACCACACAATCTAGAGGAAAGAGGCCTGTGTAGGAGGTCTCCTAGGCTACTCTAGAATTCAACAAGAGAATCATAAACACAAGGATGTTTCCAAATATCCCACCAAAAATGATAAATAATAATAGAAAAAGGACAACGAAAGAACAAGTGGGAAGAATCCTCCTCGTTGTACCTACAAAGAACAAAAACTGAAGGACCTTGAAATCCTCGGTTTTGAAGATTATCTAAAGTCAAACATCTATTCCAAGCTAAGGTCCACACGAAGTAAATACACTTAGGCTAGGATAACTTATTCCAAAAAATATTCCACCATGGAGCTTCCATACCACCATACTTTTGAGTAATCAACTCTTGATACCCACTAACCACCATGAAAACTCCCTTGGGATCTGAACTCCAAGCCAAAATATCCCTATCTCGAAGAGAGCTACATTGTCTACTTTCCATAATATTATGAAGCTCTGAACAATCCTCCTCTGAGCCAACCATAGGCCATTCACTAGGAGTATTCCACCTAGAAACCTCCATAAGCCCACAAAGGTAAGAAGTCTTAAAATCAATCACCCTAGACCAACCAACCTCCAAGAAACATTGACAAAAATCTTGCATATTAGGATACCTGCTCATAATAGGGTAAAACCTATCCCAAGATTCAAACCAAAAGAGAGCTTCATACCCCCTATTGCATATCCAAAACAAGCCCCCCTTAATCAACTTAGCACCTTTTCTAAGGATTTACCAAATCATAGAACCTTTCCCCATAAGCGGATACCGAGGAATCTCTTCCTTTGGTATCCCACTTAGATATTTGTGAGATATAATCCTAGCCCAGACATGATCCTACTCCAAACACCATATCTAATAAAGCTTTGAAAATAGTTCCAACCTAGCTAGAGTCGAATGCCACAACTCGAGACCATCAACCTACTTTGGACTACAAACGATATCCCACTTCATAAGGCTCCACTTAGAAGATGACAAACTGCCAACCCATAAAACTGCCTAGCCAAAGAATCTAAATATTTTATAAATCCAATGGGAACCACCTAAAGCATACACCTATAGTTAGGAAGAGATTGCACCATTGAATTAATAAGGTGAAATTTTCCAATGAAAGAAAGGAATTGGTGAGTCCAATGGTTCACCTTTACATGAAACTTGTCTAGAATATTTTGCTAAGAGCCCCTAGGGAGAGTACCGGAAGAGATAGGAATGCTAGGGTAAATCAAAGGCAAAGAACCTATATGAAACCTCAAAATACAATCTATCTACTATTGAATGAGCATTAAAATATTAAAGAATAAAATGAAAGATTTATCCTCATTAATCATCTACCTAGAAGTAGCCAAATAAATGTCCAAATCCTTGTGCAAATAAGTGGCCTCTCTAACCTTGGCCATGCCCATTAAATAGTATCATCAACAAATTTCTAGTGTGACTAAGGAGGTAAACCATTACCCCAAACCTAACCTTGGATAAGATCCAATGCCACATTGCTCTTAATAAATCACCCCAAACCTTCAACCAAAAGAATGAATAAATAGGGAGAAAGAGGATCCCCTTGGTGAAGACCTCTAGAGGCTCCAAATAAGGAGGACAATTCACCACTAATAAAAATTGAAAAAGAAGTGATCGTGACACAAATCATAACCCACATAATCCACTCCTCAACAAATCTAATTAAAAGCAATAAGAACTTTGTGCAAGAAGGACCACTTAACTCTATCATAAGCCTTTTCCATATTCAAATTTATGAACATAGCTTTTTATTTAAAGGTCACCATGGAGTGAATAGTTTCAATGGAAATGACCACCCCATTCAAGATTTGAGTATTATCCATAAAGCCTCCCTATTCCTCAAAGATAATCTTGATGAGCCACTTCTTCAAACTCTCAACAATTAGCATGGAAAGAATTTTGTAGACCACATTGTAAAGACAAATTGGCTAAAAAAAACTCAGTCGATCCACTCCATCACATTTAGGAATGAGAAAGAAAGGTAGAATTCACAGCCTTTAACATCTGCTTATTCCTTTGCGATTCACGAACCACCTCTAATAGGTCCAAATTTATAATGTTCCAAAATTCTTGAAAGAATTCGATCAGAAAACCATCAGGACTAGGAGCTTTCCCTTTCTTCCTATGAAATACAGTAGCCTCCAATTCCTCCATGGAAATGCAATCCAAGAGGTGCTCATCCATTTCCATAGTAACCAAGGAAAGGATAAATGACAAAATGTGATTTTATTCAACCAACACATCCCGAGATTCCTCCCTAAATAGGGAGGTAAAGAATTGAGAAGATTCTTTGGAAATATCCCTCAAAGAAGTTAAATGTTCACTCTTATCATTCATAAGAAAAGGAATCAAATTACCATGTCTCCTGGCCTTTGCAGAGTTGAAGAAGAAGGCAGTGTTTTTGTCCCCCTCCTGTAACCACTCAACCTGAGCTTTCTATTTCCAATAACTATTTCAACTAAAACTCCTCCAGAGCTTTAAAATACCTCATCTCCTCCTTGAGAGAATCCTCAAAAAATTCCAAACTCCCTAATCTCATGGGTGATAGAATCCATACCGGCTTGAGTTGTAACCTTAGCATGGAAGATGTTATTGAAACATTGTTTATTCCACATTTTGAGCTAGTACTTCACATGTTGTAGCTATTTGGAAAAAGAAAACATAGTAGTGCCATAAGTAGGTCTACCCAAACTCCACCAATTAACAACATGATCCTGTAGAGAGGGATATTGCAACCACATAAACTAAAACTTGAAAGAGGGAGATCGAGCAACATGAGAAAAGTAGCAAAAAATTTAATAGACTAGTGGTCTGAGCCCCTCCAATCTAGAATATCATAACAAGTAGACCAAGATTTACTAATCCAAAAGCAAGAGACCAAGAACTTTTCAAGACTCTTAGCAATACAATCCTCCCCCAATATTCAATTATTCCAAGTAAACTAACCATTACTAAGCTTAATGTCAAAAATATTCAAGGCATAAATATTATCCCAAAGAAGAAAAGTAGAAGGTTCCAACCTCAAATTTCCACCCCTCTTCTCATCCAAATCAGTAATGGTATTTAAATTAGTTGCAATAATCCAAGGATAAAGAGGATTTTTTTTTTGAATAAAATGAATGTGAAACCATAGGAATTGCTTACCAGGAAAATCAGAAGGGGCATAGATGTTGGAAAGAAGAACCGTTTCTCCAATTTCTAAGCTTGAAGCAACTGCTGAAATAAAAGACTTACATGAAATCCACCAAAGAGGGAGGATATTCAGTGGATTCCATAGACAAGCCACACCCCCTGCATTACCTTAGGCACAAATGCACTGGCATTGACCTCGCCCCCAAATTTTAGGTGCCAAACCACACATATTCTCCACAAAAAACTTAGTTTCCTATATGAAAAGCACATCGGGAGAATGGTTTCTCACCAAAACATGATTTTTTTTTTGTTGAGGTCCACTATTCAAGCCCCTTACATTCCATGAGAGGATAATCATTTCTGAGGGGTGGAAAAATGAGAGTCAAGAGTCTTAACAGATCCTAACTCCACCAACGTCTCCCCCATCATCTTGATTTTCTCTAAGTCATTTTTTCTCCCAGTCTTGGAAGACTTCTTAACAACCCATTTTTTAAAGATTTTTTTGGTGAAGCCCCAAAGAAGGAGAAGCCTTGTTTGCTTTTTTTGAATCAGATCCCAACTTAACCAATGGAAGATAAATCTCCCCCACTCTTCTCCATAGAAACGAGGGCCTCAGGTACCACTAAAACTTCAAAATAAGATTAGTGTCCATTCGCAATGCACCAACATCCTATGTATTATGAACATTGTCAAAAATATTTCCCTCTTGAACTATCTCCAAGTTTCCTTGATCTAGATCCATCATACTTAGATTCACCTTTTGCTGACTAAGGTCATCCAACACATCAAATCTATTAAAGTGTCCCATTCGTGTTGCTCCTTGAAATTCCTCTTTTATCCATGATTCTTGTTGTGAGCTGTAACAAGAATGAAACCCTCTATACCTGCAACATCATCAGGAATGGGATCCTTGCCTTTGTCATCATTAAGAGGGTTGCAAGGAGGCTAAGTAGGCTGAGACTCATAAGATTTTTTTGTGGGACATCTTCACTAAAAATTCCCATATTCATTACACAAACGATAGCAGAAAGGTAGAGTCTCATAATCAAGTTGTTGCATCCAAGAAGACATACCCACATAAATTTACAAAGAGTCTGAAAGAGGGTTACTTAAATCAATCTCAACAAAAATGTCAGAAAAAATCATCACCTTTCTATCTCACATTTGCTAGGAAGGACCCACTGGTTGCCCCATAAGAAAAACAACCATTTGTAAGATGTCATTGCACCAATATTCAACTGAAAACCAAGGAAGACACACCCACACCAAAACACGATTCAAGAGCTTCTCTAAAGGATTAAAACTAGTGTGCCAGGGCTTAATGAATAAACCAATCTGGTTATGAAAATATGGCCCTGATTTGAAAACTGTGTTGTGATCAACCATGAAATTAAAGATGACCATAAAGTAGTTATTTTCCAATAGTGTTACTTCCATTTTCCCTTCAAGGACCAATTCCATTGTGCCCATGAATCCAAAAATGGGAGTGAGACACACATTCCTATAAATTTACAAATCAATGTGTGATTTGAGAAATAATCAACATCCTCAACAATTGATTCCGATTGAATCACCATAATAGGCCTCTCCTTGCTCCTCTCTAGACAACCATTAATTTTTAGAATTTGAGGGCCTCTAGATGGAGCAAACCCTCCCACCCCTGAATCAATAAAAAATGAATTATTCTCAACACTCCTCTTTAAGAGAGGAGGTGACTTTGTTCCAAAAGAATCACATAAATCCAGTGAGGATTTGAAACCCGATGCTTCACCTAACTCCATCATTGAATGAAAGAAAAAACACAAAACAAACCCTTATGTATCCCTTCTTCCCTTAACCAAACACCAATCGAGCACCAAAATGGAATAAACAACAAAAAAACCCACCCCAATCACATAAAGAAACCCTACCAAGCCTAAACCGCACCCCCAAATGCAATAAGCAATCCCCCGAAGCCTTGAAAACTACCCCCAACCCCGCATGTGTCATTGCCAAAGCATGCACAGGAAAAATATTACCTACAGGTCGTAGATTTTTCATGGCCATAGACCTGCACATCCATTTCCTACACAACTCCCATTGTCCTACTAGCATGGTTGCAATTAAAGTTGTCTATGATTTTAGTTCTTTTTTAAATTAAACAATCATAAAATATCCTTATAATATCTAATTAGAAGATTATGTAATTTTAATCACATCACATTGTTTGCATGTCACGTAATTAGCTTCAATATCTACTTCATTTTAAATAGAATAAAACTCTTCTACCTTCAAAAGTATATTATTTTTATTCAAGTACAAAATTGTTTGGGTAACATTAGAAAAAATATCTTTACTAGTAACTCAAATAATTGAAAAATGTGGTCCAATTTCCTAAATGCAAAGAATCTAGGATGCAAGGGGCCTTTTTCCAAGTTTCATTAAAGAGGGAGATCAACAAGGTGAATAGATTGACTATCAACCATGAAGGCGAGTCAATTAGACCCAAATCTCCTTTTGAGCCTTATAAATGTTAGGAATTGTAGGCAACAACTTATAAATTAAATGTAGATCTACAAAGATTAAGAGCTGAATTAAACACATAGAAAATAAATTGTAGTGAAGAGACATTACAAATTTAACATGGTTCACCCAAATCCGAGCTACATCCACCAACAAAGAGTCCAATATATATTAATCTTCGAACAAATATTATTTACAAAGACTTGCAAAAATTGCTGCAACTTAAAACAATATTTTCCAATGTTTTACCAATGTTGATTTTTAACACACACTTTGTTGCGTGTACCTACAACTTAACCTGCATTTTTCAGCCACACATCTATGACATTCTGCTATCAAAACCTACAACAATTCACTACTGACCTTCACACACAACCATCACCAAATTGACTTTCACGTGGCTTTTTGCCTTCCCATGCACGCAACAAACTATCTAGTTCATGGCTCTTCATTTCCATGTGCAACTGTTCATACTTTGGGTGTTTTTAACTGTTTCCAACCAAATTACAATTGTATTTTAAATACATCTTGGTAGAAAAATCTCTATTAAAATATTGAGCAATTTTTGCTTCAGGGGCGTTGCCCTCAATAGTCCCCACTGGGGGTGTTGCCCCTAGACTCCCACCAAGGGGATAATACCCCCAAGACTTGAAAGAGGGGTGTTTCCCCCTTGCATTCCCCCATTAAATATTTTGGAGGGAAAATGCCTTGAAAAAAGTGGGAAAAATAAGCCTCTGATTCTAATCAAGCTCCACAATACAACAATCTCCCACTTGGAGATTGATCAGACTCCACACCATACCATATCCCACTTGGAGACTGATCAAACTCCACACCATACCATCTCCCACTTGGGGAATGATCAAACTCCACACCATACCATCTACCACTTGGAGACTAATCAAAACATCGTTTCCCTTGCAACTCCCACTATAAATCAACACCTTGGACTGTGTTATGTTTTATTTTTAACCTTGCGGACCAATCGAAGCTGAAGAGGAGCTCAGTTTCTCCCTTGTCACTGCCTTTGTAGACATGTTATACCCTGTTGTGCGACTACTTATTTACTTTTACCTAGTTGGGTGAAAATGATTGAAATGAGTGTATTTATGTTTTATGATTTTGGAAACATGATGAATAAATTTTGTATCAATTTGATGATATGAAATGATTCTCATTAAGAAATATTAGATGTAAATGAATGCTTTTGTTTCAACTAACTACTATTGCAATGTAATAAGTTGGATGTAGGAATTGATTCAAACCTCTTGAAGAGAGGGGAAGTATCACTCAGGGAGAATAACTTGGTCTAGTAACCTTCGATAAAAGACCTAAACTAAGTTTTCACATACACACACACACTTCTAGTTTGTTCAAGTCAAGATATTAGTGGGGAATAGTAAGTTGAGTCTAGCTTGTGATATATTTTTGAATGTTCTTGTTTAGAAGTATAATGGTGTTGAATCTCTTTGTGATGAGTGAGTTTTTTTTATATGTACTTTGGAATTGATATGATATATATATAAAATGTATATATATATATGTGTGTGTGTCAATGATAAAATCATACACATGAGTAATTACATGCATGGGTATATGAAGATAGATGTATCAACGCATATTCATGGGTGAATTACCCATATGCATGGGAATATCGATCGGACAAGATGACATATATATATACCATGTATATATGTCGATCGATATGAGCATATTAATTTATGATTCTATATCGAAAGTATGATATATATAAATATATATAGTATACAAGTATATATATTAACATACACGTATGTATCGACATAATGGAAATGTCCATACAAGTATATTAATATATATACACATACATTATTAAGTGAAATATGAAGATACATGAGTATCCATGTATTGAATGATACAATTATTTTTACCTTTAAATTATAAATATATATATATAAGTTATATATTATATATAAGTTATATATATTATATATATAAGTTATATATATTATATATATAATTAAAGTAAAATTTAATATAGGCGTTGAATTATTTTATAAGCGCATGGTATTATAAACTTAGCTTATGCTAAGAATAACACTCAACATTTGTTGTGGAAATAGCACTAGAGTACACAATGCATGAATATAAATTTGAATGATGTTTTAAATATTTTAAAGTGTTGCCATAAAATGTAGACAATGCTATGCATAAAGCACTTATGATATCATTGTCTTCCAACGTGTAAAATTAAGCTGCCATGACTTTGTCAAACAAAGCAATATTAATAAACATGCTCGAAATGTCTGTCAACCAATTCAATTAGTAAACATCAACCCATATTAGATGGCATGGAAAGTAGAATGTGGTGCCAACTAATAATAGTATGAACTGAATAGAAGTCTATTACTCTTTATAAATTCCTTGAATTTGAAGCCTTTTGTAAAATGCAATTTTGGTCAAGCACTCAGTTGTGCTAAGTAAGTCAACCTATAGGGGGTATATTCCTTACATTTATGATTATATTTCTTGTTGTTCTTAAGAAGTATGACTCGTGATTTTTGGTTACATATGTGTTTTCTCTGCAGAAAATTTAGTTGCCACCTTTTGTTTGCTTTGCTAAGTCGAATCATTAGAGCTAAGAACTATCAATTCTCATGCAAATTCTAGCCATAAGTTTATGATTTTTGTGTATAAATAGAGGATTTAGCTACCTCATTTGGACACATCATTTTGTTGCTATCTCGCTATGAAATTTTTTATGTTTTTGTATTATGGTTTTCTTAGATGCGAGTGAAATATTTTGATAGATTTGAGAGAGGTTTTTAGAGAGGAAGTCTTGGATGATTTGGAGGAAATTTAATTGGGAGTTTCTATTGAGGCTTGAAAGTTGTATTGGAAATCTGAATCAATCAATTGAAGCATTGCAAGAATAGGCATGTTGATTCCCACTCTTTTGTACTTGTTTGATGTTTTTGAAAAAAAATCGTGTGTCTTTGTCTGATTTGTTTGGGATGATAGATCCATTGATTTTTAGGGAAATGTTATTTATTTCTTAAATAAAAGTGAAAGGATTATTATTGCATTTTGTATAAAGATCTATTTTGTTAGATGTGTTTGTATATATTCCATATTAAGGAATGGGTGGACATAAGGGGGTATTAAATACTACATAACAAATATACCTTATGTAGCTAGTGGATAAACTAGATGAGTCTTAAAGATACTTAGATTTCTTTATATATGAGATAGTTAAATATAGAGGTAATAGTTTATTCTTGGGGTTAGGATAATCCAATGAAGGGGATAGCCTATGCATAGATTATGAATGGTCATTATGAATTGAGCTAGGAAGGTGGGTGAATTATTGACATCTTTTGGAAGAGAGAATTAAATCATTATTTTTTCTAAATTTAGAGATCAATTCAAAGTTTAGTTAGAGGTGGAGTTTTGAGATGCATGCAAAATTAAAAAAAGGGCAACAATTCAATTCAAATCTTCTCAACTAATCTACACCAAAGTTTTCTTGTTTTTGTTTCTAGTTTAACATCCAGTTCCTCATTCATGCACACTCAACGTCTTTCATGAGGTATAGCTTCAATAATCTGAGGTGACTTTCTATAAAGTAAAATCTTCAACTCTTTTAGAGTTAGTTCTTTCATTCCTCTTTCTACCTTATGTAAAAGAGATGCATTGTAACTCATTTTTGAGAATTATAAAGCTGTAAATTAGTTTTATTTTTAGTACTTTCAATATTGTACAAGCAAAAAACTTCTTTTATCAATAAAAAGCAACAAGTTTTCCTCCTCAAATTTCTTGTGTTGAGCATATTAGTGAATGATTTTGATTTAATTTTTGTGATTATAAATGTTAATCCTTGAATTATGTCTCATTATAATACATTTCTTTTTAGAATAAACAAAACCCATACAGGTCATAATTTGTGTTAGTTATTTTTCAATACTTTTAGCTGTGAAAACACATAGTTTTCCTTCAATGAAACTTGCAACATAACCTCCCTTGGAAATATTTTTGTACATGAGTTTGTAAAAAAATTTGATTTGTACGAAGAATAGAGCAATTTTTGAGAGAATTGTGAGTTAGGAAAGCAAGTAGTAAGTCTTTTATCATTGGTGCATCACCTACTCGGTCAAGTTTAAACTTAAAATTTAGTTTTCTATCCTTTTACTATTAAAACCAACAATATTTTAGGAGGTCTATCAAGGGAACCATCCCACTCTCTAGGTTCATCTTTGCCATATGTAACCCACAACTTGAAGATGATCTCATTTTTATACGATAGCTGAGTTTTACACTTAGCTTAAGGGTGATATCCTCATGACAACAATAGAATTTACTTCCAAACACTCTAAAATATTTCATAGTAGGAGGTTTTCCATACCATAACTCATAGGAATCCTTTGAACTATTCACTCTTGCTTGAGCTATGTTAAGAATGTAGACTACACTATGAATTGCTTCTCTCTAATAGACATATAGTAGATTTTCTTCCTTCATCATTGTTCTAGATACCTCTTGAACTATCCTATTCTTCCTCTCCAAAACTCCATTCTATTAAGGAGTCCTAGGAGCTAATAATTGTCTCTTTATTCCATGATATTCACAAAAAATGTTAAACTCATTTGAAGTAAACTCACCACCTCTATCAGACCTTAAGAACTTGACTTTTAAATTCATTTCATTCTCAACCATAGACTTAAATGCTTTAAACTTATCTAGAGCTTCTAATTTTTCTTTGAGAAATGTCACCCAATTCATTCTAGAATAATCATTAATGAACAACTTAAATACTTTTCACCTTGAGAGCTTCTTATTCTAGTAGGTCCAAATAGGTTTGTATGCACTAACTTCGAAGGTTCTATGGTAGAGTATTTTTTAGTCTTGAACCTCTTAAATTTCTGCTTTCCAAACTGACATTATTTGGAGATTGCATTAATAGCCTTTGTAATTCTTGGTATATCTCTCACGAAATCAATAGTACTGATCCTTGCTAGGTTGTAAGAATTGATGTGACCCATTCCTCTATACCATAGCCAACTTTCATTGGTTTGAAACATAAAGCACTTAGCACCACCACCTTTGAGTTGATAAACATTGCCTTATGTCCCTGTCCCTATAGCAACCAAAGTTTTGAACCTTCCTTTTTCTATTTCACAACCATCATCCTGAAACACAAGATTGTATATTCTGCTACACATTTATCCTACACTAAGAAGATTATGTTGGTGACCATTGACATAAAGAACATCTATTTTATGCTTTCCATCAAAACTAACTGAACCTTTTCCACAAAAATAAGTAGATCTATCAACACTAAACTTAACAAGACCACCATCATAATTTTTAAGTTTAACAAACTTAATCTTATCACCTGTCATATGATATGAGCATCCACTAGCAATTATCCAGTAATTTCTTTCCTCTCTTGCATGAAAATAAATCACCATATTTCCTTTAATGTTATGACCTATTTCTGGAGTACTTTCCTTCATACACCTTTCAATATTAGTAGATTTAGTTCCAACATTTAGATCCATAAACAAGCATTCATCACTGTCATCATTAGATACACCATTTTATTTTTCAACATAATAACTCTTCTCGATAGATTTACTTTTGTGATCCTTATGTTTTTTATTTGCAACTTTGATTGGACATTTAGAAGCATAAAGACCTATCTTTTGACAATTAAAAAATTTAAAGGGTAACTTACCTTTGTATTTTCCAGTGCCCTTTTTCAGTCTCCTTACAAAATTTGCTTCCACATCATCAATATCATCTATATCTGATTTATTAACCTTCTCTACCTTGCTAAATTTAAAATCAGTTTATTTCCTTGTAACATATTGACCAAAATCTCTCAATTCATAATAAATTAAGGCACCAAACATCTGATCTCTAAAATATTGATCTAAATTATGAGCTTCCTCAATAGAAAAAACTTTATAACTATTAGTTTTGGGAAGAGTTCCTAGTACCTTTTTTCACAATGTTACTTTCTTGTAGCTTACCATCGAGACTACTAATGGAATTAACAACTTCATCCACTCTAAGCATGTAGGCTGTAATATCTTCATATTCTGACATCCTCAAGGTTACAAATTTGGATTTGTAATTTTGCATCTTTCCTTACTTGACCTTGTCATCTCCTTCATAAATAATCTCCAACTTTTTCCAAATCTCTTTTGTAGTTTTCAAACTTATCACCTTTCCAAGTTCTAAATTAGAAAGTCCACTTAATATAACATTTCATGCTTTTCCATTGTTCTCATAATCCTTGCTTTTATCATCACTTGTTGGACCAGTAGTAGGAATAGTTTATCCTTTTTCAATTGATTACAAAACTCCAAATCCAAGAGAGACTAGAAAGGATTTCATCGTGGCTTTCCAATAAGTACAATTCATTCCATTGAACATAGGATCTTTGACACCCTTCTTGTATGCAATCTAGATCTACCTCAAGCAGTTAAGGTTATTCCAAGGAACCACAACTCTTATGCCAATTGTTATATGCCAAGACAATTGAGAGGGGGGTGAACCAATTGTACATTAAAACATTAAATCCCTCATTAACTTTCAAACCCTTATCAAACATTTAAACCCTCATTAAGCATTAGTAGAATGTAAACATGTGAAAAAACAATGCAAACACAATAATACACAAGAGAACACCAAATTTAAATGGAAAACCCGAAGTAGGGAAAAATCATGACAAGGATTATCTCGTGCATATATATGAATAACTACATCGAATACAATTAGGCTCACTACCCAAAAAATAAGAAAGGCTCATTGCCTAGAAGAAAGAAGAATAGGTGAAACTATTAAAAAGAGATTTGCTATCTTAGAGAAATAGGAAGAATCCACCACTGCAACTCTATTTCATCTACAACCTTTTCCTCACCACCTCTAGCAACTTCAAGCACACTAAAAACATAAAAAACTTTTGCTCACTACATCTGGAGTCATAATAATTTAGGATCACACTCAAATCACCACACTTGATCACATTCATATATTATGCACACGTTACAACATATCTAACAACTCACCTTTCATTTATACCATTCACGACCTAAACAATCTTAATTCGGTCAGCCACAATGAAATATATGGACCTCAAACATGCAACACCAAAATAGGTCAACACCAAACACTTCCATGGTGGAAAGAAGTGAAGGAAAATCACACCAAGGGTTAAATAGGGCCCAAATCTACACAAAAATGCATCACCACGCTTCCATAAAAAACAAACAATATGCACAACTAGTGCTAGCATGCCAGGTTAGCCAAACCTACACTAACACTAACAAGCGACCACATACACACCTCTCCAAGTCTAGAAACAACATGTAGACCACACAACAACACCACATGAAATCCAAGAATATTCCAACATCAAGATACTACACTGAAACACTATCACAACCTCCTAAAGCAAAGATTACTTTCATCCTCCACATCAGGATGCACTACCACTAGAATCCAACATAAGAAGTGAACTTGCAGAGAAACTCAACACTAGAAGCTCTAAGGGAAGATAAACACATAAAATATAAGCATGTTCCCAAATACACAAGATAAGAAACAACAACACAGAGAAATGCGGAGAAATTCCATTTCTCCCATACAACCTTCTTAATAGGAAAACACACTATCAAGTACAACTTCTACTATCGTACGATCTAGAACCTAAAAATCTAGATATAGAACCTCTGATCATCATATCCAAACTACAGAAGCATATCATTAACCGTGAAGAAATAGGGAGCACAACATTGAGCACACCTCTATCATAGTGCACACTCTTTAATTCAAATTTTCTTAAAAGCACTTGGAAAACAAGTGAACTAGCTACATTAGCAACACAAACACATCTATAACATCTGCAACACCAACAATCTCCACATCTACAATACAATCAATATCCAACAATATCCATACACTTCCCATAATTTTGTCATTAATGACCAACTGTTGACACGAATGACTACACTTGCAACATAATTGCAACATGCTTCCCAAGTGTGTGCAATTACTTCTTAGATGTGTGCAATTGCTCCTTAGGTGTGTGCAATTTCTTCTTAGATAGGTGAATTTTCTTCTCAGATAGGTGCAATTTCTTTGGTTTGTTGCATCTATTAGTTATTGATAAAGTGATGATCCTTTCCCTCCATAAAGTGATTTGAATTCATTTTGTACTCTATTTTTTTAGGATATTAACCCTAGAATATCAAATTTGTCTCTTAGATTAGGGTTTTATCTTTGTTTTTAAAATTTGTCATTTTCAAGTAGATAGGCACAATTTTGGAGGTTTTGGTGCATTTTTTACTTAGATGTGCACAATTTCTTCTCATATGCATGTATTTTCTTTATAGATGGGTGTAACTACTTCTCACATTGGCATAATTACTTTGTAGATAGGCGCATCTGCTAGGTAGGGGTTTTCTAGGTTTTTATTGTGAAGTTTTCACTTTCATTTCTAATCATTTACAATATTTCTACCCCCTTTGTTCTTGATGGTTTATTTTTGACCTTGATTGTGAATATTCCTAACCCTAAAACAATGGAATTCATTCCCAAATTAAGGTTTTATCAATGTTTTTGAAAAAAATTGTGTATCTAGACAGAGTGGCACAATTACACAGTTCATGGATGCATTTGAATAGTTGATGGGCACAATTGCATAATATAGGGGTGCATTTTCAAAGTATATTGACACAATTGTTTGGGGGATTGGCACATTTGTTTAGCAGAATTATATATTTGTCCAAAAAGAGGTTGCTTTACAAAATGAGGCATAGCTTTTTAATAACATATCAAATTTTTGAATTTCAAAATGAGTTGGAAAGATATTTTAGAGATCTTTGTTATGGATTAAGTGGTTTTTTTCATATATTACACAAAAATTAAGGTAAATTAATTTAAATTCACCTTGTTTTTAGATTTTAAACTCTCATAGCTTCTTCATACCAAAGTGTTTTTCAATGAATTTTTATAAGATCTATAAAAATCATAAGGAATCCATTAGTGTTATCATATTGAAAGTTGGGGTTTTAAAATTTATCATTCACCTTGGGGTTTGATATATGAAAAAAACCCTAATGTTTGCTTGATTTTTTTAAACTAATACATTTGTGTAGGTGTGGTGATCGTTGGAATTGAAGACCAAACTCTAAACTACTAATGTTATTTGTTGTAGGGATTTTATGCTTGATTTTGATAAATTTGGAACACTTCAATTTCATAAAGGGAAAAAACATTATTTATTGTGTCTATTAAGTCCTTAGGTACATTCTCTCTCCTCGCACCTAGTGTGAACTTGGAGATCAAAAATACCCCAAGATTTTCATTCTATTTGTTTATCCGAGGATTTTATTATCTGTATAATCTCTTCCCTCATGACTCTTAAGAACGGTCTTGGGAATTATAAACAACACCATATATCTATTTTCTTATAGTAGAAGGCCTAATTAGGGATTACATCACCACAAAGATGACCTCAACCACATGTTCAAGCGAGGTATAAAGGGGGAGAATGAAATTTGTACCCCAAGGTGTGGATAGCATCCTTTAAGCCAAGCCTTGTGACCCTTGATCCATTGAGACATAAATAGGTAAAGAGAGCGGAGGACACCTGTCCAATATTGAGCATCCTCAGATGGGCTCATTGTTCATTTATTTCACTACGAACCTTGTTTATTAGAATCCTTTAATTCCATCAGTCATTGGTTTAGTAGGGTGTAGAGTATAGTATCATGTCTGAAGTTACTCACCATGTACTCTTCTTTTGTTGAGGTGACATAATTCTTGTTAGGTCCTAGTCTTTCTAAGGAAAGGGATGGTAAAGTGGTACATGAACTTATCATACCCTATTTACCCATTCAACTAAAGGTGTTACACTTCGGCGGGTGGGCCTCTACTAAATCAATAAACCTTTATTACTAATTAGACTATGATTTCTAAAGTATTTTTAATGTTCAATACCCATGTTACCAAATAAAATGCTCTTGTTAAATAATGCTCATGAAATCATCCTTATTACCTTGGTGTTAGTCTACAATTGTTATGTATACTGTTTGAATTATTTTCTTGCCAAATTTTCTCAATACATTTAGTTAACATAAAAATCGGTCCCCCTCTATCTGTGTTTGAACTTCTTGCATGCATGGTGGATTCTATTTTGGGGGTACCCAAAGGTCCCCCTCTATCCCCCCCTGACTTGATCACCTCACTTTCGGTCCCGTGTCCCTTGGGTACCACTCTTGCGGGGACAACGCTTTCACCTACGGGCCTTTCGAAGACCTTTGCGATCCCAGGCAAATATTTTGTGCTGGCGGTGGAGATCTTTCTGGTAGTAGGCTGGAAGGATGTGTTATCCAATGGAAAACAAGTCTCTTCAATAGACCCTCTTTTACCTGAGGTTTTCACGGCTTCCAAGACAGATTTGGACATTCTTGATTCAGTCTGTGATAGGATTCTCTCCTCCATGGAGAATGCTGTGGTGGATAGATTTCTTTCTTTTCGTCCAACGATGGATATGGTTTGGAAATGGCCAGCGAAAAAATGGGGTCTCAAGGGTAGTGTGGAGATCTGCGTGATGGTTGGTGGTCTTTTTCTATTCAAATTCATGGTGGTGGAAGACATGGTGGTGACTTTTTCAATGGGTCTGTGGGTGTATGGGAAACATAGCTTGGCTATGTGTCATTAGAAGTCGGGTTTTGACCCTGCTATAGATTTGAATAAGTCAGCTCCAATTTGGGTGTGGCTGTCGGGCTTACCTCTTGAGTATTGGGATGAAGTCATTTTCAAATGTATTGGGGATTCGTTGGGTCAGTTTGTCACCACTAACTCTATTACCAAGTCAAAATCCAGGTTAGTCTTTGCTAGATTCTGTGTTAATATTTGTGTTGATAAAGTCCTTCCGAACACAATTAAGTTGTGCTCTAAGTTTGGTAACTAGACACAACCAGTGTGTTATGAAAATTTTGTGGTCTACTTTTAAAAGTGTGCTAAAGATGGTCACCTTATCTTTGACTGCAAATATTCTTGCAGTTGGGAGATTAAGGTTGACTGTACCTTGGAGAATCTTACACCTCCTACAGGAAATGATCCCCATCCGTCGAGAGACTCTGGGATTATTTCTCCAAGTGTTCCTCCTTCCCCTAATGACCCTCCGCCTTCACCCACCTTTGTTGAACCTCCATCTGACCTAGTCGACCCCAGTGCTTTATTGGAGTTTGTTGTTAAACCCCTGACTATCCAGATGACCCAGAACCCTGGCTCTTCGGCTGCTATTCCTTTGTTTGCAGTGGTCTTTGTGGGGACTTGCAAGACAATGATTGAGGATGGTGAAATATGGGAAGAAGAGAGCATCAAAATGGTTGATGAATCTATAGAAAGTATGGGGGGTTTGAAGCTTGAGAAAACTACAGAAGAAGGGATCTGGACAACGCTAAAGAAAAAAGGAAGGAAGAAGAAGGAAGATGTAGGATGTGACTCAAAGACAAGAAGGCCCTCCTAGAGACACGTTAGGATGAGAGAAATGGAAAATGAGATTGCACTGGGTAAACAAAGGACATTGGATGTGTCCTCAAAAAAAAGGTCAGAAATGAGAGTTATGTCATGGAATGTTCGTGGGCTCAATAGCTCCCATAAACAACTTGCTTTGAAGAACTATGTGTTGGAAAATAAGATTGATGTGTGACTACTACAAGAAACCAAAATTATGAAGGAAAATTTTGATAAAATTGCTAAATTTATTTGGCCAAATGCATCCTATGTCTATAGTGATGCTGAGGGTGCTTTGGGGGGTCTGGCTGTGTTTTGGAACCCAGCAAAATTTTTGGGCTCTGAACTATTCCACTATAAAAATAGTGTGGGGGCCTTGTTTACTTACCTTGGTGAATCCTAGTCTATAATCAATATTTACGCTCCTAATCAGAGGAATGCGAGGAGTACGCTGTGGCATGACCTTGCGATAAAAATTAATCAGAATAGGGGAGGTCGTTGGTTGGTTGTTGGAGATTTTAACTCTCCTCTCTTTCCGTCAGAAAAAAGTGGTGGCCTATTGGATTACTCTGATAGCATCTCTGACCTGGCTATTTTTTTGAATTCTTTGGGTTTAATTGATATTGATCTCCTGGGTCAGAAATTTACTTGGTCTAATAGACGCTCTGGTGAACACCTGATTCAGGTCCGTTTAGATCATTTACTTTGCTCTCCCCATTGGAATAATACTTTAGATGCTAATCTAATAGCCCTTCCCAGGATGGTCTCTGACCATAACCCCCTTTTGCTAACCACTAATATTCATCTTGTTGTGGGTCCCATCCCCTTCCGTTTTGAGATAATGTGGAATTCTCACCCTGACTTCAAAAATAAAATTGTTGAATGATGGAATATTCCTGTCCATGGCTCTCCCATGTTTAGGATTTTTTTCAAACTCAAACATATTAAAAACATGGTTAAAGGATGGAACAAGAATGTGTTTGGTGACATGTGTCAAAAAAAAAAAGGTGTTAGAAGAAGATTTGAGGACCTTACAAAAGAAAATGGAGGAAGGGGATGACAGTCAGCGAACTCACAGCCAGGAAAGGGGATCCAAGATGGAATGGGAACGGGTTCTCAAAAATAAGGAATTATTTTGGAAGCAAAAATCCAGAGTCCAATGGTTGAAGGAAGGTGAGAGGAACACCTCTTTTTTACATGTATCAACCATAAAGCATAGGAAAAGGAATCAAATTTATAAACTGACTAATGATTCTGGTGTGGTGATTTTGAATCCTGCCTAGATTGGCCTTCGTGCTGCTAACTACTTTCAAGAGGCTTATTCGGCCCCAATTGAGGTGCCAAACCCGACTTTGGACAATGTGTTGCTCAACCATCTACCTACCATCATTTTCTAGGAAGATAATAAGGGGATTCTCAGTGTTGTTTCTCTGGAAGAAGTTCGGCTGGCTACCTTTAGCATGGGGGCTTTCAAAGCCCTAGGCCCTGATGGTTTTCCTCCTGCCTTCTTTCAAATATTCAAGGATACTGTGGGTGGGGACCTCGTGCTAGCGGCCAAGGATTTCTTCAAATCTAGTAAAATCCTTAAACAACTAAATCACACCTTCATTACCCTTATTCCTAATATTGGTGAGCCTCAATCCATGACCGATTTTTTGGCCCATTAGCCTATGTAACGCCTTTTATAAAATCATTTCTAAGATTTTAGTGAACCATATCAAGCCCCTTATAGATAAAATCATCAGTCCTACCCAAAAGGGGTTTGTCCTTGGGTGCCATATTCTTGATGCTACTTTGACCACCCACGAGCTGCTCCATTCTATGCATAGATGTAACTATGCGGGGATGGACCTTAAACTTGATATCTCTAAAGCTTATGATAAATTTTTATGGGATTTCGTACCAAAGGGTTTGGCTTAGTTTGGGTTCAACAATTTGGTTATCAAACTCTTTATGGAGTGTGTTAATACTGTTAAGCAATTTGTGGATGACACTTTTCTTTTTGGGAAAGCCTCTGTGGTGGAAGCCAGGAAATGGAAAGCATGCCTTAACAATTATGCCTCATGTTCTGGTCAAAGAATCAATTACAATAAAAGTATGATCTATTTCTTTAACAACACACCTAATTTGTAAACCAGAGTGACTGTGATTCTGGGATGTGTTAGTGGGTCCTTCCTCTTGGTTTACCTTGGGCTCCCTCTCACGGTTAAGGAGGTTACCCCTGACTTCTAGAACTCGATACTGGAAAGAATCCAAAGAAAATTGGCTGGGTGGAAAGTCTCCATCCTAAGCCATGTTGGCAAACTCCAACTGCTCACAATGACCCTTCAAGGTATACCAACTTATTTCCTTTCCATATTTAAGATGCCTAAGTACATTGCTAATAATTTTGAAAAAATTTAAAGGGATTTCCTCTGGTTTGGGACTGAGGATAAGAAGAAACTCGCTCTCGTAAAATGGGAAAAGGTTTGTCAGGCCAAAAATTGTGGTGGCCTAGGAGTCAGGACAATTGTCAACACTAACAAGGCATTGATGGCCAAGGTTGGTTGGGATTAGTTAAGGAACACTAAGGATTGGTGCAAATTTTTGAATTCCAAATATCTTCAAGATATAAATTTGATCAATTTCCTCTCGGAGTCTCACCCCCAGGGCTCCTTGGCCTGGAGGAGCATTTGCAGCACACAAGGCCTACTAAGGAATGGGATTAAATGGAAAATGGGAAATGGAAATTAGATCAGATTTTGGGAAGATACGTGGCTAATTGATACCCCTATGGTTTGTTTTGACTTTAGGACTCTTATGGGATCGACTTAGAGGTATTTTTGTATCCATATCAGTGATTATGTTTTTGGACCCCCTGGGACTAGGGCTTGGAAGGACCTAATCCTCTATTGTCCCCAGTTTCAAATTCTTTTGATGTCTGGCTCGGTCCCTCTAGGAGATTCCCTCTATCACCAGGTTTCCCTCTTATGGCAAAGAAGATGAGTTATTTGGACCTTTGACAAACAGGGGGATCTTTCTATTAGGTTGGCGTACAAACTACTAAAAAACCAAGGTACTGTAGAGGAACCTTGGAGGAAGATATGGAACCGCCACATGATCCCTAAAATAACTTTCTTCTGGTGGAAGGCTTGCCATAACAAGATTATTCCTCAAGACAATTTGAGGAAATGGGGATTTTATATTCCCTATAGATGTTTACTTTGTAAGTGCAGGGAGGAAACTGTCAGTCACCTATTGTTACACTGCCTATTTGTTGTTGAAGTTTGGGGGCTAGCCTTTGAAAAAATGGGAGTCTCTTGGGTTATGAGTAAGGATATTTTACCCTTCATCCTGGGCTGGCGTGGTCCCTATTCCCACCCCCTGCCTGGTGAAATTTGGATTTAGGTTCCTCCTATTTTGGGTTGGTGTCTGTGGAAGGAGAGGAAAAATAGGGTCTTTAGGAATATTGAGAGGAATCTTAGGGATGTTTTTGGCATTGGTGTCCGACTCATTGAGGAAAACATATCCCTTTTTAATGGGAAACTCCCAAAGAAGGGACCTCTTGATTACAAAATTAGAATGGCCAAGGCTTGGCACCAGGGGTTAGAGGCTAACTCATTTGACAATTTGAAATCCTTAGCTAGGAAAATAACTAGATGGGAGCCTCTAGATAAAGGTTGGTTTAAACTCAATTTTGATGGGGCTACTAAGGGCAACCCAAGCAGGGCTAGTATTGGTGGTGTGATTAGAGACCCTGAGGGGGTTATGGTTGTGGGATTTGCTAGAGGTATTGGTTTCCAGTCTTCTACTGTGGCAGAAGCTCGAGCACTGCTTATGGGCATCCAAATTGTTGTCTCTCTAGGGATTGCTAATCTCCACATTGAAGGAGACTCTAAGTCCATTACTAATGTTGTGAATATGGACAAACCAATTGGTTGTAATACTAAGGATATCTTGCTAGAAACTAGGTTCCTTTTATCCAAAATTAGGGGTAAAAAAGTGACACATATATTTAGGGAGGGAAACCAAGTGGCGGATGCCTTGGCTAATCTCGACACTTGAAGGGGATACTCTAAATGTTGGAGAAGAATGGAGAAGATACTGCCAAAAATTCAAGATATCATCTTGAGAGAACAAAGCAACCAATTATCATGATGAATTCAAATCTCCAAGTGTTGGGTGCTGGATGGGGGGTCCACTTGATTATATTGTGGGTCTGGTGGATGAGCGCTAATGTTGAGATGGATGACAGGTGGAGGGATTCTAACTTAATGGCTCATTATGTGTTTAGAGATCTTCGGGTGTTGGGTGTTGGTTGAGGGACCCACTTGTTTGTCCTTTGGGCTTGGTGGATGAGCTCTATTACTGAGGTGGCTAACATGTGGCAGGTTTTAAATTTTAAGGCTTGTAATGTGAATAAACAAGGCAGCTTTATGAAGGGAATAAGAAAGTATGTGACTTTGATAAATTTGAGAGGCCATATCGTGCGATCTCTCCTCTTTGGGATTGTGCGATATCTTGTTTTAACTCATCATAGCCTCCGTATGACTGCGATTTTAAATATTGATTTGACCCCTCATTTTGAAGGAATGCTTCCTTCTAGCACCTTTGTGCTTGCTAGTTTAGGGTGGCTCTCAAATTACACTCATAGAAATGTTTCTATTTTTAGCCATACGACCAAGTTGTCTTGTTTTTCGTGTGCCTACTCCAAGGCTAAGGAACCCTGCATGCCTACCAATTCTTGTTTAGCTAGCCACAATCTTCCCAAGATCCACATTAACTCCATTGTCAAGTCACCCTGTGGTGATTTTCCCTTCCACGCATGTGACCTGCATGCTGACGTCATCACCCATCGCTGCATTTCTTGCCTAAATGACCACTATGTGATGAATATTCATTGCCCTACTGGCTTTTAAAATTTGTGTCTTTTGCAAACTCTTTAGTTTCTGTGCAGGTTGAAAGTATGGGTGGCGACCGCATTCGAACTGAGCCAGACAACTATGAAGAATTTTAGAAGAATCCGTTAGTCTGGAACATCTATGCTAAAGGTGGGATTTCTCCTCTCATGGAGATTTTGGTTGGCCATGACCCTAATTTGTCTGGTTAGTTTGCTAATTCATGGAAGGATCGAAGGGTCACGATAGACGATATTTCTTTTGAAGTTAGTGAAGAAGTTATTGAGCAAGCCACTAGAATGCTGTGTACCGGGAAAAATTACCCTAAGCACACTAAGAAGTCAGACAATGAAAGCTTGAAATATTTATTCATGGGGAATGAGGAACCGGTGCGGAACCAGTTAGGTTTTGAGCGAGAAGCTCTTCCGGAGCCTTAGGACCAGGTGTGCTTAGCATTGATGAAATATGTCACCTTGGAAGGTAGGTTCAAAACCTATTTCTTCTATCATTTTCCCCTGTTAAATCATTCAAGACATAAAATGTTGCTTAGATTTCCCTTCTTTTTGCTTATGGACTTGGAAAATTCGGTCGAGAAATGCAAAGATCTAGCCAGCCTTAACCCCAGTGACCTCCCACCTCTTCCACTCCATCAGGGGCTCATCCTGAGATTTTACCAATTCCACCTAGCCCTTTGTCCTCCCAAATCCATCTCGGTTGTGCACATTGATGAAATCAAACCCTTGACTGTTATGAACATTTCCTCGGCTGAGTCAAAAAGCTCTCCTCAGAAATCTAATCTGGGTACCGTGGGAAACCCCAAAGCTAAAATGGATACCAAGAAACTAAAGGGAGATTTGGGTAATGCACATGCTAGTGCAGCGACCAGCCTCTGTGAATTGAAGTCCACCTCGACAAAGTCTGCCTACAGGTCCAACACTGCCAAAAAAAGAAAGGATGGTAAGAAAGGTATGCTGGAGATGATTGTGAGGGAGGGGAAGGGAAAGAACATAACAGTAAAAGATTCTAAAGGAGATACTATTGTGGAAACCATGTTAATGACTGGTGGGGAGAACACCATAAGGAGATCCGAGAGGTTGGAAAAAAATAGTAAAAAGAGACAGATAATTGAGGATTCAGAGGACGAGCGGTCTGACAACAAAGAGTATAAGGATGAGGAAACTGAGGAAGATGAGGATGAGAATGTGGAGGGGCCCCAGTTTACCCCGGAAGACAACAAGTTATCAAAAGAAACCTTGGCCTCTCATTCTTCGCATCCCTTGGTTGATGAGCCTGATGAGATGCCAGGGACTATGGATGTTGGGGAGGAGCCCTATGCCTTGGAGAAGAAAATGGACACACTCAACAAAAGGTTTTGTTGATTGACCCGCTTCACAAAGAAGTTGGGCCACTTCGTCACTAGCACCCTATCCACTATTATCAAGGAGGAGTTGGAGGGAAATAATGGCCAGGAGAGCAAAGACTAGGTTGGTGATGATGTTGTGGACCTCCCGTTTAAAAACTAGGATAATGCTAGTTAGCTGCTGCCTGCACCGGTGTTCTGACTTTTGGCTACCTTTTTGTGGATTTTGTGCTGTTAAAGTGCTCTTTGTTACTTTTTTCTTTAATGTTATCTTTTTAGACTTGTTCCTTTTTGGCCCTTGTGGCTCGTTGTGAAGGGTACAATGCCCTATAAATGCTGCTTAACTTTTCAAAAACATAAAAATTGGTTAAAATAACATAATTGAACCCTATAATCTCACATTTGTCTATCATTTTGTGCAAGTCTCTATAAAAAAAGTCAAAAAACTCAGCTTTAGATCCAAATCTCACAACTATTTAGTCCTAGGTCACAATTGTTCTATCTAGGTGCAACTAAACCTCTTTGTGGAATAATTACTACTCATATATGCATAATTGTTTCCTAACTTGCATATTTGCTGCTTATCTAGGTATAATTGTTGCTTATCTATATACAATTGTTGTTTGTTTATGTGTAATTTTTGTTTATTTTTGTGCAATTACTTCTTATCTAGAGGAAATTTCCTATGACTATCAAAAACCCAAGTCTATTACAAAATTGAACTATCATTTGTTATTTTTGAGGATCCCATATTAGAAATCAAGTTATTTCAATTAGTCTATTGTGTGAAAAAATTTCTCTATATCTATGTGCAATTGTTCTATCATATAGACCACTTGTTGTCATTAGACCTTATTGTCTTATAAACAAACCTTAATGAAATAAAAATTGATAATCACTAGTTTAGTGCATAGTTGGACCCCTAAAATTGATCATTATATCATCCATTATTCATCCCACACATCATTCACCAATATTTTGATACTTGATTCCTACATGGAAATGTCAAACCTTAGGGGAAACGATCTTCAATAATATTTTAAAACCACTTACATCTATCACTCCTAACCCTCATACCATTAATCCAAACTCACCTAACCAAAACATTCATCAAAACACCATGATGTCACAACACTACCTCCATTATAACCACAACATGAGTCAATCCAATCAAAACATTCCAATATTCTATTCCATCATATTCCCCCACCAACAATTCACCACATATAACCCATACACCCACTCCAACATATCCACTCATACCTACATTCCACAAAACTATTCATACATTCATCCAAACAACCCATCACCAAAATTCCTCCAATATCAATTATTTGCACATAATATCTCCATGTACAACCCAATAAACACATCCACTCCCACATAATCAAATGACTTATCTCAATAGATCAACGATCTAAAACAAAAAATGTTGAGTATTTAAATGAGATCAATACTCATGCCACCTTATCCTTGTGATCAACATGATCAACTCACAATAAGCTTACAAACACCACCTAATGTTCAAACATTAGTGAATATTTAAGATAAATCATAGAGAGGGCCTCATAGGAAAAATAACATCCCATAATGGAAATAAACTCCTTTGGGAGAGCCCATCAATTTAGTCCTTTAAAAAATTGTCTTGTCCAACTTAATAACACTACAAAAAATATGCCAATGAAAACCTCAGGTCAAACCCACAAGATGAAAAGACACATATTTTTGTGAATATCATAGGGCAAAAATACATAAGACCCCTGAGTGTATAAAACTAAAAAATCTCATTCAATATTTTATAAATCAAGGTAACATCACTATTATGGATAATCTCTAAAATTTATCCAATAATAATCACATCATTAATACCTGTAGCTCATGTGATGAGAAATTAGACATGTATCAAGATAATTTTCTTGAGTATGATCAAAACCATTCACCTATGTCTAGAAATGGCCATAACATATCCACCTCATTTTATTTCATAATAGGTCATTTTTAAGAATTATTCTCACAAGAAGAATCCATCTCTTCTCCCATTCATTCATCCCCAAAACCTTTGCAACATCAATCTACATTATCCCCATCTACTGACTCATCCAATAATAACACCTTTCAAGATTTTCTCCAAGGACTATCCACAATAGATAATCCACTATTTGATGAAAATCCAATCTATAATCAAGAAATTTTGGACCAAACACCATCATCCACCTCATCTCCCATCATTCATACTACAATAGTTCCTATTCAAAATAAATTATCACCATACCAACATACTAAGAATACCCAAGAGTCTTTTATTCTTGCCACATTATTAGAACCTAATCTATGCCAAGAACACAATATAAAGCATCAAGAATAAAGCCTTGAAATTATTCAATATCAAGTTATACAAATCCAACAATCTCATCCTATTATCTCTTTCCATGCAATCCATGATTCCACAATCGAAGTTGTTCCCATCCATATGTGAATAACCTCCACTTTGATAGATGAGATATTTGCTTCCATTGGACACATAGATGATCTCTCATTTGTTCATATAGAACAAGATTATTTTTTTTAGGAGATATAGAACAAGATTCTTTCTCTCTAGACATATTTTAAAAGAATGAAGTTATAGTTGAATTTATAGGACTCCATGGGGGCATCTCACAAAATGTCAAAGAAACAAGTATAAAGATGGAGAAAGCATCAATATCCCATCCAATCAAATCAATCACATTTCTCAAAGAAATAATTCTTATTGAAGAGAAGAAAACAATCATTGATGATTCCCAACAACCCAAAGAAGAGTTAGCATCTTGTTATTAGAACAATACATATTCTATTACAAACAAGATATGACAAAGACTACAACATAAAGGAAAAGGATTAGGCCTACATGAACAAGGTATTTTGGAACTAGTATAGTTTATTGACAATCATAAATATCAGGGCCTTGGTTATTCATCAATCAAGAAATCTAAGGATGTTAGTGGTACCTCCATGATACTAGGGGAAATTTCATCTAGTGCAATATCAAAATAGGGGCCATGAATAATCCTTAAAATAAGGTTGTTTCCAACACTCCAACCATACACATCTTAGACCATCATTCCAAAATCTTTCCATACACTAAAGGGAACCAATAAAAGATGAGTCTTTACAAAGAAAAAGATCAAATTCAATCTATTGAAGCTAATAAATCTAAAAATAAAATTGGACATATACAATCACAATGGATCCTAAGGAAAACTAGATTATCCAAAGAATCAAATCCAAGTCCAAATCCAAATATCAATAAAATTATGGAAACATCTCAAAAAATTAATCCCATCTGTCAAAATTGTCCACCTACTTCAAAGTAGACTTCAATACCAAAAAACAAAGTGTATGAAATCATTAATCCCAAACATACTCAAAATCTCACATCCACACTTCATCATCCACCATCCAAAGTTTGGAAAATAAAAAATCCTACATCCAAACTAGCAAGTAATTCATCCAAATCTCACATCCCCCACCAAAATCCAATATCACCTGAAATCCAAAAATCTAAAATCGCACATTCATTATATCTTGAAAACAACACTTTATCATAAGGATTCTAATGACACTCTATCTGATGTGAACATTTAGATAAATTCAACTCTAGTATCAACAAGACTTGTGACAACTAGAATAAAAAGAAACATGGTGTTGTTTTCCATATACACAACGTTTGCAAAATTTGAACTTGATATTACAATCATCAAGGCCTTCAACAAGGCTCTTATTTTTCAGGGTTCTAAAACCCTTCTCATAAATGTGACCAAGTTGTTGGTTCCATAAAATTGTCTTCTTTTCAGGAAGCTTCATTTCCATGGAATGAGCACCCTTAGGTACCCAAAATGCACATCCATCGGATGTAGCTGCAATACACTTCTTCTCTGCATGATCTGATGGTGAGGATGAAGAGTCCAAATGTCTCTTCTTTGGTACATTAGAAGAACTATTATATTGTATAGTGCATGCATCAAGCTGAAACAAACAATACAAACTCCCTTACTAACACCATAACTCCTCTTGTCATCTTGCATCCTCCACCAAAGAAAACAACTTGCACTCCTAAATCATTCGGTTTACTTACAAAAAGAAGGTTTTGTGCCAAACCCAAGATATAAAAAACACCATCAATCCCCTTCACTCGTCCATATGATTTTGAATCTTCCACGACCAACAATCTTTAGGTGAGAGTCATCACCTAGGTACACTTCTCTTCCATTGTACTCTTCATACTTTGAGAACCAATCTCTATGAGAGGTCATGTGAAAGGATGCACCAAAATCTATCAACCACACATCATCCAATGCATGGGCTACCAAGGCTGCAATAAATACTTCTTCATCATCTTGAGATGATTTCTCGAATTTAGAATTAGAGAAAGACTTGTTTTTCTTCTCCTTCTTCTTCTTACAATATTTTCGAATGTGACCAACTTCACCACAGTTCCAACATTTTTCCTTGTACTTATTACTAGGAGACTTAGATCTCGTCAAAGAATTTGACTTAGATTTCTTGTCTTTCTTTTTTCCTCTCTCCTTTGGTTTGCCACGAACAACAAGGTCCTCCTTGGTCATCACATAAGACTTCCTTCACATCTCTTCAGATAATAATGAGGAAAACACTTCATCCATCTTGAAGGTGGAAGTAGTGCTTCCAATATCCATCACCAAGTGATCCCAAGAGTCTAGCAATGAACACAAAAGAAGCATGCAACGGTCTTGTTCATGAATATTGTCTCCAATGGAACCTAGTTGAGCAACCAACATATTAAATGCATTTAGATGATTTTCCATAGATCCTCCATCTTCCATTTTTGGAGAATACATCTTCTTTCTCTGGAAAAGCTTGTTTACCATGGATTTAGCCTGATAGACATTGCCAAGATTCTTCCATAGAGAAGCAAATTTTTTCTCTTCATGGACATTTAGGAGGACAAAATCAACCAAATAGAGTTTAATAATACCCTTTGCTTTCAATTCCATGAGATCCCAATCTTCTTATTTCATGCTCGATGGTTTAGTTCTAGGAATAGCAACCCATAGATCACAATCTACGAGCATGTCTTCCATTTTGGGCTTCCAAAGTTCAAAATTACCATCGTTAAACTTCTCCATCCCAATCCTCCCAAATGTTATTTCCATATCTTTCCTACAAAAAGGTCACAAAATACACTTATGCAAAACTCACAAAAAACACTTTTACAAAACTCCCATTGAAACAAAGATTGGCTCAAAAAACCCTTCTAACCCAACAAATGAATCAAGGCTGGCCAAGCTCTGACACCAACTAAAAGGAAGCTGGGTGAGCGGAAACAACTTCCTACACTAATCTATTTTGGAGATATTTACAAAAAAATATCCTTTTAACACCTCATACAGTTACAATAAGAGAAACACATAGGAATAATGAAATAGAATAACAAGTACACAAATACAACACACACCAAATATAGATGGGGAAAATATTTTTGGGTAAAAAACCCCACCCTCTAAAAGCATATTACTATTGTATTACTTCAAACAAGAGTTACAATACAACCCCAAGTACAAATATTTCTTTAACAAGTGCTTCAAAACAAACACCTATTTTAGAGTGATACCTATAGCATTTCGTTACCTGCAAAAAAACTATTTATTCTACAATGCAAGACACTCAATATATAGAGAGATACAAGCTTCAAGAAGCATCTAGAAGGAGAGGGGCATCCAAATCCACATGGCACAATCTTCCATCCATAAAATGCATTTGGACACATGTGACATATTCCCTTACACCCCTTACAGTTGTCATAACATGCAAATATTCTTTCTCCAAGATTGGGTGCCTAAAATATGCTAAAAATAGACTATGACAAATGCCTTAAAATTATCATAAAATATGTTATAACATCTATCATACTTATAACACTTACAGTTGTAAGAGAATCTATCATAAATGACCCAAAATATCCGATTCTCTTACACCTTGTCATAACCCATCTTGGGCACCAACTTCCTCCATGCTTGAAGATGCCTTATGACACATCATAGAACCTGTCATAAGTCAAAGATTCCAAAGTGGAATTCCTATTTCCACTTGGGATGATTATGTTTCATCTAGTCGCCTCCAACGGGGATGTCACCCAGTTGGTGGGTCCCAATTTATGACATGACACCATATGCAATTAAATAATACAAAGAAATAGAATAATAAATTAAATCAATATTAGGACTCTAAGGTTGAGACACCTTAATCCCAATAGTTCCATCATATATTAACACTTTCATCCATTTCATTCATAATCAAATCCTTTTTCATATACTTGTCACTCCTATTATGGCTTGATATTGGTCCACTATAAGATCATTCCTCCTAGTTTATGGCACCAACTCATACTAAGACCAAATCATCGATTTCAACAATAAAAAATCCTATTCCTTTGGGCTCATGCATTTCACCCTTTGTTGAATGCTCCTCTAGCTAATTCTTCTTTGACAATTGCTCCTTTGATAAATGTTCCTTTGATGCAAGTTGATACAGAGTCTACAAAAATTCAGGGGGGAATTTAATTGGTTTTGTGCACATGGAGGAATGAACAATGATGATTTTCTGTTAAGTTTTTATAGTCACAGATGTATACTGTCAATGCAAAACCTAGTAATGGTCTGCTTAAAATCTTATCAAATGATTGTAAAAATTTTGGTAGGGCTGTGAATTTGGTATGTTCAAAATGTTGGCAGTTGTTAGTTATTCCAGTCAATGTATATTTCTTGTAGTGTTCCTATTTATCAGAAAGGTAGTTAAAGGATTTTTTAGGAATGTTTGAACAAACAATGCTAGTCTCCTTGATGGAAATATGATACTTGTAATTCCTATCTATAATTTAATATAATATATATAGGCATCATGCCTTTTACCTAAAAAAACAAATCCTATTCCCAACTAGGACATTTTCCTCGACTTAGTGTCTAGATTGGATGCTTGAAGATGGTATTAGAGGAAGAATATTTCACACATTCCACATCACTCCACATAATCCATTATAAACACACCCATTCATAACATTTCATAATAAATATGCATTAAATTCACTCACCACAACACTAATAAATTTTCCATTGTCTTGGTAAAAGATCGATACAAACACAAACTATGCAACATCCCAAGACATCGAGCATTCATGAAACAAAAAAAATAGGAGACTCAAGATAAAATATCTAAAACCTACTGATCAATTTCCAAATCTACTTTAAACACCTTTTTCGATAAATCATGTGCTAATGGAAATATTTTTCCTATAATGGATATTTTTCACTATTGAGAAAATATTTTTTGGCAAGAAAATATGTTAGCTACCGATCTTATTGTTCCTTGAGTATTTTTATTAGATGATTCATCTTATAGTCCTATTACAATGTTCCTCAAGGATATCTCAAAATTATTAGAGGAGCAAGAATGGGACAAGGTCATTGATTTCATATGTTGTGTTTGTGGAATGTTTTCAAGCATTGCTATGACAAGTATGACCCTTATATGTATTGGACTAGATTCAAGCATTAACGAATATCCCTATGTATATAATGTTATCAACCACCTTTATACATTTGGGTTATCATGTTGTGCAACTATGTTCACTTGCACATTCCGACAAGGTTCCATGATGTCTAGTATGTTTAAGAATAATCCTTGTTTTTTATGTCTTCGTCTTGGCAATGAATACTAAAGTCACCAAGGTTTGTCTCAAATTGGTGTACATATATCCACTTGTCACATATAAAAAAAATTAGGCAAATGGATGCAAACGCCACCATGGCTTACCATTATTTGGTGTGTATACATTTGCTTGCCACATAATAAAAACTCTATGATGATAAAAACATCACAAAATCGAAAACACAATATATATCATTTTTCATATAATATCTACATCGATCTATTTTTATCTACTTCGTTCCACTCATCATTTATGGTATTAAGTGACATTGATCAAAACATCATTTCCTCATTCTTATTCTACCATACTAACTCCCATCTATACATGTATCATGACAACCAAAACCAAATTATAATGCATCCATATTATCCATATACCTTGCATACATATATGCCCTTTCAAGAAACGTATGTTCCCACCCCCTCTGCTAATTTATTCCACATAAAAAATATGTACCATTTAAGTCATACCACCTAGGGTATAATTGTGCCCATCTACTAGAAATAAATAAAAAATACAAAAAAAAAGAAATTTTTTTGACAAAAGTAGAGAGAAATTTTTTGCCTTATGGTGAAAACCACCTCAGTGGTGCCTTGGGTAAGTACCATGGTGAATTTTTTTTTATAGGCGCTATGTGTACGAACCATATTCCACCATATATTAGTGCTTTCATCCATTCCATTCATAATAAAAACTTTTTTCATACACTTGTCACTCCTATTATGGCTTGATACTAGTCCACTATACTATTTTTCATCCTAGTTTAGGGCACCAAATCATAATAATACCAAATCATCCATTTCATTAATAACAAATCCTATTCCTAACTAGGGACATTTTTCTCGACCTAGTGTTTGGATTGGATCCTTGAAGATCATTTTAGAGGAAGAATATTTCACAAATTCAATAGCATCGCTCCATATAAGCCATAATAAACACACCCATTTCACAATATTTCATAGTAAATCTGCATCATTCACTCACCTCAACACCAATAAATTGTCCATTTCCTTGACAAAATACTGATGCAAACAAAAACTATACAACATACCAACACATTGAGCATTCATGAAATAATAAAAAATAGGAGACTCAATATAAACTATCTACAACCTACTAACCAATTTCCAAATCTTCTTTAAACACCTTATCCAACAAATCATGTCCTAATGGATACATCTTTCCTATAATAAACATTTTTCACTATTGAGAAAAAAAATTATGGCAAGAAAATATGTTAGTTGTTAATTTGTTTGATCCTTGAGTCTTTTGATGGCTTGATTTATCTTATAGTCCTATTCCAATGTTCCTCGGGGATATCTCAATTTATTAGAGGAGAAAGAATGGGGAAAGGTCAATGCTTTCATATTTTGTGTTTTTGGAATGTTTTTAAGTGTTGCTATGACAAGTACAACCCTTGTATGTATTGGACTAGATTCAAGCATTATAAAATATCCCTATGTATACAAGGTTATCAACCAAATTTATACATTAGGGTTATCATGTTGTGAAGCTATGTTTCCTTACACATTCAAATAAGGTTTCATCATGTATAGTATGTTTAAGAATAATCCTTTTTTGTTGTGTCTTTGTCTTGGTAATGGATATTGAAATTACCAAGGTTTGTCTCAACTTGGTGTACATATATCCACTTGTCATATGTATATTAGAAACTTTAGGCAAAAGGATACAAACACTGCCATGGCTTGTCATGTTTTGGTATGTATACATTCGCTTGCCACAAAATAAAATTCTCTATGATGATAAAAATAACTAAAAATAGAAAGCACAATCTCTATCATTTTTCACATCACATCTACATCAATATATTTCTATCTACTTCATTTCACTCATCATACACGATATTAAGTGGCATTGATCAAATCATCATTTCCTCATTATTCTTCTACCATATTAAAATTTATCCAGGCATGCATCCTGAAACAAAAAAGAAAGCATAATACATCCATATAATTCATACATCCTGCATACACACATTCAGGAACCAACATTTCATCTCATAGAAATATCCATCATAACAACATGTAAGTCAAATAGGATAATACCATCATATTTTATCGCATATATATAATAATAATAATGTGTCATGATACATCTCTATACAAAGCCTGCCCAAGGGCTCATCAGATATAAATATATAATACATCATGCTTGTAGGCCAAAAATCAGGTGTCTACAAAATCAATGCATCATCTAAATACTCAGATATATAGATAAATCCCTCCCTTAGAATGGATAGGAGTAGGATCCTGTGACCCTGACGATCCTAGAGCCTATGAATTTCTCTCCCCCTACTATCCACTCTATCCTGGTAGTGATCTAGGAGGTGGTGGCCCCATCAACCCCTCACTCACTGATATCTGAGATCCAAATATCTCTAATCTACTCCATATAAATCTAGGAGCTTGATGCTCTAGTGGAACTGAGAATATGTAAGAACATGGGATATAAAGGACAGGAATTAGGATTACATGAACAAGGTCCTCTTGAACCAACCACAATTACAATCAATTGTCATAGATTTGGTTTAGGGTATATGCCTCTAGTGGAAGAATCTTATGATGCCAAATGTACCTCTGATATTGTGATAGGAGCCTCTCTTGTTCATAAGAGTTTCAAGGAACAAGACCTTGATGAGTCCTTTGTTGACTTAGCCATCCTCTTTAATGAGCTAAAAATAGATGCTATTGAACCAATCATTGTACCTTTCACTAAACCTCCATTTGATCTTCTAGACCTCATTTCCTATGACCAACAAGATTCTATGTATTGGGACATATTTGAAAATGACAAAATTATAGTTGAGTTCATGGGACTTCATGAAGTTATTCAAATTGACCATATAAAAGGTTTTGACATAAAACTAGATCAAGCTATTTATTTTAGGGAACAAGTTGAGTTCCTTAATCTTGAAAATTCAAAAATTTCAAAATTCAAAAAAAGGAAAAAAAATGAATCCTCTAGAAAAACCTCTTTGAGATGCTATTAGATACAAAATAGAAAGAAAAATAATAAAAGAATATTGAGTCTACTGATAAAAACCTGTTCGAGGCATCACTAGATAGGGAACTCGACTTTTCCTTACAATTTTAAAGTGACAAATCGATTATCTAGAGTCAAGATCATAAAGGAAAAAATATCATTGCTTTACTTGAATCCATTTTGAATATGCTACATAATGGTCATTATTGCAAACCCTATGTCAGTTTTGTTTGTCCCCACATTTGATGTCCCGGTATTAGAATTCGCTCATATGTTTGTTGGTCCCAACAATCCATGTCATGACATCTAAAATACCTCCATAATTACACCTTACAATCCAACCTATCTCACATACACCATAAATACACTGTCCGTCATTTATTCCATATCACCATACCTAGCAAGCCATCATATCAAATGAGGTTCAATCACTTTACTGAGATACCTTAATTTGAGAGAGATTTCTATTGTAGTAAAGGAACTATCAAATAATGTACATGGTACAAACAATAGGGGTATTATCTTAGCCATCAAAAAAATTAGAACATGTTTACATGAGTCAAATTATTCAAATTGATGGTGTCTTAACGCCATTAGCTACTTTTAGTCATATCATAATCACCTTAGTTAGAATATTCAAAATATCAAAACTCAAAAGGTTCAATTTTAATAATCAACTGTCTGCATGTCCAATGCTTTCATGCTTAGTTTGATGGATATCCTTATTCTAAAAAAAATAATAAATGAAAAAATTCCAAAAAAATAAAAAAAAATAGAGAAAAAATCATCATGATGAAAACCTAACAAACAAGCGTCATGTTTTACATCCAAAAAAATTGAAAAATACAAAAAAAAAAGGAAAATAGTAAAGATAAAAATCATCATTTGGTAAAACTTCCTTTGGTAGTGCCTTGGACAAGTACCATGGTGAAAACCTACTCACAAGTACCATGTGCAATAAAGAATATTTTTCCATCTTGTAGGTCCTCATCCTCATCCACTTTTATATTGTATATTCATGTCATTTAGTCTAGTCTTCCATTCATCCCATTTTGTACCTTGTTATACACTAGGGGCAGGTGAGTACATCTTATTTTAGTGAATAAATCTTGGTTTATGTGTTATGGCTCATTTAATGACTAGGATACCTTCCACAGTTAATGTGTTGCATGCACTTTTCATGAATCCATCAATAAACATAAGAAAAAATCTAAACATAGATATGTGTTTCAAACCATCAAACAAAACACTTGAAACATGCAATCTTAATGTAAAATCTTAGAGATCGACATCAAATTTGATAACATACAATAAAAAATTTGTTTGTCATTGTGAACAATTACTTATCACCCATCACTTGTCTTCTATGGGATGTTCCTTCTCAAAACCAAACATTTGTCTTAGACAAGATGTTTCCCTCTTGAAACCATACATGATCCAAGTCCATCTTTTAGTCCTTTCCGCACCTTGGAAAAAGATAACATTTGTTGTTTTTCTATTGATCATTGCTTGTGTTTTTCTTTGGTTTATATTTTTGATCTTTTGACCTAGACTGTGCCTACACAAGGTCACCACAATCATTTCATATCATAGTGTTATTTGATATGATATATATTGGGGCAAGGCCTATTATTTTTGTATGTTGTGTTTGATGGTTGTCTCATCACATATCCACCAAGAGTGTCATACACCTTGTAAGTGTTGGGGAATACTATTGTTTGTTATTTGTTTGCTTGAGAGTCAATCCATGCATTAAATACATAGTCACCTTGGTTTTATATATCTTGGTGCATAACATCCATTGCTATATTAGATAAAGGTTTCTAATCTCAATGTCAATATAACACATCATCATCATTGCATTAATTATCATTTTTCTTGCATCCATATTTTGATATTTTCATCCATCATTTTCGTCTTTCATCTTACATTTTCTTCTTCATCTCTTCTTTTGAGAGATCACTCATGCACTTTTTGTACAACCAATCTCTCGAGGGGGCATCAATAATCTCATATTTTATAATTGTTATTTCTCACCCGACTAGGGCATATCATCATCCTTATCATCTTTTCTATTTTTCTTTTCTTTGAAACAATGTTACTTTGAAGCAAAGAGGGGAAAAATGTAGACACCTAAATTATTCTAGCAAACCCTAATTTTCATCATGTCATCATTTAATAATTTATATTTATCACCTAATCAATCAATAATCATTTAATAATTTTCATTTATCTTTTATCCATTTAATTGAACAATATTTTATTATTTAATTAAATACAAGTTAATTATCTGTGTTAATGTTATCTACTAAAGTTGTACCCCAACTAAGTTGCAAAACTTAGCACTTTAGAGGAACATGGAAACACTCCTAGGCTGTGGGTCACCTAAAACTTGGAGTGAATCTCTAGATAAGGCTAGTTATCACCTAAAAACTACTGAATTGTAGAGGAAAAGGGAAAAATAATGCTTAAAATGAAGACTAGAAAAAAGAAACAAAGGGTGATACACCAAACTCACAAGGACTATGAAAACTCATATTTGCATACACTTGGTTACAAATGACAAAAACTAAAATTTTCACAACTTATTTCTACATGCCTTTGCATAAATATTTCACAAAGAGGCCTCAATGCATTAACCTTTAAAAAGAAGATAACTTCACAATTAGAAAGCCACATGCATCTTTAAGACACAATTTCTAACCTGCATGAACATACTTTTGCAAAAAAGGTATAAAACATGAGACAAAGTCACAAGGAAATAAAATACCTCACAAGTAACTTGATCAATCGCTTGATAATACACAACACCGCAAGAATAAGAAGGTAAACATTTCATAATCAATGATACCCAAGTTATTTTTTGTATTTCATATCCCAAAAGAGTTACAAAGCATACTCAAATCTGTGTAAGGACTATAAACCATCACTAACCCTAGAAATTGCATAATAAGAACTAACTCACAAAATGAGAATATAACCATCATATCCCTCCAAAAACCCACCAAAAAAGGTTCTAGAAACTGATTGGGGTGGGATGCCTCCAAAGAGCTTAAAATCTAGCAACTGGATTTTCCAAAAAAGAGCTCACAAAGGCGAAAAAAGTCAAATTTGACTTAATCAAACCATGAGGCACAATAAACCACCCCTATATTCTCTCAAATCCTCTAGAAATATGAGTAAAAGCCCCTATATGCTCTCCTCATGTTTGAAAACCTTCCTCAACTCCCCTATATTCTCTCCTCATGTTTGTAAAAAAATCCAAAATAAAGACTCAACTAAGTTGTTCCAAAGTAGTTACAAGGCATATATTTGGTTTTGCATTAGAAAATAAAAATTTGATAAAATTATTTATAACAACCTCATTTAAAATCAAATGCTTTACATATTAAAAAAACAATGCAAAACAAAACAAGGTTTGACCTTGAATGATTCAATGCAAGGAAAGACTAAGTCTAAATGACCCTAAAGGCATAGCATGGTGTATTGTTTCATAAGGCATAAGATTTGAAAGCACAAGGCATAAGACTTGAAGTCTTAGCCCACGGGTAAATTAGTCACACTTCAGTTTTTGAAAATAAAAGGTAAAAATAACCTTTTACCCATTGTAATTTCTAGGGTAAGAAACCCTAATGAACAAAAATCCAAGGTAAACAAAATACAATGCATTCATTCATTATTTTGAACCTTCTGGAAACCTAGAGGTCGTTGACATAGGGTTTGTATGAGGCATTGTAGGATACTTCACTATGTGAGCGTTACCATCAAAGAGTTTCAACTAGAACATTCATGGAGGCCGAAGATGAGTAAGTCTCAATTTGTGCAAATAAATGTTTTTTTTTCCTGTCATCATCTGTAGATAAAGTGCTCATTTTGAGTTCTGGTCATGCAAAAATGGTGAATATGTTTGTATATTTCCTTTATGCTTAGTCTCTACATGAAATGCATATAGAACTTATGTATATTTACCCACACTTGCATTATTTACTTGGGGTCTGCAAACAAAGAACTCCCTGTTCTTCATGTCCACAGCTCTAGGGAATATACAAAATGTATATTGTGTTGTCCATTCTTAACATTTTTGGTCTAAGATTATTATGCATTGAGGGTTTCATTCTTCATTCCGAGTTTATATTATTTATAGATAAGCTCGGCCTTACTAATTCCATGGCTGAATACCTCCATTACCATTTCCTATAAAAGATAATAAATAACCCCTCCTGCTTTGATAAAAAACGAGCAATACCATAATATGACTGAGATTTCATAAGAGGGTGAACATTTGAAAATAAATTATCCCAATCAATTTTCAAAAAATTATTTAAAGCCATTACAATATGGGTATAACACAAAAACCCTATGCATTTTTTTCATTCCTTTATGAGCAATACCTGTTGGATTAGCCTACAAGCTGTGGCTTTTTGGGTTATCAAAAATCTGCACCCTCATTATCCTGTCCTACATAATATCTCTTCCTTTTTCTAAACATGGACATGGCTTGATCTCTCCCATTTCAGTTGATTTAAAAACATGGGTATTCCATTTTTCCTTTAACTGTGATAGATCTAGCAATATTATAATATGAATGAGATTTCATCAGAGTGTATTTAGCCGAAACAAGAGCTATATCCACTATGTCAAAACCTGCCTTTATCTATGCCTTGCGTAGGTCTATAATAACCTATAACCTATCCATCCTTTCATATTGGCACCTCTATTGTTTAAATGTAGATTGCTCATCATGACACTCAAGTATTTCTCAAACAAACACGACTCCTTATGAGACTTGAATGCTTGATTTGATTACCCTTTATAATTTATTGGAGCTTCAATAGTGCAAACACTGTTATGCATGATAACTATTTAAAAGATTTTTAACTACCTTTCTCTACTATCACTTCATTAGAGATATGAATGTGAACCCCCTTTCATTTATGATTGTCCTTGAAGAAATTTTACACTCACTTTCATTATACATTATACATGATCTTCCATTGTTTCTAAACCACTATCAGGAGGACTGTTCTCTACTGCTTGCCCTCCTACTTTATGAAAAACCCATTGTATTGGTTGTCCAATATCAACCACTAGATTTTAGCTCTATCATTTTATATTTGGCTCATCAGGATTCAATGATTGTAGTTGTCTTTACATTGTATAGTCCTCCATGATTAATTAACCTCCTTTATGGCATGTCACTACCCCTATCACTATCAAGCATTAATGTTACCTCCAGTTTGAACAAAAGTCTCTTTCTCCATTCATAAACCATGCCAGTGTCTCATGGACACATGACTGCATTTATCATTTCATAGTAATAACTGCCATCTCTCCCTTCATAGTTGTTGACTATCATCCATGCTTACTACCATTTATGCTTCTTTATTATGCATGTCTTCAACCATCCATAACAATCACTCCATCCCTACTATTTATAGTTTTCATTGCTTGAAGAACCACTTGCAAGACTACTCCCTCTAGTCCCATGTTGCACAACATATTCTTCATTGCACTCACTGTCTATATTTTGACCTGTCAATGCATAAAATATACTAGTATACATCTCAAAAATGACCATCCATCAATCCTTGACTGTGTTTTCATCTACTTGTATTCTTGTGAACTTATCCATGCATTATGACATAATGGACTATACTTCTCATGTATGCACTTTATGGACAACAAGTAATTATTTTATAAATAAACTCATTGCTCAGTTGTGATTGCCATTTCAAAGTAAAGGATAGTCATGAACCAATAATGCACCTATGATTCTTTCCTATATTGGTTACACACATGGTATTTTACTGATATGAGTGATATATCTTCCTTTGAAGACTGTGACAATGATATATGTTCATTCATATCCCTCTAGTTCCATGAGGGCAACATGCTAGGTTCAACCCTTGTGAGAGCCACATTTTTTCCCACATGCTGTGATAAGATGAATCAACATAATTTCACCTATACCTACACAAGAAACAAACTTGTTAGATAAAAACAAACATATGATAGATGTGCTTGATCATTTTGTTGCTTTCTTGGACATCTTTGATTTTATTGACTGTTATAATGCACATGAGGATTAGATTGTATATTTATAGAGGTATGTGCATTTATTAATTAATGATCCCTCATTGCTATAACAACTTCTGTATCAACGAAGCTAAAGCTGGTTGTAGGACAAGCGAAAGACTGACAAAGATGCAGGGAAACTCAATTAAGACCAGTCATTCAGGCAATGATGTGTCCTTTTTCCCTATATGTGCATTCCTTTCTATTAATATCCATAAATGTATAATATTTTATTTCATTTTCATTAAAACAGTTAGTCTCATGGCTTGTGTGAAACCTTATACATTTATACTATCAATAAATATTACTTTTCTTGAAAATATTGTACACTCTTTCTTATGTTGTATGCATCAACATCAATGTAGTTTAGTAATGTAATCTTTTGATTTATTTATACACATGAATGCAATGTAGCAGAATAAAAATGCACCTTACTTTTCAAATGAAAACTTCAAAAGATCTACTTGATTGAGCTATTAGTGAAAATAGGTAACAATTAAATAATATTTTCCATTTTTCGTCTCTCAGTCAACTCCATCATTACTAATATGTTAACCTCCATTACGAAGCTTAAAATTTACATATCCACTGCTTTATTCAACTCCATCATTACTAATATGTTAACTTAATCTTTATTAGGAAACTTAAAATTTAAATATCCACCACTTTAGTTAACTCTTTCTTTCATCAAGTTAACTCTTCTTCCATTTTATAAACCTCTTCACTCTTCACCATTTAACTAAGCCTGAAATTGAGAACTTCATATGCATATTTATCCATCATTTTAATTATAAAATCCAATATTATCCTTTCATGAATTGAATTGGAAAATTACTAATTTATTTAAGTTGAATCCATTGATTTTCTAGTTGACTCGCATTCTAATCCTCATCCACATCTCCTAGGTCTATAAATTCAACCATTTTCTTCATTATTGGCATTCACCATATCTAAGCAATCACATTGTCAAAATCATCTATCTTCCATCAAAGCAATTACACTTTGTGGAAATACAAAATCAATCAATCGTCAATCACGTCTAGTGTTATGTTACATATATCATGCATCTACACACCTTCAAGGAAAAGAAACATCAACTTATTTAAGGTTTACAGTGGAGTTTGTAAGTTAGATTAGAAATTGATTTCTTTTCATTTTTTCAAGTTTGTTTGATTTCTAGCTTTTAAATTTTATTGTTTACAAATAATGTAGAAGTTCTCTCCACCCTCCTAAAGTTCTCCTCCTCCTACAAGTATCATGATTGTGTTTGTTACTAAAGTCAATCCTAAGGTATTTGTACTTAGTAACTTCTAGAATATTCCCTTCAAAATAAAAGTTGAGCCAATTTATCTTCTTTCTATCAGAGAAGATCATGATCATAGTCTTGCTAGTGTTTATTTAAATATGTACTTCCTTGAAAAAGTGCTCTAAGGAATATACATGCTCTTGTAATTAAACCTTGAGTGGATCTACTGGTCAAGATGAGATCATATTTATGTACAAGAGAAGCCTCATGATGTACTTTTTCTCCCAAAAGAACATGATTTCCTCCTTGCAAATTTATACATTCTTCAAGTTTATCAATATATAGGCCAAAAAGGATAAGGAAAAGAGGACACTCTTGTTTGACATCAATGCCACTCCAACTTTTTTGAGAGACTTGTGTGAGTTATGATTTTTACTCTAACTTCCTCATAGAGCTTATAAAGAGTCGATATATTATGTTTTTGGATTCCTAATACCAAAATTCTTCATTCTACAACATAATTTATTCTTGAAAACTGCATTCAAAACTTTCTTGAAAACAATAAAAAAAAAAAAAACTATCATAGTATATATTACTTTATATTAATTGTAATAATATAACATCTTATATTTTAATCTATAGTGATATTTATATATTTATATATATATTAATATTTCTAATTAAAAGAAACGAATATCCTTTCCATCAATTTTTTTTTATAATATAACAATAATGTTTATCCACTTTGCGGAAGCATCAATTACCTATGATGGGTTGAAGGTTGCTCAATCTGAAGGATTCAAGAAGGTTTGGATTGATGGTGACTCTCTAAATGTTATTAACAACATTAATAATTCCACACCCCCTTCGTGGATGATTGAATCTCTCATTTTGGATGTTGTGGAAATCTTGAACTCCTTTGATGAATGCTACGTTTCTCATATCTTTAGAGAGGGAAATTATCTTGCTAATGTTTTTGCTAACATTGGGGTTAAAGAACATAGGATATGGGAAGGGAACGACCCCCTCCCCATCAAAGCCTTAGTTAGTCTAAATAATTATTTACAAACATGCTAAGGAGGTTCCTATCATCATCACCTTATTTCAAATGAGCTTGTTTGTATGGTAGAACATTTCTTGGTGTGATATCGATTTAGATTTGGCCTCGTGTTTTGTTGATTTGACCATATTTTGTAAGGGGTGGCCTTCTAGATTAATTATTAACCCATGCCACATTACCTCTCCCACATGGATTGTGGGTAGCTCTAAGGCTTTATTCTCAAGCCTTCTTCTTAGTCTTTGTAAGTTTCTCAATCTTTTGTGGTTTTTGGTGACTGTGATCATGGGTGGTGACCGGAATAGAGCGAAACCCTTCTCTTGTGACACTTCGAAGACCAATACAAAAATGTGGGAATGATTGCAGTTGGGAGGGGTTACACCATACATAGAGAGACTCCATGGGCATGACCCTAAGGTGACTGAGATTTTTGTTTAGGGCTAGTAGAATAGGGTTTTGAAGCTTGGCGGGATTGAATTTAATATAGTTCAAGACCTAATTGCTAGAATTACGAGTCTTTCTATCGAGGGTAGGAAATTTTATAGAGAAAAGAAGGAGTCGAATGCTGCATTGGAAATACTCTTCATGGATGATGAAAGGAAGAGATTGGAAAGGGCTAAATGTGGGGGTTACTATCATATCTCTATTAAGGCGATTTTGGGCGACATTACCGAAGAAATCACGAGGTACATTATGCTCGATGGTAATTTCTTTGTTTTATCTCGTTATCATTTTGTTATTCTCAACCATTTTAGGCATAAGAAAAAAGTCTCCTTCCCTTTTTATTTTCTTTCTTCCTTGGAATGTGGTATTAGAGATCATAGGTGCAATCTAAAGAACCTTGTTCTTCATGTGGGTCTTATCCTCCTTATTTTTTAGTATGTTATGTCCTACATTGTTCTTGATCAACCTAAGAGGGTGTCTAAGGGTCAATAGAAGAAGCTTGATTTGGAATATGAAATCGGATATGATATGGGTTATGCTGATGAGGATTATGAGCCTGGTTCAGATGCCTCCATGGAAATTTACTCGAAGCCTCCTGCTCGTGTTGAGGAAAATAGTGTTAAGAAAGGAAAAAAAGCATAAAATCCCTATCTCTGCTGATTATGAAATTGGTAGTGAGGAGATGGTTTTTGGTAAGTCCCTGGGTGGTAAAATTGTGAAGGGTGATTCCTCTAGTCAGAAGAAAGGAAAGAAAATTGTTGTTGGGGATAAGACTGGGAAACCCACATTGTCTGGTTTGAAGAGGAAGATGGTTTTGAAGGGTAGGAGCACCCAAAAGAAGGCTAAGAAGAATGATGGCCTCAAACAAGAGGAGTCTATTAGTATTGGTGTTGATTCACCATTAAAGGATGCTGGTGGTCAAGATAATGTGGTTTTGCAGGAACAGGGTTTGAAGGTGCGGGATAAAGGGATGAGTGTGGCTGAAGAAATTGAAAGCTCCATTTGCAAGATTAAGGTGTCGATTGCTTTCCAAAAAGGGAAGGAAGTTATTGAAAGTGAAAATATTATTAGGGATTCCTTGGAGGACTAGGTAGATGATATAAATTTTTTCAACTGCAACAGGGAGGAGTCACCCAACATGTTGGGGTTGGCAAAATATGGAACTTTAAGTATTTTTAGGATTTTTAAGTGAGATTTCAACTAATTTAATCTCACTAATGTGAAGGTCCGTGGTTTGGTTAGTAAAGTTGGGGAGTCCTCTAATCCTTTGGAGCCTCTTTGCAGGTTCAAATCAATCAGATTTTTGAGGTGATAAAAATCATTACTAGCGAGATGTTGAAGCTGAAACAAGCTTTTGAAATGAGGATTGTGGCTCTTGAAGAAAATTTGGAACAAGCTTATCTAAAATTGGACAAGGTTGTGGATGTTAGCAATTATGTCATGAAAAAATAAGCTAAGGGTCTATGCTTTCTCAATGAGAAGGTGAGGTAGTGGATGGAGGAAGCGTCGGGTGGGAAGGATTGTGCTGATAATTTGGATGGACTTCCTAGTGTTTTGATTAAAGAAATAAGTGATAAGGGTCCTTGTACTAGGACTCGTAATAAAAATAAGCCGAATGTTGGGATTCCTACCAAGGAGATCACTAAGGCGATGAAAGTGCACTAGGAGATTATTGACAATGATATGGAGGCGATTGATATTTTAAAGAAACTATAGTCCTTGTTGTTTTTGCTCCTCTTTTTTGGAAGTTATTTTTTGGGTGGTTTGTTGCTTGTTGGCTAGTTGCTGATTTTCATGATTTTCTTTTGATGCAACATTCTTTTTTGTAAAGGGTTTCAAGGCCCCTTCAAAACATGGTTTACCTCTAATAAAAAGCATTAAATGTTTATATTAAATATAATATATTATATTTGTAAGTTGGAAAATAGCATAAGAAGAACAAGCAATGAATTAAACTAAATTAGTTCAAACAAGGTTAAATCCCAACCATACTCATGAAATGAACTTTAAAGTAATGAATTCAATCAAATAGATTAGCATAAGTAATAAACAATGAATTCACAAAATACAACTATACCATCCCATGTCGGAGTTGTATTTGTATTGATGTCCGGATGTTGGATTTCTCAAGTCAATGCAAAACCTCCATTGTTGTTGTTGTAAAAGATTCATTTCATTTTGATAATAGTGATCTATAAGAAGAGGGTAACAATTCTCAATATGCTTAAGAATCAGTTGTTCAACGCTTCACTATGTGAAATATAGGGGTATGTGCAGGATCATGATGGGCCAACAAGTGGCAATGGGAGAAAAATTACGTGTTGGATCGATTCAAAAATGCGAAAAATGCCGAGTTGACTTTTTTTAGGCTCAGGTGTCAGTACATTCTTCCAAAGTAATGCCCAAACCTATTTTTACAAATTGGATATCCGATCCAAATAGGATATCCAATTTGTGCAAACAATATAAATGAAAAGCAACCGACTGTTAAAGTTCATTTCACATTTTGGACGCGGGTGCACAAACAAAAGTCAAAATTCGATATTCACTTTTACCAGATATTCAATTTCAAAGGTTATTTTTTGGTTTTTTTAATGTTGTAATCGATTTTTCAATTAGATTCTTATAATTTTAGGTAGATTTTATGATTATTTTTTCAAAAGTAGGGTTTTTTTATTGATTTTTATTAAAAACTAGAGTTTACAATGAATTTTTATTAAAAATTAATGTTTTTAAATGGATTTTGATTTAAAACTAGTGTTGTTGATGTATTTTTATTAAAAAATAGAGTTTGTTATGCATTTTTGTGAAAAATTAGGGTTTTTTTGGGATTTTTGTTAAAAACTAGGGTTTTTTTACAATAATTTCATTTATATTGTGTAATTTCAATTAGATTAATTAGTTTTTAACTTTAATCAAGTATTATGGCTGAGAATGAAAATGCACAAATTCCAAACACTCCACCACCTCCGCAGCCAAATGCTCGACCACCTCCGCAACCATCGATTGAAGACTTAATTGGTGAAAAATTGGGGCAATTGAGGGGCATTTGTGAAGTTTATAATACAATCCCTCGATTGAGAGATATGACAAACACATTGAAGGGAATAATTAAAAAATATAGAAACCCTCTCCACCCAACATAATGCCTTCCATTCGTGGCAAGAAGACATGAGGGAATATTATGCATGTGGATTGTCTTACGATGATGTGAAAGATCTCCAAATAGACTCTTTATTCACTAACCCCCGCACTGGTTTGCTAGTGAATGTTAATAAACCAAAACTTTCTATAAAATTATGCACGCATAGGGACATTGTAGATAACTTTTGGGATCGTTGGTGTATGGTTTTTGATAAACCACCGAACAACAATTATGATATACCATTCTACTATATTAAAAAAATATATGTTGAATTTGTGTTAGGGCATCATGTCAATTACTTTGACATTAAACCCTTCCAGGGTGTCGGTGGAGGTATGCCCTAGGATAGACCAGGGGCAGTTAGAGTAGTCCCGCACCCATATATTACCTCTCCTCCCCTTCCTCCGCCACCTCTAGTATATCATCCAAAGATTATCTAGGATGCAACCACATAGACTATCTAGGTTTCTATTCACTCTTTGAGTGTTCATTTTGTTTCACATGCTTCTACAGTAGCTCAGCCACATTCTGGTGATGCTGGCGAAGGCTTGAGTGCTGCTGCATCCTCCTCCTCATGTCCACATATTTTTGTGCCACATACTTGCACTATGTGCCACCAGATATGCTTGGGTCCTCTTGTACAACCCGCTGAGAATCCCTTGGAAACTTTTGATTATGACCTCCATGATGTGGAAATTATAGATCAATCGTAGGGGAGTGAGTGCACCCTATAGAGCCCTCTCCTGCTAGAGAGGGGGGTGTTGGAATAGTGACAGGTAAGATTTAAGTTGTAAATTCATAACTTGCATTAGTTTTTAAATGAATATTAATAAGAGATAGTATCAAGTACTAATATTTATTTACATGGTCTATTTAATAGTTGATGTCTGAGGAGGAGCTCACACGGGTGACTGATAGCACCCTTAGGGGCATTTCATTTGGCTTTGACACACACATAGTATATATTTTCGCACTCACTCATTTACATGTTTTATTATATACTTGCTTGTCATTTGAATTGTCATTAATGAAATTATATAATAACTTATATGTTTATCTTATTTTCCTCTTGTAGGAAATACCTAGTGCAAGTGAGGTGTAGCCTCATCTAGACAATGGAGGCACAAAGTTAGATAAGGGGAAGTTAATTGAACTCAAATTAGATTGAATTAAGATATTTAAGATCTTATATTGATTATACGTACATCGACATAGATTGGTAGTTTCATATGTACTTGTCATTTTTATGTACAGGCGATTATGAGCTATACATCATTGTTGACAAGTGACACACTACCTAAAGGAGGAGGTGTCGAAACACCTCAAGGAGATAAAGAAAAAGATCAACCTAAAGAGGAATGTGTTCATTTTATTTTGTGTTTGGTAAATATGTTCCTATTACCAATAATCGTATGCTAACTTGGATCAATTTTATGTTTTTGTTCATATATATAGATTGGCATTTCAAAAGTTGGTTTGGTATATTCTAGGACTCCTGACCCTTTGAAGAGATGTGTATTTTAGGTAATCAAGATTTCAATTTTAGAGTTCAATTAAAATTCAATGTATATTGATTTTGAATTTAATTATTCAATTTTAAATTATATAGTATAACTAATCTCAATTGTGGTTTGAATTTTTCTTGTGCAGCTACCTTCAGAGCCAACAAGTGCTTCAAAGAGGCTCCATTTTGACAATCCACCAGTAGTTTAGGATGAGATGGACATTTTGGCATGTAAATTTTGAATAGATATTGAGATGGCATATGCCACATTTTGTAAAACTTTGTTTGAGTTGGCGTCGATGCCATTTTTGTATATGGACATACACTTGATTATTGGATAATTTGATATATAGAAGTTGACAATCGAAATTTAATTTGTTCCTAATGTGCATGATTAAACTCTTTGAAAATTTTATCTTGAGCAATGGTTAAATATCAATGTACAATAGGATAAAAAAGAATGGTTATATTATGTAGTTTATATTTATATTATTGATTACATTGCATTGCACATCTTTCAAACTCAAAGAATTACTTCACATTGCATAACTAACAACTAGAGGTTGATAGATGAAAAAATTTCAATTACAATATAGTTTTTACAAAGTCAACCTAAGTAGTTATGCAATTACTTAACATTGCATAACTAAAAACTAGTCCAACAGTTGTCAATTGCATTTTCTTGTCATGGAATTCTATGAGACCACATCTCTTTGAGGATTTTTTTCAAAGTCCATTGCCTTGTCTATGCTACCACATTTTTCATACATGTCTACCAAAGCTTTTTATCAAACAGTTCACTGGCTTGTTGGTAGGGCTTATTGGAACTTGTATGCTCTGACCTCACTCAATACTGAAACCACTTCATTCCCTCTTAATTTTGTTTTCTTAAAACTAAAACATCATTGTATTATGCCGGCCCATAATTTGGCTTTCACTTTCTTTGTAAAATCACCAATTTTCCCTTGTTTTTGCCCCTTCCAACTAGGGTTTCACACTTTTACTCTTCTTAGGTTACTCTTAATCACTCATACCTCTTAAAAACCATTAAATACACCTGTTCCAATAGTTTCCAACAAGTTCCAACCTATTTTCATTCAACTTCTCAAAAGCTCACTTTGTAGCCTTACTCAAAAGGCACAAAAATATGTGTTTCTTAAACAAGCAGCCTTCTCAGACCACTCTAATAACTTTATCACCCCTAAAAAATTGTTCCTACACCTACCCCTATCTAATTCATGTCCATTCCTTTGAGGTACAACCTATACAAAAGGAGGAATGGCCTTATCAATTCATGAAATCTTAGATGTTTTAGGTGCTCCTGCACCATACTCCCTGGGTACAAAAGATTTATGCCCCATAAATCACTCCATAGGTCTAATCCTATCTTCTTCACAATCCCTTCAAACCCGCTCCAAGTCACTTGCGTGGAAATCTTCATCTGAGGAATTTTGTACCCTTCATGCTTTGCGTTGTCTTGGTCTTGCCATGCTTGATCCTTCTCAAATGGATCTTCTTGCTGCTATTTATCTTCATTGACACCTGCACACAATAATTCAGTACACAAAGCTAAACATCCATACATTAGTATCTCTATTTCATTCTCTTCCAGTAGCTTTTTCCAACTAGACATGTATCTATGCCCTTCAACTCTTCTCTTCACAATCTTTCTCAAGTTCTTTATGGTTAGAACCATCCCCATAGTAGCATACATTTTCCACACAACCAAATATGAGTGCAAGATAGGAGTTTATAATTTGTAGTAGGGTTGAAATAAATGTGTTTGACTATTTTTTCACAACAAGCTATTGTCTCATGGCTTTTTTTCGCACAAAAAACAACATTAGAGTTCGATTGGAGGCTGAAAACTACTTGTAAGGGCATCAATAAATCTTGTTCTACAACTCGTATGACCAAACCGACTATTCCATCTTGTTTGAATGGGTATGTTTAGGTTAAGTATGGTTCCCTTTCACACCCAAACAAACTGAAGCAGTGCGAGCTACTTTCAATCAACGAAATCCCTTAAGAGTCCAAAGTGTAGAAGGGCAACAATCTTTGACGAACTGTTACTCAAAAATTGTGATTCTTATAGAATCTTCGTCTAAGGATGTGGGATCTTGTTGGGACCATCTACAATAACCTCTCTTAGTTTTTTCTATTTCAGAGGTGTTTTCCCATGGTGATGAGTTTTCAGTTGAGGGAAAAGTTGTTAGATGCAAGCAGTGTAAAGTTGCAAAGTGGTGCAAATTTCATTCTCCAACTTGTATGACCAAATAGACTATTCCAACACGTCCGGATGGGTATGTTTACGCTAGGTATGGTCTTCTTTTGCACCCAAATATTCTGAATCATTTTGAGCTACATTGGACCGATGATTTCCCTTAAGAGTCCAAAGTGCTAAAATGAAGCAATCTGTGAAGGGCTATTTATCGAAAACCTTGATTCTTACAGAATATTTTTTTGAGGATATGGGATTGTGTTGGGAATATATACAATAACCTCTCTCAGTTTTTCTATCTCGAAGGAGTTTTCCTGTGGTGATGAGTTTTCAGTTGAGGGAAAAGTTGCCAAATGCAAGCAGTGTAAAGTTGCAAAGTGGTGCAACTTTCATTCTCTAACTCGTACGACCAAACAGAATATTTCAACACATCTAGATGGGTACATTTATGCTAGGTATGGTCCTCTTTTACACCCAAATACGCCGAATCACTCTGAGCTACATTGGACCGACAATTTCCCTTAAGAGTCCAAAGTGCTAAAAGGCAACAATCTTTGAAGGGATATTTCTCGGAAACCATGATGCTTACATAATCTTTGTCTAAGGATATGGAATCATGTTGGGACCATCTACAATAAGCTCTCTCAGTTTTTTCTATTTTAGAGGTGTTTTCTCGTGGTGATGAGTTTTCAGTTGAGGGAAAAGTTGCCAAATGCAAGTAGTGTAAAGTTGCAAAGTGGTGCAAATTTCATTCTCTAACTCGTACGACCAAAAAAAATGTTACAAAATGTCTGGATGGGTATGTTTACGTTAGGTATGGTCATCTTTTTCACCCAAATACGTCGAATCACTCTGAGCTACATTGGACCGATGATTTCCCTTAAGAGTCCAAAGTGCTAAAAGGCAATAATCTTTGAAGGGATATTTCTCGAAAACTGTGATGCTTACATAATTTTCATCTGAGGATATGAGATTGTGTTGGGGCCATATAAAATAACCTCTCTTAGTTTTTTCTATCTTGGAGGCGTTTTCCTGTGGTGATGAGTTTTTCAGTTGAGGGAAAAGTTGCCAAATGCAAGCAGTGTAAATTTGCAAAGTGGTGCAACTTTCATTCTCTAACTTGTACGACGAAACAGACTGTCCCAACACGTCTAGATGCATTTATGCTAGTTATGGTCCTCTTTTGCACCCAAATACATCGAATCACTTTGAGCTACACTGGAACGATGATTTCCCTTAAGAGTCCAAAGTGCTAAAAGATAACAATCTTTGAAGGGCTATTTCTTGGAAACCATGATGCTTATAGAATCTTCGTATGAGGATATGGGATTGTGTTGGGACCATCTAGAATAACCTCTCTCGGTTTTTTCTATCTCGAAGGTGTTTTCCCGTGGTGATGAGTTTTCAGTTGAGTTAAAAGTTGTCAAATGCAAGCAGTGTAAAGTTGCAAAGTAGTGCAACTTTCATTCTCTAACTCATACGACCAAAAATACTATTCCAACACATTTGGATGGTTATGTTTATAATAGGTATGGTCGTCTTTTGCACCCAAGTACGCCGAATCACTCTGAGCTACATTGAACCGACGATTTCCCTTAAGAGTCCAAAGTACTAAAAGGGAGCAATCTTTGAAGGTCTATTTATCGGAGATGCTTACAGACTCTTTGTCTAAGGATATGGGATCATGTTGGGACCATATACAATAACCTCTCTCGGTTTTTTCTATTTCAAAGGCATTTTCCCATGGTGATGAGTTTTTCAGTTGAGGGAAAATTTGCCAAATGCAAGCAGTGTAAAATTGCAAAGTGCTACAACTTTCATTATCCAACTCGTACAACCAAATGAAATGTTCCAACATGTGCACATGGGTATGTTTACGTTAGTTATAGTCATTTTTTGCACCCAAGTACACCGAATCACTCTGAGCTACATTGGACCGATGATTTCTCTTAAGAGTCCAAAGTGCTAATGTCAATGAAATGTGGGGGCAAAAAGATTTAAGGTTGGATCAAGATTCTACAAGTCCTAATAGATGTGTTTGATGAGTTTATAGGGTGTGGAAAGGTAAGTTGCGCCCAAGTTTGGTTTTGACAATCAAATTGGAGTTTAAATCATCTTTAATTGTAATTGTGTTGTTTAAAGCCACCTAACTCTTGCATCAGAAAAATCTTACCCAATCAAATTTAACATCATGCACACCCAAATACCTTGTTTCCACTTTTCTAGATCAAAGACTCAATTTCATGGGAAATAAAATTTACATGAACTTCTTACATTTTTGTTTTTTCGAAAAAGTGGCAAGCCACCGTAATTAATTATATATAAATAGGAGATATTACAAAACCTGGTTCAAACGAGCATACTGACAAAAAAGAACCAAGAAGAAAACCTTCGATTGTAGCTTGATTAAGTTCAAAAATATTTTTACATTTTAAACATACCATTTATACAATGCCAGACATTTGACCCGTATTTCAAAAAACATCACTAGATATAGATTAGGCCTATACATAGTTATGACCTTTTTACATTGTTTCACATTTCAAAATTCATTTTTTACAAAATTTTCCTATTGGAGGCATTCAGGGTACAGTCTTTCACAAGAGTAGTATGTTGACATTCTAGAGTGACAAGCACCTGTACAAACCATCAAGATAGCAATTAAACTACATACAATAGAAAAATGCTTAGAATAACCAATCTATATTATTGTAATTTGTCACATACCTCTCTAAAAGGATCAAAGCTTCCTATTGTTGCAACAGGTCCATGATCAATTGTGCCAGGAATATCACAAAATTTGTCAAATGATCAATCTATATTGTCACAACTAAAAAGATGCTTAGACTAACAAATCTATATTAATCTAAACAATTTGACTGATGATGAATTGGTAATGAAAAATATAAAATATGCTTTGGATAACCAATCTATATTATTGTAATTTGTCGCATACCTCTCTGAAAGGATCAGAGCTGGCTATTGTTGCAGCAGGTCCATGATCAATCATGCCAAAAATATCCCAAAAGTACATATAAAATATCACTATTAAAGAGACCTGCATTGCAATAGTATAAACAATATCAGTATTAAATAAAGAACACTAATGAACTTAAGCATAATGAACCTAAGCATTGTACCTTCCATTCTTGAATATGTTATTCAAGTGTGCTTGAAGGGTCATCTCTTTGCTTAAGAGTATCCAATATTGCTTCATGATCAACATTACTAAGTGTCCATAGTTATTTTGTCTTTGGTTTGGCATGATGCTTCAACAACTTAACATTTATTGCTATAACAAGGTGTGAATACATGAGAATGGTTTTGTGTTTCTTGTAGTCTTCAAATGTAGGTATGTCATTCTTTCTAATCATGTATGTTCGCAACCAAGTTCTTGCAACTACAACTGAACCTGTAGGATACACGAACCCATCATCATCTTCCATCGATTGTGTTAGCTTATGCTTTACACGCACACATCAAGCCAACCAATATTTTGATCTCTCTTCATTCCCCTGCAGTGCAACAACTGCAAAAACATGTCCTGGCTGTAATAGATCTGAAAGCCGATCGTAATCAGGTGAACTTTCCATTGTGTAATTTTTCATGGATATAATTTGAGATAAAGGAGTTAGATATTGTGGAACCAATGTATCCACCCACTCACTTGACTCGCATTGATCCCACTCGCATTGAATACAACTCTGACAAAAACAAGCCAACTGTCGTGTCCAAATGGTCCATGTGCGTGCATCTGATCTTCAAAATGAATGCATCTTTGAAGAATCTTTGATTGTATGACAATCCAATCTTCCTCCCACTATACCCTCTTCAACCAACCAAAAGAATCTGTGCACTATTGAATCAAGTGTCCCTCCCTGTGACAATGTTGAACTACACCAATCAACAATAGAATGTGCATCACTAAATTTTTCTCCTAAAATCTTCAATTGCTCCTTAACTAGAGCTCTCTTTACACATGCACCTGCTCCATCATGCTCCCCTTTCCCATGCCCAGCTTCAATAAAACTCCAAATATTAGGTACACCCATCTCTACATGCATTCTACTCAACCAATAAAACATACGAGCATTCCTGAATTGACCTGTGCAGTTATCTGACCAAATGAGATGTCGACCCAATGCTATATCATGCTCTTGCAAGAACTCAAAAAAAATATCGAAACAATGTTGAACATACTCAGATGAGTGAGATCTACCATCACTCATATAAAAATGATACTCTCTGATTATCTTTCGATCCTCCTCTATACTATTAGGTGCATGCCTAAACATTATGTGGAGAAAAATAACAATCTGAATGAAATTGTAATACTGATATTGTACCTTGTTTTGTGGTTGCAATGCGTAGTTTTCTACAAAATCAACCACTGATATAATAGTTCCAATTGTAAAAGAGTCCTTACATATCCTGAATTGTTGATCCAATCACTGAGACCTATGACTATGCCTTGCATATTTATAGAAAATATTGTCCTTAAAATCAGAAATAAAATCAGCAACACTGCATTCTTTTGTAACCAAATCGCATCTAGAACCTTCACCTCCACTCTGCAAAGTATATTTGACTATCTCATATCTCTCTTTCTCAACAATATTCTTTCCAAATTCATGTTTGGATCCCTCATGAAAACATTGAACAAACTTTGAAAAGCCACCACATTGTGATCACTTCACATTTAAACAATCATTTCTATAGAAAAAGGAACCATCATCTCTAGAACATAAAAGTAGATCTAGAAATTCCTTTGATGATTTCGTAAGATGCATTGCACCACACTCCTGCAACATTTCATTAGTATGCAAAGTAGAATGGATATAGCATAATAGTTCATTGTACATTGAAAAATCCACATGGTGTTTGCAACAACAATTATTATGAATCTTAAGAGGCACATAATAAAATGGCTTCAAACCTTCAAAATTCCTTTGCGAGATTTCCATATTTGGATGTGTTTGAATAAATTTGTTGAACAAAATTATTTGGCTTGATTCCAAGAAATTTTTAGGATGCGGTGTATGGTCTCGACTGCCAATTCTTAACTTTAAAACATCCTTTGCATTGGGTGATACTCTAGAGTTATCATGCCAAAATTTCTGAATTCCCTGCTTTACATTATCGGTTAGCTTCTTATCAACACGTGGAAGCCTCCTGACAAAAGCCCATGTATCATTTTGAAGAGGATCATCTATTCTTTCTCTTCTTGCAAGTGTTCTATCCAAATTTTTACGATTTATGTCAAAATCAATACAAGTTTGTCTCATAAAGCGGGCCTTTTTCAATTGATGGCTTACTAGGGCAGTTGTAATGACTCTCTGAAAAACTCTCTTATCTTTTTCCTTGTTATTTTTTCCAATATACTTGAGAGCATTAAAAATATTTTTGACAATAATAGAATTTTTTTCAGTCTTCTTGTTCACATGAATATTCAATATGGCTAGCAAAGGTCTCATATTTTGCATCTTTAGTAATTGTACAAAATTTGGCATTGCTCGGTCAATGTATTATTGCTAAAATATTGGTTGAAAAGTCTTCTGTCCCACAACCGAATAGTTCGTGTTGACCTCTTTCCTTCAAAATTGTTTATAATGTTATCATCAATTTCAACTAACCATTTAGGGGTCCTTGAAGGTCTTGAATTTGGAATATGTCTTTCTTCCACACAAGGTTCTTCATTTCTCATGTAATATGGTGAGACATAATTTACACTTGCTTCAATATTATGTTTAACATCTTCATTTCCAACATTTTCACCTTGAAAATTTTCAATATCAATTTGAATAATTTCATTCCCAATTTGAATATCATGTTCAACATCTTCAATTCCAACATTTTCACCTTGAACATTTTCATTATCAATTTCAATATTTTCATTCCCAATTTGAATATCATGTTCAACATCTTCAATTCCAACATTTTCACCTTGAACATTTTCAATATCAATTTGAACATTTTCATTCCGAGTTTCAATATCATGTTCTACATTTTCACCTTGAACATATTCAATTTCCTCTTCACTTGAAAGACCATAGGGCTCAAGTTCACCAATATTTAACATACCTTGTCTTTTCTTCCTATGAACTTCTCTATCTCTTTGTCTATATTCTTCAATTTATTCTTTTGTCATCTTTCTCTTACGTTTTTGCTTCCGACGACTATTGCTCCCCATTATACCTCATAAAAGATGCTAAATAATCATTCCTTATGACAAATTTGAGTACAAAATGCTCCAAAAAGTTGATCTTTGTCTCTTCCTGTTTGAAACCGCACGTTTGCTGCCTGCAAAGTGCTACAAATAGAATGTAGGGTCCGTTGGAATGCACAAAAATGGCCCACATGGGGTTTTTCTATGGCCCACAAATCCGATATCCGTTATAATCAGATATTTGATTTGGAAGACATTTCAAAATGTTTTGCAACGGTAATATTTTAGCTCTACACATGATAGTTTTACAAGTTGGATATTCGATTTCTGCCCACATAGACCTAAGGGTTAATGGTAGAGAGTGGGAGAGAGGGAGATTGAGAGAGGGAGAGAGGGAGAGAGAGAGTGGGAGGGAGAGAGGGAGAGAGGGAGAGGAGAGAGGGAGAGAGGAGAGTGGTAGGGAGGAGAGAGGGAGGAGAGAGGAGAGGAGAGGGAGAGGAGGGAGAGAGTGAGAGGGAGAAGGAGAGAAGAGGGGAGAAGAGAGGAGAGGAGAGAGAGGGGGAGAGAGTGGGAGAGGGAGAGGAGGAGAGAGAGAGATATAGAGGAGAGAGAGAGGGAGGGAGGGAGGGATAGAGAGAGAGGAGGAGGGAGAGAGAGAGAGAGGGAGAGAGAGAGAGAGAGAGAGAGAGAGAGAGAGAGAGAGAGAGAGAGAGAGAGAGAGATGATTCCTCTACTTATATCTAAGATCTTATAAAAATATATTAGCATTTTATTATGGTCAGGGTGGTCAGACAGACACCTACTTTTTATTTTTTCCCTGAAATACTACTGCATTGAAATTTTAAATTTTCACCAAATAGATTTATTTTTACAAAAATAACCTAGTAGTTTAGAAACTACATTCAATTTGAAACATATTCTATTTTTACATATTTTTGAAATAATATAGGTAACTTATTCAATTTTTTATGTCAATTGCCTAACTCCGATTTTTCTAAATTTTCATTGCCACTTAAGGGCTTGTTTTTTCCATGATGATCTTGCACATACCCATAGATGATTTGTGAGAAGGTAGAAGATTATTTTATAGATTTCCTATTTCAAGATGAACGATCAAGATTCAGTTGTAAAAGATCATGATCAACAATTAAGAACCGTTGAGAGGAAGTAGATTTCTTAGTTAGCTTCTCTGATTGATTCAATTAAGGATTTTAATTGCATAATCATAGGGTTTAGATTGCATAATTTGAGGGATTGAAGAAATCAAGTTGACTGGTTAGCGGGATTAAAGAATAGATGAGTTAGTCAACCGATTAGAGTGAGAAATTAGTAGTTGTAATTTTTTTAATCACAAAAATGGTGAGGATAATTAATTAATTGAATAATTAATTAATATTTTGAGTTGAACGTGCAAGTCATGTTTGACTTTAACAAATAGAGTTGCATTTGTTTGTTGACTATGTTGAATGATGTCGAATAATTAATTTAATTATTCAAGTTTAGAAAGGGGAAAGTGATTTAATTAAATTATTAAATGATAACAATTTAATTGATTTAGGAGAATAGGGCTATTAGCATCATAATTAAATAGTTTATGTTTATTTAATTAATCAAGCGTATATTAGCAACATGTCTACATTTTTCCCCGCTTTGAGACAAAGTACCGGTTACTTTGTTTCAAATAATCTAATGTTCAGATCAATATTTGACAAATTTTATATGCCTTACGTGCCTTGGAAGATAGTGGAAAGATAGTACAATGCTCGGTTGCCCCCTCGAGAGGTTGGCTAGAAAATTTATTTTTCAGTTCAGGCTCGCGACTAGGTTTCATTGCAGTTCCAATGCTTAAAGGATGATTAATTAGGTTATAGAATCCTCATTTATGGTTTCAGATGTTCCAAGGTGCTCCTAATTTTAACCTACGAGGGTTTCCAAGATTAAAAAATTAGGGTTTTGGGGGTGGTGGAGCTTTTAAAATTTCCCCCCTTTGTGAGTTTGTTTTACTTTGTCCTTGGCTCTAATTGGTTGGATCTGGGTAAGTTGGTGGTTCCTAATGTCTACTTGGATGTAGATTTGTTAAAAGATGTTGCAAGGTATGACCCTGTAACCAGAGTTATTAGAACACACTTTGGCATAGAAATGGTAAAGATAACCAGGGAGGAAATTACAAAAATATTTGGTCTACATGAATGGAGTCAGGATATGGTTGTTATTAATCTTGAGGCTTTCAGAGAAGAATACATAAATACTAGGGGTTTGTTCAGAAAATCTCTTTTGGTACCTCATTTGGCAACCTCAGGAAGAGGAAAGAATAAGAAGCAGGTAGTGAATGGTAAAAATGAGCCAAAACCTTTTCCTATGAACTATTTCAAGAAGATAGTTTGTGCCTTGTGCCAAGTTCTAGGAATTAGTTTGAAGACTACTTTGCCTACTGATATCATGTATATGGCTATAAACCTCAAACATCCAGGTTTTAATGTAGTATATGATTTTACCACTTACTTAGAAAATAAGATGCATGGGTGTCTAGTGCTTCTAAAGGAAGGAAAGAATTGGGTTGGTTTCAGGTGGTTTTCCCTACTGATCCACATGTTTTTATATAGGGGCCAAGCCGTGTTTGAAAAGGATATGGAATTGAAGAAGAAGGAGGGTAATGTTGAAATGCTTGTCCAATATTGGACTAGGATCCTTGATATGCATGATCATAAGTTTGATTATGTAACATTCCAAAATGTCTTTGGATCCAATTTGAAAAGAGATTTAGTTCGTGATCCCCCTAGGATTCTTAAAGAGATTCATGATTTCTTGAGGCCAATGGAAAGAAGGCCTGAATTAAATTTGACACATAATTGGGGAGACATTATCCCTTATCATAATACAACAATTTTTAGAGTATATGGCACTAATGTTAACACTTATGTTTTGCCAAAGGAGGCACCTCTGAGAATTGGATTTTTGGAAATCATGAGATAGTTGGGGTGTGCTCAAGAAGTACATCATTCGGTAGAACAAAATAAAGGATCTTTATTTCTTGAGTATACAACGTTTGCTGATTTTGTTATGTCAAAATGAGGATGGAAGGATTTGTACACATTGCTTAAACCTTACGAATTAAATAATCACCCTAGGAATCACGATCTTGAGGGTTTTATTTCTCAAATGAAGGTCAATCATTGGACTGGGACTTTTGACCATAATTTCTATTTTCCTGAAGACATTATCAAGAATATTTTTTATTTAGATATACAAGAAGAGAGAAAGGAAAAATACATTTCCTTTACCAAGATGGTAAGAAATAAACAAGAAAGAATGCCTACTTTCAATCCCATACCAAGTATTAATGGTGAGTTGAAAAGGGTTACGTATGCCATTGACAATTTTGAAAGTTTTGTGGGGATTTTGAAGGATGAACGGGTTGTGGAAGAGAGGGGAAGTCACAAAATATTGAGGAGTACCCTGAAGTAAGGTTGGAGGAGGGGCCTACTTACCAGCCCCCGAAGAAGATAAAGGTTTTCTCTAGGAAAAGGGGAAGCAAGGCTGGAGAAGTTGCTAAAAAATTTGCACCATATTCTTCAGGGCAGTCATTGCCAAATATTCTTGATCCGGATTCCCCTCTGAGGATTGCTAGCCAGACATGTCCCTCATCACCAAAGAGACAAAAAAATGAAAGAAAAAAGTTGGTTGATTGTGATGGAGATGAGGATGAAGAGATCATTTTCATCCCTGATGAAATGTATCAGGGAATGCCATCTTTCCCACTGGACACTTCATCAAGTTCTGGGCCAGTTGCTCTAAGGTTAGGAAAGGATGAAATAAGGGGAATAAAAAATAATGATGATCTAAGAATGGAGGCTTGCAGAGAGTTCATGATGGATGACTCTTTTATCCAGACCAATGCTTTTAAATATTTTGTATGGAGGGGAAAATGTCTCATTATATGCTGAGAACGTGGCACAAGAAAGAAATTTGCACCCTGAGCTCCCAGAGAAGGTAATTTAGTCTAAGGTTAGGATGCAGATGAAGGAAATATTCAAAGAAATAACACCAGAGCAGGGCCGAGCATTGGTACAAAAGAGTGGAGTATTGTTACTTCCTGAATGGGATATTGTTGATGTTGTGGTGTTCGACATAATAAGAAGGGCCAATAGGCCACTTCTTGCAACTGATGAAGAAGTCGTACTAGCACTTAAAGGATCAACTTTTAGTGAAAAATGGGATGCTTTTGCAATTTGGTCTTTGTCCATGGGATCTAGGAAGCCAATAGTCGCAGAGCCATCTAATTTCAGTGGTCACCTTGTTGTAAGAAGATTTATCGATACCCCTGCATTGGAGGTTGCTGATATGGTAGTAAATGTTGCCAAATTCACCAGGGCAACTGTTGAGGATTTGACCAAGGACTCGGATACTCAGAGAGGCCAATACAACGAGATTATTATCAAATATAATAAGAGCCAACAAAAGGTGGCAGAGCTAGAAACTGAGTTGTCCTTATTAAAGAAGCAAATGGAAACATTGAGGTCTCAAGGGCAGGTTAGTTCTAGCTGCACTATCTCTGACCCACCTATGGAGAAATCTCAACCCTCTTCATGAGGACAGTCCTTAGCTATTGTTCCATATAAGATGGGACAGGTGCCTATTGCAGTTTAAAGGGCTAATAGACTAGGAGGAGGACTCTCTAGGGAGAAATTAATTCAACAAGTTGAGAAATATAAGGAGATGGTGCAACAAATTTGGGAGTCTATAGGAAGAAGCAATTCGATGATTGTGGACATTGTGCTGAAACACTTAAACAGGAGGGTCCAAGGAAAATTGAATAGTGTTCATGAAAATAATTCTCTAATGTTGCGAACTTAGGATGTTCCCAAGAGATAGAGAGTTGGCCACCCCATTGTTGGACAGATGGAGCCCCAGAATTGAGAAATTAAGATTCATGGCAGTAGGAGCAAAACAACATGGGGATAAGTATCCTATGGTTCTATCAACTTACCAATTTGTCAACAGAGTCATGGAGCAAACGTTTCAGGGGTATGTTTCCCCTATGGAGTTAAAGATCAAAGAGTTAAAGGCTATATATGATGGAATGGACTTAACTCCTTTGCCACATATTCTGCACAGTCAAGATGAGGTGAAACCTTTGCATATTTGGAAAGATCAGATGAGCAATATCATGGTAGCTCAGACTCATGAAATATGCAGAAATGCTGACATTGGTATGTTGGAGAATACACTGGAGAAATTATCACTTGTTATCAGTTTCTTAGAAAACTTTGATAAGAAGGCCACATCAATAATGGTGAAATATGCACCCTATCGAGATAAGATTGATTAGGTTATGGATTTTAATTGGCCATCCGAGGAAGATTTTGAATTATAGAAAAAGGTGTTCACCGATGAATTTGAGATTTGAATACTACTATGCAACTTGGTCATGCATAATACAGGTCTGGCCTCATAAGTTATATTTGAAAATATGCATTCTCCTTTTGACTTCAAGTACGAGCTGCTAAGGTGGAATAAAGTGTTACAACGGTTAAAGATGATTTTGACGTTAACAAGAGGCCCTTTAAAGAGCGGTTTCTTTTCTTCCATAACAACTAATGATTATTATTTTCTTATGCTTTTCTATTTCAATCACATGATGAAAATGTAACTGATTTAGGGATTAGTGGTCCAATGAAAAATGGACATGTGTACTCTCCGACCTGAAGCTTGTTGGCTCCCTTGTTTTATAAAATGGAATTCTGGGCCGTGAGAGGAGGTTTGCGAAAATATCTGAGATTTGAGAAATAAGAGTTTAGTGATATAGAGAGTATGAAAGTAAGTCCAGGTATTAAGGTTTTGAGTTAGATAAGAGAACTTAGTCAATTATGGGGTTCTTAGGCATGTTTTTATTTAACATGTGAATGTTTTAAGTCTGTTTTCTCTTTTGTTGTGATACTTTGCATGAATTATTAATGAAATATTGGTCCAAGATGACTTTCATTGATGTTCATTTGTTCTTTACTATGAATTACGCTTAACGATAGCTCTGGTTCAAAGAATTGGTTAATTGCTTCAGTTAATCAATAAGTTTATGCAAGCTAACAATGGGATTCATAAAGTAGTGATAGACTTAGATACAAGTATATGGATTGTAATGTGATTCATTTGGATCATAAGTGCTTAAGATGAAATTTTCCCTATAGTTCAGTTCTCATTTGACTCTGTGCTTTAGGATATGGCACTGGAACTCTTATCGCAGTTGTATTTTCTCATGTCTTGTGCTATGATTTCAGGACATTTTATTCAAATATTTCCTATCAATCTACTTTAGTCGTGTTTGTGATTCTCTGCTAACGGGACACGATCCTTTTCGAGGAATAGCCAATTTCTTGAAGGATCTCACCCTTTTAGCGTAAATGGGGAATCTATCTGTTGTTTATCAATGTGCAAGTGAATTGTTTAATGTTGTATTTACAAAGCACATTTTAGGGAGTACCCTCCTGGGTCTTACAAAGCCCGAAGTGTAGGAGAATTAACATTATCGATTTTCTCGTCAAGTTGGCCAAACACTTCCTAGACTTTTATCATTGAACGTGGCAAGTTCGTAGAAGCTCTTGGGAAGTTCGCTTGGGTTGCAATAAAAAACACCAACAAAATGGCAACTCTGTTGGGGAAATATCAAATGAAAAGTCTCTAGTGTAGATCTGGTAAAGTCAGTGTCATTTGTTACGATATAATTGTTTTAAATTGTGAGTCTATTTGTCACATTTAGCACATGCGTCTAGTTTTCCTATTTTCTTTGTCAGTGTGTCGGGTAATGTTTAAGATCTTGTCCAAAGTCACGAGTGCAAAAGAGAAGTGCAATCACTTCATAATTCCCAACATTTTGGGTGGCGAATCTGATATCTCAAACACAAATATTCATACAAAGTACCAAAAGAAATGTGCAAAGGAAAGTCCTCATACACCGAAGGAAATGAAGAAGACTAGAAGCTATGCAAAAAGGAATCCAGAGCCAATTCTAGAGCTCAAACCAGGATAGGACAATAAATGGGTAAAAGTAAATAATACCCCAAGTAAGTTTGTTTCATCTCCTACTTTAAATGCTGAGATGAATAGTGCTTTATGAGTGGAGATTCCTCAAAAGTTATTATTTCTAAAATGGATCACGGTAGTTTTCCTTTTGAAGTGACTCGTGAAGTTGAAAATGATATGTCTAAAGAGAAGGAGCGATGGGATTTCTAGGAATAGGATAAATAGTTCCTAGAAGCCACAACACCTGGTACTATGTTTGTTTTCACTGGACAAAATTTCAAACCACAAGGGGCCTCTTTGAATGAGGAAGTTTCTTTTCTTCAAGATGAAGATCAGGCAGAACAACCTTATTACACTCCTGCTCCAAGTGAGGAAGGAGATATCCTTGAAAATGAAACAGATATAGATAGGGATATGCAAACCTTAATTGAAGAAGAAAAGAGGTTGCAAGAGGAAAAATACAATAGGGACAAGATAAGAAAAGAGAATCTGGAAATATTTTGGGCCAAGTAGCTCGAAATAAATGCTTAGAAGAAGAAAGTTGAAAAGATGAGAGAAGAAGCAACTAAGAGAAAATCCTTTGAGGAAGGGGTCACTAAGGCAGCTGCTGAAAGGGCTCGTTATGTGCCTAGATCAACAATCTCTATGGGATCCTCTTCCACTACCACATATACCCCTTCTATATCAGCTACCAAAACTTCAGACCCATTCACTGAATCTAAGAAGGCAACCTTTTTGGACCATGGGAAAGCCCATGTTGATCAATCCAAGAAAAATTCCCACAATTTTTTCAATTATAAAATTCATGTTAATACTAGTGATGAAACAAATAATGTTGTTGACAAAGGGGTCAAAGTTGATCCTAGGCCATTAGATTTCCCCCAAAACCCCGAGCTCCTAAGATTGCAATTAATAAATGATCAGTTGTAGGCTGATCTAAGAAAGGTAGAAATAGAAGCTGCTAATGTCAAAATGGCAAGAAAGATAGATTTCCTAAAGATGTCTACACCTACCCCCCAAGCTTCTGGTTCAGGGTAGAACAAAAATGAGTTGTTGAGCGAGAATTCTAAAAAGAAAATCCCTAAAGGGGGGGTGGTGGAGGTGGTCATAAAAACATTAGCTCCTACTTAGAGAACAAAGAGGGAAGCACTGGCAAGGCTAGAAAGCAGGGTAGTAGTGAGAAGGATAAAGGGGGGGTTGATAAGAAAGATGTTGAAAAACAAAGCACCTCCAAAAATGGACGTGGTGGAGGAGCACCCCAGGTTGATAGGTATAGACAACTATGTTTTGGTAATATTTGGGGGTACTCGAATCCAATCCAGATAATGCACGAAAACATCTCCCAAAATTCACTAGTAATAATGTTTTTAGTGGGGAAGACCATTTAAAAGATTTTCAAGGTTTTGTTGAAGATTTTGAGCTATGGGATAATGATGTAGAAATGAAATACTTTATGCAGTCATTGGTCAAAGATGCTAGAGATTGGTATAGAGGGTTACTTGATGCTAGTATTGATTCGAAAGATTCTTTTTGCAGAGTTTTCAGGGAAGAATACGAGGATCAGATTGACCCAAGATTTAAATTGAATAATTTCAATAATATTACCAAAGGATATAATGAGTTGGTTACTGAGTTCAATGCTCGCTTCCAGAAAGCTATGAAAAGAGGTCCTGCATACTTAAGGCCTAATGAAAGTGCATGTTTAGTTGTATACTGTAATGCCTATGATGCTAAAATGTGTTATTTACTGAGAGAAAAAAACCCTCAGAATTTGAGGCAGGCATATAAGATGGCAGTGAATATTGAAAATAATAGAAGAGCTTCTGGTAAAGTGGGGAGAAGAGAGGATCCCAAATCTCCTAAAGGCACAAGGAATCAAACTAAGAAGGTTAGTAAACCCACAATTGCTGATGAGAAGATAGATCAAGTCCTTACCCTACTACAAAAGCAAGAAAAAAATGACAAGCCTCATTTTCAAAGAAATGACAGCCCCCCCAGGCTGTAGGTCTATCTCTGCAATAATAACTGGAATAATGGGAAGCCCCTACAAGTAAATCAGAGAAATAATCAAGTTCCACCTGATTCTTTAAAAAATAATACTCTAAATTCCATAGAAAATTTACCATGGTGTGAGGTGTGTGGAATGCCACATTCTCCTCAACAATGTGCAGTAGCAAAATCAATGGTCAAATCTCAAGATGACTAGGGAGATGCTCAGTCACCCCATGACCAGGATCGATGACTAATGTATTACTGGGACCAATTGATTTGGCCTATGATAATTACTCCTCAGATGATGATCCTTGTGGTAGGGATGTTGATATTCAAAGACAACAAAATGATGTACATAATCAAAAAGTGTTTTCAAATGAAGGAGAAAATGATGATTGTTTTGTAAATGAATTGGAGGTAGATAATACTATTTTGAAAAGACCTTCTGATGAAGAAATTGAAAAATACATTATTGCTCTAGTTGCTAGGGCAAGAAACAATATGCAATTGAGAAACTGAAATGTTCCAAGTGATTTAAGTAAGCCTTGTAGCTTGTTCATAAAGGAAAAGGATGTAACTCGAAAAAATACCAGTTTGGAGGCTAAGAATGTAGAGTCAAAGCCTAAGGAGATAAGGGAGCCTAGGATATGGGAAAATAAAGTGGATAACACCAAGACAAAGAGTGAAGCTGCATCCCAAAACATCAAAGACAACAATCATCACTCTCATAATGATGAATCTCCTAAGGGAAAAGAAAAGGTAATTTTTGAGGACACAAATTTTCCTGAATTACCAAAATACACTTCAATAGATATGTTCCAAGTACTTTCTCAAGTTACGGTTACTGTTCCTTTTTTATAAATGATGCAAATAAATGAACATAAGGACAAAACTGTTGCATTTATTAATATTATTCCTACAAGTAGAAAGAGTAAGGTGGTTTCTGATTAGATAGATTCAAAAGAGGATCAAGAAAAGCAAAAAATTGTGGAAGAAATTACCACAGAAAGCCCTCAGATATACTTAGGAACTACTATTACAACTAAACCCAACCATGTCAATCCATTTTTCTTAACCCTGATTATTGATGAAAAAATGTTGAGAAATTGTATGATTGACTCAGGAGCTTCTAACAATGTGATGCCAGTGAAAATAATGCATGCAATGGGTTTAAGAATAGACAATACATATGGTAAATGTTATGTAATGGATTCTCAGGAAGTGCTTTTCATAGGGATTATAAATGATGTTCCATATAGATTGGAAGCATTTCCTAAGAAAGAGCTACACATGAGTGTTACAATGGTGGATATCCCACCAACTTATGGCATGTTGTTATCTTGTCCTTGGAGTGCTTCAATGGGTGGGATCATGCAGTGTGATTTGTCTTTTTCTACATTTTCTATTGAACATAAAGATGTTAAATTGGATAGGGAAAAGAGAGCCCCTCAATTGATTGAAAATGTGGAGGAACCACTAGAGCCTATCGGAATCAACTTTGTGGAAACAGATTTGGAAAAATTATGTGTTGAGGAAGATAAAACAAAGAAGAGATCCAATTAGCACCTATTGATAAAGAAGTACTAAAAATATCATCAGAGGGTGACTTATGGATAATTCATTTTGATGGAGCATGTTCCAAAGATGGCTCAAGAGCAGGAATTTTCTTCACTTCCCCAAAAGGTAAAACATTCAAATATTCTTTCTTGTTGCAATTTGCCTGTACTAACAATGTTGGTGAGTATGAAGCTCTCATACTTGGTCTGAAGATAGCTTCAAAGCATGGTATTAAGGTGTTAAAATTTTTGGGAGACTCTGAGTTAGTTTTTTCTCATATTAGATCTCGTTTTGCAGCTAAAGATAAAAGACTTAGGCAATACAGAAATGCAGTATGGGATACCATTGAAGGAATTAGTGATTTTGGTATTGAATGGGTTGAAAGAGGACAAAATGCTAAGGCTGACTTGTTAGCAAATATAGTTGTTAAACTTGATGATGTCACCTTTGGTGGCATCTCACAAATAGAAGTGCAAACCAAGCCTACAGTACCAGATAACATTTGTAACTGACAGGTATTTGATGGTGGCAGACATTTTGAAATTCCTACATTGTGTGGATCAATATGAGAGCCAGGAAATTGATTTTGGCTCGTTTGTAACTGAAATTGATGGGAAGGAAACCCTGTTTGGGAATGAGGTGATTCAACTCAAAACAAATACCATCCCTCAGGGCTTGGTTGTACTTGAAAGGGTTTTTGATGGTCCTGATATGTCAAATACTAAGCAAGCACCCTCCCATAAGGAAGATCTAGAAGAAATAAACTTAGGAACATAAGGTGCCCCTAAGAAGGTTTATGTTGGAAAGAAAATTAAGCCACATGTTAGAAACATGTTGATTACCCTAATTATAAAATATAGACATGTTTTCGCTTGGTCATATGAAGACCTTAAATCATATAGGGGAGATTTGTTCTAACAAGAAATCCCATTGAAACTTGATATGAAGCCATTCAGGCAGAAACAAAGACCAATTAACCCTACCTTACAACCCAAAATGCAAGAAGAGCTTGCTAAACTAAGGGAGGCAAGAATCATCAAATCAATTAGGCACTCATCTTGGTTCTCTAACTTGGTGCATGTTAGAAAGAAAAATGGGGATATTAGGTTGTGTGTTGATTTTAGAAACTTGAATGTTGCTTCTTTGAAAGATAATTACCCATTGCCTAATATGGAGGCTATGCTTCAAAAGGTCACAGGGTGTGAACTGCTATCCATGATGGATGAATTTTTTGGTTATAACCAAGTAATGGTCAAAGAGTTTGAGAAATTAAAGACTGCTTTTACCACACCATGGGGGACATATGTTTATGTAAGAATGTCATTTGGACTAATAAATGTTGGTGCAACTTTTCAAAGGGCTATGGATCTAGCCTTTGTGGATTTTTTTGACTTGTTCTTTGCAATTTACCAGGATGATCTTACTGCCCATAGCAAAAATGAGGAGGACCATTGTTCTCATTTAGAGAAAAAATTATTAGATCTCTGGAATATGGGATATCTTTGAATCCTAGGAAGTTTGCATTTAGGGTAAAAGAAGGAAAACTATCAGGGCATATTATTTCAAAGGATGGGGTTCAAATTGATCTTGAAAGAGTGGTTGCTATTGATAAGATTAAACAACCAAGAAGTATAAAAGGAATTCAATCTTTCTTTGGGTAGATAAATTTTCTAAGGAGGTTTGTCACAAATTTTGCTGAGACTGCCCGCCCAATTTCTAAGATGTTGAAGAAGGGAGAAAAGATAGTATGGACAAGGGAGCCATCTAAGGCCTTCCAGGCTATCAAATATGTTATCAAGAAGGCCCCTATTCTTAAGTCGCCCGATTACTCAAAACCTTTTTAGTTGTTTAATTTTGCTTCTTTTCACACTATAGTTGGGGTTTTATTACAGAAAAAAACAATGATGGTTTTGAGTAGCCAATTGCTTTTTTTAGTAAATAATTGTAGGTTGTGAAATTAAAATATGATATAGCAGAAAATCAGGCATATTCTTTGGTAAAGGCAGTTAAAAATTTCAAGCCATACCTGATGGGAGCAGTGGTTGTTGCATGTGTGCCAACAACTGCAGTTAAATATATTTTCACCCAAATAGAGACTACAGGAAGGAGGTGTAGATGGATAAATAGAATCCAAGAATTTAATATTGAAATACAAATCACCAAGCTTGTAAGGGGTCAGGGTTTAGCCAAATTAATGGCTGAAGCAAATCAAATAAACCAGATAGAGAAAAAGAATATTGCACCTATTTGTGATATGCAAACTTGTGGCTGGTATAAGAGGATTGTTGAATATTTACAAACAATGCAGTGTCCTGAAGGTATGCCCCTTAATGAAAAAAGAACCCTTAAATTACAAGCAATTAGATATGTCATTATTGATGGTGAGCTCTGGTGGAGGAACCCTGAAGGTATTATACTCAGATGTGTGGATGGAGATCAAGCTGAGGATCTACTGATAGAAATGCACAAAGGAGCTTGCGGAGGCCATTACATGGCTAAGACAATGGCTCAAAAAAATTGAAGAGCAGGTTATTGGTGACCTACTGTATTCAAAGACGCTCATAGGTATGTAAAACGATGTGACACTTGTCAGAGGTTTGTTGGGAAGTTGAAGTTTTCTGGTAATTTGTCGCTAAATCCTGTGTCTGTTTCAGCTCCTTTCCAACAATGGGGTATTGACTTCATAGGAGAAATATCTGAAAAATATAGTGGAGGACATGCATAGATATTAGTGGAAAATTATTAATTTACTAAATGGATTGAAGCAATCCCAGACGGAAGGGCCACAAGTAAAGTTGTTATTAATTTTTTGACTGATAATATTTTAAGCTGATTCGGGGTACCTGAAAGAATTGTTTCAGATAATGCAATGTGCTTCAGATCAGAAAAATTTGTTAGTTTTTGTAATCAGTATGGTATAACTATTTCGTAATAAGAGCCTGATGAAGATTATCAAGCGTATGATCGAGAAAAATATGAAGGCTTGGGATTCAAAATTGAAGTTAGCACTATGGGCTGATAGAACAACTGTTAAGAAGGCAATTGGTCATTTTCCTTTTAATCTTGTTTATGGGATGGAATCCCGTATACCATAAAACAATTTTTTGAAGATGTACAAGTTTTTCTGGGAATATGATGATTATGTGTGTGATGAAATGCAACACAAAATGGAAGAATTGAATCAACTAGATGAAACTAGAAGAGAAGCCCATAAGAGAAATGAAATATTGTAGCTTCAGGTGAAGCATCTCTATGATAAAAAGGTAGTTGAGAGAAAATTTGATATGGGAGCAATGGTGTTGCTCTAGAATGCAAGATCAGAGGATAAAGGCAAACATGGAAAGTTTGATCCCCTATGGCTAGGCCCGTACATAATTATGGACACACATGGAGAGGATTTATATTTCTTGCAGTCACTTGCAGGTGAAATTCTTGAACTACCAGTACATGGACAATTTTTGAAATACTATTTCTCTTGAAATAGCTCTTTTTCCATGTACGATGTACAGTCCTATAATCAGGGTGTATAGGCGTGTTTTCTTTTTTCTGCTTGTCTTGTTCGGACAAGTCCCTGGTTTTGGTTCTCTCTGTATCCGGTCTATGTAACCAAAGATTCTAGAATCTTTCTATGCCCACAGGGGGAATACATCCCCAATCGGAGCCACTAGTGGAGCTTTTAAATTTCCCCCCTTTGTGAGTCTGTTTTACTTTGTTCTTGGCTCTAATTGGTTGGATCTGGGTAAGTTGGTGGTTCCTAACGTCTACTTGGATGTAGATTTGTTAAAAGATGTTGCAAGGTATGACCCTGTAACCAGAGTTATTAGAACACACTTTGGCATAGAAATGGTAAAGATAACCAGGGAGGAAATTACAAAAATATTTGGTCTACATGAATGGAGTCAGGATATGGTTGTTATTAATCTTGAGGCTTTCAGAGAAGAATACATAAATACTAGGGGTTTGTTCAGAAAATCTCTTTTGGTACCTCATTTGGCAACCTCAGGAAGAGGAAAGAATAAGAAGCAGGTAGTGAATGGTAAAAATGAGCCAAAACCTTTTCCTATGAACTATTTCAAGAAGATAGTTTGTGCCTTGTGCCAAGTTCTAGGAATTAGTTTGAAGACTACTTTGCCTACTGATATCATGTACATGGCTATAAACCTCCAACATCCAGGTTTTAATGTAGTATATGATTTTACCACTTACTTAGAAAATAAGATGCATGGGTGTCTAGTGGCTCTAAAGGAAGGAAAGAATTGGGTTGGTTTCAGGTGGTTTTCCCTACTGATCCACATGTTTTTATATAGGGGCCAAGCAGTGTTTGAAAAGGATATGGAATTGAAGAAGAAGGAGGGTAATGTTGAAATGCCTATCCAATATTGGACTAGGATCCTTGATATGCATGATCATAATTTTGATTATGTAACATTCCAAAATGTCTTTGGATCCAAGTTGAAAAGAGATTTAGTTCATGATCCCCCCAGGATTCCTAAAGAGATTCATGATTTTTTGAGGCCAATGGAAAGAAGGCCTGAATTAAATTTGACACATAATTAGGGAGACATTATCCCTTATTATAATACAACAATTTTTAGAGTATATGGCACTAATGTCAAGCCTTATGTTTTTCCAAAGGAGGTGCCTCTGAGAATTGGATTTTTGGAAATCATAAGACAGTTGGGGTGTGCTCAAGAAGTACATATGCCAGTAGAACAAAAGAAAGGATATTTCTTTCCTAAGTATACGATGTTTGCTAATTTTGTTATGGCAAAGAAAGGATGGAAGGATCTGTACACATTTCTTAAACCTTATGGATTAAAAAATGTACAACCTAGGAATCATGATCCTAAGGGTTTTATTTCTCAAATGAAGGCCAAGCATCGAACTAAGACTTTTGTCCGTAATTTCTATTTTCCTGAAGACATTATCAAGAACATTTTTTATTTAGATATACAAGAAGAGAGAAAGGAAAAATGCATTTCCTTTACCAAGATGGTAATAAATAAACAATAAAGGATACCTACTTTCAATCCCATACCAAGTATTAACGGTGAATTGAACAGGGCTATGTATGCCATTGACAATTTTGAGAGTTTGGTGTGGATTTTAAAGGATGAACGGGTTGTGGAACAGAGGGGAAAGTCACAAAAGATTGAGTACCCTGAAGTAAGGTTGGAGGAGAGGCCTACTTATCAGCCCTCGAAGAAGATAAAGGTTTTCTCTAGGAAATGGGGAAGCAGGGCTAGAGAAGTTGCTAAAATTTTTGCACCATCTTCTTCAGGGCTGTCATCGCCAAATATTGTTGATCTGGATTCCCCTTTGAGGATTGCTGACCAAACATGTCCCTCATCACCAAAGAGACAAAAATTTGGAAGAACAAAGGTGGTTGATTGTGATGGTGATGAGGATGAAGAGATCATTGTAACCCCTGATGAAATGCATCAGGGAATTCCATCTTTCCCATTGGCTGCTTCATCAAGTTCTGGGACAGTTTCTCTAAGGTTGGGAAAGGATGAAATAAGGGGAATAACAAATAATTATGATCTAAGAATGGAGGCCTGCAAAGAGTTCATGATGGATGACTCTTTTATCCAGATGAATTATTTTAAAGATTTTGTATGGAGGGCAGATGTCTCATTATATGCTGAGAAGGTGGCACAAGAAATAAGTTTGCACTCTGAGCTCCCAGAGAAGGTAATTCAGTCTAAGGTCAGGATGCATATGAAGGAAAGATTCAAAGAAATAACACGAGAGAAGGGCCGAGCATTGGTGCAAAAGAGTGGAGTATTGTTACTTCTTGAATGGGATATTGTTGATGTTGTGGTTTTTGACACAATAAGAAGGGCCAATAGGTCACTTCTTGCAACTGATGAAGTTGTACTGGCGCTTAAAGGATTAGCTTTTAGTGAAGAATGGGATGCTTTGGCGATCTGGTCTTTTTCCACAGGATCTAGGAAGCCAATATTCGCAAAACCATTTGATTTTAGTGGTCACATTGTTGTAAGAAGAGTTGTCGATACCCCTGCATTGGAGGTTACTGATATGGTAGTAAATATTGCCAAATTCACCAGGGAAATTATTGAGTATTTGACCAAGGACCGGGATATTCTGAGAGGCCAATAAAATGAAATTATTATCAAATATAATAAGAGTCAACAAAAGGTGGTGGAGCTAGAAACTGAGTTGGCCTTATTAAAGCAGCAAATGGAAACGTTGAGGTCTCAAGCACAGGCTAATTCTAGCCACACTATCTCTGAGCCACCTGTGGAGCAATCTCAACCCTCTTCACGAGGACAATCCTTAACTATTGTTCCATATAACATGGGACAAGTACCTATTGCAGTTGAAAGGGATAATAGCCCAAGAGGAAGACTCTCTAGGGAGAAATTAATTCAGCAAGTTGAGGAATATAAGGAGATGGCGAAGCAAATCTGGGAGTCTGCAGGAAGAAGCAATTCGGTGATTGTGGACATTGTTCTGAAACACTTAAACTAGAGGGTCCAAGGAAAATTGAATAGTTTTCATGAAAATTATGCTCTAATGTTGCAAGCACTTAGGATGTTCCCAAGAGATAGAGAAATGGCCACCCCATTGCTGGACAGATGGAGCCCTAGAATTGAGAAATTGAGATTCATGGCAGTAGGAGCAAAACAACATGGGGATAAGTATCCTATTGTTCTATCAACTTACCAATTTGTCAACGGAGTCATGGAGCAAACATTTCAGGGGCATGTTGCCCCTATGGAGTTAAAGATCAAAGGGTTAAAGGTTATATATGATGGAATGGACTTAACTCCTTTGCCACATATTATGCATAGTCAAGATGAGGTAAAACCTTTGCAGATTTGGAAAAATCAGATGACCAATATCATGGTAGCTCAGACTTATGAAATATGCAGAAATGTTGACATTGGTATGCTGGAGAATACACTGGAGAAAATTTCATTTGTTATCAGTTTCTTAGATAATTTTGATAAGAAGGCCACATCAGTAATGGTGAAATATGCACCCTATCAAGATAAGATTGATCAGGTTATTGCTTTTAATTGGCTATCCGAGGAAGATTTTGAATTATGGAAAAAGGTGTTCACCGATGAATTTGAGATTTGAATACTACAAGTGAGAAATGCAACTTGGTCATGCATAATATAGGTTTGGCCTTAGAAGTTATATTTGAAAATATGCATTCTCCTTTCAACTTCAAGTACGAGTTGTTGAGGTGGAATAAAGTGTTACAACGGTTAAAGATGATTTTGACGTGAACAAGAGGCCCTTTGAAGGGTAGTTTATTTTCTTCCATAACAAGTAATGATTATTATTTTCTTATGCTTTTCTCTTTCAATCACATGATGAAAATGTAACTGATTTAGGGATTAGCGGTCCAATGAAAAATGGACATGTGTACTCTCCGGCCTAAAGCTTGTTGGCTCCCTTGTTTTATAAAAGGGAATTCTAGGCCGTGAGAGGAGGTCTATTGAAATATCCGAGATTTGAGAAATAAGATTTTAGTGATATAGAGAGTATGAAAGTAAGTCCAGGTGTTAAGGTTTTGAGTTAGATTAGAGAACTTAGTCAATTATGGGGTTCTTAGGCATGTTTTTATTTAACATGTGAATGTTTTGAGTCTATTTTCTCTCCTGTTGTGATACTTTGCATGAATTATTAATGAAATATTTGTCCAAGATGACTTTCATTGATCTTCATTTGTTCTTTACTGTGAATTATGCTTAACGATAACTCTAGTTCAAAGAATCGGTCAAATGCTTCAGTTAATCAGTAAGTTTATGCAAGCTAACAATGGGATTCATAAAGTAGTGATAGACTTAGATACAAATATATGGATTGTAATACGATTCATTTGGATCATAAGTGCTTAAAATGAAATTCGCCCTGGAGTTCAGTTTTCTCATTTGACTTTGTGCTTTAGGATATGGCACTGGAACTCTGACCGCAGTTGTATTTTCTCATGTCTTGTGCTATTATTTCAAGACATTTTATTCAAATATTTCCTATCAATCTAATTTAGTCATGTTTGTGATTCTCTGCTAATTGGACTCGAGCCTTTTTGAGGAATAGCCAATTTCTTGAAGGATCTCACCCTTTTAGCATAAATGGGGAATCTATTTGTTGTTTATCAATGTGTAAGTGAATTGTTTAATATTGTATTTAAAGAGCACATTTTAGGGGGTACCCTCCCCTGTCTTACAGAGCCTGAAGTGTATGAGAATTAGCATTATCATTTTTCTCATTGAGTTGGCCAAATGCTTCCTAGAATTTTATCATTGAATGTGGAAAGTTCATAGAAGCTCTCGGGAATCCTGCTTGGGTTGTAGTAAAAAAATGCCAACATGGGGTAAAAATAGGATCATTTTTCCTCATTTGCACTCTTAGCCTTGACTGAATTCTTGTCTCTAGAGATCCTGCTTTTTTTATTATTGATTCACGATGTCAAGGTTTCCAGATGCCCCACAACATGTAGAGGTAGTTCATGACTTTGTGAGGCTTGCTAGTGTAGGCATCATGGTATATACCACTTCCTTTCTTGTTTTCATCTTTTAACGTTTGCACATTTAATGTTCAAAATTGAATTTGACAATAGTGGTAATTATGTGTTTTTGTCGTTGTTGTCTTGATTTGACCGCTTTTTTCATTTGTGATTGTGTCGCTTTCGCTTTTATTGCTTTCTATTTTTTTTTGTTCACTATTGATTTTCTTGCTATCTTTTATTTACTGCTATCAAAAAATTTGTGTGGTATTGTCTTTTTCTTAGGAATCTAGTCACTTATGTAAAATTTGATCACTATCGTTTAATTCACCCGCTTTTGTCATTTTTGTCACTATCAAAAAGTGGCCGCTATTGTCAATTTTAAAAGATTTAGCCAATTTGTTTGTAGTTTTAGGTTCATGATGTTATTTTCTAGCAAACTCTTAACGTCATGGGTTGAAGTTTGCAGGTGGTTATCAAACTGTTGTATTATAAAGAGGTGCTAGTCTCTTTGAGGTGGAGTGATATTTCTTGGACATTGTGGGTTTGTGCTATATATGTTACATGCCTAAGATTCAATATCATAGGGCTATGATGACCACCCTTGTAGAGAGATAGAATTTGGATTCATCGTCCTCCCATTTGTCAATCAGTGAGGCAACTATCACATTAGGATGTATAGAGGTTTCTTCGTATCCCTATTGATATAGAGCTTGTTACCTACGATGTTGGATAGGGTACCCATGCCATGTAGTGAGTTATCAGTGTTAGACAACTACAAGTGGTGGACTCAAAGATAGACTTGTCTTCGTTCGTTGGCAGTGTTGATCCTATATCTATGGTCCTAGCTGGATTGATCATAGGGCTTGTGGTTCTTGATCATAGTGGTAGACATTTTCTTGTTAGATGGGGCATCTATATTGAGCAGATGATGGAGCACAATATGAGGTATGCATGGGGCCCGTGCCTTTTGGCACATTTGAATAGGGATATGCACGCGAGGTTTCCTATCATGGTGGTATCACTATTTCAACAGGTATGACACTTTTTCATGTGTGGGTCTAGGAGCATATCCTAGTGACTAAACCAGATGGTGTTTTGGAGAGAGATGTGGAGGATCCCTACTCTTACAATTACTCAGATTTTATGCATTACACCTGGCCTAGCCGGTTACCTTAATGGTGAGGCATTTTCGATGACATGTCTACATTCATTTGGAGACCATGGCTAGGCTGTGATGTCTGACATGATGAAATGGAGAAGCTAGCATAGTATAGTTAGACATAGTGGTTGATAGGATGTGTGGATTTCCTTTTAGAGCATTATTTTCTTGATTGAGTTCTCTTTCAATTTGGAGAGCGTCAAACATGTTTTGGAGATGATATCATGCACATTTTAGGAGGACATCTCGAGAGGTTAGGGTGTGGGGGCCATAGGCCTCTTCTATTAATGTCGTGGTCAAGTTCAGATGACTTGTCCCATTTTGATGGGGTTGGTCAATGGGTTTAGTTGATCCATGGACTACTCAAGACTATGATCAATTGTGGGCTAGTCATGTTCCTCTTTGTTTTAAATATCCTATTGGATTTGGGCCTATTATGGGATATGTGCAGAGGAGAGTTGGTCTAACTGGATGGAGAGGTAATAAAAAGCAACTTAGGATCATGGTAAAGCAACTAGATAGAGTAGGGCATGATGGAAAATGGGGTTAGCATGATGGACAATAGCCTGATTTGATGCAGGAAGATCAATAGGTATCATAGGGTCCTCCCCCATAGGGGGATGTAGCAGCAATATAGGTAACCTAGCTGACTGTGGATATGGATGCTCATATTGTCGATAGGGATGTGGAGATTGCAAGGAGGTAGGTTGTTGAGGACTAGGTTATTCTCCTTACTGTAGAGCGGGATGGATTTCGATAGGAGAGAGATGCCCTCAAGTAGAAGTTGGCTATAGAGCATCAATAAAGATTAGCTATCAAGATTTCAGTTGCCTCCTTTATTCCCCTTGCTCAGTAACAGGTTGAGTGAGATCAATTTTTACAACGATGTACATACTACCAGACACATTATGAGGCCTTTGTACCAAGGGCTCAAAGATGACCTCATTTTGGAGAGCCCAATATATAGACAGGTTCAGAGTCTATGGGATAGTCAGTGAGACAACCCCATCAATCCCTTGTTATTTCACAACCTTATCCACATTAGAGCCAAGAGTAGTTGAGATCTCCACCATGAGATAGCCAATAAGGTTGATTGTTACTTGATCTTTTATAATTTTTATTGTATCAAAGACTTGTGTAGATATGATTTTTTATATATACATTCATCAGCCTAGCCGAGGCCTCATATACATGTATTTTTTTGTATATTTGGATATCACTTATGTTACCTGATGATGTATATGAAATTCTCATTTTTTGATGATACATGAAATATACCATGTTTTGATTCGGCTTTATTATGTGTTTATGCGATGATTATGGATGATGAATTATACATGCTCATGTATTTTTGTACCTTTTTTCTGATGCATTTATATGATATGGATGGATGTTTTATTTATATATCTATGCTATGGATGATTATATATGATGCATATGATGGATGATGATATATTATGTATGTATGGGTTTCTATATGATGTATGCGATGGTTGATAATATATACTAATTATTTTATGGATGCAAGATGCATGTGGTACTAATGATATTGTCATGTAGGATGGAGTTGTTAGTTAGAAGAAGTGTTAGTATGATTTGGAGATGGATAGAAATTTGATGTTGTTAGTTATTGATGGGTTTTGATTTTTCTTTCATAGAGGCTTCATATATTTAGCAGTCCTTATTGATGTAGAAAAAAAAAATGATGCACCAGGGTATTGATAATCAAGGTGGATTTGTATCTATTGTGTGGTTTTTGACTTTGCAAACAAAGAATATTCTTGCTCATACCAAACATACAAAAAACTTGTTAGAGTGTATGTTTGATTTGTGTCAAAACATTTTAGACTAGTTACACAAAGAGGTATGGATTGCCTAACATGCAACTACTACATGAGTTGCCTTAAAACAACTTCCACACATAGAACAAGGAAATTATTCGTCATGGTAGTATCACAAAAACATCTAACAAATAGAACAAATAGAAATTGACAATCAATATCTCCATTCCTTCCTCTCTAAATCCTTAATGGACATCCTTGAGAGATCTTGGGAATGTGATATTAAGATAAATTAAAAAGATAAACAATGTAGTATCACTTGCCATAGTTGTTTGATGTTTCGGGATGTTATCCATTAATGATATCTATTATAGGAACATTGTATCTGTTAAGACATATATCAGGATGTTGATGAATTATCGATAGGTAGGTAGTTAATACTTAGACATTGTTATAGTCTAATAGTGATCTAGTTCTCTCAATTATTACTTTAGAAGTTTTGATTTTGATGTTTTGTTTGTTTTTAGATTGCTTTGTCAAAGGTTGAATGTGATGATTTTTATTATGGATAGATATTTTACTATGGATAGATGACAATGGGGAGAGGACCTTTTTGAGTTTTTCTATTTATTTGATGTTGTTTTCAGGAAATTTAGAAACAAATAGGGGGACCTAAAGGGACTAACCTAGTGCATCAAGGGCTAATCAGAGATTAGCCTTACCTACATGATGAATGCAAATACATTATAGTTTGACTGTATTGAGTGACACTGTTTTTGGAGTTTTTTGTATTTCATGAATGTTTTATTGAATTTTGATAAGATATTTGAATTTTTTTCATTTTGTTTTGGGGGACTAACCTAGGGCCTCGAGGGCTCATTAGTGATGGAATTTCCTACATTATACACACAAAGGCTCGTAGTTCGCTTGTTTAATAGGAGTATGTTTTTGACTTTTTCTGATTTTTTGAATGTTTTTTGGATTTTTGACTAAGTTTAAAAGACCATGACGGAAACCTAAGGGGATTGACCTAGGGCCTTGAGGGATGACCAAATATTAGTGTTTTTGAAATTATATATGTATCTACCATGTAGTTTAACTCTTTTGACTCAAAGAATAAAATGTTTATAGGATTTTGATTTTTTTACTTTGTTTTAGATTTTGTTTGTTTTCTATACTTTTTTTTATAGTTTTTCACAGTGATGGGATGAAAAAGGATCCAATCCACTACTAGCTTGGAGAAGTTTCCCCTAGTTTGGGGTAAGATTATATTTATTAGTGTAGATGGATCTTGATGGTGCACCAAAGTTCAACACCTGATCAGTCATCGATCCATGGTTGGTTGCACATTTTATTATGGGACGGATATGGCGAATGCTATAGATAGTGCTAATAAAATAGAGGTGCGGATCTTATTCAAACGTAACACCTGTTTTCTAGGTTTTCACTATGGTACCTATCTTAGAAGTGCCATAAAGTATTTTTTACTAAAAGAGTGTTTTATTTCTCTTTACCATTTTTCTTGATTTTTGATTTTTGATTTTTTTGCTTGAGATATTATGATGTGTTCAAGTATAAAACTTTTTGAGATGGATTCTATTCACAGGTTCAACTATAGGTTCTCCTTCAGGAGTAGCTAACTGATATGCTCCTAAGCCATAGCTTGTTGTTACGATGAAAGGACCTAACTAGTTTGGTTCAAACTTCTCCTTCCCATCATGATTTAGTTGGATCTTTTGATTCTCTTTCAACACTAGGTCACCAAATTGAAAGTTTTTGTTCTTGATATTCTTGTTATAGCTTCATTTGAGTTGATTCTGATAAACCTAGAGATGGTTTAATACGCTCAAATTCCTTTCATCTGGGAGTTCCAACTCATTCAATCTGGACACACGATATCCCTCATTGCAGACCATGCCTTTCAGGGATACTTGTAGTGAGGGGATCTCAAATTCAATAGGTAGGATGGATTCAGATATGTAGACCAAGGAAAAAGGTGCAACACCCGTAAATGTGTAGATGTTGGTTTGGTAAGCCCATAAGGCTATATTTAGCTACAAATGCTAATTGTGGTTGACGTCATTAACAATCTTTTTCAATATTTTCATAATGGTTTTATGAGATACTTCATCCCAACCGTTTCCTTGGGATAGTATGGGGTCGAGAATTGGTGTTGGATAGAAAACTTTGAACAAAAATATTGGTTCTTGAATGGGGTTCCATTATCTATTATGATAGTTTTCAGAATTCCATACTGATAGATCAGATAATTCAAGATAAACTTGGATATCTGTTTCCTTGTGATGTGAGTTAGTGGAATTGCTTCTATCCACTTTGTACAGTATTTTATTGCAGTTATAATGAATTTATGCCCATTAGATGAAGCAAGAGATATCTTTCCTACCAAGTCAAGTCCCCACTGTAAGAAATCCCATGGTGTTATTATAGGTCATAGCTCTTGTGTCGAGGTGTGAACAAGATCACTGTGTTGTTGACATTGGTGAAATTTCTTTGAAAAATGGATGGATTTGTGTTCCATTGAGGTCTAATAATACCTTGTTCTCAACAAATTTTGTACTAGATTAGGTATGCTAGAGTGAGACCCACAAATACCTTTATGGACTTCTTGTAAGGTGATTTGTGCTTCATCCATGTTGAGACATCAAAGTAATGTTTCATCTAGACTTTGTTTGTATAGGGTATCTCCTAAGATGGTGAATCGGGAAGTTCTACGGATAAAGGTTTTCTTTTGGTTTGTCATTAAGTCAAGGGGTATGATACCATGTTGGATATAGGAAAGTGTATCTTGATACCATGGCGAGTTAGGACCAACAACTTCATAAAAAAATTTTGATTCTAAGATATTGAATTTTTGTATAAGTAGTTTCTCCACGAGGAATTCATATTTAGGAATGTTTTGTGGAATGTTGAGGAGTGAGCTTATTGTTTCCATAGCACCATCTGCTATGTTGTTGATTCTAGGAACTTGTTCAAAGTGATGATGACAAAGTACTATTTGAAGCTATCTACCATCCTTTTCTATGGAATAAGCTTGTCATCCTTCATTTGGTACTCATCATTTACTTGCCTTATTACTAGCTAGGAGTCTCCATAGGCCAGTTGTTCCTTTATCCTCCATTCTAGGTGTAAGAGAGGGGTACTAACCACTGCAAGGCCCTAGGTCATGAAAGGCCAAGAGTGGAAAGGCTACCCTAACTTACCTTAGTTAAAGGAATGTTAGGATGAAAAATATGAGAATGATGAGGATTATGAAGTCCTTTGACCACTCTGCAATCCCAAGAAATGGAAAGAGACTAGGCAAGTCAGCCTTCAGAGTCAACTCTGCATCTCAAGTAGCTCTATGTCTGAGGATAAAAGCACGATTTTGGGATGAAAGCACAACGCGCTAGCATCTCACAGGTGTGTTGGCATCTGTACAACCAGAGAACCAAAAAGAGGAGATTTAAACTCTAAAGGAGAGACTAGCAACCTATTTTAGAGGTTTCTGAAGTGATAGAATGAGATTAAGAAGAGTGAAATATAAAGACGAATGTGATAAATGAAATATATTACCGCAAGGGTGATGAAGATGATCTTGCACAATAATCTCCTCGCCAGCTTGGTCCAAGACTTCTCCACCTGCACACAACCAAGAGGGAAAATGTTGGGGCTATTTAGGGGCTTGCCTTAGTTAGACACTTGTTTCAATGTTTCCACCTCCACGGATAGTCGATTTTGCAATGATAGGAATAAAGATAAAGATAAAATACAAGCTACGTATACAAGAAACATTACAAAAAAATACATTCTTACTCAACCAAATACGATAGAGGAGATGAGAGGAAATTACCACCTTCGTCCAAAGCGCTCAATGCTTGTGGAGGACTGAATGAGAGGAACTCAAGCCTCTACTGTAATGACATTTGTCCTGTGCTTGCACTATCTGAGTGATGGAGTGGTAGATTGCTGCAATGGAGTGAAAAGTGCTACTACAAAGCTTGAATGGATGAATGAAAATGGAGAGAGTGAATCCAATATCTTGCAAAACTATCTAAATGAATGAGAGAGTGAATAATATGAAGGAAAGGGTGAAAAATGGCCATATTCGGTTTGACCAACCAGAGAGGATCGTTACACTTCAACTCCAATCGAGAGTGTAATGTCTCTACAGACTCCATCCGTAGGAATCTGCTAGGGACATAAGCATGCTACATGGACATCTACGACCATGTGGGCATCCCCGATAGAAATGCATCCACTGACACACAAATACAACACCAAGTGTGATGTGGACAGCAGGCTTAAGTTGAATTAAGCCTTTGCCTTAGGTTTTCTAAAGTGCAAGGGGGTAAAAGGGAACTTGCGTTAGGGGTGCAAATTCATGTTTATACACTAGGACCATTTTTAATCCAATGATGAGTGCTTCATATTCATAAATATTATTGGTACATGGAAAGACAATCTTGTAACCCTTGGGTATAATATCTTCGTGCGATATGATAAATAAGATAACAACCCCTGAGCTGTGTTGAGTGTGGGACTCATCAAAATACATGGTCCGATGACTTGACTATTTTGTTAGAAGTATTCTTTCATCTGGGAATTGTGATACTAGTGGTTGATGATCTTCCATTGGTGCATATGCTAGTTGATCTGCTATTATTTTTCCCTTTATGGATTTTCTATCAATTTATTCTATATAAAACTCAATGAGTATCATTACCCACTTAGTGATACTCCCTATTAGAGTTGCCTTTGCCAATAGATACTTTAGGGGATCCACTTTTGATATCAACTTTACTTTCCTATTTAGTATGTAGTGTCTCAACTTTTATGCTGCAAAGATGAAAAATAGGCATGATCTCTCTATGGGCATATAGTTTAATTCATAGACCACCAAGGTTCAACTGATATAGTATATTTCTCTTTCCTTGTTATTGACATCCAATTGTTCTAACATAGCTCCTAGAGTTGTCGGTGTTGTAGATACATACATGATCATTGCCTTGTCTTTAATTGGAGTCATTAATACTGGTGGAGTGAGTAAGAAATACTTGAACTATTGGAAATCCTGATCACATTTATCATCCCACTTGAATGTTATGTCCTTGTGTAGCAAATGGGTGAATGGATGACACTTCTCTGCCAACTGTACGATGAACTATTTGATGGATTGAAGCTTACCTTTTAGAATTCATAGTTGTTTCAATATTTACAAAGGAGGCATTTATAGTATAACTTTGACTTTGGTAGGATCCACCTCGATGCCTCTTCTACACACAATATAACCTAACAATTTTCTAGATGTTACTCTGAATACACACTTCTTTGGACTGAGCCTCAAGTTGTATTCCTCTAGCCTATCAAATACCTTTGCTAGATTAGCCAAATTATCTTCTCTCTTGATGGATTTTTCTAATATGTAATCCACATAATCCTCTGTAGTGATATGCAACATATCATGGAATATGGTGATCATTTCTCATTAGTAGGTTGCCCCTGCATTCTTCAGATTGAATGATATGGCATTCCAACAGAAGGTTCCCCATGCACAAGTGAAAGTTGTTTTATGTTGGTCATCAGGGAATATCTTTATTTGATTGTAGTCGGAGAAGTCATCCATCAGTGAAAGCATTTCATGCCCCACAATTAGGTCTACAATCATGTCAACGTTGGCTAGAGGGAATTCATCCTCTAGGCATGCTTTGTTGAGATCACTAAATTTGGTGTAGATCCTTATGCCCCCAGAGGGATTTGATACTGGTACAAGATTAGATATCCACTCAAGATAGTTGATGGGTCTAGTAAAGCCCACGCATAGGATTTTTTGAAGTTCTACTTTGACTGAGAGTGTTATTTGTGGATGCATCTTGTGCAACTTTTGTTTGACAGGTTTAGCTCCAGGGAACATTATTAGGTGATGTACTACCAAGGTTGGATCCAACCCTTGCATGTCTACATATGTCCATGCAAAGCTGATTTTATGCTCATTGATAAATGTCAAAAATTTTACCTATTCCTCAGGATCAAGTGATGTTGCATGATATGTTATTTTTGGTGTTTCTGTTGTGTTGACGTTGATAGGTTCGGGGTCTTCAAATAAGAGTGCTGATTTCTCTTGATATTATGTAGTGGGGAGATTGAATCCTCCATATTTAGGTGCCTCGGAGAGGTTTTCACCCTTATAAGTTTCCTTTTTTTTTCTCTTTTCTTGATTTGATAAAGCCATAGTGTGGTTTTCTTTAGGGGACATTTTTTATTTTTAAATTTATTTTTGTGACTGGAAGACACAATCTCCCCTCCAAAATATTCTCCTTGATCTCATTCCATTACAAAACCTACTTTATGATCTCCTTTCGATATATTAGTTAGAAGTCCCATGAACTCCGCAATAGCCTCATTGTTCTAAAATGAGTCCAAAACAGGTCTATGATGTTGTTGGTCCCAGTCTATTAACTATGGGTATATCAAGGGTATTTTATTTTTTCATTAGTATCAAAAAAGCTTATGGAGGTTGTAGCTAGGGTAGGGACATTGGTTTTATCAAGGCTCCACAGGGTTTCTAGGTTATACTCGCTAGAGTCACAAGAATCCCTTTCGTATTCATTGGAATCTATTTCAATATAATTATCATCAAATGTAGGTTTGGATGTAGGTTCAACAATGATAGTATTTACGTTTAGGTTTTCAAACATGTTTTGGATATACAGGTAGTTGTCTAGATGTTCACAATTATTCGATGTCTCAACAGTGGTAGAAGTAGCTCCTTCCTCATAAGAGGTGCTTTCAGTAAATGTCGTAATCACATTAGATGAACCATAACCCAGTCCAAGATTCTTTGGGCACTTTTCCATGATAATTGATTCTCTTGTACCTTGTCCATGTAAACCAAGGACACCTTGTCCAGTGAACCCCATTCTTTTGGATATTTGACATCCTTTTTTATTATAATCAATAGGAAGGGGACATAGTGGTGTCTCCCTTCCTTCTTCTTTGTAGATCCACAAAGATAGGTCTTCTTCACACACTTCCTCATCTTGCATATCTACCCACTTGGTAAAAATGGTGGGTTTGACTATCATCGTTACATATTGAACATGCATGATCTCTTTAGGTCCTCCATAAGTCCTAGGTGTTTAGGGTAGAATTATAATGCAAAAGGATTAGTTGAAATGGTACTACCCGCAACCCTTGTCAAGCACTTGGATCTTGAGATTGGATTTTTGGGGTTCAGTTGATGGAGTTGCAGTGGAGGATGAAGATAGTGATGATAGGTCAACATATAGGAGTGGAAAGATATATCATTGCTAGGTATTTGTAGGATCTTTTTGTACTTCTCCTCCACTTTGGCACAACAATGGAAAGGTTTTGGGTTGGCATATATTGTAATTTCCTTATTATCATAAGGAAATTTTAGGAAATAATGAAATGTGGAAGGGACTACTTGTAAGGCGTGTATCCATGGTCATCCCAATAGAAGGTTGTATGATAGCTCAAGATCTAGTACTTGACATGTAGTCTCTGCTATTGCTGGTCCAATTTGTATAATAAGTGTTATTGTTCCTTCTGAATTTTTCTCCATGTCATAATAAGATTTGATGGTGATGCTCTTGTTTTTATCAATTATGTCATTAGAATACCCCAGTTGTTTCATTAATTTTAAGGTACAAATGTTTAAACTTTCACTGCTATCTATTAGTACTCTCTTGACTTTATGTTTGTGGACACAAACTTCTAAATAGAGAGCTTAATTGTGGAAAGATTTTTGTGGAAGGTCTTTCTAATAAAATACTAAATGATGGGTAGAGGTGATGTTACCAACCGTAGCATGAAATTGATCCATGTTGAGGTCATTAGGGACCGAAGTTTCAACAAGAGCTTTTTCCAAGATTTCTTTATGGGCTAGTGACAACTTCAACAACTCAAGGATGGAGATTAGGGTAGCAGTTTTCTTTAGCTATTCCACAATGCTATATTCATTTGATGGCTTACTTGTGGATTTTACTGGGGGTGGGGATCCTTGGATTGTAAATCTCCCTCTTTGTGTAGTTACATTGCAGCTAGGATTTCCACCTAGTATGGTTACAACTTGGATGGTATCATCGTCATCAAAGATATTTCCTATGAGTTCATTTTTAGGAAAAGTTTGCCTTACGGTAATCTTGTTCTTTTGTTTTTTAATTTCTCCTAGAATGGTTGGGGATTGGTTCCTTGTAGATCTTTAGGTCTTTATTTCTAGGTCGATGTTCTATGTCAACCTCTCTCTTTTCAATTAAATCTTGAACGATGTTCTTGAGCCTCATGCAATTTTTGGTGGTATTCCCCTTGATTTTATGAAATTCACATTGGTCATTCTCGTTATACCAAGGGGATTTAAAGTTAGGATCTTCATAGTTTTTTTTTTCATTGATCTTGATGAGGTTCTTTTGGAGTAGTTTGTGCATAATCACCTCAATGGATTCTCCTAATGGAGTGAATTTTCTTTGTGGTTGGTCATATTGTTGTGGTGGAATCCTTTTGTTATCTTGTCCTTGATTTTGTTGTTGATTGTTTGGTAGTTTTTTCGGGGAATAGCTAAGTTGGTTATCCTATTTATAATTGAGTTGGTTGTTCTCTGGGTTGTTTGGAGCATAGCCTTGTTGTGTTGTTTAAACATGATTTTATGGCACATTGGGAGTTTTTACATTACATACAACCTTAGCATCAACTACTCCATCATTGGTTACATTTTTTTTTAGCCCATATCTTGGGTTTGTGATTTGAAGTAGAAGGTTGATCTTTAGTGTTGTAAGTGGTTAAAAATTTTGCCACATCTTTATGGACTCATTGTTGAACCAAAAACAACATATAAGAAACATGTTTAGGGTAATAAGAATGGTCATATCATATGATTGATTGGTTCTAATTTTAGTGTAAGTATGTTCAGTAAGACCTATCATAAGATATTCTCTGACATGTCATGCCCACACACAACTTGGACCATAGTTTGGGAGATATTTGGAGATCCACACAAGCCTCCATTCCCAAATGATCCTAAATTAGATTGCCTCATTCTACTTGATGATTTTGATGACATACCCTATGATGATGACACCTTGGAGGAGATTGAATATTTTGTAGAACTTGAGCGTCTTGATGATCCAAAGACTTATCCTACTGTTCCTACTTCTCATGATGAGATCATATCTTCATCTTCTATTGACGAGTCATTGAGTACTTCCAATGATTCATTGAAACAGGTATCTGACAATCTTCCTGATTGGATTTCCTTTTTGACAGACATTGCTTCTTTGTTTGTGGAGTCTCACATTGTAGATTTAGAAGACCAATTTGAGGGTCTATCTCTCCTATTTGATGATAGTCATGGATCAATTATTGTCACTTCATGTTTGTCTTCAAAGTTTGTTCAAGATTGATTTCCACTTGTTCTTGGTTTGTCATAGTTTGTTGTGATTAGGAATGTACCTGATTGGATTGTGGAATCATTATCTTCTTCATCTAAGAACTTGGAAACACATGAGCAGATTTCAAAGACACAATTTTCATACATTTGGATTTATCTTCCTACCAATTCCTATCCAAAATGGGAAGCATTCTTACAGTTTTACTTGGTATATCTTTTTCCTAAGGGAAGAAACATTGTTTGTTGACATTGGACTATGTTTTGTCTTCATACATTAACCATGTTTGTGGGTGATCACACATTACGAGAGGGATATCTTATCTCTCTTTTTCCCTCTTATGGGGTTCATTGATTTTATATACATGATGGATGTAGTCCTTGGGGGTATCATTGAGTCCTCCATACATCATTTTTATGTTTTTTGTTTCTTTTCTCTCTTTTGGAGAGCAGTTTTGTCCCAATGGGTTTTCTCCTTTTCTCCATTTGTGAGAGATAGATTGATTACATTTGCATTTGCATTGTAAATGGGTACTTAACATGGCCTATTAGCCGAGACCCATAGTCATCTTCATCTTTGCATAGCGTGCATAATAATCTTCTCCCTAAGTTGCAATTAAGGGGGGGTGTTGGTGTGAATAAATATCTTGTAGCTAGCTAATTCACTCACTAGGTAATTAGGGGACATTCACATGTTAAGTTCACTTAGGATATAAGATTCTTTCTAGAAGTCTTAGTTGGCTCTTCTAGAACTTATCTTATCTAGCTAGTATTGCTTGATTCCTAGGTAGTTAGTTTGTTAGTTGTCTCATGTTATAGGATTATGACACTTGTCATTATCTTGTCTAATCCTATCTCTCTACCTTGCCTTTATAAGAAAGGCATGTCATATACATTTTTATATTCAACCAATATTCAATCTTGCATTGTTGAAGCAATATTTCTTTCCATTCTCTCTCTTTTGGAAGATATTTTGGTCTATTAATTGTTCCTGGTGGTGTTGGGGAGTCGCCATTTACTCCCACAACAATGAGGGCTCTTTCGCTGAGTATACTCTTTTCAATAGTTTCTTCAAAATTTCTTGGGCGTAACACAGTGAGTTGGTAATTGATGTCTGCATGTATGCTGGAGATAAAGATATCTACAAGTTGTTTCTTTGGAACAAGCCATTTACATTTGATTGTTTTATATCTCCATATTTGTAGGTACGAGGCAAATGATTCACCTTGATTTTGTTTGATTTTATAGAGATCAGTGATCATAATATCTTTTTCTATGTTATATGAGAAATGGTTGACAAATTTATCTACAATTCATCAAATTTTTTGATACTTGGTGGTAAATGAGAGAACTAGTCTATAGTGGGCCCGCTGAGACTTCGTGGAAAAAGCCTCATTAAGTATGTATCATTTTGCTGTAGTTCCATGCAAGATACTAAAAATTCACGTACATGCTCTATTGGATCTCCTTTCCTCTATATTTTTTAAATTTCAGCATTTCAAGGCCTTTGGGGAAAGGTACCATGGATAAGTTTTGATCAAAAGGTTATGAACAAATTTCCTATAGAGTATAGCTCTTTTTTGGCCTTCTAATTTGTATGTCTGATATTCTTTGATTGAGTGTTTGTAGTTGCACATTTATGTCATTGTTTGGTGTGCTTTCTTGAGGATTTTGTACATTGTAGCTATGTTGTCCCATGACATTTGTTTGGTCATAAACAAGATATTATATAGTTATGGGACCTTGAGGACCATGTTGTGTATAAGGTATATTGGGTCCTTTTTGTGTGTTGGAGGTATGGCGAGTTTGTGATATACCCTGATATTGCAGTTGAGGCACCCTTGGGTATTGATTGTGTTGTCCTCCTTATTTTGATTTTGGGGGATACCATGGTACTGTGTTTGAGATATACCTTGGTAATTTATTTGTGGACACTTTTTTGTTTTTTTTAAGGGATACATTGATGATGTGTACCTTGGTAGTTTATTTTTTGGGTACATTATGTTGTTGGAGATTTTGTTGAAGGGTACCTTGATAGTTAATTTATGGTATACTTTGTTGTTGTGGATTTTGTTTTTGAAAGGTACCTTGATAGTTCGTTGGTGGTACAACTTCTTGTTGGTTTTGTTGAGGGGTTCCTTGGTTGTTTGTTTGTGGCACACCTTCTTGTGGGTTTTGTTGAAGAGTACCTTAGTAGTTCATTTGTGGCACACTTTGTTGTTGTGGATTGTGTTAAAGGGTACCTTGGTAGTTCATTTGTGGCACACCTTATTGTGGGTTTTGTTGAAGAGTACCTTGGTCATTCATTTGTGGCACACCTTGTTGTTATGGATTATGTTGAAGGGTACCTTGGTAGTTCATTTGTGGCACACCTTGTTGTGGGTTTTGTTGAAGGGTACCCTGGTAGTTTTTTTGTGGTACACCTTGTTATTGTGGATTGTGTTGAAGGGTACCTTGGTAGTTCATTTGTGGCACACCTTTTCGTGGGTTTTGTTGAAGGGTACCTTGGTAGTTTATTTGTGGTACACCTTGTTGTGGGTTTTGTTGAAGGGTACCTTGGTAGTTCGTTTGTGGAACACCTTGTTGTTGTGAATTTTATTAAAGGGTACCTCGGTATTGCATTGTTGTTCATGTGAATGTTGTGGAAGGGTACCTTGGTAGTGCATTGATGGTACACCTTGTTGTGGGGGATTTTATTGAAGGGTACCTTGATAACTCATTTGTGGTACACCTTGTTGTGGAATTTGTTGGGATTTCCCTTGTTGATATTGTATATTGTTGGAAGGGTCAATATATGAGGTATGTTGTGGCATGTATTGCCCTTGTGATGGGTTTCTACCTTGTTGGTCTATTGGAAGGCTTCCCATGTTTTCAATAGTGTTGTGTTTTGGCATGCTTTAGTTGTGTTGATTTGATATTGTTGTGCTACCATTGCTTTCTCAATTTGGGATGGTTGCCTAAACAATAGATTATCCATAGGTTGAGTTTTAAGTTGATCATTATTTTGTGAAAACATGGGTGGTATGTTGGGATTCATTGTTGGTTTTTTTACTTGTCTAACTATTGTTTGATCCCCTAGTGGGATAATATTAGGATGTTTTAGGATGTCCACATTTAATTCTATGGGTAGTTTAGCACCACTTTGTGCTAATATGAGGAAATATGAGTTTGTATTCTTCCCAAGGTTTTGTCCATAAGATTTTGCATCTTAGGATCTTGGGAATACTTTAATATTTTATCGTCAAAAAGTTCCTCATCATTATTGTATTCTTCTATGATCATGTCCTTGGGATTTAGAGGTTGATTTTGACTATCAATCATGTTTTGGTGTCTAAGGAGTACTTCCTCATCACTTGGTGGTTGGTTTTGTGTTGCCTTGAATGTGAGTTATATTTGAGGAGTTGTAAGGTCATTTGGGTTGTAACCCCATGGTTGGGTTTCCTCATTAGTGATGTTTGTCATAGGTGCACTTGAATGAAATATGCCAACCATTTTTTTCTTTGAATTGTCACAACACAGACTAGCACTACGCCAATTGATTAGCGTTAACTTCCAAATGATAATAAAATTAAATGTGCACTCTACACTAAGAATGCTCACCAAGATCCTTTAGAAGTCGAGGTGATAGCATATGGTGGAGGAAACTAAGTACAACTGAAAAATTGAATTACAACTGAATGCAATTAGGCGGTGGTCCAACCATAAGAGTTTCCATGCAACCACTCAAATAGTGGGGGAAAAAAATTACAATTTAAAAGAATTCATCCACTTAACGGGCATCCACTTAGCAATGGGGATTCACCACTTGACAACCGGGTGAGAGATGTACATACAATATTAATTTCCTCCACATTGTCGGTAAACCATCTAGGGGTTAAAGTGTTTGCATTAAAACTCACAAGTAAATGCAGTAATAATAATGTCTGGATTAGTACTACTAATTCATAGCCTTGCAATGAAAGAAATCTGCAATTTATAAGTGTTACAATGATAGAATCAATGCAAATATGTGAAAGATGATTCTTCCAAGTTTTGAACCTCTCAAATACTAAATTACAAGCTAAAATCTGAACTTATTGAAATATGATAACAATAACCAGCAAACTGAAATTATCTAACCAACAAACTATAAATCATAAAATACTCACAACTCTTTCAAAATACCTCCAAATGCTCTGAAATGAATTGCAAATGCTCCCTAGGAGGATGGTACCAAATATCCAACACTCAAACTACATCAAAGCTTCTCCAAATAATTAACATGAATTCCAAGGCACTTTGAAAATGGTACGACCTTCATGAAGGGTGATTTCATTAGATAAAATCATAATCTTGAAATTGAAATTTGAAATTTCTAGGAAAGGGTCACCTCTAGCATAGGAAAATAATAAGAAAACACCCACAGCTAAAATAAAAAAACACAATAAGCTGCAAACCAAAATGTCCTTCAGTCGTGAATGAACCAGCAACCCAAAATTGAAGATATCTCCAAAATTCATCAACCATGAAGCTCAATCTACTAGTCTGGATGAGAAGCAGTCTTAAAACCAACTAGGTGTTATCTTTCAAACATAAAATTGGACAAATGCTAGGGGGTAAGCATTCCTTGAAGCCAAATACATGAAGTCATTTCAACAACATAACATTAGCACAAACAATGGATGAGAAATGCTAGAACAAACACTCTCTTTTATAGAATTGAAGATGACTTTTCAAATTCCATAACTCCTCCAAGAAAGGGACGCCTAAACTCCTTTTTGAAATATTTTAAATTTGAAAACACTTTATTTCATCTCTTTTAGGTGTATAAAATTCAAGGCATTTAAGACATTATAAAATATCAAATATTCTCTCCATGAGCCATCCACCCTTTATGACCACCTTTTAACACAACTTAAATTTAATACATTAGGTCAAGGGGTCAATTTATAAACATAACATTAATGCCTTGAGATAAATTATTTCTCCAAATATTGCTCTTAAAATCCAAAACCAAAGTCACACAACTACTTTAATAGAAAAGGAAACTCACTGAAGTGTTGTCAAATGGACCACTACCAAAATTAGAACTTACTAAAAATAGTAAATTATGAGAAATGTCAAAAAACCTCCAAACAGGGAAACCTTGATTTCACCTCAATGAGCCTACGGGCCTCCAGAATAGGCTGATGAGCTACTGATTTGATCACTGATGAGAAGGGGACATTACAGTCCACCCTCCTCGAGATTGCTTGTCCTCAAGCAACCACAAATCTGGATGTTGCAAGATGTGTTCACCTTCCCATGTTGCATCTTCAATAGGCAAGGCCCTCCATTTTACCAAGTACTCCTTGATGGTTCTTCTTCTCAAAGAGCACTCCCTAGTGTCAATAATCTCATCTGGAATCAACACCAGTTGTCCTTCTTCATCCAATGGGGGTAATTTTGTAGTATTAACCACATTGTGCCCAAATGCCCTCTTGAGGCGTGACACATGGAAAACATTGTGCACTTTGTTATTAGCTAGAAGCTCCAACTCATATGCCACTTCACCAATCCTTTTGATGACTTTGAATAGACCATAAAAATGTGGATTTATATTTTTTGCACCACTCTTCTTAAGGGAAGATTGTTTATAAGGTTGGACTCTCAAGTAAACCATATCTCCAAGTTCAAAAGATCACTCAACACGTTGTTGATCAGCGTATAACTTCTATTGGTTTTGAGCTTGTTACAAATTTTCCTTTAATGAATTCAAGATGTCTTGGCTCTGTGGTAGCATATCCTTTGCCTGTGGATCTCTACTATCGCCAACTACCAAATCTACAAAGTTAGGGTCAATTTATAAACATAACATTAATGCCTTGAGATAAATTATTTCTCCAAATATTGCTCTTAAAATCCAAAACCAAAGTCACACAACTGCTCCAACAGAAAAGGAAACTCACTGAAGTGTTGCTAACTAGACCATTGCCAAAATTAGAACTTACTAAAATTAGTAAATTTTGAGAAATACTAAAAAACCTCCAATCAGGGAAACCCTAATTTCACCTCAACGAGCTTACGGGCCTCTGGAATAGGCTGATGAGCTACTGAATTGATCACTAATGAGAAAGGGACATTACATTGAACTACCTTTGTTGGCTTCCATATTTTTCTTGTGTTGAGATATTGTGGTTGGCATAAACAAGTTCCAAGACCTTGGGAAATTTGGTGATTCCTAACTATGGAATGGAATGGTGTTTCATTTTTGGGATTTTTTGTTTAAAAAGAATGATGAATGAAGATGATGTAAAAGAAACCTTTTGAACAAAGGTGTTGGTGGTCTTTTATGGATTTTGATACTCAAGGCCCTAAAGTATGAGTGATGTTTGGTGGATGTTTTGAGATGATGCTAATTTTGGGACTCCAAGTGTGCAAAACTTGGATTGATATTTTACTCTATTTTTCTAGAAGATATGTCGATGATCTATTTGAACTAGCCTTGAGGTTGCAACCAAATGTTAATATTTTTTAAATTTAGAGCAAGGGAATAATCCACGTTGTCTGATTTGTATCCTAAAACTAGGTTGATTGTTTTGATTTCTAAATGGATATGGAAAGATGCAGATATGAATTGATTTTTGTTTTCAAAAGATGGATGATTAACCAGTTTTGGATTAGTTTTTGATTTGCACAAGAAAATAGGATAATAGCAGCAATATTAAGAATAATAGTGATTGGAAATTAGGACAACAACAGTCAAACTTTGAGCAATAGTGGTCTCTGTTTACAGTTGTGACTAGTAATAGAGAAAACAATAGCAGTAATTTTGACAGAAGCAACCCTGTTTATGACAATAGCAGTTGATTTTTCTAGGACAACTACATCAAGTTTATCAAAAACAGTCTTTGTTTCAATTTTCCTGATTGGTGAAACAGTGAAGACAATAGTTGTCATATCCCATTTCTCTTGCATAACTCATTCATTACTAATGCTTGGAAAATAAGTGGATAAATAAACTTCATTTTAAAAGTTCTTGAAATCGAAATGATCAATTGATATTTCTCAATATAATAAAGGAGATTGTTAAACAATAAAATATATATGTAAAAGGTGGGCGCATTTAAATTGCATGGGACGTTATATTGCATGAAAGCGATATCTTCAATTGCATGTTGATTATAGTTGTTTGCATGCATGTGTTACGCGAAGCCAGTCTAGAACATGTTTGATGTCATGAGTTACGCGGCCATCACCAAACCATGATCGATAAAGATAATGCTACAGGAAGGCTATGATACAAAGTTTCACCCCGACCTTGATTTGATTCAAGTCGTTATAGAGTTAATAGCTTTTCACGGCATTAGTGAAGCTTATGTTTTAATCGGTCTACAGCATGGTAAGTCTATATTGCATTATTTAAACCTTTCTGATGATACCTTTTAATAACATTAACATTGTGCCATCAACTCTTGCGACTTTCTATCTCTCCCACGTTTCTTTTTGTATGCAAATTCTTTAATGACTTGAAATCCTTAAGATCGAAGGAAGCCTTCATCTTGGTCGCTCTCGATATGGAAATGAATGGCCACTGACTTAAGCCTTTCGATCTTAACACTAAGAATGGCAAATTCTATCGAGTGTCTAATGATAGCCTCTTGGTCGTCACACACGTCCAAGTAATCTAAAGAGAAACATGTTTTCCTTCGACTTCTTCGCATCTTCGTAATAGATATTTCTTTTCTATTTCCAATCCTATTCAACTCTGTATTAATAGCTCATGCAATTAATCTCGTGACTTCTAGCATTTGATACCCACTACTAGATGTTAACTCATCAATGCTTGTTTTGTCGAATGTTAGTAGACACCAATGGGTGATCGCAAGGAGATTCATATTGTGTCATATCTAGAGTATGGAGAGCTTAAATAAAGGTTTGCACATTAATAGAGTTAGACTCGACCTTTAAGAATCAATATTTTATAAGGACTCGAGTATTACTATACGTAAGTTTGAGGTATGATGACTTAAAATTTAGGGTCGAACGAGCCTTATAATTTCTTTAGATTGGAGATACTTTTATATGAACTGGTCTATTTATTTTTGTTAAGAAACTAAGTGATGAGTTTTATTTAAACTCTAAATGGGTTGATTGTTGAGATCTCTTCAAATCACATTAAATTATGGGATTATCCTAGCTCTTTCAGTCTATTTGGTACCATGGATAATCGGTGAACAACCCATGATTTAAAAAGTGCTAAGAAGTCATAGGGACAAATGAATAACTGACGTAATCATTTTTTACTTATGAGTTAGTGACTCCTTTAACAACCATTGAAGAATGGGGTATCGACACAGTTTGATAAGAAATTATCTAATATCAATAAAGTAACACTCTAGATTAAAAATAAAGGAATGATGATATGATTGAGAATATGCCTATGTGTGATTGTGTTGGAAGATATGTTTTGTTTTGCATATGTGAATATAATGGTCATGTGTGTATGAATTGCATCCTTGTATCAGTAGCTCTATAATAGATCATATGAGTGTTGTATTTAAAAGGAATGTGTGCATGTATTCATACATATATATGTACCTATAAATACATACATGTGATACACCTTCCTTAATCAGTTTTAAAAATTCTTATATTGTTGGAAGCAAATACTTTTCCATAAATATTGAAATATGAATATGCAAATTTAGCTTATGTTTGCATGCACATAAGAAGGAGGGTACACGTGATTTTGACATGTTTTCTTGAAACCTTGTTGAGACATGTTTCTTTTCTTATAGGAAATTGATGAATGAATATTGATTTATTTTCTTAAAATGCACTTATAAAAGGTTTATTAATACATTTTTATGTAAATAGCATTGAAAGGATTGCATGCATGTAGACATGCTTTCATGTTAGAAAACTTGTGCTTGCATAGATTGACTTGTTGCTTTAAAGAAATGATGGACTTAGCAGCATTGATGATAATCTAACATGTAGTCGTCATGATTGACTATGTCTGTGCACATGCGTCAAGTATGATGACATTTTTGGTGTAATCTTTGTGATGATCATGATATGATTAGATGTTTTTTTGACTTGCCACACATATTCTATTATTCATATTCAATATGGCATTGATAGTTTTCCTCATGTTGGGTCGGGTATTCTTCGATGGATTGAAGAATTCTAAGGAAGTGTCTCACTTCGTGGTAGGGCGAAAACACGCTCCTGCAATGTTCTCACCCTTGAGATGGTCGAAGGAGTTTTAAGATCAAAAGGATCTTGTCAGGAAGGCTTAAGTTTCAATTTTTTATGTAGTCTTGCTATCGACCAAGAGGTCTAATGTAAGGGAAATATTTTCATATGATTGCCTTGTAAATGGCACATGTACTTCAATTTATTAATTTAATATATATATTTATCTTTTCTTGTGCATTGTACTCATGTCTTTCTATGTGAGTCATGATGTGTAATTTTTGATTTTAATTATGTTAAATCTATGGAGGTTGTTACATTTGGTATTAGAGCTTAAGGTTCAATACTAGGGCTTTGAGTTCACCTTGCTTAGTTGTGACACTTGATCACATGAACCTCCTAAGAGTTCTTAGCATAGGGTACATGAGCAAGTCAATGAATGTAATTATGTAGAGTTGTCTCTTAGAACTTGGCCATACCTGACAGGAAGGGGAAGGGGATGGTGTCCTTTGTCTTAGAGTTCTTGGAAGCAAAGATATTCACTCCTAGGTAATACCTTTGACACATAAACCTATCATTAGAAAGATCGGTTTTGATCAATGTTGAGTTGGTGAAACCCTAAAATTTTCATGTGCATGATCCCAAGTCCTTGCATACCTTATCCATGTGATGGACCTGCATGTTTGATACCTAGCCTTCATTCTTTCATGTTTGTTGTTGCCACATATCTATTGATCCCTCGAGATAAGCTCTGTTTGTGGAATTTTTGGACCTCCTGGATGCTAGGACCCACTAATTATGTTATTTATGTATTCATGAAGATCCTATAATAGAAGGTAGATCATGAATGATGACTTAAAATATTTCTAAGATGTTTCTTAATTTTAGCACATGACGAGAAAACTAAATAGGTTTCTATATTATGATTTTTTTCTTTTAAACTAAATGGCATATTGAAAGCTACGAGAAATTTATATGTTGAAAACTAGAGCAATATTGAGTCAAGAGTTTGGTCTTCAAGGCTACGTTTAAGTAGTAGTACTAATTCTTGAATGGAAAACTTATGCTGCATTAAAACTTGCATAGTGCCTTTGTTTCACAACAAGAAATGAGCATATGTATGCATGATAACTTAAGAAGGAATTGAATGCATATAGGCATCCTAGGGTTATCCATTGCATGAAAATGAAATAGTTAGATAGAAGAGCATATGCATGTCATACTAAGTATACATTGAAAAATTCTAGGAGTTGTACCAACTCCTGCATGTTGCATCATGATGCATAGGAGCCATGTGTTGTGTGATGGCATGAATGTATGAGATGGTTAGAACATTATGATTTCTGAAAATTTTGATGTGCATCTTACCTCGCTTTTGTCAAAATGCATGATTGCATGTATAAGTAAAAGTGTTAAACTTATGATAGGTTGACCTAGTGGATCATTGGGAATAAAGACTATGATTTCATAATGCATTATCCATAATAATTATGTAAAACTTAGAAGGTTAGCACCTTGTAGCATCTTGAGGAAGTTAGATGGGTCCAACGAGTTATTTTGTGCCTATGGCTATAGTTGGTTAGCCTATCTTCCTTAATGAGATATTGTGTGGTAGAAAGGATCCTACATCATGTGGGACCTTCTTGTAAACTATGAAATTGTGATGATTAAATGACCCTACCTTGCAAGTTGGGGTAATTAAGTTGTAATATAAATTGAAGACCATCGAGTCTAAGGACTTCAATATGTTAACCTACATAAGCATCTGGATGTCATGGTATTAGGATTGTGATAGTGACTTGCGATGTAGATTGTGTAGACCCTTAAGTGGGTAGCTCTTGCATGACTAAATGAGGTGTCATCTCTTGCATAATATAATGTGCTATCATTTGGAAATCTTAGTACCATTTCTTGACTTGTCTTTGAACATGAAGTCAAAGTGACCTTATGCTATGAGTCTTGGAATTCATCGTTGGTTGTTGTGTTTTGTATCATTGATGTAAAAATTGAATTAACTAAGAGGAAATTGAATGCCAAGTCAAACTATGACATTTGAAAATGAATAGACATGTGATGCTATGATGGAAAATAACTATGTAGAAATTATTTTATTCATAATGTCAAATAGATTGTATCAGAGATATTATTTTTATGGGAATATTACACTGGGTATTCTTAATACATTATATTTATTAGAGTGAATCTAACTCTTGCATATAATGTGGAATTCCTCTTTCTCATGAATTCTTGCATTACATTGAAAATAAATGTTTGAGTATGGAAAATGAATGGAATCATGTATGAATATATGAAACCACTACATGAACATGCAACTAGAAATGATTTGATTTGTGAATGTGATTGAGTATGTTCTCTAGCACACCTAGGATGAAAGGTGTTGTGTAGCCCTTTACTCCCTCTATGTGATTACTATGGACAAACAATTATGTGAAGTGTTTTGGAATGATGATTTATTTGATTTCATTAATGAAAATGTTTCTTGTGTTGTAAGGACCAACCTTTGTACTTCTTTTTCTTCTTATGATTGGATTAGTCACCAATTCTTGAAGATCTATTTCGTGATCCTTGGTCATACTTGATTCACTATTGGAATAGTCGAAATTTTATGAATTTGGCGATTCCTCTCTCCTGAGTTTATTCTTGAATCTCCTAGTAACTATTCCAAATATTTGATACTATTGGTCCTATATCATATTAAGTGTTGTAACCTATCAAGTTCATCATGAATAATGATAGAATGTTTGAGGGAGTAAAATTGAGAAGAACATACATACCCTGAATTTGTATCATGATTGAATGTTGTCTTACAAATTGTGAAGAGTGGCATGTATGTTGTCACATATGATAAATGAAATGACATGCATTAAGAAGAATTAAATTTTATTAAGTGATTGATATTAATGTATTCTCTCCAATCATGCAAGATGTACTAAAGATTGCTTTCTTGTATATGCTTGAAATAATACAAAAGTATTAGAAGACTGTAGCACATAGATGTATGATGCTAGTAGATGGTCTAGAAGGGAGGGATAACCCTTGTTTATGCTTTCCAAGATGGGTGCCAAAGAGTGTAGATTTTACTTTTCCAAAATCTAACCTAAGTTGCATTTTATGCGACATGTGTTGGCCAAGCTTTGCATTCATTTTATTCAAAATAGATTTTTTATTATTTATTCTATTTGTCATTACCTAACATGGAACTTGCATGTTCTAACAGTAGATAGAAATGCATGTAGTTGGGTATGCACTTGTCGACCCACCTCAAATTATTTTAAGATAGCTAGGTGCTTGCAGGGTCGGTAGAACTCCAGTTAGGAAGATCTTCATGGAAGTATAAACCTCATGATTTGGTTGGAAAAACACCAAAGTCATGATTTCAAATTTGACTAGTTAGTGTGGATTGATAGTCAATGATGATTGGTAGTCAGTGACTAGCCACATGAGGATTGACAATCAGTGATGATTGACTAGCCAAGTGAGGAACTGATAGTCAAGGACAATTGATAGTTAGTGACTAGCCATGAGTGGATTGATACTCAGAGACTTCACAGATTATGTTTTGCATACCATTACTTGTTTACTACTTGTATGATGCACTATCATGGGTATCAGTTTTGTGCTTTAAGAACATGCTAATATATGAATGATGCACTTGCACATGAGAAGATATAACATGTATGAAGAATATATCTACTAGTTCAATTATTGTTACATTTGATTTATGTACATTGAAGATCTTGGATCGAAAATGAGTCTCTATATGAGAATAGTTTTGTAAGGACAATATACCTTTGACGATTGGAGAGCGTACGTAGATGATCTATGGATGCACAAGAGTATCATTCATGAAAGAAGGTATGTGAATGAATTTTATATATATATCCACTTATATATGATCAAGTTGAGATCTATTCAATGTTAGTCATATTTTGGAATTGTAGTCTTTGCCCTACAATATTGACTTTCTTATGAGGTGTTGATAATTGAATGAGTTTGAAACAACACAAGTGTGTATAAGGAAAGATAGGAACATTGAAGAGGAAACATAAGCAACCTAGCCAACGTAATGAACTGCCAAGGTATGGTAAGCACAAGTATACGTGTTTGTGCACAAATTGTTTCTATTGTATAAGTATTGAGATGATTACATATTAATTGGATTTAAGAAGAAACATTAAGAATAACTCTTGAATTTGATTTTGATTTTGTGTACTAGCATGGACTAAAGAGTAATTTTGTTTCCATGAGTGCCATAGAAAGATCACCACCATTGCGAGGAAGATAAATTTTTTGGAGATGAGGTAAACTAGCTTTGTAAGGTTGAAGGGTAGTATTGGAATACACACACATTCACTTACAAATTGTTACAAGATTGTTCTATCAAATTAGTGTGCTTCTCATATTTTGAATGTGCATGTTGTGTGTTTGTCAAATAAAAATTTGAGTGCATTTAGTTGATGAAAATGCATACCATGTCTTGTACGAGTCTTGATGACCATATTTTGGATATAATGATAAATGAAATTGAAAGTACTTGTTGGCATGGTGTGGTGCCTCAATTACTTCAATGACTATTGTGTAAGACATCAGAATGATGTCTCTCTTTAGAGGGGGAGGATGTCGTATCCCATTTCTTTTGCATAATTCGAATATTAAATTGAGGAAGATAAATTAATTTATGCACTTTTAGTATTGAATGCTTGGAAAATAAGTGGATAAATAAACTTCATTTTAAAAGTTCCTGAAATCGAAATTACCAATTGATATTTCTCAATATAATAAAGAAGATTGTTAAATAATAAAATATATATGTATAATAAAAATTATTTGCATGTAAAAGGTGGGAGAATTTAAATTGCATGTGGACATTATATTGGATGAAAGCGATATATTCAATTGTATGTCTATTATAGTTGTTTGCATGCATGTGTTATTTGTTTGCAATTAATTGCTTTTTAAGTGCATGTCTATTTCAACATCTCTTGCATGTACGAGTAAATGGTTTGTATGTAATCATGCATTTGCACATCAAGGCAACTGGCTCCACTCCTCTCTTAATGGATTAGTGATAGTAATGTAAAAAAAAAGGAAGAGGAGGTCTCGATCGAGCGAGTCTAGCCTCAAATCTATGAGGTGGAGATTGCTCGGCTCCCTTTTACAGATGTCTCTCTGTTTCATCACCGTGAGAAGTTTACTATGGTGGGTATTACCACACAATTTTTTTTGGCCAAGTTGATGGGGTAAAAGAAAATGGGAACCGATCCATGAAGAGAATATAGGGGTGAGTATGAGTCCTTTGGAGGAAGAAGCCAGCGGAGGAAGGAAAGTCGACTCATCTTTCCTCTCAAAATCTTGCAACCATTTGATTACAGCGAAGTACTAGAGGCAAGGCTTGGAATTTAATGTTGCTAACTCCTTCAAGAAAACTTTCGATTTGGAACAAGATTCTGCATGACTCTTTTCTTTAATTCTTTAGCATCAAAACTCATAGTCTATTATATTTCGTCTCTCCATCAGTAGTATGGTGGAATGGGAGTTGTTAAGTCATTTCCATAGAAACTTCTGAATCAAGGAAACCAAATTCCTTATTGCTCTCAAGAGTACCCATCTTGGTAGAGTCACAGGATCTTCCTAACTAGAGCAGATAAGAATGATTACGATGAATCATTTGTAGGATGAGGTATCTTGTCCTTAGCGAAGCCAGTCTAGAACATGTTTGATGTCATGATTTACGTGGCCATCACCAAACCATGATCGATAAAGATAATGCTACAGGAAGGCTATGATACAAAGTTTAACCCCGACCTTGATCTGGTTTAAGTCGTTATAGAGTTATAGCTTTTCACGACATTAGTGAAGCTTATGTTTTAATCGATCTACACCATGGTAAGTCTGTATTGCAAATTATTTAAACCTTCCTGATGATACCTTTTAATAACATTAACGTTGTGCCATCAACTCTTGCGACTTTCTATCTCTCCTACGTTTCTTTTTGTATGCAAATTCTTTAATGACTTGAAATCCTTAAGATCAAAGGAAGCCTTCATCTTGGTCGCTCCCGAGATAAAAACGAACGGCCAATGACTTAAGCCTTTCGGTCTCAACACTAAGAATGGCATTATCATGTATACTGAGCCTCACGGCCTTTGCAAGCTGTGCTAAATTCTATCGGGTGTCTAATAATAGGCTCTTGGCTGTAACATGCATCCAAGTAATCTAAAGAGAAACATGTTTTTCCTTCGACTTCTTTGCATCTTCATACTAGATATTGCTTTGCTATTTCCAATCCTATTCAGCTCTGTATTAATGGCTCATGTAATTAATCTCACGAGTTCTAGCATTTGATACCCACCACTAAATTTTAACTCATCAATGCTTCGTTTTGTCGAATGTTAGTAGACACCAATGGGTGATCGCAAGGAGATTGATATTGTTCATTTGTCATATCTAGAGTATGGAGAGCTTAAATAAAGGTTTTCACATTAATAGAGTTAGAATCGACCTTTAAGAATCAGTATTTTATAAGGATTCGAGTATTACCGTGCGTAAGTTTGAGGTATGATGACTTAAAATTTAGGCTCGGATGAGCCTTATAATTTCTTTAGATTGGGGATACTTTTATATGAACATAACCTAGTATATATGTTTTTGTTAAGAAACCAAGCTTGGATGAGTTTTCTTAAACCCTATATGGGTTGATTATTGATATCTCATCAAATCACATTCATTATAGGAGTATCCTAGCTCTTTCAATCTATTTGGTACCATGGACAATCGGTGAGCAACCTATGATTTTAAAAGTGCTAAGAAGTCATAAGGACAAATGAATGACTTTGACGTAATCATTTTTTATTTATGAGTTAGTGACTCCTTTAATGGCCATTTAAGAATGGGTGTCGACACAATTTGATAAGAAATGATCTAATATTAGTAGAGTAACACTCTAGATTAAAAACAAAGGAATGATGATATGATTGAGAATATGCCTATGTGGGATTGTGTTGGAAGATGTATTTTGTTTTGCATATGTGAATATAATGGTTGTGTATGTATGAATTGCATCCTTGTATCAGTAGTTCTATAATAGATCATATGAGTGTTGTATTTAAAGGGAATGTGTACACATATTCATACATATATATGTACCTATAAATACATACATGTGATACACCTTCCTTAATAATTTTTACAAATTCTTATATTGTTGGAAGCAAATACTTTTCTGTGAATATTGAAATATGAATGTGCAAATTTAGCTTACGTTTGCATGCACATAAGAAGGAAAATATGATTTTGACACGTTTTCTTAAAACCTTGTTGAGACATGTTTCTTTTCTTATGGGATATTGATGAATGAATATTGATGTATTTTCTTAAAATGCACTTATGAAAGGTTTATTAATGCATTTTTATGTATATATCATTGAGAGGATTACATGCATATCATTGAAAGAACATGTTAGAAAACTAGTTCTTTCATAGATTGACTTGTTGCTTTAAAGAAATGATGGACTTAGCAATGTTGACGATAATCTAACATGCACCTTCATGATTGACTATATATTTGCACACACTTCAAATATGATGGCGCTTTTGGTGTAATCTTTGTGATTATCATGATATGATTAGATGTTGTTTTGACTTGCCACACATATTCCATTACTCCTATTCATTATGGCATTGCTAGTTTTCCTCATGTTGGGTCGGGTATTCTTTAATGGACTGAAGAATTCTCGAGAAGTGGCTCAGTTTGTGGTAGGGTAGAAATGCACTCCCACAATGTTCTCACCCTTGAGATGGTCAAAGGAGTTTTAAGGTCGAAAGGATCCTATTAGGAAGGCTCAAGTTTCAGTTTCTTGTATAGTCTTTCTATCGACAAAGAGGTCTAATGTAAGGGAAATGTTCCCTTATGATTGCCTTGTAAATGGCACATGTACTTCAATTTATTAATTTAATAGAAATATCTATCTTTTTCTTGTGCATTGAACACATGTTTTTCTATGTGAGTGATGATTTGTAATTTATGGTTTTAATTATGTTAAATATATGGATGTTGTTACAATAGCGACAATTCTGTTAAAAGCAACAATATTTAGGTAAGTAGTGGCTGAAACTTAGGACAACAGTGACAAGTTTATCAAAAGTGGTATTTGTTTCAATTTTCTTGGCTGGTGAAACAGTGAAGATAATAGTGGCAGTTTTTCAAAAGTGGAAATCTTTAGGTCAATAGTAGCTAAAACATAGGACAATAGTGGTGAAAATTCGAGACATAAGTGGAAAAGTTCAGGACAAAAGCGGTAGAAATGTCAATAGCGGCCATGTTTCCAAATTTTCCAATTTTTTGTTTAACAACAGTTTGGATAAGTTTGTACTTTTGAGATTTTTGGTGGATCTAATTATTTTGAGAATATTTGTTTGAGATTTGGAAAGTGATAAAGCATATCAATCAAAGTGTACAAATTGACCATAACATTTTCATGATAAGCGGCCAAAATCAACCCATGTTTAAACTGGTAATAATATCAAACCATATCAAGCAATATTATCCCTAAGGTCAAATTGTCCAATGGAGACACTTTCAAGCCCACAACTTGGAAGCTCCTTCGAAGTAAGGTAGGGACACCCTTGCGAGTGTATACACTCAAGTCTTTCAAGAATGGAAGATAGGGGCCTCCAAGAATGGAAGGATGACCCAATCACCCTCTCCTCAAAAAGCTACAAGTAGCAAGCTACACGTAACTTATACAAGCCAAAGATTTTTGTCTTAGTTTAAGGGATTTCATATGGTGAGTAAAGTTCTTTAAAGTATGGTGCACATCTCTTGCACTAAATCGTGTCGCCAAGTAGAATATCTCAAGTAAAATGTGGGTAAAAATACTTTAAACCTCTTAGTCACTACTCAAGGAACTGATACCTAATGAGAACATAGTAAGTCACTCAATACTTTAATCACCACTACTAGGATCACTTATACACAAAGGTACCTCCCCATTCTAAATGACACCACACGACCAAAGCTAATGCCAATTAAATCTTGTCTTTTGCTGAAATCATTTATATAGTGGCTTGAGGGAAATTTCACTTTGAGTCACCTTCATGTTCTCCTTTTGGGATATGTCTCTTAGGCAGGCCTGATCTAAAGGTGATGCTCAAAATAAATGATTTGTGAAAACCAAAGTGTTTTCTGTCACCCAAGATCGTTAAAAGACGTGAGGGGAGAGGATACACACTTGGTTTGCCAAGCATGGTGAACATGGTATACAATTCATAGCAGTTTCTTTTTAAGTCCAAAAATTAAATGTGTAAAGATGCCAATTCAATTTTTAGGTACACCAATTTCAACGTGTTTTAGACTTCAAGCAAGATATATCAATGTGAAAATAAAAAATGATTTGTTCAATTTTATAACATCAAATGAAATGTTTCTAATCGTGTTGTTTGTCTTAATTGTGTCAACAAATGAAACTGTGTTCGCTTTAACAACGTTGAAATGAAAAACATTCAATTTTAGGAGCACTAAAATAAAATGTGAGATTTGCTTGTTCAATTTTAGAAGCCCCAATTGAAATGTGAGATTTGTTTGTTCATTTTTAAAAGCACCAAAGTGAAATATGAAATTTTTCTTGTTAAATTTTAAGCACCAATTGAAATGTGAAAGTTGTAGGTTTAGTTTTAAACACCAATTGAAATGTGTGAGTTGTGGGTTTAGTTTTAAACACCAATTGAAATGTGTCTTAACTAAGAAAGCATTAAAACTGAAATGGACTTGGAACATTCACCAACTCTGCAATCAAATTGTTAGTCATTCTTGTGGAAAACTTGTCATAATATTGCAAGGGTTGCACCAACAATGTTAGAATCTCCCAAACACAATCAAACAATCAAATGTTAGGGTTAGGAAAATTGAAAAAAATAAGAAAAATACTTATAGATTGAAACAAATTAAAAAATAGAACAATAGTGATGAACTATTTTCTACAATAGCAAACTGTTTCTCTGGAACAATAGCAGCCTGGTTAAGCAATAACTATCCCAAAAAGTACAATCACAAATCTAATTAAGAAAATAGTGACCCTATCAAAATTAATTGTGTTAGAAACCTGCAAGATAATAGCGGTTAAAAAAAGTTAATAGCGTGCCTGTTTGGTACAATAACGGTTGAAAAAAAGTACAACCGTGGAAAGAATGTGAAAACAACTACATGAAAATTCTAGAGCTTCTACCTGAAAATTATCAATAGTGTTTCAAAAAAGGATTTCAACGTTCTGGAACTTATAATTCCTCAAATAAACTCACAAAAACATTAGCATTAAGGACCTAGGTCCCACCGAACGTGCCAACTAATGTAAGGTGGGAAAATAACATAAGGAAAATAAGAAATGAATCAAACTAAAACAATTCAAACAAGTTTAAATTCCAACCATATTAAATGAACTATAAAGTAATGAATTCAATCAAACAGGTTAGCGTAAGCAATAAACAATGAATTCACAAAACACAACTATACCATCCCATCTCAGAGTTGTATTTGTATTGATGTTTGGACGTTGGATTGCTCAAGTCAATGCAAAGCCTCCATTGTTGTTGTTGCAAAAGCTTCAATTCATTTTTATAATGGTGATCTAGAAGAAGAGGATAACAATTCTCAATATGCTCAAGAATCAATTGTTCAATGCTTCGCTATGTAAATTCTAGATGATTTGTGATAAGGTAGAAGATTGTTTTATAGATTTCTTGTTTCAAGATGAACGATCGAGATTCGATTGTAAAAGATCATGATCAACAATTGAGAACAATTGAGAGGAAATAGATTGCTCGGTTAGCTTCTGTGATTGATTCAATTAAGGATTTGAATTGCATAATAATAGGATTTAGATTGCATAATTTGTGGGATTGAAGAAATCAAGTTGAGTGGTTAGTGGGATTGAAGAATAGATGAGTTAGTCAACCGATTAGAGTGAGAAATTAGTGGTCGTGATTTCCTCAATCACAAAAAGGGTGAAGATAATTAATTAATTGAATAATTAGTTAATACTTTGATTTGAACATGCAAATCATGTTTGACTTTCACAAATAAAGTTGTATTTGTTTGTTAACTACATGTTGAATGATGTTGAATAATTAATTTAATTATTCAAGTTTAGAAAGGGGAAATTGATTTAATTAAATTATTAAATGATAACAATTTAACTAATTTAGGAGAATAGGGTATATTAAATACATAATTAAATAATTTAAGTTTATTTAATTAATCAAGAGGAATAAAGTTAGATTAATGATTGAAATAGTGAATTAATTAAATAATTTTAGATTATTCAATTAATAGAGGAAAATAAGGTTTAATGATACAAATGATGTGAAATGCAATTCGATTACTGATAATGATGTTGATAATGAAAAAATGTCATTCGGGATGTGTGATATCTGTTAGGTCATTTTTACATGTCTAAAATATTAATATTTCCTAGAATATATTATATTATATATATTAATATATATGTAAATTATAATATTAATATTAATATTATAACATGTTAAATTTAAATCTATAGTGATATTTATTTATATTATTATTTCTAATTAAAAGAAACAAAATATCTATTTCTATCGGATATCTGTTAATAATGGATATCTTTTTTGTAAGATTTGAAATAAAGATAGGTCGACACTAGCAAGGAGATGGCAGAGCAATGACACAATCAAGGTTTTCGATGGCACCAAGGGTTGTAGTATGTTGGAGGGTCGCAACCCAAGTGGCCTTTCAATAATAGAAGAGGCGGGAATGCTCAGAAATCCATAAGGAATGGTCCATATGGGACATGGAAGGCTCTGGTTAACCAGAGCTCTAGGCTAGGGGGTTCAGAAAATGTTGGTGATCAAACCAAACAAGTCGTGCAAAACATTGGAAGATTTAGATCAATGACATTAATCGAAAAGGTGGATTTCGCACAGCTGCAAGGAAATTTTTGGAGGCCAAAACGCCAGGTTGGTAGGCGGGCTCAAGCAAGGTAAATCCTAATCATGCTACGGTGGTGTCTTTGTTGTTAGAAAGTAGGGAGTGGAATGACTCTTTCAACTATATTAAGGCTCATGCTTTCTTTATGAAATGGGGGAGGGGATGGTCGACTTTCTCGAAGGTTAGGGCTTGGTGTGATGCCCATTGGGGTAAAGATTGTGGTCTTAAAACCCTTGAAAATGGTTTCTATTTGGTGTTATGTCAAATGATAAAGGACAAAGAGTGGATCCTGAATAGTGCCCATTCATGATGGATGGGAGGGGCTTCTCTATTATGGATTGGGTTCCAAAATTTGACCCCAACACTACAGACTTTAAGGAAGTGTCTATGTGGATTAGATTGAAGAACCTTTCGCAGGAGTATTGGGATCAAGAAACTCTCGAATTTATTGGAAAAAAACTAGGTGTGCTTGTTCAAAGTCGGATGAAGTTGTGGAAAAATCGGACTTTAGTATGTTTCCTATGGTTTTCATTATGTGGCAACCTATCCACCCTCTTCCAAAGTTAATAGAGTTAAAGACTGGGGAGGGGGTTCGGAGGAAGCAATGGTAACATGTTCGAGGTGATTTGGAAAAGAGCACATAGAAGGTAGATGTCCTAGTGTAGAAAAGGAGAAAGTTTTGGCTTAGAACTCCTTAGCGGAAAAGCTGATGATTTTGACAGAAACTGTTGTATGGGAAGACTAGTGGAATTTATAGGTTTGGGGATCTTTGGGAGAGCAACAAAGTTGCTCTTCCTCTGAAGGAGTAGGGGCTTACTATAACTATATTGGGGCTCAAAGAGAAGCAATCAACCTCATATTTGAAAGTGGTTCAGAGCTGAAAGTTAACCAACTTATGGAAACTAATGAGGTAATAGGTGCAAAAAAAGAAAACACTTTGGTAGACTCATGGTAGGCATTTGATGAAAATTTTCAAAATATTGGAAGTGGATGTAATGGGGAGTTAAATGAAACCCAATACTTTGATAATGCCTTTGTTCCCAGTCTTCCCTCTCAGTTAGTGGAGGAGAGAGTTGAAGTTGAACCAGTTATGCAAGGATCCTCCCAATCCCCTATCAAGAAAGGAAGTTATTTAAGGAGCATGTTTAACCGAGTTGAGAAGCCTGGTGAAATAGAGGATCCAAATGCTTTAGGCATTAATAGGCAGGACAATCATTTTGAAATTAATCCTTCTAAAGCGGACCTTGTGGTAGAGGATGAAGAAATCATATTCAAAGACATTCCCATCTCTCCTATCCGTAATCTTGAGAGTCAGTTTGAAGGAGTCAAAGATAGTGGGGGGAATATGGAAGATTCTAATTCAGATTCAGTTTTTGATGAGGAGGAGGGAGGTGAATATTTACTAGGCTTGTAGGAAAGCTTAGGGATTGTGGAGAAGAGATCGTTAGAAAAATCTTCCACTTCAAATCTGAAGGTTAAGGTTGGTGAAAAAAGAGGTATGGTCCCAAAACCAGTTGAATGAGGTTGGAGATGGTTGGTAATGTTGCTAGTCAAAGTAAATTGAGATCGGGAAAAGGCTATGCCTTTTATCAGTAGCTATGAAAATCCTATTGTGGAATGTCAGGGGCTGCAATGCCCCTGACAAAGTTTGTTTGATCAAAAGATGCTTTGATCAAACGAAGCCTGACTTGGTGTTGTTTCAAGAAACTAAAATTAAGGAGTGTTATTTTTGCTCTTTCTATAGGTGCTTTAGTAGATTGAAATGCATTCTCTCTGGAGTGGTGGGTGCTTCAGGGGGCCTTGGTGTCTTATGGAATGATTATGTGGCTGATGTTCAAATTGCTCGACATGATAGATTTTGGCAATGGTTGTGAGTTAACTCCAAATAACTTGGGGTTAGATTTTCAATCATTAATATTTATGGCCTGAATAATTCAAACCAAGAGAAATTGTTATGGCAAGAGCTATCAACAATCTTAGGCTTTGAGGAGGAAAGGATGTTCATCTTGGGAGGGTATTTCAATGCTATTTTGAGGCCTTTCGATAAAATGGGTGGTTTATGTTGGGTTGGACAGAGTCAACAAGATTTCAACGACTTTGTTATGAATACTGGCCTCATTGAATTACCTTTCAAAAATGGTGAGTTTACATGGACTAATTGAAGGGTTGGCTTTCTCAATATACCTAAGAAGTTGAATTGTTTCTTGATGGTTGAGAATTGGGTTGATCATCATTGGACATGTGAGACCAAGATTCTTCCTATAACTGGATCATATCACTACCCCATAGGTCTGAGAATTCAAGAAGAGGCCACACCAGATTGTTGTCCTTTTAAGTTTGAAGCTATGTGGTTCTGGGCTGAAGGTTTTAAGGATTTGGTGGTTGGATGGTGGAGAAATGCTCCAAATCATTCAGGTAACAAATCTTTTATATTTTTTAAAAACCTCCAATTTCTCAAGGAGCAGCTCAAGAAGTGGAATAGTGAGTTTTTTAAGAATATTCTTGCAGAAAATTTTAGGCTGGAGGAGGATTTGAATAGTCTTCATTCAAAATTAATTGAGAATGGAATGAATGAGGAGGATTTTTCTTATGAAAAGATCCTAAATAAAGAATATTATGAAATCTTAGCTCAAGAAGAGATTTACTAGCGGCAAAAATCTAGAGAAACTTGGTTAAAAGAGGGAGATAGAAACACTAAATTCTTTCACAATTTTGTTAAGGTACGAAGATCTAATAACAAGATTTTTTCAATAAAGGATTCTTTGGGTAATATTTGGAATGATGCAGATCAGGTCAATAAGGCAGCTGCTAGTTTTTTCTCAGATATTTTTGTTGATAGATCAAAAGGGTTGTTGTTTGATCAAAACTTGTTAGATGTGATTCCTAGGTGTATTTTTGAGGCCCAAAATGCAACGCTCATGGAGGTTGTTTCCTTAAAAGAAGTTAAAAAGGATTTATTTGATTTGGGTGGAGATAAATCCCCAAGCCCAGATGATTTTCAACAATCTTCTTCCAAAAATTATGGGATATTTTTACACAAGATCTTTGGGAGGTTGTAGAGGAATCACAGAGGGATGGTTTTATTCTTAAAGATTTCAACAACACCTTTATTTCTTTAATTATGAAAAAGCGGGTTGTGAATTCTTTTGAGGACTGTACAGACCAATTTCCTTGTGCAACACGGTCTACAAGTTAATTTCTAAAGTCATAGCCAATAGGTTGAAGAGAGTTTTGGAGTCAGTGATTTCTATTGAGCAGAGTGGGTTCTCACCGAATAGATCCATTTTCGAAGGGATTATTGTTGCACACAAAACCATCCACTCCATTTGCTTGGAAAAAAATGAGAGAATGATGGTAAAATTGGATATTAAAAGGGCCTGTGATGAAGTAAATAGGGGATTTTTGCTGAGAGTTCTTGAGAAATTTGGATTTTCTAATGAATGGGTGGCCTGGATTAAGAGTTGTATTAGCACTTTGCATTTTTTTTTGTTAGTGAATGGAAGTCCTCAAGGTTTCTTCGAATCAAACAAAGGAATTAGGCAAGGTGATCCTATATCACCTTTTCTTTTTATTATTTTGGCGGAGCTTCTAGAGAGGCTGATCTCCAAGAAACGAAGTGTTGGTCTTTGAAAAGGCATTAAAGTTGCTTAAGGTATTGATCCCCTATCGCATTTGCAATTTGCTGACAATACTGTCTTGTTGGGTGAAGCAACTTTTTGAGAAGCTCGTGTGATGAAGGAAACCTTAGATGCGTATGGTAAAACATCAAGGCAATGCATTAATTGGAGAAAATCATAAATCTTCTTTTTTAACACCCCCATTCAAAAATAGTTGGAAATTTGTAGAATCCTTGGAATGAGATCAGGTACTCTTCCTAATAAGTATCTTGGCATTCCCCTCTTTGGAGGGACCAATAAATCTGGAGTATGGAAAGATTTGGTGGATAGTTGTCTTAGAAGAATGGATGGTTGGAAGAGTAAATGGTTAACGACTGCAGGGAGGATTTTAATGCTGAAATCTATAATTTCAAAAATTCTGGTGTATTTAATAATGTGTTTAAATATTTCTAAGAAGGTGATCAAAATAATTGGTCAAAGAATGCGTAATTTCTTTTGGAATGGTGCAAGTGAGCGGGATAAAATTCCTCTTTTAGCATGGAATAAGATTTATCAATCTAAAGAAAAAGGTGGGGCTGGTTTGAGGGACTAGCAAGTCATGAATGAAGCTCTTGGTGCAAAGTTGGTCTGGAGTATTTAATCAAGCCCATATCTTTTATGGGTGAAAATACTAAAGGCTAAATATCTAGACTCCGCAGATGATCATAGGATTCTTACAATTCGTAATCCACCTAAAGGTTCAACCATATGAAACTTCATTGTCTCTTGTAGGTTGGTTATCACAAACCATATTACATGGAAGATTGGTAATTGCCTTAAAGCAAAATTTTGGGATGATTCTTGGAATGGGCTGCCAACTTTGCGTGAAAATGTTGATTTGCAAGAGCTTAGGCTTCTCTTTACATAGAGGTGGGGTGATAAGGTGTGTGATTATGTTGAATTGAAACTGAGTCCTTTTGGCCGAGAGTAGGTATGGAATGAGATTGATGGTGAAGGTTTATCAAGTCAGCAACTTGAAAGGATGAAATCAATTATTTAGAATAGGAAAGTGCTTTTGTCAAATTTTGAGGACAAAGTGGTTTGGTGTGGGTTCGTGAATGGGAGCTACTCTATCAATATCGGTTATCAGTTATTGGATAATCAAGATGGTGAATTTTTTTGGGACAAGAATCTCTGCTGGAATAAGGAATGTTTACCAAAAGAAGGAAAATTTGTTTGGCTTTGTAGGGCCAACGAAATATGTGATGTGTGAAGTTGCGAAAGAATCAGTGGATCACTTGCTTCTTCAATGCAATATAACAGTAGATTGTTGGGAGATCCTGGGGATAAAATTAGGATGACATGGTCCTTTCCAGAGGATTCTAAAAGAGGTCTTTGAGGGTTGGCCTTATTCTAATAAGAAATATTTACTTTCAAGTATTTGGATAAGCAACCTGTCTATTGTGGTTTGGGAGATTTGGAAAGAGCGGAATAGGAGGATGTTTTGGATAAAAAGGAGTCTCAGAATAGATTGTTGAGTGGGATTGATCATTCGATTAAGGAAGTGGTAGGCATGGTAGCCTTGTTGTCTTTGGATTTAAGACTCCCTATACCTTGGAAGATAGCAGCTCGTGCAAAAATTATGGCTAGGGATTAAGATAAGGTCTCACCAACGTGCAAATTTAACTGGTAAGAAAGTTGTTTTCGAGGATGTATATTAGGAAAATCCCTTAGATGGGTGGCATACGGTGAATTTTAGTGTGGCTTCCAAAGGGAACCTTGGTCCTTCAGGGGCTGGTGTGCTAACTAGAGATTGGCAGGGGAATCTAGTTTCTTTTGGGGCGAAAAGGTTAGAAGATGGAACTAACAATGTTGCAGAGGCAAAGGAATCTTTGCTAGGGTTGGCCTGGCCCATGTTATGGGTGTTTGAAAATTACACCTGGAAGGAGATTCCATGATTATTACACAAGCCATTGCAAACAACGGTGTTAAGGCTTGGCATCTATAGAGTTTAGTAAGGGCAGGTGTAAAAGAGTTAGAATTGTTCGAAGACTTCCAAGTGAGTCATATATGTCGGTTGGGAAATAAAGAGGTTGATTGCCTTTCAAAGTGGGTTGTTTCTTTTTCCAGTGTTGGTGAATTGAAAATGGAAGACTTCAGGCTGGTGCAGTTAGAGGAAGATGATTGGTGTGTGTTTTTAATTATTTGGGGAAGTGTGTTGATGTGGTAGTTTGATCTTGTTTTCATGAATGTTGCCTAGTGGAGAGTTGTTAGTTTATCTTTTAATGTTGGCGGGTGTAACGACCAGTTTGTTAATTTTTTAATTTATTTTTTAAAGGTACCGATGAACTGGTGGGGATCTAGTACAAAGGTTAAATCATATTCAGGACAAGGGGTTGACGGATGTCTTTGGGAAGTCGATGGAAAAGATCTTTTTCTTTCTTAACTGAAGTTGTGATTTTTTTTGGTGTCAAGAGTAGGATCTTCATTAATGATGATCAGACGGGGTGGTTTTTAAGGTGATGCTTGGAATGAGTGGAGAGTATTTTTAAGGAAGGTTAATTGTAGTAGCATGTACCCTGGAAGTAGTTGCAAAGTCAGGAGTAAAGTTGTCGCTTCGTGTTTAAAATTACAATGGAAATAATGTATTCACTTAAAACAAAGCTGCAGCAGAAAGGTTTTTTTGGTCCTATCACTAAGTTCAGGTTAAAATTTCTTTTAAAATGTCCACATGATGATGTTGTCGAGGTGGTGTTGGAGGATTTGGGTAATCTCTTTATGGAAGCTACGCATAGGGTCAGAATGAACGCGAACATAGCCTCCATGTTATTTTCGTGGGGTCTAGAATTGAATGAAGAAGTCGGGGTAATTAAATGGGTAATGAAATATCTTTGAGGAGGAGTTGTTAGTGGGGATGGATTCTTTCTTGGAATGGGCAGTCTCAAGGGTTGGCTATGATTTCATTGAAGGTTTTGAGCACATGGAAGATGCAAAGGATTTGGGTGTGGTTCCTTTTGTGAGGGGGCGTAGGTGGCTCGATAAAGATTCATATAGATTGGATATGCTTGTAGCCTAGGAAAACATGAAACTAGTGCTAAGGTTCCACGAGTCTGAAGCAAGTCAGGTGCAGGTGGAAATTCCTCAAAATTTCCCCAGAAGGAAGCGTTCGCTAAGAAGAGGAGGTGGTCGACGGGCTAAGCTCGACAAGTGTGTTGGTTAGCGGTGATGGTGTTGCAGTTCGACGATTTTTTTGCCAGCCTATTTTCTACTGTAGGGTCAATATGGTGAAGTGGATTTTGGATGGTTCATGGGCTTTTACTAGTGCAACGGAGCGAGGTCAAGCATGGTTGGAAAAGTGGAAGCGATGTGGTAGTGGGTTTTTGGCTAGCAACGATGTATGTTTTTGATAAATTTTGAAGCCAATGTAGGCGGCCATGAAAGGGGCAATCTATTAGGTGGTTTTCGGGTGGGTTGGTGTGTTTAGTCTTAATGCTATCTTAGGTTGTAGCTGATGTCTTTTGTTGGGGACGGGTGCCCTAGTTTATGTGATGGATACATCTTAACTTTTATGCGGGCTGGAGTTAGTCAAGGTTAAGAAATATTTGGTAGACAATCTTGGTTTTTTGGGGGATGGTTTGGAATTTGTAGATGTACTGAATGCATATAAATCTTTTTTATTATATAAATAAATAAAACATAATATTACCAATCAAAAAATAAAATGGATATCTGTTTTGCTTTGGGATTTGGCTTGGGAGTGTCCAATCTAAAAATTCAACATCCCTAACATGTTTACAATGGTTGCAATATTTTTCCAAACTTCACCCTTTGTGTTGACAAATTTTTTTCATCCGATTTTGATGAAATGAAAAGGGTTTATTCAACAAATTTATAGCATTCTACAAATATAAGATATGCTTTATTTTGAATATAATAGGTAATTATTATTGATTTTCTACATGCACTATGTGTAAAGTCTTGATTGATAGGTTAATTGAGAAACATCTATAACTTTTAAATAGTTATATACTTTTTGAATCTGAAAGATGCATCACACACTATGCTTCACAAACTATAGTTTAAAAAAAATGAATTTCGTAAAGTAGCTCTTACAAACTACATTCAATTTTCTAACAAATTTTATTCCTACATATTTTCAAATTATGTTAATAACCTATTCAAATTCTTATGTAAAGTTTCTTAAGTCTATTTTTTTGTATTTTTATTACCACTTAAGGGCCATGTTTGGCCCATCAAGATCCTGCCTGACCCTTTTCCTCTTTACCAAAATATTTTTTAATCATTTGTGTAGGTATCAAAAAATAAAGATTAGAACCAGAGTATAGGAGTTGTATAAATTTACTGTGAATTGGCTCCCTATTTCACCCTCAACCAAATTGGGGTTAGAATTTTTGGCTAAGATAGAATTTATTAGCATTTGGTCACCCATGGGTAAGGACTTCTTTTGGTAGAAATCTTCTACCCTCTTCTTAATTATTTCTAGAGCTTGTTGTGCATTTTTTAGACCAACTTATACATAATTTTCCTCTATTTTTTATTCATTCTTATCACTCATGGGAGCAGGTGGGTCCTTGGCCTTGATGACCACTAAGTCCTCATCAAATAATTGGTCATCCTCATTAATTTAAGTCCTTTCATCCATCAATTCAATTTGGGGTTCATTTTTAGGGTTATCCTCGATAATGCTATCTATGACCATTTGGTTTCCCCTCATTTGTAAGTACAAACATTTCAATCACTATGAGGGGGGTTTTCTTTAATTTTATTATCCAAATTAGGATGAAAAATTCCTTTAAGCCTTTTTTTGGTCCTAGGGAAATCCTTCCTAACATGTCCATTTTTTGTTGTTGCAAAAACAAGCATTTAAGGTACCAAGTAATTCAAGTTTACAAGTTATAGTTATATTTTCTAATTGAACCAAGATAACATTTGGAATTTCTATACTATTAACAATAGAAATAAAGATGACCTTACTTGAACAAGATTTGTTTTGAAGGTTGTAATACTTGATTTGCGTATCAAACTCAGATAAGCACACAAATCTAGAAGATTAAGCTTGAGCCTGAGTGTGAATACTAAGGTTGTTGTTCGCAACTTGCCTCTTAATAAACGTCCTGCTCGTTGATTTTAAGCAAGAAATGAAGGCCTTGGAGCATTCTGGCAGATTCACCCCTTTGGTCTTGGCCCGAAAGCTTGCACGGATAGCGGAGGAGGCTTAAGTCTCGGGTTTTCTCCCTGAGGTCTTGGGTTCGAGTCTGAGGTATGGTCTTACCTGATGCATGTGGCTTGCAAGTGGTTGTGTGCATCCCTAGAGGATTAGTCTCACCTCAGCTTGCTCCTTCTTGGCCCTAAGTTAGAAATTTGTAAGACCAAGGCTAGGTAGGTTGGTTCGCTAGGCTGAGTTGTGGGGATACCTCTGAGTTAACAAAAAAAATAATAGAAATCAAGACTCTAGCATTTAGGTGAGGAAGAGTAACCCTAGATTCCTCAAATTTGCAAAATATTACCCAAAGCTTTCCAAGTCTGAAATAAATTTTCACAATTGAGGGGGGACATATTTAATTTCCAATCATCTTCAAGAAGAATTTTCTACCACATATTCAAAATTCTCATTTGCTACCCATAGAACAACTCTAAGCATTGAGCTTCCCAGGTTCCAGAATTCTTTCTTAACAACTCATTATTGCATTTTTTGGTTTCTGAAGAATACCAAAATGAAAGATGAATCCATATATGTTTACCCCAAAAAAATTCAATCCAATCATCAAGAAATTTACTCATAGGTAGAAAATTATAATACAAACAAACAAACAAGATAGAAGTATTTTTAAACCTATTTTTCTCAAATTTTAGAGCTTGTTCCATGTTTGCATTCAAAGAAAAAAAGAGGAATCATGGGGGGAAGAAGCCTTATCATTTTCTCCATTTTTTCATCTCCTCCAATGATGAGGCTTCATGCTCCCATTCTATCTACCTTGGCCTTCTTAAACACTTCAGAAGTAGACATAACCTCGTTGGGAGAGTCTGCACTTAGGGATTCTTTGTATGATTGTTTCAGTTGTTCTTTTCTAGAACTAGAATTACCAATATCAACTAGCATTGTCTTCTAATTAATGCACATATTAACATCAGTTGGCACATCATTGTTTTTTTCATCCTCCATCCACTAACTGGAACTAGAGAGGGGAGGGAGGGACAATATCGATTAACATGGAAATAAATTGCTTTAAAACCCACCTACCATGCATACCATTATTGTCCCACACAACAAACCTTGGGGGACTTAGCCCAAATGGGAAGAATGAAAATAAAACAAAAAAATAAGATTTAAATTTTAAATTTAAATTGAAAAATCAACAATCAACATAAATTCATCAACAACCCAAGCACCTCGGGCATGAACAAAAATAAGCTCAATCAACCCAAAAATCACCAAAATATTGCAAATGAAACCAAAAAAAAAAGAGACTAAGAGGACAAAATTATCTAAGCATGATGAAGAATATCAATGTGAACTCCTTTTAATGGATGTAGAAGCTCTAGGAAGCAACAATGGAGGATGATCATTTAGCTTTTAGAGAGCTCTACTCTCACCCATTTTATAAAATTTAAAGTAGGTCATATGTGTATCTAGCTTGAGATACAAAAATAGAGTGATGATATTTGAATAGAAACATTCCCAAAGAATGATGAGATAAAAAATATATTTTCTTTTAGGATTGAGTTCCTTATTAAAAAAGTATCATTTGCTCATGATGATATTTTCATAAAAACTTCCATTTATTTATAAGTAGAAAAAAATCATCATACTAAATGTAGGAACAATAGTAATGAGTGAGTTCCTTATCAAGCTTGCTCCATAGATAGTTTTTAAGGTAAAAAACACCCATTACACTATGTTTCTTGTTTAAGTAGAACACAATCATCCTACTAAGTGTAGGAACCAATAGGATTTAAAAATTTAACTTAATGAATGGATTCCTTTCCAAGCTTGCTCCATGGATAGTTTATTAAGATAATAAACACCCATTACAAATAGGTGCATAATACCTAACAAGTTTAACATTTTTTAAGCTCATTAAAAAGGTGAGATCAACTATGTTATTCTTTGATAATAATTCATTGAAAATAATATATATATATAAGCTTTATATTATCATAATAAATTAAAAAATATAAATATTAGAAGATGATATTGATGAAACTATTATGTATATAATAATCAAATGATAAATCAATAATATTTAGGATTGTGGTCTACTAAGTAAGTAGCCTAGTTTTGTGGGGTACAAATAAAATGATTCAATTCGCAAGGGGTGCAAGGTCATGGTGAAATTTCATGGATAAACTAAACTGAGGAGATTAAGAATATAGTCACAATTCATCTCATATCATACATAAGGATACAATCACACTCCACAACCCAAACATGATATTATTTTGTATTCCTATAAAAATGTGACATTTTTTTAATGAGTTATAGGAGTGTTGTAGGATGCAAAGGCATGTTATATGTTACAATATATATAAATATGAAACTACACTCTACAATGCAACTTGATTCAATTTGTGTGCTTGCAAGATTTTATGGTAGGCTTGAGATCTACAAATGGGAGGTTAAATTTGCATACTAAATGAAAAATATCTTTGTGAGGTCATGGGGCTAAGCTGTAGACATGCAAAATGAAAACTATATTTTTTTTTAATATTATAATCATATCCAATTGTAATACAAACATAGAACAACAAAATTTCAACTTCAAAACCGTAATAATTGAATTTAATGATTAGGGTACATTCAAAGGACTATCAAAAGAAACATATAAAGTAGGGCACAAAATTATATTTGGACTCATTAAAATTTAATCTCAAGTAAATAATCAATCATGGGAAAAATATAGAATTAAGGAAATAAATTTTTAGTTTGAGATTATTATATAGAAGTGATTAGTATTATATGTAATTAATGTATTAAACACTATTCTAATATGGACGATTTAGAACTTGAAATTTCAAATTATTTGTAAACTAACGATGTAGATACATATTGTACAACTTGAAAGAAAATAATAGTGTGGAATACAATTCTACACTAAAATTTTATGGGAGATATGTACAAACAACTAAGCTTAATGTTAGTGAAAATAATACACAAAAAAATTTATACCATAACATATATGTTTACATGGGGAAAACCTTTTTGGGAGAAAAGTCCTTCACACCTTCATAGGAGTATCACTAACATGTAAAAATGGAGTAATTTTGTTAGCATAATTTTTTTTGAAAATAACCCATATATAATACATCCTCAAACATTAGTAAAACCATGATTCAAACCAATGACCCAAGACTGACATCATATTTAGCCCAAATTATAATGACCAATTTGGTCGTGGTCTTTAAAACTATTTTAAAAATAAAATCTAATAGATAGCATAACATGTCATAGATTTTATCATATTTAACTCCTCAATTTTGGTGCCCTATTTTTGTATATTCAAACCCATTAAAATATATTTTTTGACCTGTCATTATATTATTCAAGGTTCTAATATGACTTATCTATAAACATGATATTATGTGCCATAGTATTATATCATTAGTAACTCCCATATTATAGCTTTTTAATGACATTAGATGTTCTTACAAACCCTTAAACACTTCAAAAATTATCTGACATGTGGTAAATAATGCCAACACAAGGTAAAATGCCATATTTACTACTTGAGGACAAAATTAATAAAAAAGCATAAATAGTGAATAAATATAAATATCAAGATGCAAGGTTATTTTCTAAGAAAATTGAACTTGGATAGCCATACAAAACTTTGATAACTCCCTAATGTAACCACACATCTAAAACATAATCTCTTCAACTAGACAACTTCCTTACAAGTATTTAGTAGCTACTTTGTATTTAACCTTTCTAGTAGAAAAATAAGCCATAAACTATCACTTAATCATTTAATTGATAACACCACAAAATTAATTAAAGAATAACCACTCTACTGGATATTTTTATATCAATATATCCAACCTACTCTCAATCTATAAATTAATCAAAACCAATGCACAAATAACATTTTATAAAATTTCTATGATAAAGAATAGAGTTTTCATATATACCTTATAAAAATCTAAAGAATCTATTAATTGCATTTGAATGATCTCTTCTAAGATTATCCATGTATTAGCTAAGGATTCCCACTACTTAGACAGTGCCTAGACTTTTACAAACCATAGCATATATGAAAATCACAATACTAGAATATGGCTCTCAAGCCATTTCCTCCATCTCACTAGGTTTAATTAGAAATTTATGCTTAGATAACTCAGTCTATATAAAAATAAGAATGCTCAAAGTCTTATAATTTATCAATATGTTGAATCTCTTTGACATTTAGTTCACATTCTTACTCTAGCCCAAAGTAATTTTTTTTACTCCTCTTCTATTCACCATGACCAAAATGTACCTGAATGCGATTGATTCCTTTATGTCAAATTATGTTCAAATTTGAGAATTCAAATCATAAATCACTTCCTTATTGATACCAAACATTCAAAAAATTAATCTATTTACAATGTGATGTGCAACAAGGAAATAATCACAATATATATTTCCAATAAACATAGTGATCTAGTTTAGATCTCAAAATTTTCAATCCCAACACAAAAGAGAAAACAAAATTACACGTTATTGGATATTTATTGAGCCCATAAAAATATTTTTCTTATTCTACAAATGATTTTTTTTTAACCTTTCTCCACATAGTTACCTAGTGGTGTCATGTAGATATTTTCCTTTAGGTCACCATAGAGATGTTTTCACATTGATCTATTATATCTCTGAAAAAAAATGCTACTATAAATAACATGAAATTGATAGATGCCATCTTAGCATGTGGAGAATTTTTTTAGTAAAATCTATTCCTCAATGTAGAAATAATTTTTTTTAACTAAAATTTCCTTGTAAAATTTGGTACTACCTTTAGAACCAATGTTGCTTTTGAATACTCATTTACATCCAAATAATTTTCTTCTTTCTAGAAACGTAAAAAATCTCGAGTGTCATATTTACTAAACATAAATATACCACCATCAATAGCCACTCTTAAATAATTATAATCATGCATATCCATCACCTCCTTCACAATTCTAGGCTCATTTAGATTAGTGATAAAATCATGCATCTCTAATTATTATTTTTATGTCTATATGATTGAATTTTTTTATGGGTTAACCTCCTAAGGTACTAAGGTTAATGTTCTACCTTCTCTCTAAAACTCTCTAAGATCTATTCCTCTATAGGTCCTTCATGACCGTCTATATCAACATCCTTAATCTATAAGGATAAATAAGCCACATTTTTATGCACATCCTCCATTAGCTATAATACTATGGAATAAGGCTTAGTTTCTTTAAATTCTACACTTATACTATAAAACTATATCTTGGTCACAAAGTCCCAAATATTGTACTCTTTCATATGAGCACTATAATTGATGAAGATTCATTTTACTATGTTTTTTTTCAACTTTGATAGCTTCTCCCTAGAAACATGTGCATATGCATCACAACAAAAAAACCTAAAGATGATATAGTGATCAATTTCAACTTATTCACACCTCCATAGGTTTATTTTCAACAAGAGTTGATGTAGGAGACTATTTAATAAGGAAGTTATGGATATAAAATCCCTCGAGCTCCCTTTGGGTTGATAATACTATTTTTCTTGGCTTTTGCCCGTGCCCCATTTATTTGAATATCTTTGACCCCCTTTTCTTGAAGAGCTTCCCTCGATGTTGCTACGTGTCCACCGTGCGCTCCTTGCAAGGATTTCATCCCTCACTTTTCTATCGATCTTCACCATGCTTCCATGTGTCAGCAACATGCACCTTTGAGGCTCGCTTCTCTATTGAGTTGCACCCGCATGCCGCATAACATCATTCCGTGTACACCTTTTTGGCAGACCCCACAATTAGCACGAGTAACTAAGACTTCTCCACGTGTCTTCTCTGTGGGTATGTCATTGAAAGGAAGAGAGGAATGAGCAACAAGCCTCACCATATTGCCACATGTCCTAACTAACTTTGTGGGCAAGCAACACATGTCTACATGGGAGTTTTTTGCTTCTACACTGGGACCATTGCCATCATTTGTAGGGGATGCATCTGGCTCGAAGGTGAATTGCACTCTAAGGTTAAGAATATTTTTTGTTGCAACAACCTGGGGAAATCATTTCTATGGACATCATTTCTCTTACCTTGGAATATTTTTTGTCATTGGATTTTAGGTAGTGGGATCATTTTCTATAAATATTGCTTCTTCTTTTCGAAAATGAGTTCGGAACATACAAAAAAATAGTGAAAATACACTAGGCCTTTGTATTATTTTTAGATTATTGTATAAGACTCACAAATTGTGCCATTTTTCATCCTTTTTGTTTCTTAGCTATTTGAAAAAACATTATACTACACCATTATTGTACTAAGTAGTTTATTTGCAGAACTTCTATAATTTCAATATGTTTTTGCTGATTTAGACCATGTCTTGGACTCTTCTTTTCAGTGAATGTGTATGGGAGTTATTTTATGTTATTTGATAAATTATTTGGGTCTTCATCTTTGATTTATGTTATTCTTGAACATAGCATATTGGTGAACGACCCTCAAACCACATCTGAAAGGAAGGTTTCTCGTGCCTAAGCACACCTACATCTTGGTGCATCGCTTTAGTTAGATCTTTATTTTATATATTTGCTTCCTTTTCCCATTTCAAACCCCAAATTACAAAAGAAGTCGACTTCTTTAAAAACTCAGAGGCTACTTAGTTTAGTGCAATTGGTCCCCCCATTAACTAAGTTTCCCATAAGGCTATTGCTTGTCAAATTTTGGCATCAACAGAAACAATTTATAGAAATAACTTCCACCTATAAGTTATATTCCAAGTCGGCCCTACTCACTCCTAGACCTCTTCATCCATGTTATATTAACCCTCGTTGCAAATCCATTCTATTGAGAGGTACATATATCTATCTAGTGCCTTTTAATTTCATGCTCCATATAGAATATATCAAAATATATACAAAAATAGAAAACTCAAGTTATCATTACCAATTCTCAAAACCTTAATCCTTCAACTAGCCAAATTTTATATAGGTGATTTCATATCCTTAAAATGGCTAAATATTTTATATCTATTGTTGGGAAAGTACACTCATGTCCTCCTAGAATACTCATCTAAAAAAAATAAATTGTAGAAATATCTAAAAATAGAAGGACCATTTACAAAATCATATACATTAGGATGAATTAAATGTGATGCCAATTTATTTTTTTAGAACTCAAGTAAAACTAGACATATTTTTTTACCATATACAATGTTCGTAGAAATTAAAATCAAGACCAAAATATTTTAAATATTTTTCTTTTTCAAGGTTGTGAGAGCCTTCTCAACTATGTGGAAAATTATCTAATGTCATAAAATTATTTTACTTGTGAGAAAGATTCTCTCTAAAGTAAGATATTTCTTAAGTATGAAAAAATACATGGTTTTCAAAAGTAAAAATAAAACTTCCATTTTCTATTGAATCCTATGGTGAGATTATATATTTTATGGGTATTTCTACTAAGAATATTGAGCTACACTACTAAGTGCTTTATTAATGGTATGCTAAAGGATAATATTGTTGATATGAACTAATTCATCTACAAATAGGATAGGAACTACCCCAACCACCCCTAATACTACTTCTATTGTAGTTGTGGAAAGTCCCCTTGGGATTGTATTTTGGTAATTATAAGTTTATTTGGTTTGAATAAAGTTATGGCTTATTAAATGATCACTTGAACAATAACTCCAAATGGTTGGATAGGGGTTGAGGATGTGCATGAAAAATGAGTGGGGATCTATAAATAGATTAATTTATTATGTTTATTATAGTGGTTGTATCTAGGTAAAGCATATTTTGTAGATAAGAATCCCAAAAAGAACCAAAACTATTTGCTTCATCTTTCACCCTCCACTAGTGAAAATCTTCATGCACAAACACATCACTTAGTTTACTCAATAAGAATATATTTTGTGCAAAAATAGGGGTATGTAGTAAACCACTAATCCCCTTCAAATTTCAATCAAAGAATTTGATCAAAATATTCCATGGAGAATAATCTTCAAGTAAGGTTCAAGTCCAAGTTACACCTTGTAATCATATATTTCATGCATATATAACTACTTGAAATGGAGGTCACATGAGAGGAAGAACCTAAGTTAACTAACCACACACCTTTTGATGGATTATTTGCTAAGGTTATTAGAAAATAATGTACATCATCTTGAGAATACATGTAAAACTCATCATTTTAATTATTTTTTCCATTTTCTTCTCCTCCTATCAATTTTCACCATAATGATTGTGCTTGAAATAGTTCTCAAACCGAGCCTTAAAATTTATAGTAGATTCTTATCTAGAATTTTGTATATTTTTCCTTTTTTAAAATTTTATTTAGTCTTCCATAAATTGATATATTTTTCCTTTTTAAAAATTTCATTTAGTATTCCATAAATTGATAGGGCCTCTTCAGTTGATTAAAAATATTTTCTCCTTGAAGATTAGTGGTGCCACTACATCATCTATTTTGAGCTTAGAGATAATGATCTAATAGCCATGACAAGGTGATGCTATAATTTTGGAAAATATGAATAATTTTTTACAATGATCCTCCTCTATTTTAACTTGTAGCATTCAACTAAGTCACAATAATATTGAATACATTTATGTGCTTAGATACAAATCCATCATACTCCATCCTCAGGGTATATAACTTATTAATTAAGATTTTTTTTACTGGATATTTAATATGATAAATTTCTCTCAACTTCTTCCAACAATATTATGTGTAACTATTCATATACATTTAAGAAAAGAGACTCTACAAAGTAAATCCTAATCAGGCCTTTAACGTTTTTATCCAGTATGTCATAACTAACTTGTTGCATTGTTGTAGGATTTGATCTAGATATATTATCCTATATATATATCAAGTTTAATACTTATAAAATTATCCATCTCTATATTTTATGTGCTTTCTATTTTTCTCGTAACTCTTCATCCATGAAAACTCCCACTCAATCCAATATTAGTAAAAAAATATAATTCCTATAATCTATAATATGAGGTGATCAAGTGATTATAACAAATGGAAGGAATTAATGATGTAGAATATGCTTCATGTACTAGAATTTAAGGTGAAGTATGTGTTAAATATTTAACCTTACAATTGTAGATAAGAACCCAATAGACATATACCATTTCATAGAGGTTTGCATTAAGAAAACCTTTTTGAGAACAAAACCCCACACTCAAAAGTATCAAATGATTCTATTATCTAAAACAAACATTGCAATATAATATCTACATGCATGCCCTTAAACTAGTACCACCAACATGTAAAAGCAGATGAAGCTTGATAGCATGATAATACCTAAAAATCAACCATGCATACTCCATCACTAAGCATCAATTATTAAGAGAATATCAAAATGGATACCAAAAGTAATTTTCTAAAACCATGGCTCAAACCAATGACCCAAAAGTGACACCATATTTGGCTCAAATTAAAATTCACAAGTTGTTCATGGTCTTCAATGATATTTTAAGAATATGTTCTTACAATAGTCATTTCTTTTCATGGATTCTATCATATGCAAATCTCTAATTGGGGTGTCCCATTTTGACATATTCAAACATATTTAACCATGAATTTTGACTTGTCATAATATTGGTTGACATTCCAATGTAACTCCCTTATAATCATACTCTTATACATCATAAGTAACTCTTATCGTACAATGCCATAATGACATTAGATGTTCCTACAACCTCTTACACACTATGCAAATTCTTTGACATATATAAAATAATACCAAAAAAAAGTGGGATACTCAATTTCCGATATGAGGCTAAAAATAGGCAATGGATATTGTTATGAAGATACAAGGTTAGGAATTTTTTTCCAACAAAACTAGTATTTCAAATTTTATTGACAAATGAATACAACTAGAATGTGTTAATTTTAATAGTGACTCAATTGTTTGAGCTTGAGAGTTAGAAGGATAGTGAGTGAATGGATTCTAGTTTTTGGAATGCAAAGGACCTAAAGATGATGAATGTTTATACATGACTAAAAAATAGAATCAATATAAATATTATATTAAATAAAATTATATGCTAAAACAAATACTTAAAAAAGCTACAAAATAATATAAAATTAAATATTGAAATGAAAAGTATATGCTCTTCATCATTATAATTATTAATGATTTCTTGTATACCATATAACTCTTAATACATTGTGTCTTTCTAAGAAGTTTTCTATTTTCACCAACATTAGTTATTTATCGTAATATAATGAAGAGGAGAGTATTAGAGTTAAATCATAGACATCTTTCAAAAAGTAACATCTCAAAAATTGTTTTGTGAAATGATTATGATGATATTTTATCTAAACATATTTTCCTTTAGTAAATATATCTCATCACAAGAGTAATGCATATTCTTGTAAATGATTAAACTCCTCCTAGAAATGTTATTGTAAGCATTTGAGTTGAATGCTAACACATACCTCCATTTTCTATGACAATGCAATCTAGGCAATATCATGTTTGGTCATTGGATGGGAACATGAATGACAAAGCTACTCATATTATATTATAGCATTGTAGTTTATTGACCTTTATTAACATCATTAGGATTCTATGTAACTTAAACATGCATTTATTTGTTGTGGTTGGTAGACTAACGATTGTTTGCAAGAATGGTTTAATAGAATAATAAGATAATTCACTGAACCATATTGGAAACACATAGAGGTATGTTATAATATGTTTGGTTATTCAAGTCAACAAAAGTGACCTACATTTTCCAATATAATTGATTAAAGCTTTGGAGGTAAAAAAAAAAGGTTTTAGAATATTGCTTTTCAATGCTAGAGGAGAGGACTCGATAATTGAGCACCCTAACTTTGTGATTCTCAAAATCTTATGTGGAAATTTCAAATCACTCCCAATTTTTTATAGAAACTTACTTGAAAATTCCTTTGCTTATAAGTATGGTTTTAGGGTCATCATCAAATATGATGCCACATCAACATGCTTTTTATCAAGGTGTCTGAAAAGGCCCAAAAAAAGTGAGACTGATAGTTATGCACTAAATCATGTTTTATTGGTGTGTTGATGTGGCATCACATGATTTTTTAGTTTTTAGATCTAAAGAATATATTTCATTCAATTATGGGTAGTCATCATCAACACTAACAACTTTAAAGTCACGACCATTGGCCAAATATTGTTAATAATATTGGGCATTAAATCAACAAATTCTATAGCAACTATTGGAACATGCTTAGGTACTAAGTCATCTCCCCTATTTAAATAATATGATTAACAATGTGGTGGGATTGAAACCAATGTGTTTGTTATAAAGTATGTTCCCATTGGAAATCTAGTCCATTTCACATGTGTTAACAGTCAACAATTTTCATTGAACTGTTTGAGCTATATTTATTTTTTCAAGTCAAGCTCGTGAATATTTAGGGAAATAAATAAGCACTTCAAGTTTGTAGTTTGCTTAATTAGTTTAAAATATAAATAATATAAAATTTAAAAATATATTAGTTAAGGGAGAGGGCTCAATGGTGGTGACGGTTATGTTGTGTGAGGGTCCACATTAGCAGCCACGTCAACCATTTTTTTTTCCACACTCAAGAGAGTCCACCTAGCAACCCGAAAAAATCCATCAGGGAAAAAAATTTGCACATTTTTCAACATGAAAAGTGGCATGGACCGATGGTGGGCACGTGGTACCTTTTTTCTCGTTTCCCACCACACTAATCCCTATGAACTTAATTCACATTAACTACCCCTCTCCCCTTTGTCGTCAGCCTTTTGGAAATCACTTTGGCATGCTTTTCATTTGTTAGGGTTTGTTTTAGCTTCTCTACAACATCATTTATTCTTTGTGTCTATACATAACATTTTCCATGGAAGGACCGACCATGGTGCACTTCACAATCAATGGTGGTGAGGCCAAGGGCGACTCATGGTGATGCTTTTTTTGTTGTTACTGTGTTTATCAACACTTCCATTGCCAAAAGGAAAATAGTAAACTTTTGTCATCATAGGTGAGGTTGTCTTCCAACCTCACAAGGGAAATATCTATTCATTTCATGTGTTTTTTCCGAATTTTGTTGCATGTTTTTTATGTAACTATCTTTGTGATCGATTATGTGTATATACATATATATACACATAGATGACCAAAAGAAATGGTTTATATAACTAAAATATCACTTAGAACATGGTACATGTTGATCATGAAAGGCTACACTTATTTGAACAACCTTATGGGAAATTCAATGGATGGGGGACATATTGCACTCCACTAAATGACCTCTGAGATTTTAGAAGCCAACTCTTCATTCTTGGTTTCCAGAAAAGGGAAGAAGGAATGCAAAAAGTAAACTACCTAAAGCGATGCATCAAAAGATTTTACAAAATTTAAAATCTTCCTAATGGAGCATCAAATTTCAAATAATGAACACATAGTTCTATAGACCCTTCATTATTGAAAAAGAGAATGAACTACTAAGGCCTATATGGGCACAAAGCAAACATTCAGATCTTCTTGTGGGAAGAACTCACTAAGGTTCGATAAAGGATGATACGCCAAAAGAAGAATAGTTACTAATTCTTTAAATCCTTTACATAAATTGTCCTACTCATTAGCATAGTGTGAAACTCAACACAAACATGTAAAAAATAAAAGAGTGTAAAATGGTCCAATTGACTGAAGATTTATACTAAATATCACAAAAATTAAAACCAAAAATGATCAATTATCAAGATCATGTCCAAACATAGATGACACAGAGCATAGATAAAAACATAGAGTAAAATGCATGATAAAGGCCAAAGAGGCACAGTCTAATGTACTTTCTCCTTCTATTACTTTTAATGCAAGGATAATAAAAAAATGCTAAGGTTGAGTGTTTCTGAACTGGACATTATCTCAAAATTAATCTCCAAATACTATTTTATAGGGAGACAACTTTGTAATGGATTCTCCACCTACTACTTTTCTCAATATTGGGAGAGGCTCAAAAATTCCCTTTTATAGAATAAGGGAAGCAAACAAGCATAAAGCTCTCTCCACCTCTTAATCGCAAAAAACAAAAACCCCAAACGGTGGCATTAAACCACCGCCCTAAAATCTCATTTGAAGATTGAATTATGTTAGATGAGCACATAATGTAATACATTTTGAGCTACTAAGCACTAATATAAATGGAACTCAAAACACTCAATTGTGTTCCTTTCATAAAACTTTATGCAAAGCTTGTTGAGCTGGACCCTGGCCACCATTGAAAATATCTCCCCTGTCAAAATAATGTGACGCCATGCCTAGTAAAGGAACTTTGTTTGACATAAATCAATTACCTGTAAATATTAGGTGGGTAATTTATGATGCTCTTTAATAGCCTCCTATTGACAAAAATCTTCAAACTACAAGCTCCAATGATACATACTTTCTTTATTGGAAAAAATCCTATTTGGGACACGTGGCATATGGGCGAGCATTTTTGAGGTCTCTCTAGTGTTGCTTGCAAGAAAACTCACAATGCAAACATGTGTTGTTCTCTGCACCTAAGAAGAAAACTTTTATAAAAGATTGCATGGTCACTACATGGCACCATTGTACGTCTTTATATGGAGAGAAGGTTGTGACCAAATTGAAAGTGCACCTATGAGACACGTGGCATAGCTCGACATGTGAAAAATAAAAGGAGGAGAAAAAAAGGCCTATGGGGCCACAAAGTTGATGAAAGAACAAAAATTGAAGCACACGAAAAGCACTCCCAATTAATTGTAGAGAAAAATCTCTACAATATTGACCCTTCATTGTTGAAAAGAGAATGAACTACTAAGGCCTATATGGGCATGAAGCAAACATTCAGATATTCTCATTGGAAGCACTCACTACGGTTTGAAAAAGGATGATACACCCAAAGAAGAACAATTACTAATGCTTCAAATCCTTTACAAAACTATATTACTCATTAGCATAGAGTGAAACACAACACAAACTTGCAGAAAATGAAAGTGTAAAACATGGTCCAATTGACTACAGATTTGTACTAAATATCACAAAAGCTAAAAACCAAAAATGACCAATTATCAAGATCATGTTCAGACATAGATAAAACAAAGCATAGATAAAAGCAAAGAGTAAAAAACATAATAAAGGCCAAATAGGCAAAATCTAATGCACTTTCTCCTTTTTTTACTTTTAATGCAAGGATAATAAAAAAATGCTAAGATCGTGTGTTTCTGAACTGGACACTATATCTCAAAATTCATCTCCAAATGTTGTTTTATAAGGAGACAACTCTGTAATGGATTCTCCACCTACTAATTTTCTCACGCTTGGGAAAGGCTCAAGAATTCCCTTTTATAGAATAAGGGAATCCAACAAACATAAAGCTCTCTCCACCACTTAATCACATAAAACAAAAGCCCCAAATGGTGGCAATAAACTACCACCCTAAAAATCCAATTTGAAGATCGAATTATGTTAGATGATCCCATAATGTAATAAAGTTTGAGCTGCTAAGCATCGATTGAAATGGAACTCAAAACACTCAATCATGTTCCTTTCACAAAAACTTTATGCAAAGCTCGCTGAGTTGGACCTTGGTTGCCATTGAAAAGATCTCCTCTATTAGAATAATGTGGTGTCATCCCTAGTAAAGGAACTCATTTTGACATAAATGAATTACCTGTAAATATTGGGCAGGTAATATCTTACGCTCTTTAATATCCTCTTGCTAACAAAAAGATTCAAACTGTAAGATTTGACGCTACATACTTTCTTTATTGGCAAAAACCCTATTTGAGACACATGGCCTCAACCTCATTGATACTCTTCCTCATGAAAAGATAAGCCTTATAAATCTTTATGATATAAATAAATGTATATAACTTTAAAGAAACTTTATATATATATGTGTATATATATATATATATATATATATATATATATCATAAAGCCTTAAATACTATCAATACATTTATCGCAATTGCAGAGGTAAACAAATGAAATGTCACAAATGTGTGTACTATAGAGAAAAAGCTTTATGATATAAATTTTTGTTTGTAAGTTGAAACAAGTGTATGATACAAATGTTTTTAACCCTATCAAATACAACTTTAATATATATATATTGCAGAGATAGATAGATACATATGTTTCCTATAGCCTTCTTCATTACATTCAACTTAATTAGATGAATGGTTTGTTTGTTTTTCAATTACAATGACTCTTACATGTATGGATATGTTGTTTCAATTTATATCATACTATTGTTTGAAGTTAGAAACCTTCAAAACAATCACAATAATTTTTTTTGCAATCTAACAATCATTAAGAAACATCAGTTACAAATTACATCAGTTAGAAACCTTCAAAACAGTCACAACAAAACTATTTACAATCTAACAATCAATTAGAAACATCAGTTATAAAATTACATTGGTTAGAAACATTCAAAACAATCACAACAAAATTGTTCACATTGTAACATTCCAACTAAGTAAAGAAAATTGAGAAAGAGAAATCTGATGATGGGAAGCTATTTGTTGATGTGTTGTTGGTATTTGCATCTTGCATAGCCAACTGCTCACCCATGTTTGTGGCCTATGAATTATTAGGACTACAACTTGAAATTGGTTGGCTAATACTTGGGGTAGGTGAGGGTGGACAATATTGGGGCAATAAATAGACACAAAGTCAATGAATCCTACAAGACGATCAAGCAAGGGATTTAAAGGATTGTTGAGACACCTTTCCATTGCTGCCTCTTTTATAGTCTTCTCCATTTCTTTTTATTTTTTTGTAGCTTCCCATTCAATCCTTTGCTACTCCTTTTTCTATTCCTTCTCCTTCTTTTTCTATTCTCTTTGAACCTCAGCTGCTTGTTGTTGTCATTCCCTTTCAATTCTCAATTGTTCCTTGAGGTCCCTTGTTGCAATTCTTTCAATATTTTGTTGTTCAATCTACTCTCTCTTCTTATCTTTTAGTTATTTAATTTTCTTCCTCCTCTCCTCTTGCTCTATTAGAAACTTCATGTAGTCATCTATGGTGAGGATCTAGGGTTGTCTGCTAAGTTGAATCTCATGGTTAGCTAGTTGTTTGGATTTATCCTTCATTGTGAACATGTAAATTTAGATATTGGGAGATGTCTAAAATTTTTTGGCCTCCTAATGACTCCATGGAATCTTATTCATTTGTAAATTGCACCTCATTATCTATTTCATCCACTTCCTCTCCTCCTCCTAATTGATTAGGTTCACATTCTCCCCAATCAACATAAAAATGCATGAAGGTAGATGGGCCCATGTTGTGTGGTGGAGATGGAATTGATAGACTTTGTTCTAAATCTACATACAAATAAATTCCAATATTTGTAGCCCCATCTAACAATCATGATTGCTCCTCTGGTGCACTGGGTAGAGAAAGAGAGATGTCTGCATATCTATTTTGGTCACCCAAAACAAGTTTTATTTGTGGACTATGTTGGTCACCCAAACCAGGTGTTACAATTGGATATTGTTGGTCAAACAAACTAATTGTTTCTAGTGGACTATTAGGTTCTACAAAATTATTTGTTCCAATCTACCTTCAACCTTAGTTTATGGAACATCATTAGCGGATAGAATTAGACTATTTTCTACAACAGATGCTTTCTTGAGGGCAGCAAACTGGAATTTCTCACTAGGACACATGTCCTCTATTAAAGCATCTAGACTTAGAGGCCAAATACCTATTCTTTTGAAGCATGTTTTTATGATTTCAATAGTCAGTGCTTTTTGAAATGCGACTCTATCAAGTGTTGCCAATTCTTGCCTTTTAATCTCTAAATTTGGATATTTCATAGTCCATGCCACTCTTTCCTTTTTAAAATATTTTTTGAAAGATGCAAACACGCTAACATCAAGTGGTTGCAATTTGTGAGATGTGTGGGCTAGAAGGGTTAGCAAGTCAATGCCTAGTATCCTTGCTTCGTTAATGGTAGAAAATGTACACTAGTATAAAAACAACAATATATGTCTAAAAACTATCTATAAATGACTAAACATGGTCACGTGACCATTAGTAGTTTATTGCCAGTCATTTATAATGCAGCCAAATTTATGACTAAATCATTTTTAGTCATTTATTGGTTGTTTTGATTGATCAATTCGATAGTATATTTAGTCATTACTTTCGTAGTATATTTGGTAGCATATTTGGTAGTATATTTAATCATTGATTGTTGTTAACTGGTCATTTCATGGTAGTCATTTATTTAGTAATTGTAATCATTAATTGCCTTCACTTGGTAGTATATTTAGTCATTTTTATTCACTGATTTCACTGGTCATATATTTAGTCATATTTATTCATTGATTTCTATCAATTGGTAATATATTTAGTCAATTTAATTATTAATTGATTGATATTTGAGGATTTAAACATAAAATATAGAAATACACATTAATCATCAATTGCACACACTAAGACAACCATTGAGACGACAAAATCATTGAACTTTATTAAAATAAAGGTTTTATTACAGCTTGCACAAGTGTGAAATATCTATTTTGCTTGAAAAATGCTTAGAAATAGAGTATTACAATTTTTATGACTAAAAATCTAAGTTGAAATGCATAGAAATGACAAGAAAGAAGCTTCTCCAAAAAACTTCTACAATGATGGAAACACATGCTTGGATCCCTTCAATGTGAGCACATGCCCCTTTCATCTCTTAAAACTTCTACAATATGGGCAATCTTCCTAGAGCAAGGTGTAACGTGTAGAATCCAAGAAGGAGAGTGTTGATTGTGTCCCATATATGAAGCTCTCCTTCACTGTAGTCAACAATAACCCTAGAATATTTCCTCCTTTATATGCAATGTGCCATCTGATATGAGCAAAAGGGTGCTACCTTTTCCACCATGAATGAATTTGTGCCTCAATAAAACCAACAAAATTACTATTAGTCTGAATTCAAAAAGAATAAAAGTGCATTGTATATTACAAGTTTACAAAAGTAAGTCCAAACACATCAAACAAATAAATCAATTAAAAAATTGTAGCCTTGTCAAAAAATGCCTTAAATAGAGTGTCAAAAAATGCCTTAAACAGAGTGTTCAACATAGACCTGAAATATGCATATTGAACCCTTGATTTCATAACCTTGTTCAAAGTTTAAGAAAGGTGATATGCTCAGATTATGCAAAGGTTTGTAAAACAAATAGATGCAACACAACAAATCCTCATGTAGTTGATTACCTCTAATCATTTTATTTTAAAATTTTAAAATTAATACCAATTCTATAAGATCTCATCATCCAACCAAATTGTTTATGTTATTTCTTAATTTTATTTGAGTTGGATATCCATGTTGTTCCTACAATTAGAGTAATTATTGATTTTACAAAGTTTGAATAATTTCCACCATCTTTCATTTTTGGAAGCACAACTTGATAGCCAGACCACACGAGGCTCCTCAAACTCATGGATCCAGTGGATGAATAGACCCCCAACTTAAGAATATAGGCCTTTGCAATTTTTAGTACTTTTTTAGTCATTTATATGCCCTTGTATTAGGTCACTGTATTATCTTTGGAATGAAATGAACATTTTCTTAGCTTGAGGACTTGAATTTCATTGCCAGTTCCTTCTAAATATCCGCCTTTGTATTATGTGTTGCCCCTCATCCCACATGACTACTACATTTAGATCTATTATGTAATCTTTATGATCTATGTATAATAACCCGAAGGCTGTCTTTTAAATAGTGTTTTAAGGATAAAAAATATATGGTTATATCACCTATGAGGGTTGTTGCTATTATAACAAGGGTACTAACATAATCAAACAAAATTGAAAGTGTTGGGAAGATATTTCACCTATTGATTCATTTCCAATGAGAAAATCTCCCATAACAAACTAAAAGAAATAGTAAGAATTAGTTAGAAAAGCCGGATAGTTCTATAACCATCCCACCCACCCTTAGTCATAGTGAATAACAACATGCATATAAAAAAACTTCTTAAAATAGAACATGGAAAGTCAATTTCATTCTATAATCTACCTGCTAGTAATGTTTTTGTATTGAATGAGTGTGATCCCATATCCTAAAAGACCTGTGAAAAAAGATATATATGCTCCCATTAGGTAAAGATTTTTAAGATTTATACTATCATCAATGATTAAATAAAAATCTTTCACAAGCATAAAAACTAGCCAAAAAAACAAAACTGTGGTGAATCAACTCACAATTACATACAAATTAGAAGGTTTTGGTAGCTATATATATCATTAACCTTCTCACATAACTAAACATATATAGGCATCCTTGGGAGCAACCAAAAAATTGTAAATTTTTTAATGTTGATGAAGTAGAAAGCCAATCAAATCAATACATAAAAAATGTTTAAACATGTTGACCTATTTGAAGTAAAATTAGTGGAATTTATTAAGGATTCAAGAAGAGAGAACATTAAGGAAAGTCCATAGAACATTTTAAACACTTTACAGGGCTTTGATTTTGAAAACTTACTTTGTCCAGATGAAGAACTACAACAACTCCCATGGGAATATATGCATGGGAAACATATACTACAAGACCCAATAATGCCACTTTTTCCACCTTGTCTCCAATATACCCTTCACTAAAAGAAGCTAAAGCAACTTGAGCGCCCTTCCAATGCCATTCCCAAAATAATTAGCTACAATTAAGTACCCACAAATCTTACATGCACCTTCATTAGAAGAAAAGTATAAATTTTAAGACCAAGCTACTTGAGAGAATCCTATGAAGTGCATGTTTCTCTTAGCGATGTTGTTTACCAAATACACCATGGTTGGAAGGTCTATCATGGACTGTGAAAAGATCAGATCTATTATTTATCAAGGTGCTCAATTGTTGTATTCGTTTTGTTCCTACATATATATACCTTTTCATTCTCTGTTAAATACTCATGTCCACAACTAAAACTGTCCTAGGATTTAAAACCAACTATAGTAGAGTTTCTTTTTAAGGGCCACATTTCTTTGAGGCATTTTTCCAAATAGTTCACTGCCATGTCTATGGCTTGTCATGGCATTAGATCATCAAGACCACATTTATTTGAGACATTTTTTTAAACAATCTATTGCCTTGTCTATGCCACCACATTTTTCATACATGTCTACCAAAGCATTTTATCAAACAGTTCAGTGCCTTGCTGCTATGACTAAAAGCCTAAAATAGGTGCCTTCAAACAAGCTATAGATGCTTGAAAAAAATCTATCAAAGCATAATAGTGAGCAATAGCATAGATAAACATCAACAAGTTTTGTGGCTATACTTGTACAAAAGCATATAAGCGTGTCATTTTTTATTAGATGATTATAATTGGTAAATCCTTACATTGTGTTTGAAATTTCTTAAGTAATATTTCTAAAGTATATAGGCATATTACAAACTTTTAACATTTCCTCTCAGACATATTTGTTTAATGACAAATATGCATAAGATCATTTATTGAAAATTTGAAATAATACACCATATTTCAACTAGAAATCATAATTCAACCATAGCTTCACCAAAACGGACTTGGAGGTACATTAAAATCATTTCTCTGAGTGGAAAATATGCTAATATGCTACTTGGAAATATTTAAAAAATATAATCTCAATTTTAAAAAGTTCTTAAGTCAACATACCTTTCCATGGCATAAAAATACATGAGCATTATCACATCTTGCATCTTGAAGAGATATATCAAGAACTTCATTTCTAATAAGCAACTACATATTGCCATTTGACCACCTACAAAGCGAGCATTGCTTTCAACCCGTAGTTACAAAGATCAAGCATCAATTTAACCACAAATATATTCATTACTGGTTTCAAAGAAAAACCACAATAAATTTATACCTATACAAGGAAAACAAATCCTTAGACAACAATCCATTCCACTTATTATTTAATTATGCTTTTTAAATGTTCAATGCAGAATTTTAGTACCCAATTCAAAAATATCAAGTAGTATTGGATAGGACATAAGCAAAAATTGCATAGATTAAAAATTACAGGTGGTGTCATCATGCATTTCAATAACAGATTAAAGTTTGAGATAGAAAAAACAACAATGTAGATGCAAATCTTTCAACTCTAAAAACAAGGAGACATGAATCAATGCAACATTAATCAACAATGTTAGTAAGACAAGAACAAATGGAAAGAGCACCATCAAAAAATTAATTAAAACTTGGCAAACTCTTTTAGACAAACACATTGCACTGGAAAATAAGAAAATTAGCAATAGGGTTCCTATTGCGGCTGCCCAATTGTAGCAAAGATTTAACACTTCATCAATATCACTCCAGATTCAATTTGACATAGTTTAAAATATTAAATATTTTGGGTTTTTTTAGCACACATCCTAAACAAGGAAAGACTTCACAAGCATGGTGAAAAATCAGCCATTCAAGCCAATATTGTATCTTCAATTAGCCATCACTCCTAATTCCTAATGGTATCAATCAATTTCATATCCAATCCTCAAATTCTAAAATATAAATCTCAATCATGTAATCAAATTCATCTAAATCATTTCCTTTAATTGTTCAAATAGAGTGTCCATAATAAGCTCCAACCAGATTTGACATTCCCATTTGTCAATAACAGATTTTCATGAAGTAAAAAGATGATTTTGTGGAAAACATGATAGTTTTTGTATTCTTAAATCATGCATTAACTATAAAATTATGAACAAGTGACACAAGTGTTGAATTCCTTCTGGAGAGCACGATGCATTTTGATTTAGAGGAGAAAGAAGATAATTTTTTTTTACCAAACTTAGAATTTCAATTGCTTTTAGTTTTGTTAAAATATAGTTTTTATCGTCATATCCAAATTTTTTTGGAAAGGGCTCTAAGGCATATATAATTGGATAACAATAATCAATTCAGGAGATAAGTATGACCGCATTGAGCAATTAAGGGCTATTGTCACATATTTGAGATTGCATCTACTATGCAATATGACGTTTTGCAAACTAGAAACTGCCACAAGCATGAAACCCTTAGCAAAATTTCAAACTCGATCTACCATCATCAACTATGAAATAAGGCATTAGTTAAATAGATTTAAGGCATGTCATGATGTTGCACAATTAAAATTATATTAATTATATAACTTATTGAGCATTGAACAGATGTCAGAAAGTTGACAATCATTGTCTTCACTACAATCCACAAGTGTCCTTATTTGAGTTGAATACAATAGATTTGTGAACTCCAAGGGTGATTAATGTTGTTAAAGAGACTAAAATGGAATGCAACAAAGACCTTCAAGGAAGTACACCATACTTGCATCAACTTGCATGCAACTAGGGCTCTATGTTCTTCTCCAAGGGTGGAGAGAGTTTTATAAGTACATGAATATGAGATTAAATGATGAGAGCTAAAGAGGATACACAAAACAATGAATAGAAAAGAGGTCAGGTCAGTACACAAATGACAATCTAAGAGGATTGTAGAGTGAGAGGCATGTCATTATGAAATCATCAACACTAAATAAGGTACTTGAAATAATAAAATTAAATAGTAAAAATGAATGAAGCAATAGTTCCAACATAATTTATAATTTTAAAAAAAGTAATAGATTAATTTCTTAACTGCACTTCTTTACGGTGGATATCATGATATCTCCTATTTATTAACCTTTAAATATTCCCTATTTAGAAATGATTATACTCCATTCTATTAGCTATTGAACATTTGCAGCTTGCAATTGCAAGCACTAACTTCTGCAACTTCAACTTTTCATAAAAAGGTGAACCAAGGGCATATCATTAGATGGGTGACTTAGTTAATAAAAAAGTGCAGAAATCATCAATGAATGAAATAAAATTAAGATTTTTGTTTCGTTTAGCATTACTCTTGTTATAGTGAGAAAACACCAGTGTAATAATGTGCATGCAAATAGATTCAAAGATAGAGCTTGAAGTTTGGTTGTATTGCACGAGCTTTGAAAACAAGAATTAAAAAGCATTGAGACTAACCTGCATTCCATAATTATACATCAATATTCACCTATGTGACATAGAATAAAAGTGTAGACAATATTATAAGCACTTTGAACACAATTGAATAAATACTCCATAGAAATGTGTCATGTAATAGCAAATAAAAATGTGGCATGTGATAGTAATTGATAACATAAAATACATCAATCTATATTTCAGGGGAGTACTTCAATGTAGGTAAATTTGGTACTCAGTGTGGTCCATAGCTAGCCAATGAATGTGAAATAATCAGATAGCCAAACCCATAAACACTCTGACACACAAAGAGCAGAGGAAAATGAAGAGCATCCACTACTCAAATTTCTTTCTTATGAAAATAGCCCAAAATTCATAAACTATGCTTTCAAGATGGTGAGGCTCGAGGCTCAAACACTAGCCTTATTTGGAGTTGATAGGATCGGGTTACAACACTAAACCACACTTGTTAGCATAAACAAGAGCAAATATTGGTTGCACAATTTTTTTCTAACAGGCAATAAACACTAGTCTACAGAAGGCAAGCAATCTATGTGAGACAACAATTAAAGGCATGTCAACAAAAGACAAGCAATTTGTGGGGCCTAGGGGTTCCATCAAATTGTAGGATATTCTCCCAAACCATGCAAATGCTAAAATATTAAAAACACAATAGTTTTATTTTTGTATACCTAAAAAATGGTTTTTCCTTGCTCAGTTGTGTGTCAACTTGAAATCTTCAACGCTTACCAAATTATTCTACCAATATTCAACACCATTCACTACATCACCGTTGCCTACTAAACCATCCATCACAGGGTGATGGGTGGCACCGCCAACCCACACCTCTCCTTATGAGCCTTCGTGGTAACATGGTGTAGAAGCAAACCAAGCTCGATGAAGATTTTACACAGATTTCTCTAGTGATTTTACATTTGCAAGACAAGGACAACAATAAAACAATTGAAATAGGTAGTGTTGTAGAGCAGCGAGGAAAAGGTTTTGAATGATTGGAAAAGCATATTTTAGGGCAGGCGTGAGCTCTATGGGTAATTGAAATGCGGTCATTGCAAGAAACTCAAGTCCATCAACCACAAAAACAAAATTTGTACCAAAAGAAATTTTGAAAAATCTAGCATCTACGACTTTTTCATTTAAGAAAAAAGGAGAAACAACATTTTTTCCCAAAGCACCAAAATATCACCTCTTCTTTGGATCACATACCGTAAAAGGACACAATAGTAGTATCAAGAAGAGGAACTCCAATGGGCTGCTAGAGGTCCAAAATCTTTTTGGCCATGGAACTTGCTCTTTTGTCTACTTTTCTTAACAAAAATGCATGGACCTCTAGCTGAAGTAATCACTTTCCTAGGCTCAAACCCTTTACCTCAAAACCCTTGAATGCAACAAAACCCCTAAGCCATGTCCAAAATAAGCAAAGGACACATTATTCTCAAACAAAAAAGGAGTTCTAAACAACGTAGGTAGAATCAATTCCTTGTTGGCAACACAAGGGTAGACAATTGAGAGGGCGGTGAATCAGTTGTCCCAAAATTTCAAACTTATTAATCTTATTAACCTTAATTCTTAGATCTAATTATTGACAGTGAAATCATGAATCAACAACACATCAAAAACATACATAACACCAAGATTTTTTTTGCGTGGAAACCCTGTTAGGGGAAAAATCATGGTGGAGGTTAATCCACAAGTTATACCTTATTAAAAGTATAAGAAGAATATGAGAGGAATGCACATGCATTTAGGTGCACTGCCTAGAGCTCACTACTCAAAGGAAGACTCACTATCTTATAGAAAATATTCAGATTAAAGCCATCTGAAGAAATTGAACTAAGAGAGTAGCATCTGCAAATGCCTGAGTACAGTTTTGGTTAAGCATATGAACACTTCTTCACTATCTTTCACTCTTCTTCACACTTTTCTCTACCTTCGAATGATCTGACCCTTATTCACACATAGCAATTACATACTTCGCATTTCACACATATCAAATGAGATAAATAATCGCTTATATATATCCGCAATAAGAAATTACATTGCTTTATGTCGGCTTCAACAAAATAATAGAATGAATGCAAACTATTGGCCCAAAACAATAAATATTATCAATACGCATCAACCAAAGTTGGCCACAACATAGTAGGGACCTAAAAATATATCCTCAAACACAAAACACCTGCAAAGATTCTTCCTCAAAGATCCACAACATGCTTCAAACACCTTTTTGGCCATGAACATGAAAAACATGAACATGCAAGGGAAAATCTCAGATCACGAGCACAATGATCAATGCAGACGTGCAACATAGATAAAACATGATCTAGAAACATCCATTAACATCATAGGAACATGCGCAATAACTCAGATTACCAAAATCACATTGTCTTATCCCATGAACACCATTTGCAGTAACATAATAGTTGTCAGAACACATAAACTTATAACTTCCTCAGATCTTCATGCATACCTCTAAAAATTACAGAGTAGAAACTAGATAGGCTTGAAAACAAACCCTTTAATATGCAACATCTAGTTTATAACATATTGAATTTTCCTCCATATTGATCTTCACTGCTTCACATAAAACCTGTAACATATTTATTTCAATTTTCTCAATATCCTTGACATATACAGCCTTAAAGACATTTATGCTAATAGTGTTGAAATAAATGACAACCACATATCAAAAATTCAACCACAACATCCAACAATCTCCCCTTTACACATTGCTCTTCTCATACTGTTCTTCTCCCCCTTACTTTTAGCTCTTTCATAGTTGTTCACATTACTCTTCTCCCCCTTTGACATCAATGGCAAAGGTACACAAGATCTGAACCACATATATGAATCATCTAACAACTCCCCCTAAGTAGCATCCACCACAACATCAATCCAGATCAAGATATGACTATGAATGCACAAACTGATGTTAAGACTATGCATCTTAGTTTTGATTAGGAGGGGTAATCACCCCTAACTTCTCTCTGAGATACTCAAAATTATCTTTAGGAAAAGGCTTAGTAAAGATGTCTACAATTTTTTCCTTAGTACGCACATACTCCAGTCTGACTTCCTTATCACTCACTTTATCTATCAAAAAGTGGTACTTGATAGATATACGCTTTGTCTTTGAATGCAACACCGGATTCTTAGAAATGTTTATACCGTTTGAGTAATCAAAGAATATGGCAGTAGGTTCATCATACACAATTATGATATCTTTCAGCATCTGCTTCATCCATAATACTTGAGTATAATTGTTAGCAACAACAATATATTTTTCCTCTACAGTAGACAAGGAAACGACATTTTTCTTTTTGCTTAACCATCAAATCAATTTATTTTCCAAGAAAAATGTGCCAACACTAGTACTTTTCTTTTCATTCACATCTCCTACCTAGTCAACATCAGTAAAGGCACTTAAAGTAAGATCATCATCTTTAGGATACCATAGGCCAAAATCAACTATTTCCTTCAAGTATCTAAAAATTCTCTTCACAACAGTCACATGAGATTTCTTAGGATTGGCTTGAAATCTAGCAACAATGCACACAACATTAATGACATCAAGTCTAGTTTGAGTCAAATACAACAATCTACCAATCATTGATTTGTATCTAGTCTTATTTTCTTTCAGAGAATCATCATCTTGTGTCAACTTGCATCCGGTCACCATGGTTGTATCGACTAGTTTTGAATCTTCCATACCAAACTTCTTTAGTAGTTCTCTCACATACTTGGACTGAGATATAAAGATCCCTTTATCTACCTGAGTAATTTGCAATCCCAAAAATAATTTCAACTCTCCAATAATTGACATCTCAAACTCATTATGCATCTCATTAGCAAACTTCATGCACAAGCCACCATCTCCTCCAAAAATGATATCATCAACAATGACTTCCACAAACAAATATTTATCATCATCAATCTTGAAATACAAATTACTATCAATAGTACCTTTGTTAAATCCAATCTTCAACAAGTACTTATCTAATTTGGCATACCAAGGTCTAAGGGCTTGTTTGAGTCCATACAATGCTTTCTTCAACTGACAAACCATATCTCCCTGATAAGTCAATTGAAATCCATCAAGTTTCTCAATATAAACCTCTTCCTCTAATTCACCATTTAGAAATGTTGACTTGACATCCATCTAATAAACTTTAGTTTTTATAAGCAACATAAGCAACAAACAATCTCACAACTTCAATTCTAACAACAGGAGCAAAGGTTTCTTCAAATTCAATACCTTCCATCTAAGAGTATCCTTTACATACCAGTCTTGCTTTGTTTCTGATAACTTCACCTTGTTCATTCAGTTTGTTTCTAAAGACCCGTTTAGTTCTGTATACACGCAAAAATGGTATGAGCATCACATTAATTAAATACTAGTTATTTGATTAATATTCTAAATTCCTCTACTATTATAAATAAATTGTGAAATTTATTTATATAGTTCATAGTCTATTTCCTCTTTTCACAATTCACCTTCTTTCTAAAATTAATTGAAAGGACGAATAAATCAATTTGTTAATTAATTTTCCCCTCTTCTTTTTAAATTTGGATTTTTGAATTTGAATTTAGAATATTCTTCCAAAATTAGTTAAGATGCATAAAGAATTTATGTGTCATTTTACTAATTTACCCCTTTCCTATTAAATTGAATTTTTAAATCCAATTTAAGAACATTTCTACAACTTTCTTCTAACCACCTCCAACTCACCTACCACCTCATCATGTGTCTCACAAATGAATTTTTATAAATTGAAAAATGTGGAGCATCCTCAACAAATTTGTAACCAATTTTGAACAACCTAAGACACATGGCTTCTCTGGCTCTTTGATTCCTTTCTACACTTGGAAATTTGTCTTGCGGAAGGGAACCATCTCCCCGATTCCCTCTAACCTCCTGATGCTCTGTCATTGATGCCGCAAGATCACAATTTGGACCGTCCGTTGTTGCCACATCACTTGGAGGCTTGAAAAATCTATAAATGGAGCATTTGCTACAACATTTGAAGAGAGAAGAATATTAGACAAGTTTATACTACTAAATTTTAGTGCAAATTTGAGAGATTTAGAGAGCATTTAGCTTAGTTTGCATTTTAGTGCATTTTTAGTATCATAATGGCATTTTAATTTTGGTTGTTTAATTCCTTTCATCTTCCATTTAGCATTAGCATTTTTCTTTATCATCATTTCAACATTTAGATTTAACATCATTTCCATCCTAGGATCATTTAGTTTTCATGCATCAAGTTATTGAAAAATCCAAAAATATAGGCATGTAGATTCATTGTAAGTGTCTCGTTTCTTGAGTTGTCAATCTTTGCAGGTTATTTGTGCAACCATAATAAGATCTGAGAGCATAATTTCCAGGATTCCTTGGGATTAGAGAGCCATGGGATGAGTTAGAAGGATAAGTTGTAGTTTCATTTATGTTTCTTTTGATTTCCTTTTAAGTAATGCATTTCATGAAGGTGTGTTATACTGACATTGCAAGATACATATTTTCCATACACACAAGTTCCAATTACATTTTTGTCTTAGGTCTAGGAAATGGAATCCATGTATTATTCTTCTCAATTTTTTGTAGTTCTTCTTTCATAGCTTCAATCCAATGTTCATCTTTGCATGCTTCATTGACATTACTTGGCTCAACTTTTGAAATTAAATAATATTCTTCTTCAATTCTTCTCCCAGTCTGAACACCTTTATTCTTATCTCCTATAATCTAGTTTTCTAAATGATTCAATCTCACATACCTTGGATTTTTAGATTTTTCTTGAATTTCAGGCTCTTGAGGTCTCTCTTTTGTACTTTCACCAGTCTTTGCTTCTTGTTCTTGATTCACCGAAACGATCTAAACTTGATTTGAAGTATAAATCTTGTTTGTACTATCATTCTGATCATCAGAATCATATCCACAGGTTTTGGAGGGTCTAACAATTTCTTGTTCAACCTTAACATTTTCACTTTCAACCATTTTCTTCAATCTCTGATTGTAGCACCAGTAGGCCTTGCTCTTAGTAGAATAACCAAGAAAGATTCCTTCATCACTTCTAGCATCAAAATTTCCTATATATTCATCTCTCCTGATATATCATTTGCTCCCAAATATTTTGAAATATCTAACAATAGGCTTATGAGAAAACCATAGCTCAAAAGGAGTCTTACCAGTATTACTTGTCATGTGATGTGAACATCCACTGTCAATTAACCATTCATATTTTTCTTCAACTTAGGCAACTAGGGATTTATCCACATTTGTACAACTAGCAGATTCAATAGACACAAAATTATTTTCTTTGATAGCAATAAACACAAAATCATCTTCACTTGCATTCCCTTTGTTATATTCATCATATGTCACACCTTCATCAACAACATAGTAACACTTCTTTTGAAATTTAGGCTTGTAAGGTCTTGGCTTAGGAACTTTTTTTTGGACACCTTGATGCAAAATGACCTATCTTGTTGCAAGGAAAACATTTAATAGGAAACTTTCTTTTATACTTTCCTTCTCCTTTGGCTTCCCTTTTGACAATAAGTGCTTCAAGCTCATTAAGCTCTCTTTCTTCTTCTTCAATTTGTCTCATTTCTTCCTCATATCTGAATACCTTTCTAGAAGAACTTTCAACCGGATCATATCTCTGCTTGTCTCTCCCAAAAGTAGCAGCTTTAAATGCAGATTATGTCTTAGGAAGGGCATCACCGAATTTACTCCTCAAAAGTAGTAAGTTTACCAACCAACATATCTCTGGTTATATTTGTCATAGTTCGGAGCTCATCAATGGTTGTAGCTTTAATTTTGTATGCATTAGGAAAAGTTCTAAGCACTTTAGCAACACTCTCTTGTTCATCTACCTGTCCACCAACACATCTGAGACCACACACAAGTTCATTCACTCTCTGCATGTAAGTAACAATATTCTCATCATTTCCCATCTTCAACAATTCATATTCTCCTTTCAGACACTGTAGCTTAGCCATCTTCACATTAGCATCACCTTCATATAAAGTTTCCAATTTTTTTCAGATCTCATAAGCAATTTTCAGATCCACAACATTTGTCATCTCAGTATTAGTTGAAGAACTCAACAATGCTTCCTTAGCCCTGATGTTATATTCATCATCCCTAATCTCAACAGTAGTAGTAGGAACATTGGAGGGATAACATACCTATTGCATGTAATGTGTTAGTAGGATTCACCAATGGATCTCAAATGACACTCCATTCAAGTCTTCCATAGAGAATAGTTTGTTCCATCAAATCTCGAACTATCCTTCTTGTATGTTGCCATCCCGAATCACCTCAAGTTGTTAAAATTATTCCAAGGAACTTGATCGGATACCAATTGTTGTCAACACAAGGGCAAGCAACTGAGAGGGGGGTGAATCAGTTGTCCCAAAATTTCAAAATAATTAATCTTATTAACCTTAATTCTCAAATCTGATTATTGACAGTGAAAGCATGAATCAACAACACACATAACACCAAGATTTGTTTTGCGTGGAAACCCTAATAGGGGAAAAAACACGGTGGAGGTTAATCCAAAAGTTATACCCTATTAAAAGTATAAGAAGAATATAAGAGGAATGCACATGCATTCAAGTGCACTACCTAGAGCTCACTGCTCAAAGGAAGACTCACTGTCTTACAAAAACTATTTTGATTAAAACCATATGAAGAAATTGAACTGAGAGAGTAGCATCTGTAAATGCTTGAGTACAACTCTGATTAAGCACATGAACACTTCTTCACTATCTTTCACTCTTCTTCACACTCTGCTCTATCTTCAAATGATTTGAACCTTATATTCACACATAACACTCGCATACTTCACATTTCACACATATCAAATGAGATAAACAATCGCTTATATATATTCGTAACAAGAAATTACATTGCTTTATGTTGGCTTCAACAAAATAATAGAATGAATGCAAATTGTCGGCCCAAAACAATAAAGATTATCAATGCACATCAACCAAAGTTGGCCACAACAAAGTAGGGACCTAAAACAATATCCTTGAACACAAAACACCTTCAAAGATTCTTCCTCGAATATCCAAAACACATTTCAAACACCTTGTCGGCCATGAACATGAAAAACATGAACACACAAGAGAAAATATCGGATCGCGAGCATAATGATCAATGCGGATGTGCAAAATTGATAGAACATGACCTAGAAACATCCATGAACATCATATGAACATATATAACAACTTAGATTACCAGAATCACGTTGTCTTTTTCCATGAACACCATTTGCAGTAACAAAATAGCTGTCAGAACACATAAACTTATAACTTCCTCAGATCTTCATGCGCACATCTAAAACTTACAGAGTAGAAACTAGATAGGCTTGAAAACAAATGATTTAATCTGAAACATCTAGTTTACTACATACTGAATTTTCCTCCATATTGATCTTCATTGCTTCACAGATAACCTGTAACATATTTATTTCAATTTTCTCAATATCCTTGACATATACAACCTTAAAGACATTTAATGTAATAGTGTTGACATCAACAACAACCACATATCAACAACTCAACCACAACATCCAACAAGCTTTTGTGTTATGTTAAAAGTTCTTTCCCTGGAAATTTGTAGCTCCTTGCCTAATTCAGAAATCCACATCTCAACTTTGTAATGTTGATATACTTAAGTGTTGATTTTCCTTCTTTCCTTCTTTCCTTCTTTCCTTCTTTCCTTTGCCCAAAATCAAAGTGCACATAATAATATGGTAAAAAAATGAACAAAAATATGCACCTTTTCTTTCCCCTGCTTTTATTTTTATTTGTGTGACTAATTGTTTAGTCATTTTTATTTATGTGACTAATTATTTAGTTGTGCTTTTTACCCGATGATCAAATTAGTCATTTATAGCTGTGTTGCAAAAAATAGTAGAATTTAGTCATTTTTTAGTTGTCGTGACTATTTTTTTTAGTCAAGTAGTCATTTATTTGCCAAATCCTACTAGTGGTAATGTGGTTGCCATGGCCATCAAAAATCAAGAGGTGTCTATTAGTGGGTGAGACACCCCTAGGTACTGAACCAACAAAATGGTGCAAACATTCCAGGAAGAGCTCTTTTGTCATCCACAAATGGGGCTAAGCAACCATACATGCACTTGGCTCACAATTAAGTATATAGTTATTGAGGTGTTTTTTGCTCTTAAACAAATAAAAGACATGTATCTTTTGTCCAACAATGTTTACACAACATAAAATAGTGATCCACTCTTGACTCTTGGGGATAATGTATGATACACTTTTGTTTCCCTTTTTGGAAAGTTCTCTCATTGCACCATTTCATCCAACTTGGATGCTAGTCTCATCGTAGTTCCAAATCTTCATTGGACCATAAGGATTGCCTACGTATTCCTTTGTTAATGTTTCGTAGATGAAACAATAAATGTAGGGCTGAGATTGAGTGCACAGTCTTTGTCTTGACCTTGTGCTGTCCTCAAAGTCAGATTAGAATGCCTTATTTTGAAGCACGTCCACCAAGACTTACAAAGAAGTCCATTCTTGAATGGATTAGGCCTTGTCTGGTAGATTTGTGCAACTTCAGATTTTAGATTGACAATTTCTAAACCATGGCCAACAACAACCATCTCCTTGCACCATTGGACAACCTTTTCCTCTTCGTCATCATTCAATACTGTTGGGGACCCTTTCCTTTTAGTAGAGGAAACACTAGCCAACCAATTAATCAATGTGGTTGTTGGAAGACCCCACTTCTTTGCTACCCCCTTGTTGACATTTTGTTATCTTTAATGACTACCATGTCAGCTATGGACCATTCTCGCTGCACTAAAACCTTTTTAGTTGTAAAAATTGCATTCACTAGGACTACCAGTTTGATTAGTTGTGGAATGGAAATTGATTCATCCTCATCACTATGTGGCATCCTCACACCTCTCTTGTGTGTTTAGGCAATGTTGTTCGAGCTCGCTTGATTACAACTCGTTTGGTTCTTGTTAGCACTTTGTTCTTCATCTACATTGAGCCAAGTGTGAGAATAATAAACAACATACACATAGACATAGACATAGATTCAAAATAAATACTTGAGGGTTTGACGGTGGTGAGTGCTATGTTGTGCGAGGGGTCCTCACTAATAGATGACACGTTTGTAAAAAAATATGAATTGCATATAACTCTTAATCATATCCCCAATTCTAACTCTTAGAACCCTTAGTTGATCATGGAATATGTATATATATAATCAGTTAAGGGGTTATATGTAACTTGAAACAATAGTATGATACAAATATGTATAACCCTTTATGAAACAACATAACGATATTTCTATATAACTTTAAACATTATGATATAAATATTTATAACTATTTCTGAAACAACATTATGATATTTATATATAACTTGAAACAGTAGTACAATACAAATAGTTATAACCCTTCTTGAAACAACATAATGATATTTCTATATAACTTTAAACAATATAATGATAGAAATATTTATAACCATTTCTGAAACAACATTATGATATTTATATATAACTTGAAACAATAGTATGATACAAATAGTTATAACCTTTCTTGAAACAACATAATGATATTTCTATATAACTTTAAACAATATAATGATAGAAATATTTATAACCATTTCTGAAACAAGATTATGAAATTTATATATATCTTGAAACAACAGTATGATACAAATATTTTGAACCCTTATTTGAAAAAACATTACGATATAAATTGAATCAACATTATCATACATGTAAAAGTCAAGGTTAAAAGGAAACATTTATATCTATCTATCTCTACAAATACACACACACACACACACACACACACACGCACGCACACACACACACACACACACATATATATATATATATATATATATATATATATATCATAAAGTTGTATTAGATAGGGTTAAAAATATGTGTATCATACTATTGTTTCAAGTTATATATATCTTGAAACAATACTATGATACAATTATCTAGAACCCTTTTATGAAACAACATTAGGATAAAAAATGGAAAACCATTATTATACATGTAAAATTCATTGTAATTGAAGAACAAACAAACCATACATCTAATTAAGTTAAATGTAAATGAAGATGACTATAGGAAACATATATATCTATCTATCTTTGTAATATATATCATAAAGTTGTATCAGAAAGGGTTAGAAATATTTGTATCATACTGTTGTTTCAAGTATAAATCCATGTGAAACAAGGTGGAACCTTGTACACAAAAGTCTATTCACATGGTTTTCCACATGTAAAATCTATTTTGTCTACTATCAAAAGGTGAGGATAGATATTATCTATGAAAAATATTCCTCCCCACTTCCATTATATAGAAAAATAAATAAAGTAAAGCAAGGACTGACAATATCTGCCACTTGGCATGATAATCCTCCTTTGCTTTCTCTAGAGAAATGACCTATTAGAATAGGTAAAAGGTGAAGGTGATTGGATTTCCAAGTCATTTTAAGCCTATAGATAAGGCCTCTTGATCTTATTTGAGGCATTCTAAGTTTGGGCATCAAGTGTTGAGTTGAGAGTTGGAGGGATCAAGTATTGAATTGGAAGTTTGAGTGATTCAAGTTTGGGTTGGGCATTACAATATAGAGTCTTAGAGATTGAGTCTTCATATTGTCTAGAGTCCATAAGTCTAGAGTTTGGTTGTAAGCATATCAGATGTATGCTCTTACATTTCTATCAACATATTCTTCTTTATCCTCAAACACATTATGAATAACAGATGAGAGGAGAGAACTTGCATTAAGATATATTTGGCTTACCATTGAAGAGTTTTAGGACTTGAAAAAAAAATTCATAGACTGTTTCACTACTACTTTTACCATCTTAGTATTCACCCTTCCACGCTTGCCCTTTAGATTCAAAATAGGATTTATGACCTTACTGCAATTCCACATCTACTTTGTGTCTCTACCTTCAATCTTTCAGTCTTCACACTCTTATTTTGGCTACCAAAATATGACTCTTATGAAAAACTTTCACTAAAACTAGATCTTTACAAAACATGGATTTGTTATCATTCAATGTTTTTCAAAATAACCTAGGCTCTAAAATAAACCATGGCTCTGATATCAAATCAATCTACTAGCATGCACTATTATTCAAATGCACTAATTATTTGATACCAAATCAAATTGGAACTTCTTTGATACCAATTCTAAATGGGGCAAGATTGACACCAAAACAACACATGAAAGTTTTGATACCAAAATACACCAAAATAGAATTATAGCAGAATTTTGATTGCGAGACAACAAGATAGAACATATATTTTTAGAAGTGGGCAAAATATTTCATTAACTCAGTTTTTATTACATATATTTATTGGGCATAATCAGATTTTTGATTACCAAGATTGCTTGAAGTGCAAAGTAAGAGCATACGTCCATCTCATCCCAAATAAATTGTAATATGGATACCAATGGATAATGAGCTTCTAATATAGCAAATTATTGGCGATTCTTCCAAACCAAATTGTTGAAGAAATGCTAATCCTGCATCAAGATCAAAAATTCCCTTTTTCATAATTTTTTGCAATCAATCCTCTTAAATTTGTTAGCCATTCATCCAAAAAATAATGTTCTAACAACAATTCAATTATCTAAATTGGGAGGAAAGGAAGAGACATCTCAAAATTTTCTAAATTATACATATACGTGCCATCTGAGTGAAACCAGTCTGGATCCTTTAATTTTAATCCTCCATTGTAAATGATTGTCATTAATTCTCTATTCAATGGATCTACTAATGGATTATTTTCCCCTTTGGTCCATTCTATATCAAAATCATAAGCCAAAAATTCAAAGTACCATCTCCCAAATCTTCCTTGAGCTATATCTTTATTTGGCTTTTTCTTAAGGAGGCTCCTCATAGCCTGACTATCAGTTCTTATAGTAAATCTTACTGGCTTGATAAATATCTTGAATTTTTCAATACCTTTTTTGATAGCCAATATCTCCTTCTCAAATATGTGGTATCTAATTTCAGTATCTATAAATGTTCCCAACTGATATCCACATATGTTCCTTTTATCATTTTCTTCCTCTTGTATAAGCACAACAAACCATGTCATATCATAAGAATCGGTATATAAATATATTGGTAAACCTAGAGTTGGTATTTGTAATGAGGAAAAATTTTGACATTTAGATTTTATGTGTTGAACAACTTTTGTTGCCTTGAGAGACCATACTTCCTTGTTTTCCTTTAGGTGCTCTTGGATTGCCTTTCTGTCTTTTGCAAGACCTTTATAAAAAGGTGAAACAAAACTAAGACAACATAGAAACCTTTGTATTTGATTTTTTATCTTGTAAGATATCAAGGAATTCTTGAATCCTTTGTAGAATATGAGGCTGTAATCTTATATTACCCTTGTCAAGATGTAATCCTAAAAAATCTATTTGGATTTTACCAATTAGAATATTTTTAGTTGATAAACATAATCCATGCTTCCTGATTGTTGCATATAGATCTTCTAGATGCTGTAAATGGTCAGATTTAGAATTCGAGAAAACAAATATGCCATCAATATATACTATGCAAAAATCTTTGAGACGCCTCAGGGCTTGATCCATTCGTCTCTGAAAATAAGTAGGTGTTGTACAAAGACCAAATAACATCACATTCCATTCATATAGACCTTGTGGGACTGAGAATGTAGATTTATACCTATTTGATTCCTTAACTTTAATTTTCCAAAATCTTGACTTGCAATCAAACTTAGAAAATATCTTCTTGTTAGCAACTCTTTTGATTAATTCAACACTAAATGGAATTGGATAGTTAAAAGGAAGGATGATATCATTAAGAGGTTTATAATTGATACATAATCTCTTCTTACCTCTTTCCTTCTTAGCTCTTTTATTTACTACAAATGTTGGGCAAGAGAATGGAATTTTATTGGGATAGATAAAATATCCTTCAAGTAATTCATTTAAATGCTCATCCATCTCTTTTACCTCTAATGGACTCATAGGACATGCTGACTCATGTGGAATGTTTGATTGACATTTTGACCTTATCTGAGTTTCACATTCTTCATGATTTTGCGACTAGAACTATAATGGGTTTAAACTGCAATAATATTTTTAAAATATTTTCTTGATTTCATCAAATAGTTCTACAAGGGATTCTATTAGTTCCTTTACAAATTCTTTCCGCTTATCTTTCCCACTATTTTCAAATTTATGATTAAATTTTTTTAAAGTAGGAATATCAATTTGACCATCTTCACGTCTCAAAGAGATCTTATGTTTCCAAAAGTGAAGAGGTTCTTATTTTTTGAGGAATAGGTAACCCAACAAAACATCATCATCCATTTCTTTGTTAGGAAAACCGGGTTCATGTCCATATAGGATGGTTTTTTTTTTCTATATCTACATTAAGTTCTTGAAGCCAATCTCTTTCACGCTCCTGATGTGCCAAACTATGTTCTTTTACTTTAGGCATTGTGGTAGTCATAGATTTTATAGAGGAAGCCTTAGACGATTCAATTATTTCATTTTTTTATTTGAGAATAATTTCCTTTTCTGAACTATTAACCTATTTTGTTTAGAGGGTGCAATTGCCATCTTTTCCTTGTAAACCTTTGTCATGTCCCGCAATTCAAAATACATATTTTAAAATAAAGATTATAATAACAACTACCAAAGATAATATTATAATTACAATATTTATATATATATATCTTTGTAATACCATAATTATGATTATAAATATAATGGATATTATAGTATAAAATCATAAATTAAAACTAACATATATTATTTTATGTGATAATCATAAAAGAGATAATACTAAATAAACAACTATAAGATATCATAATATTAATATTTTAAATATTGTAACCATTATAATAATATTAAAAATATATAAAATTATATACAAATAACATTCTGAATATTAAACGATAATATTAGGAACATTACATATTCATATTGTTATCGTAGATCATCTTTCGCCTGAGATAATTGCTATTAACCGGTATATAGCTGGGATGGAATTTTGAAAAGGAAATCGCGGTGGCTCACAACATATAATTGAGCATTGGGTGCTACATTGAAAGAGACGTGTATATATGATTGATCGTGGGGATGAGATTCTGGATGGAGCCGATTCCACTTACATTTCCGTCACCTTAAATCACCGTTGTCTTCTTTTTGGAAGTTGTTTGAGTCAAGGCAATCAACAGAGTTTTGCCAGGTGTTTCATTTGAGTATTACTACGCTAGGTGAGACTATTATCGGCTTTGGTTCTGAAGACTACCGCTATGAAGGTTGATCAATATGGAAATTGGGCGCTACCCTGTGACATTCGATAAGACCAAAGGCAGTATTAAATCATGAAGGGAGAACACAAATATTATTTTGAGCCTTGTATTGTCTTTGTCCTTCCCAGGAAACAACTTACGGAAGGAGCTAATTGGATATTCAATACATGATATAATATGAATAATATTTGCCAATCTAACCACTATCGGGCCTCATAAGATGCCGCCATGGAACTGCAGGTAATATGGAAATAGAGAAATACAATAACCATTATGAAAAGGCACGATTTGTCTAAACAAGCAATTAGAGTATGGTTAGTAAAATTCGAATCTAAGGGACATGTTTGTTCCAATGGATATCACTATTCATAACATCATAACCTCTCAATCGAAGGGATATATGAAGAACAACGAATTCTCCCAAGAGGGCATGGATGAAGTAGGCAAATACACCCAAGGTAAATTAGAGCGGATGTTCTCTTAGGGAGCCGGTCTACATCTAATTAGGTGCACATTTAAAACTGCCATATATTGGAACAACACCAAATTAATCACATACCAGCCAATACCAATTAGAAGTAATGGTCTGAAGTCGAGCCCCAACCTATCTTAACTTTAGGACATAGAATTAAAAGGACACATTAGAATAGCAACTATTGCTGATGCCCTGATTGATATTATATTATAGAGCTTAGTTTTGAAGTAGAAGCTATTCCTCCTTATTGAAATAGTATTCTTACACCAATCCTCATATCAGGGACATTACAACCTTTCATTTGTCTTCTTCAAAAAAGCTATATTGGCTAGCTTGTTTTTTTTCTAATTCTCCCTACTACTAGCCTAATTTTCTTTAGTTTTCTAGACACAAACTCTATCAAGGCTTTATTATGATTGAATTGCCTGATTGAATCCATAGTCCTAGTTTTTTTAGAGACTGTGCATAGCTTGACTATATGTAGCAACTAATCTAGATGCATATATTCATTTTTGTTCTTGAATTAAGATAGTTGACCATGTTTTGTTAGAAGCATAAATGAGAGGCATACCTGGTTTGGCTATCTAAATTCCGAAAATATTTTGACATCTTTCTTTGATCTGCTTCTTTGTCTTCTCATCCCATCTTGAGATATTATCTTTAAGCTCGTCTTGAATCTTTTTCCTATCCTTGAGTAATTCCTGATAGACATAGTTTAAGCAACCCAAAAATATTTGAATTTGTTTTTTGTCAATAAGAACATTAGGAAATTCTTGTATTCTTTAGAGTATGTGTGAATGTAGCTTAATTTCTCCTTCAACTAGATGTAGCCCTAGAAAATATTTCTCAAAATTTCCTATTATCACCTTTTTAGCTGACAATCATATTCCATTTCTTGTAATAGCTGTAAAAAGTTCTTCTAAGCATGAAAGATGATCAAAATTATTATCAGACTGTGTCATATGTATAGAAACCTTTCAAATGTCTTAATGCTTGGTCCATTTTTATTTGAAAGTATAGTAGTGTTGTACTCAGACCGAATATCATGTTATTCCATTCATATAGTTCCTGAGGTGTTGGGAATGTAGTCTTATACTTGTCTATTTCTTTGACCTTTTTTTGTCAAACTTTGGATCTGTAATCAAACTTAAAGAAATCCTTTTTTATTAGCAACTCTGCTTATCACATTTGAACTAAATGGAATTGGGTTTACACATAATATTTTCTTTTTGAAATCTCTTTCTTTGGTATACTAAATATATTTTCTATACCCACTATATCTTTTGTTGCATTTTTTGCACTTACAACTTCTACCAGAAGTTTTCTTGTTAAATTACATGATATTAACAAATTCCTTGTAATTATTTGTAGGAGGACTGCTATGAAATCCTCTTAGATTATAAGTAGAATTAAGTTCTTCTGCATTAACATCGAGAGCTCCTAACAAACATTGTTTTTATAACTTGTAGCCTAGCAATTTTTTTATTTCAACAAATGTGCAGTTAGAAATTGTGGCTTTTTCCTTATCAATGATATAATATTTAGCCCAATGACCTAAACCACATGGCAGAGAATTCAAGTAATAATTTTTTGTTGAAACATCATTTTTTAATCTTGCTACAATATTCTTTCTATCTCCACAAAAATATCAAGCAACAATAATTTTAATTGACCAAATCCTATAGGATTAATTTATTTTCTACCCATTTCAAGATTTTTGACTATTTTATGATTTTCATCAATTGGAGTAGAAAGTCCATCCCAATAGGGTTTGAATTTTCTTGATAATAATCTAGAAGCATATAAAGTTTTGTAGGATCATTCAAACCAGTATCAACTTTAGTATCAATTTTTTTTTCAAGAGTATCTTCCCAAGTGCATATAGCATCGTATGGATCAACAAGTTGGTCAATATTTAAAATATAACCTGATTTAGCATATGGCCTTAATTGCTCAAGTCAAGCATTTTTTGTTCAAGGTTCTTTATTTTCATAATCAGGCTCAATCTTGAACATAACATGTTTCTCCCAATCTTTAGAAGTTTGTAAAACACCAATTTCAAAGATATATAAAGAACTATTTGTGGAAGGATCATCAACATCAATCTCTAAACTAATAGAAGACTAATAATATTTTTCCTCATTTGATTATTTTTGTGCATACACTGGTTCATCCCCAAAAACTGGTTCACTAATTTCTTGAGTAAATCCTACTTCATCCATCCAATCTTTTTCCACAATTTCATGTGAATGTTCTTTAGAGATTGATTGATTTTGGTTTTCAAGTATTGACATAGATGGCTCAAGTTCTTCATCAAACAATCCTTTTTCTTTTTTGGACTTTGACCTTCTTTTTTCTTTTTTTAAGAATTCCTTTCTTTTGTTCCTTTGCTGAGCTATCATCTAGATGGGTAATTTTGGTTTTCTTCCTAGAAACTAGATCAACCATTTATTTGGTTTCTTTCTTATGCAAAGATTCTTCATTTGAATGGACTTTTTAGGCATCTTCTCAACTTTCTATTTTTTCCCTTTGTCTTCCTTAGAAGATTTATCTCCACCAGTTTGTGATTTTCTAATTTCCCTTGCTACTAGCCTAATTTTTCCTAGCTTTTTAGAGATAGATTCTATCAAGGCTTTATTATGATTAAATTCCCTAATTGAATCCATAGTGCTAGATTTTGTCTTTCTCAGGATATAAATCTAAAATCTTAATATCTGGAAACTTAAAATTTCCCTTGCTATCAATACATTCTTCTTTATTATCAAACACATTATGAATAACAAATGAAAGTAAAGAATTTGCATTAAGAGATCTTTGGCTTGCCATTGAAGACCTTCCACGCCTATCCTTTGGCTTCAACATGAGATTTATGGCCTTACTATGGCCCCACAACTACTTTGTGTCTCTAACTTTGATCTTTTAGTCTTCACACTCTTATTTTTTCTACCAACATATGACTCTTATGACAAACTTTCACTAAAACCAGATCTTTACAAAACATGGATTTTTTGATCATTCAATGTTTTTCAGAATAACCTAGGCTCTAAAATAAACCATGGCTCTGATAACAATTCTAAATGGGGCAAGGTTAATACCAAAACAACACACAAAAGTTTTGATACCAAAATACACCAAAATAGAATCATATCATAATTTTAATAGCGAGGCAACAAGATAGAATAAATATTTTCAGAAGTGGGCAAAATCTTTCATTAACTCAATTGCTATTACATATATGTATTGGGCATAATCAGATTTTTGATTACCAAGATCACTCAATGCATAAGGTAAGATCATACGTCTGATATGCTTACAAATAGACTCTAGACTTATGGACTCTAGACAATATGAAGATTCAATCTCTAAGACTCTATACTCTAATGCCGAACCCAAGCTTGAATCCCTCAAACTTCCAATTTTTGATCCCAACTTGTGATACCTCAAATGAGCTCATGAGGCCTTATTTATAGGCTTCAAATGACTCAGAGTTCCAAACACCTTCACCTTTTACCTATTCTAATAGGTCATTCCTCTAGAGAAAGCAAAGGAGGATTATCACGCCAAGTGGCAGACATTGCCAGTCCTTTCTTTACTTTATTTATTTTTCTATATTATGGAAATGGGGAGAAATATTTTTCGTAGATATTATCTATCCTCACTTTTTGATAGTAGACAAAATAGATTTTACATGTGGGAATATTTTGTACAAGATAGAATTTTTTGTACAAGGGTCCACCATCTCAATAGACTTTTGTGTACAAGGGTCCACCTTGTTTCACATAGGATTTGTACAAGATTTTTCTAAAAATATCCTCACCTTTTGAATTCTTTTCCACATTCTCTTTTCTACTTTCTCCCACTTTGCCATAGTATTTTACTCTAGAATTTACTACTACTTTATCTTAGACTTATTATTATTTATAATATCTATTTTCACTTTTATGAAGTGAGAACGGTCCACTTAACACTCGTAAGTGGCTACAAGGATCTTGATTTTTAAAACAAGGTTACATCATGTTGTCAAATCTTAACGTGGATAACATCACAACACATACAAGCCCACATGCTAGCTAAAATATGCCATACAAGGCAAAGGGTCTGGTAACACCCAATATTTGTTTCTTTAATTTACATAATTATATACAAAGATATTTACTTACAAGATTACACTCTCTATGCTAACTTATTATCCATTGTCCCATCCATAGAGAATACACAATCTTCCAAGGTCTAGAAGATACCATTGTATTCTTTGAGCAAGTCTGGTTGGAATAAATGCAGGTTTCCTGTCTTCAATCACCACTTTTGGAAGCCATCTAGGGATAAATTCTATTATTGACATTAGATATTTTTGTGGATTTAATCAATAATCAGACATATTCCCACATAATTCTTCAACCGATCTTGGCTTAATTAATTCATATAATTCCTTCATGTCTTCAATAAAATGATATCCAAATACATCTGCATATTCTTCAAATTTGTTGTTGAAGATATCATAAAGCTGTATTAGATAGGGTTAGAAATATTTGTATCATATTGTTGTTTCAAGTTATATATAAATTTCATAATGTTATATCATAATGTTGTTCTAGAAATGGTTATAAATATTTGTATCATAATGTTGTTTAAAGTTATATAGAAATATCATTATTATGTTTGACAAAGGGTTATAAATGGCTATCGGTTGATGGTGAAGGGAAAATGGCGGTGAATCTAATTACCCAACAATGCGGAATACATTCCCTTAACACTAATACAATAGGGGAGAGAAGCAAAAAACTAGTTCTTATAGCTTCTAAAACTACTTGAGATAAATACAACCAACATAAAATAGAAAACAAAATTAAGCATTCACAGTTGACACAAGATATACATGGGAAAACCTTTACAGGTAAAAAACCCACCACACCAAGCAAGACAATTTTTGTATTACAGTAAAAAGGTTACATATAAAAGCTTCAGTCTTCTCTGATCAACTCACAATAGGTTAGAGTTATTCTCCCTGTTACAATGTTCTTTTTAACATACAGTTCAAATTATCTTACTGTCTTGCAGACTTACCTCTTTTTGGTTGACATATATCAAAATGTACTCAACTTAGAAAGTCATACATTGCAATCAATCTCTCAACCAATCGTCGACCATCAGGTTCATGCATCGATCAACCAATCATGCCACCGATCTGCCCTGACCGATTTTCTCTTCATCGAGCCACCCAGGCATTTAATTCCTTTCCATAATCGGGTTCTTTTTGTTTGTCGATCAAGTCATGCATTTACTGCATTTCACTATTTTTACTTCAACCAATCAAACTGCTGTCAAACAACCACGTGTCCACCAACTATTTGCTGATCTCATTTGACTCTGAGTCCAACTCGGTCAAACCTGGTTCGAGCTCATCTGAGCTCTCTAAGACTCTACCGCTCCATCGCCGAGTTGACTCTACCCATCCGCGGTAAAGCGATGAGCTCTGTCGAGCTCACCCATGCTTCCCCGCGCTACAGTCGAGCTTGTCTTCACCCATCGCAGTATGGCGATATGTGCCTCCGAGCTCTGCCTTGTCTTGCCCGTGCTACTGCTGCTCCATTCGAGTCGACCCGCAGTAATGCGGTGAGCTCATCCGAGCTCACCCTTCGACTCCACCGAGCTCTGCCAAAGATACCCCACGCTACCGCTGAGTCCAACCGACCCATCCGCGGTGTGGTAATATGACCATCCGAGCTCGCTCCTTGTCTGCACTGTGCTATTGCTGACTGATTGGAGTTGACCCACGGTGTGGCGATAACCGCCGAGCTAATCGTTAGCAGTCATACCATGCTATCACAGGGGCCGTCGGGCCACCCCGTGGTAGGGCAATAATCGCCAGACGGACTGCATGCGGTCTCACCGCGATCATCGCGGTGAGTGGACCCACCGCCCACGGTAAGGTGGTAATCGCCAAACCTATCACCGCGGTACCACCAAGGGATGAAGGCGCAACCACAATAAAGTGGTAAGGATAGAAAGAAGCCAGGTGTGGTAAGGCGATAAAGGTTGAAACATCAAATTTTTGCCAAGTCCAAAAGCAGAGGTACAAACGAGAAGTTGAGACACAAAATTCTCAATAGATGGTATCATATATACTCGACTATTAAGGGTTTCATACACCTATCTTTTGGCCGAATGTGTGTATGTATAAACTAAGGATGGTAGGTGGAATGATACATATGTATGCAACTATTTTTGAAAAAAATCATGATACGTATGAACATTAAACTTACAATAAACTTAAACCATAAATGCAATTCATTTTAATGTAAATGCACAAGGCTATATGAAACATCAATTTCTATATCTCTACAATATATGTACCATATACTCGACTATCAAGGGTTTTATGCACCTATGTTTTGGTTGACTATGTGAAATCGTATATTAAGGATGATACGTGGAATGATAATGTAAATATGTATAAAGTATTGAAACAACTTTGAAATAGACATGCCATGAAAACTGCAACAAGTGTTTGACTGAGTTTGGAGGAGCTCTCTTCAATTACTCTCCAATATGTGTCTCCAACAAAAACTCACAATTTTGAAATATGGAATAGGTAGCTTGCAATGCACAATTCTGGTCTCTTGTATAAATAATGGTTAATTGACCTGTATAAATTTGAAAAGATAGGTGCAAGTGGAGATTTTTGAATTATAGGAGGGAATTGAGGTTGCATTCATGGAATTAATGGTATAAGTGATATGAAATGGGATGAGAATGGTACGTAGAAATTCTGATTGGTGATTTAAAAAAAAAATGAAATGGTTGTTTATTTTAATATTTTGTTAGGATTAAAATAAATATCATGTATAATTGTAAAATATGATTGATATAATTAGTCATTTTTTTGTAATATTGTATTGCATAGTGAGCTTGAAAATTCGGTTTCAATTTTTGCAGGAAATCTCTAGAAAGACTAGTATAGATGGACATGGTGGAACCATAAATTTGTCAATCAGGGATGACTAATGAAACATTTTTTAATCTAATATATTGAAATGTATTTCTAGTTGGTTAGTTGACAATGAGTTTTGTACATGTCAACTCAGTTTTAATGTATTAAAACATATATTGTGAAAATAAATATATCTATTTGCATTTATTTAATTTTGAGAAGGTGGCAAATAAGCATGTATTGTGAAAACAAATATATCTATTTATATTTACTTAATTTTGGGAAGGTGACAAATATTTACTTATCATTTATATAAGATATATTTTTGATTTAACATGTACCTAGCCTATCATATTAATAAAACTATTAGCAAAAAAATATTGAATCTTGTATTGTTATCAAGTTGAGGCCAAGTTGTCACTCCTACCCCCATTATCTTTTTCTTTCTACCCACTACTATGCTAAGGAACAACTTTGCATTATCTTTGCCACCCGAATTTTCTTCGAAGGATGCCTTTCGGAATTTAAATTTCCTCTGCCATACAACATCCAAAATTTGAGGAGCCCTTTCTAAGGGATTGAAGGGTGAAATTTGAAACAGTAGGCTGGTTGAATAGGCGAGTAGTTGAAGAAGCAGACAACGAGCATTATGTGAACGAAGTAAGAGATCAGCTCGCTTGACCACCATCACTGTGAATGGTCAAGCCTTGTAGCTATTATAAAATGTGCTTTTCCACCATATGCCCTACAAACTGGTTGAGACTGGCAACTTCTTTTCAACTCAGAGGAAGCGGCGGAGTAAAATTAGGGTTCGAAGGGGCCAAAAGCTTTTCCATCTGTAAAAGGAACTATAGTGACAATAATGCTGGGCAATATCAATGGAAGCTTATGTCTCTATCCTGTCGTACTTCAATAGTACATGCTATTCGTGTTGCAGAAATCTCGCCATTGCTTTCGTCCGTTGTTAGGTACCAAATTAGGAAATATTCAGTGGTCCGCAAGGGTCAAATACAGGTCATCTTTCTTAAACTGTTGGCCTACAATAAAATCTTGATTTCTATTTTGAGAAATATGAACAGCCTTTATCAGACATTTGTGTGTACAAAACAAGACTTTCATCTTGTTTGTTAATTTCTGTCATTAAAGACATGCTTGGTTACCGTGCAAAATTGTATTCGAGGCTGCTCCTTTTACCCAATTTTTTTTTCTTTTTAAATATATCATGCTATTTTCCAATTACTAGCTTGGACTCAAACTTAGGCTCTTCTCACGACCGTGTTATGTATGCTGGATATACCATGTACATTTGGTGCATCAAAAACACTTTAGCAAAGGGGAGTCAGAAAACAGGAATGAAGCTTTTGAATTGTTTAGTAAGATATCAAATCTCATTTTGACATCAATTAAGTACTGGGAATGCACAATTAAACTTACAACACCTTTAAGAAGATTGGAAGCCACATTTGCGCTTTTACTATTCTTTCATTTCATGTGGAACTTATACCCAAACTAATCTTCCATGTTCATCATTAAAATAGTTTTATCATGGAGATACTGATTGTGCTTAAACCTAGGTCATTGTCCTCCTACTAGTCCCTACTCGCTTTAAAAATTGTATTTTTTATCAAATATAAATTTTTGGAAGGAGATACTTGTGCGAGTGGGGAAGGGAGGACGGAGGAAATGTAATGCCCTCTTCTCATCATGCAGTGGCTCGTCAACCTATCCTGGAGGCCCATAGGCTCGTTGAGGTAAAATTAGGGTTTCCAGCAGTTTGGAGGTTTTTGGCAGTTTCAGAGGTTTGCATGTTGGAATTGTGGAATATGGTTTGCGGATTCTTTCTGGGTTTTTCAGAGAGCTTTGCAATGATATAACATGCAAATGAATTTGGCAACTTTTCTAAATTTACTATTTTTAGTAAGTTTTATTTCTGGCAGTGCTTGGGTTCGTAGCAGTTTAGTTTGCTCTCCAATTTTTGGCAAGACAGTGAGTATATTTGATTTTTGGCCTTGAGGTGCATTTTGGAGGAATAAGTTATTTTAAGTCATTAATGTTATATTTTCAAATTGGCCCCCTTGGCCTAATGTTATGACTTAAAGTTGTTTTAAAGTGTGGCCTTGAAGGGTGGACACCTCATCTGGAGGAAATTAAATATTTTATAATGTTTATTGGCCCCTTTCCTTGGACGCCTAGGAGAAGGTGATAAATACAAGAAAGCTTGGACGTCCCTTTTTGGAGGGAAAGATGGAATTTGAAGAGTCACCTTGAGAACACTATTTAATAGAGGCCTTGCTCCAACATTTGATCATCCATTGTCTATCATATCAAATTGCTGCCAGTGTTACCTCAAGTTTCTAGGACGGGGACGACAGGGGATGGCGAAACAAGTCCCCAAGTTTCTGATTTTTTAGGCCAAATTTAGGGACGGCGGGGGATGGCTATGTAAAATATAGAAAAATTTAAAATATATAGGGAAACATTAAATATTCATATGAAAACATGGATAAAGCATGCATATATACATTATAGAAACTTAACATATAACATTTTTGTTAAGAATTCATTGCCAATATAGTTTTTTTTTCAATTACGATATAAAAATCAAAATAAAAAGAACATGGTACACTGTTGCCATCCCCTTGGCTGTTTCCAGGATGGGAATGGGGGGGTTTAGACCTAGGGACGCGTCCCCGGGTAACACTGATTGTTGCCGAAATGATTTCAAGCTTATGGCTTTGAGGAATGTATACCTCCTAACAAGTATCCAATTTCGTGTTTGAGAGATAACACTTAGTTGGAATTGAGGCTGCTTCCCACACAGACAAGCAGATTGAGCATCAATGTTGAAGATTTTGGTGATACTTTCAGTTTTGTGTTTGCTGGTTTGGATATGGCTGTAGGTGAAACTCATTCATAAGTCATTGTTTGCATGGAATATCATTTTGGGTATTTGCTCCTAATGTTCCTATGTCCTAGGTTCCAATTTGTGCAAATTTGCAGATTTTATCATTGAGTGGTTGATTTTAGAGACAAGGTCGACCTCCTTCCTAGGCCATACCTTGCCCTTGCTGCCTTGGGATTCGTGCTAGGCCATTTTGGAGTTGTTTGTGCCTGGTTATTGGTTGTTTCTTGGTCGCCCAGCATTAGAGATGATGTGATTTCAGTTTCATGGAATTTAGTGAAATGTGGTAGGAGTTTTGAGCTTTTTGGTAGTATATTTACTTGCTGGTCTGAATATTTAGTTTGCTGGTCTTGTATATCAGATTTGGTTATCTCCATTTCATGCTATATTTCTTAGGTGCTCTTACTCATATTTGTAATAAAAAATATAGTGTAATCATTGCAGTAGTTTTGGAGCAGATTTCTATTGAAATTCATTGTAATAAGCTCATTGTAATTGCTGGTTTCAGTAATACTGAATCAGCCTATTTATATATCATTGTATCTTTCTTATTTCACCCACTGAATAAGTGGAGTATCCCCACTGCCTCAGTAGATGTCTACTGAAAAGTGGATGCCTGCTATTAGCAGAAGATAGCACTTTCATTGTAATAATTTCCCCCCACTGAATAAGTGGTAGTGAGGAATTTCATGGTCGGATCACCGCTTGCACTATCATTTCCAGCTTTGCAATTTAGTTTAGTTTATTGCTAATGATCCCTATCACCATATGCTATCACCTCGCCTTCAACGGGATCTTGGTGAACATTCTTGGTGAAGGTTACTTTCAAGCTGATTGTCCTTGGAGCTAACACTAATCATTGGTGCTTGTGCTGGATTTGTGATTAAAAAAAAAAAACTAAGGGGAACATTTTAGGAAAAATGTGAATCTGAAACGATTATTACATTGGTTGAAAAGCAAGCATTTTATTTATCCAGGCTTCTAGGCAACTGGAACAAACAACAGATTTTGAAAAGGATTTAAGTTAAAAAATATATGGTCAAGGTTGTTCGTAGGGATGGTAGATGTGCTTAGCATGAAACAATTATTGGTTTAGCATTTTACATATGCATTATTTCACATAAACTGGACCATATTGAAATTCACAATACAAAGAGATTATCTCCTCCCTACAATTGTTACATTACTTAAGAGTCAAGATAACCCATTATATATTAGATTGTGATGTGGCCCTCTGTAATGTCTCCTTTCTAATCTATTTAAGTTTGGGAGTGTTTGGGTCACTTTCTTGCTTTCGGTAGGATTTCAGACTCTCATATTGGCATCCCTTTCCTAAGTTCCTTGCTTCTCGCTTCCTTCTCTCTGCTCGGACTTCTGTCATCTCGTTCACTTGGCACCTTAATTCCTTGACCCCCGTTTTTCCACTCACATATTCCACTTTGGACCTTTTGGGTTGTTTTGACAACCTACTCTTGTGGAAGTGTCAACAAGGAATCTCAACTCCCAAATTCTTGGACCCCTTCTGTATTGCTCATGTTGGCATGGAATCCTTGGACCATATTGCAGGTTGGCACCTTGGAATCCCATTCCCTGAACCCTCAACATCAAGCCTTAAGATTATTCTCTGCTCAACCTTTGGACATGCATTTCCTTGGATCCTTGCCTTAAGGCATGCTTTTTCACGAATCGCTGCCCTTCAAAAGAAGGGTTTCATCCATCACTATGGCCAACTAGGGATGCCATTAATGGCCTCAAATTTGAATGCAATAAAATGATGAGAAATTTTGGGTCCACGTTAGGCCCTCAACCTATATATAAGGTAGACAGATTTGGATCATCTTTTGCCATTTTCATCAAACCATAATCTTATTTTGAGCACTTTTGTTCAGCTATGAGGACTGAAACCCTTAGGTTTTAGTCTTTAGAGATCAGTGTATGAAACCCCATTGGTTTCCTAGAGTTTGGAGGATGAAACCCCTTTGGATTCCTAAGGGCAGCTTCATACAGAGTTTGCATCTGCATTTCAAGTTTAGAGGACTTCAATGTTTTGAGCATTTGAGCATTTTGGTTTTAAAATAAAATAAAATTTGTAATTGTTGTAGAGGCAAATCTTTGTAATCATCCGCAACAGAAATGTACTTGAATGAAATATTTGAATAAAGTATTTAGTTCCAGCCAGTATTACATGTGCAAATCTGTTATATATGTTGCAGGTATTTCATGTTCTTACTATTTCAAGTAAACATGTTGATGGCTTGTGTAGACATTTGTTTTACTTATTGCAATGTACTAGACTGAATTATAGTGGCTTGAGGAGAATCTAGCTCACACTTTGTCATGTCCCCTTTTTGAGCATAAGTCATTAGGAGTCCCTTAGCCTATTATTTTATTTTCTGTAGGTTGTTGGGGTGATGTAAGAGAAATAATTTAATAGTTTAAGTTGTCCATAAGTGACTTTATGTTATATTCATAAAAAGACAACATATGTTCTATTATTAAAAAAATGTTTTAAAAAGAGGGATAACAAAGTGTCACTAGAATTGAGGTCCAAAAGTAATGTCTAATTAAAAAGATTTTCTTGACATTTAAAAATAATAAAAGTTTGGAGGGAAAAGGGAAAAAATACCAGAGTTCCAATGGTATTCAACCCTTTAAATTGGCGTTGAAAGGCTATCAAATATACGAGGTGTGAAACCGTGTGGACTTTGAGTATCGACTCCTATCAATTTTGTCCAAATCAACCACCGGTTGTGTTCGATGTAAATCAGTGTCAGCCGTTTTCAGGAAATCATGTAGCAAGATCGATTTGGTCTTGTATTTTAACTTGAGAGAATTGCATTATGAAAACCTTGAAGATTGATTGGGCACATGCCTATACTTGAACAACTTTTCATGGTGGCTAAAAATAGCTTCTTCGAGAGGCAATTTTTATGAAATTTTTTGAGATGTAGGTTTTGTTGAGAATATCCTTTTGAACGAACCCATAACATCAGTTTTTTGAAAAAATGACTTTTTCTTTGACATGCAACAACCCCTCGGGGCAGAAGCTCCAGAAGCTATTTTTCCCGGAAAATTTTAGCACATGGGTATTGTAGGTGCTTGTGAGATGATCAAACCCAATTTGTCAGTTTCTAGAAAAAGTGACTTTTTGTAGAAACCCTAAAAACTGGAAGCAACGGGGCAACTTTTCCAAAAAATTTTGGCACGTGGGTTTTGTGGCCAATCTCATGCTAATCATACCCAAAAGGCCAGATCTGTGAAAAAAATGTGTTCACTTGGACATGCAGGAAAATCTAAGACAAGAATAGAAGAAATGTGTGGGGAAAAGCTAGAAGTTATAAATTGCTGCCTTGGAAAATGACGGCTGGAGATGAAGTCTTCTAAAAGATGTCCTTCTATGCAACTTGAACCTGGAAATACGAAGAACACTAACAATGGCTTCCGTTAGATCCTTCAAATGGCGTTGGGAAGAAAAATATCTGTGTTTGCTCGTGAACTTGCAAATAAATATTGAATATGATGCCTAGATGCTTTGCATATAGCAATTTGATTTGAAAGCATCTATTTGGGCGTCCAAATCCTGATTGAAGGAGTTATCTTCATGATTGGTAGTTAACTAAAACATCTCCACCACAGTTGGGATGCCTAGGCATGAAGAAGCCTTCAAAATATCTTAACTGGAGTTGACTTGGGCCCATTTTGACTTTAGGTGTCCAAGTCTTGAGAGTTTGGAGAATTTCTTGAAGATTTCATCTTATTCTGTGACAAAGTGCCTCTGTTGGATCCCTGATTCCTATTGCTCGATCGATCTTGAAGCTTGGCTAACAGATTCACTACAGAGTTGGATCAACTTTGAAGAGATGTTAATGGGAACTGCAAACTCTAAAAACTGAGTTTGATGGTTCAAATTCTTAGGCGGCTTTTCCCAGAAGGGTGCTTTTCTTTCCAGTGTTAGCCATTTTTCAGAGATTTTCAAAATCCTCCATTCTTGACCTTCTATGCCTTGATCTACAATGACCATTGATTGATGAATCCTACAAACATGCCGAGATATGGAATGGAAAACCAGTTCAATTCCAAAAAGAATGATTAGTATTGCAACGTCTGAAAGTTGATGAAGAGGGCTCAAAAGTCTAGGCACCCCTAGCCTGTAGGGGTGCAGTTGACCCTTTAAGCTATACTTTTTACTTTGCAACCTTCAATAGGATGCTCCAGTTTGGCTCTCATTGTTGGGAGTTTGACTGCTTTGATGTTCGTGTTGACGGATTCACCGTGAAGATTGATCAAAACAGAGGACTTGCTAGGAGTTGCAAAGAATGAAAGCTGCATCTGAGGCCCCAAAAGGTTGGGCCTCTTTTCCAAGGAGGGTGCATTTTCTTCAACACAACCAATTTTTCACGTTTTCCAACTTGCCTTGACTTTCGTCATTTCACACTTGATCTTTGTTTGCGAGCGTTCAACAGGTTCTGTGAGCTGGCTGTTGTATTCATTGCATAGTTGGAAGGATTCTGAGCAGATCTCTTGAAGAAGACAAGTGCTAAAAACCTCATCTGATTGACCAAAAGGCTGGGTGCCCTTGGTCTGTAGGGGTACATTTGCTCTTTTGACTTTTATTTCATTCTCCGTTTTACATGCGTGTTTGATCAACAACCATTGTTATTTTGATATGTCTCACGAACTGGTGAATAGATTCGTTGCGAAGTTGGGTTGAACCCGAGAAGATCATCTAAAGATTGCCAATCCAAAGATTGACATCTCAATGGTCTTATTCTTGGGTGCCCCTGGGCTACAGGGGTGCAGTTTCCCTTGTTTGACTGCCATTTCTGACATTCTTACCTTTTAGCATCTTCTGCCTTCTCCTCTGTTTGCCGGTGATTGATGGATCTGGTGAACTCGCTTGATGATGTGTCAAAAAGCTAGTAGAATTTTGAAGAAGATGACTGGTTTTGCAATTAATAACAATTGCAGTTGGCCTCTTCAGTTTATGGGCGCCCCTGGCCAGTAGGGGCACTTTGGCTCCAGTTGGCAGCAACTCTTTGAAGATTTTCCCTTCTTCGCGCTTCGCGTTCACCGTCTTGCTTGACTGGTGTGATCACCGTTGTCGACGACGTGACCACGTTCATCGTTGTGGTTGCATTCACCATCTTGCGTGCACGAACAATTGAAAATGTTGACCAAGGCATGGACTGCATAGCATCTTTCTTGCAGCAAGGCGTGCATCTTCTAGACTTAGAATATTTTCAACATTTTTCAACTTTTGAAAATCCCCTTTGTTGCGAAGCATCTTTTCGAGCATCTTTCGCCATAGAATCTTCATCGAAGCATTTGAAGCTTGGATCTTGATACCTGGTACTGGCCATTTTGCCGTTGATGACCTCAAAGGTCCTACCTTTTTTCCTGAAAAAATGAAATAGACCCACCAGAGTAAAATAGACTTTTTGGTGATTTTGACTTGAATAGTGTGATCGTGAAGTGATATCGACCTATCAAAATCATTTTGAGTTATTTATGGAAAGGTCCTATTTTTTAGGGTTTTCCTAAAAATAGGGGTTTGAAACCCTAATTTTCAAATTTTTGAAAATTTGCAAGTATCTTCTAGACAATAAACCCACAAAAAGCCCCATGCTTGGTTTGACCTAAAACGGACTTTTGATGACAATTTTACAAGATTTAGACCATTTTTATCAAAATGCCTTATTGAAGCAAAAATTTATTTTGGGTACAACATGATGATCAAAAGGCAAGTTTATGATCATAGATGGACGACTTTACCATCTCAAGACAACGCTTCATTCTATGCTGGCTGACCCTCCTTCTAATTGGCGACCCTCTTTGCGATTTAATAAACAAATAAAATTAATATTCAAATCATATTTTGGCCAACCCCCATTTTTAGCACCCAATTTGCAATTAAAATAAATATTTATTATTTTATTTGGGCTGACCTCTTTGAGGAATCGCCTCTCTTGGAGAAAGTCGCCTCCCTTGGAAGGATCACCCCTCTTGGGTGAAGAGGCATGAGAGGGTATAAAAGGAGAATAAGAAATGTATTTGCAAGGAAGTAGAATGTAATATCTATCCAATACAAGAAAATTTGTGAATGGTAGTGTGAGGAATAAAAGCTTTATCTTTCAAACATGAGGAGAGCAAAATAAATATTTTATAAAAGGCAGATTTTGTGAAGGAAATTCAAGTAATGGTCATCCATTGAAGAAGCAAATCCAAGAAGGCGAAATACTTTGTTTGTTTTGGAGGTTGGTGCCTCATATCTAAGAGATTGGTGTTTCTTACTGAGTTGGTGCTTAGCGGTGGGGTTTGGTGTTTCTAGTGGGTTGGTACCTAGGAATATTTTGTAAGAAGTATTTTATTTGTGGTTGGATTTGGATCGTAGATTCAAGTAGTCCTTTTTGTTGATGTTATAGCAGCTTAGAGCTGCACTTCCTTTGCACGAATTACAAGAAGAAAGCATGAATTAAATGAATAGCCATTCGGCTATTTAATTCATGACTATAACATTTAATAAAGACAAAGGGTCGACCCTAATGGATTCGCATTTACTATTTGTTGCATGGGCCGACCCTAATTGTATTTATCATTATTTATGTTTTCCTAAGAGGGCCGACCTAACTTGAAGAGGCGCCTCACTTGTATACATACAAGGTCTTGTATTGTCATATAATCATCAAGTTAAATTCGCATTTCTTCAAGCAAGTTCGCACTTAGGCAGCAGATTACTATCTTGTAGCAGCAGACCTATTTCAAGGTATTTCATATTCGCACTTAGGAGAAGTGCTATTGTATCAAATTCGCCTATGTGCTAGGCCTGAGTTGTAAGCAGATTTCTGCTCTTGTTCTACTTTATATAAGAGAATTATTTGTTGGGTTTTTCTCCCTCAAAAGGAGGGTTTTCCCAGGGTATCTTGCTGTGTTTATTGTCTTATGTGCTGCAATATTATTAAGTGCTTTCATTGTTTAATCTGATCTAAGAAACACTAACATGGTATCAGAGCGGGTGTGAAAAAGATCTTGATCAGATTTAGTTTGCAACACTCACTTTATTCTTTTTCAGTCTATCTTCTAAATTTCTCAAAATGTTGAACGGTCTGAAAATCGAGGATAGACTCGAAGGAATTTCAAACTACACATCATGGAGGTTCAGGATCATGCTCACATTGGAAGAGAATGATTTGGCTGAGTTTGTGAAAACAAAAGTTCCCGAACCTGAGGAGGAAGAAGAGAAGTTGCAGTGGAGGAAGAAAGACACTAGGGCAAAGAAAGTGTTGGTTGATTCCGTCAAAGATCATGTTGTACCGATTGTCTTCAAGTTGGATACGGCAAGAGAGATGTTTACAACCTTGGAAGAGATGTATGAAATCAACAACACTAGTCGAGCTCTTGCACTGAAGCAACAACTTCATCATGTGAAAATGGCGAAAGGAGAATCTGTTATTACATACTTCATGAGGATTTCAGAGATAAGAGATCAGCTCTCCACAATTGGTCACATGATTGATGACAAAGATTTGACTATGCTTGCTCTCAATGGTCTTCCGCTTTCATGGGAGTCGTTTATTCAAGGAATCAGTGCAAGATCTAAACTTCCCAAGTTTGATCGATTGAGAATTGATTGTATCCAAGAGGAGTCGAGACTAACGGCTAGGGGAATTGGTCAAAGTTCAAAGAATGAAGAAATACAAGTTTTTGCCTCTCATTCGTCGAAGAAAGGAAAAGGCTTTAAGAAAGGGTTCTTCAAGAGGAATCGAGAAAATGGAAATGATGGTGCTCCTGCTTTCAAAAGGAAACGAGACATGTCCAAGACTCAATGTTTTCGTTGTGATAAGTATGGTCACTTTGTGAAGGATTGTCCTACTAGACCTAAGCAGTAGGTTGCCACTGCAAATGTTGAAGAAGTTGCTCCGCAGAAGGACTCCAGTGATTATCTGTTCTATTCAGCCTTGTCAAGCAATGTATCTACCGACGTCAGCACTTGGTTGATTGATAGTGGTGCCTCTAGGCACATCACCGGTTTCAGGGGTCACCTTTCAAACTTAGTGGAGAGCAACTCTAGTGAACAAGTCGTCATTGGAGACGATGCTACATATTTTGTGAAAGGAGTTGGAAACTCCACTCTTCACTTGGATTCCGGGATTTCATTGGAGTTGAATGATGTACTGTTCGTTCCAGGGATAAAGAGGAATCTTGTCTCAATTTCGGCATTAGAAGACAAAGGTTATCAAGTTGCCTTTTCTAAAGGCAAAGTTCTTATATGGGCAAAGAACTCCAACTTCAAAACTGCTCAAGTAATTGGAGTTAGACATGAATGTCTTTACAGGCTATGCACTCGTCCTCTTCAAGCGCTTGTGCATAACTCTTCCAGCATGTGTGACCTTTGGCATTGAAGATTGGCTCACATTCACTTTCGTGCTCTACCTATCATGGAGAAGATGGTCACTGGTCTTTCGAAATTCAATCAAGAACATGAAGGTACATGCAAGGGATGCGCCCTAAGCAAGAACACAAAAGGTACGTTTCATTCTAGTGAAAGTAGATCTAAATTTATTCTTGATCTCATTCATTCTGATTTATGTGGTCCAATGTCTATTGCATCTTCTAATGGTTTCTTGTATTATATTATTTTCATTGATGATTACTCTAGAAAGACTTGGATTTATTTCTTGAGATCTAAAGAATCTGAAGAAGTATTAGAAAGATTCAGAGAATTCAAGGCGCAGGTTGAAAACCTGTCTGGGAAAAGGATCAAGGTATTGAGATCCGATAATGGTGGAGAATACACCTCTGGCACCTTTCGAGATTTTTGTATTGAAGCAGGGATTAAGAGGGAGTTTAGTGTTCCCTATAATCCACAACAAAATGGTATTGCTGAAAGGAAGAATAGGTCTATTGTGGAAGCAGTGAAACCTATGATCCATGATCAAGATCTGCAAATCTCTCTTTGGGCTGAGGCATCAAGGACTGCCGTCTATGTTGAAAACAGGAGTCCCCATAGGATCTTGGAGAATAAAACTCCTGAAGAAGCATTCTCAGGGGTGAAACCAGAAGTTAGTCATTTGAGGATCTTTGGTTGTCCAGTCTATGTTCATATTCCAAAGGAAAAGAGAACAAAGCTAGAACCTTCTGGGAAGAAAGGAATTCTTGTAGGTTACAGTGAGACATCAAAAGCCTACAGGATATACATACCAGGACAGAAGTCTATTGAGATCAGTAGACATGTCACATTTGAGGAAGATATTGCTCCTATGGAGATGGATGAAGAAGAACCTCCTCAAGATATGGAAGTTGACCATATTCCAGAGAATCAGAAGAAGGTTCCAGAACCTAAAGAAGATGTTGATCCAGTTGAACCCTTGGATCCTACTGATGGGCCTTTAGTTATTGTGGTTGGAAAGAAAAGACCTCTTTGGGCGCGTAGGACAATGCAGGAGGCAGAAAGTTTTGCAGCCCCAAGAGGAGCTTTTAGAAAAAGCAAGAGACCTCATAAGCTCTCTAGTTATGTTGCCTTGATGAGTTAGATCATTGAGTCAGAGCCTTCAAGTGTTGATGAAGCTTCTAGTCAACAAGTATGGAAAGATGCCATGACTAAGGAGTATCAGTCCATACTTAAGAATGATGTTTGGGATATTGTTCCTAGACCCAAGAGCAAATCTGTGGTGTCTTCTAAGTGGCTCTTCAAGATCAAGCATGCAGCTGATGGGAGCATTGAGAAGCACAAGGCAAGATTTGTGGCTAGAGGGTTCTCACAAAAAGAGGGAGTTGACTATGAAGAAACTTTTGCTCCTGTGGCTCAATATACGTTTGTTAGAACCATCATTGCCATTGCTGCATCTAGAGGATGGAAGATTCACCAAATGGATGTAAAGACAACCTTTCTGAATGGTGTAATAGAAGAAGAGGTTTACATTGAGCAACCCAAAGGATTTGAGGTGCATGGGAAGGAGTCTCATGTTTGCAAGCTGAAGAAGGCCTTGTATGGTCTTAAGCAAGCCCCTCGTGCTCGGTACTAAAGGATTGATTAGTATCTATTGAGTCTGGGTTTCTCAAAGAATGATGCAGATTCTAACCTCTACTTCAAGGTAGTAAATGGTGAAGCATTGATTTTGGTTTTATATGTTGATGACTTGATTATCACTGTGAGGAACATCTAATTCTAAAATGCAAGGAGTTAGCTTCAAAGTTTGAGATGAAGAATCTAGGTCTCATGCATTACTTCCTTGGCTTAGAAGTTTGGCAAAAGCCAAATGAGATGATTCTAAGTCAAGGCAAGTATACTATTGACATTCTCAAAAGGTTTGGTATGATTGACTGCAAACCTATGTCTACACCCATGGAGACTAATCTAGATAAGTTGAAGGAGGCTGCAGCTAGTTCAGATCCAGTGGATTCTACTATGTATAGACAGTTGATTGGTTCATTGATGTATCTAGTTAACACTAGACCTGACATCTGCCATGCAATGAGTGCACTTAGCCAGTTTATGTGTGAACCAAAGCAAATACATCTTGTTGCAACTAAACATATCCTGAGATATTTATGTGGCACAATTGGATATGGGTTAAGATATTCTTCAGGTATGGATTTAGAGCTGCATGGTTTTACTGATTCTGATTGGGCAGGATGTGTCTCAGATCGGAAGAGTACCTCTGGTTGTTGCTTCAGTTTGGGTACTGCTATGATTTCTTGGTGTTGCAGGAAACAGTCTTCAGTGGCTTTGAGTACAACCGAGGTAGAGTTTATAGCAGCTTGTGTGGCAGCTCGTGAGGCAGTGTGGCTTCGTAAGCTCCTTGCAGGATTGTTTGGACAATCAATGGAGCCTACCATTATACACTGTGATAACCAAAGCTGTGTAAAGCTTTCTGTCAATCCTGTGTTTCATGACAGAACAAAGCATGTTGAGATCAAGTACCATTATATTAGAGATATGGTACTAAGGAAAGCTATACAGTTGAGGTATATCAACACTGATGAGGAAACGGCAGACATTCTCACCAAGCCTCTCTCCATAATCAAATTTGTGTACTTTCGAGAAAAGCTTGGTATGGTGGAGAATGCAGCCTTGACTAAGAAAGAGTCTCAGTATCAGTGATCCTTAAATTGATAATACATTTCTCTAGTGAGAGAGATTTGAGGTGCAAGTCCTTGATAATACATTTCTCTATTGAGAGAGATTTGAGGTGCAAGTCCTTGGTAGTGCATTTCTCTTCGAGATTTGAGGTGAAAGCCCTTGTTTCCACCCTCTCGGAGAGCCATGGTGGATGTCATGTGTGTGACTCCATGACAACATCACGTGAGGGAATTCGTGATGATTTATTTGTGCTTGTGTATCACCCTTTGGAGGAGCCATGGTGATAGTCACATTGAGGTGACAACATCACATTAAGTGATGAGCACTTGTTCATACCATCTATGGAGGTAGCCATGATGGTTGATATCACGATGAGGTGATATTCTATTTTGTTTTCATTTTGATATGATGTGTCTTGTGCAGGTGGAAGTTCATCCCTAGCTGAGAGGGAGTGTTGATGTTATAGCAGCTTAGGGCTGCACTTCCTTTGCACAAATTACAAGAAGAAAGCATGAATTAAATGAATAGCCATTCAACTATTTAATTCATGACTATAACATTTAATAAAGACAAAGGGCCGACCCTAATGGATTCGCATTGGGCCGACCCTAATGGATTCGCATTTACTATTTGTTGCATGGGCCGACCCTAATTGTATTTATCATTATTTATGTTTTCCTAAGAGGGCCGACCTAACTTGAAGAGGCGCCTCATTTGTATATATACAAGGTCTTGTATTGTCATATAATCATCAAGTTAAGTTCGCATTTCTTCAAGCAAGTTCGCACTTAGGCAGCAAATTACTATCTTGTAGCAGCAGACCTATTTCAAGGTATTTCATATTCGCACTTAGGAGAAGTGCTATTGTATCAAATTCGCCTATGTGCTAGGCCTGAGTTGTAAGCAGATTTCTGCTCTTGTTCTACTTTATATAAGAGAATTATTTGTTGGGTTTTTCTCCCTCAAAAGGAGGGTTTTTCCAGGGTATCTTGCTGTGTTTATTGTCTTATGTGTTGCAATATTATTAAGTGCTTTCATTGTTTAATCTGATCTAAGAAACACTAACACTTTTCTCTATGGTTTTCTCCCAAAAGGGTTTCCTTGTAAATCTTGTGTTCTTAATTGTTGATGTTGTGTGATTGATATTATTGTGATTATTAATTTGAAAAAGTAAAAGATTACTAATTCTGGAATGTCCCTGACTCTTGAATAGTCACCACTAAGTTAATTTAATCGATTAAATATTAAATTGTCCTAAAGTAATATTTTGGACGTTTGTATTTAATTAATTGATTAAATGTTAAAGTGACTTTATTAAATAAATATGCTCCAATATTAAATAAAGTTACTTAACGAAGGCAAAATATTTAATAAGTGGTGAAGTATAAAAGGCAAGGTTAGAAGGGAATTAATCATCTTGGAAAATTTATTACCGGGAGCAAAATTTGAGAGCATAGCTTTCAGGAACCTTGAGGACAATAACCCTTGAGCAGGTGGGTTGGACGAAAACCCAATTGTAATGTCCTCAATTTTGGGTTCTCTTGCAGTGCAATTGGCGTTGACTTTCTAGGTTTGTGTCAGCCTGATCAAAGGGGTATTTTGATGTTACCAGTGGGCTTTGATGGTGTAGTGGAGTTGTACAACACTTTTATATGTTATTTCTAGCTTTTGGTTTGCGCTCCAAGATTCTTGGAGGGAGCATCTATTTTTAGTAAATCACCCAGTAGGGTCCTTTTCTCATCTTTCATCATCGAGATCACTCCTACACAATATGTCTTCGATTCCGAGGCTTTTCGACCATTGTCGCTTATTGGGTGTATTATTGAGCTATATTTAATTAATTTTACTAAGGTTGCCATTTTAATTAAAATAATTAATCGGGCACTTGAGTATAATAGTTTGTTGTAAAGAGAACAAAAAGATTTAAATGATGAGACGCTTAAAAGTGACTTTCAATGTCGGAAATGTTTTAAAAATAAAATAAATCACTTTTTGGAGTTAAAAGGTTTAATAAATTAATAAGGTGATTTTAAAAAGGAGTTTCTGGAAAGTTCTCTAAAAAGCTTATAAAAGGGGGAATTGAGAACTCATTTGGTATGTAACAGTTCAGTGTTCCATGGGGTTTTGGGGATGGGGACAGGGGGACGACAGGGGACGTGTTTCCGAGATGTGGGGACGGGGGGCCTAAGTTTGGGAACGACAGGGGGACGGCGGGGGGACGGCGACGAGGGGGCAATAGGGTGTTGAAATACATATAGTACTTGAAAAAAAAGCTATAAAAAGATGTATAAGTATAAGAATTATACATCTTGGAGACAACTAGGAGTCCCCTAGACATCTTGAGGACACCCCAACGTCCTCAAAGTCCTATCAGCGTCTTGGAGACAGCGACACTAGTGGTGGGATGGTGGCGTTGGTGGTAGCCTGGTGGGGGGACGTCTCCCCGAAGTCCCCAAGTCTCCAAGACGTCCCCCTCTAGGAAACGCAGGGTTTCTTGGGGGGGACGCATCCCCGTGGAACACTATGTTGAGTTTATTCTATTTCTCTGATTGAAACCCTTGTGGTTCTGGAGATTGAATTTGGTTCATCTTAGCCTCTAGAAGACGAAAACCCTCTTGGGGAGATTAGTTTTGGTGGTGAAAGATTCCTCCCTAGTTGGTGATTGGTGGAGTCACTCAAATTTCGCATCGGTACTTCAATGGTTATGGTATGAAATTAATGAAGACTTTGAAAATATAATTTTCAGGTTTTGTTGTTGTGATCAAAGTTTTCCTAGGAAAGTTATGTCTGGACGCCATGCAATGAAATAAGGGTTTTTGCTGGATGAGTTTGGATTCATTGAAGGTGTCAAGCAATTTGGGATTGGTAGAGTTGAGATTGAAGCTTCTATTTCAGTGTGGGTTATTTGTTTGAAGGTTTCCTGTGGGTTTGGACGCCAAGTTCCTTTTGCTGGCCATTGTGGTGTGAGATTTGCTAGGTGTTTTGGAAACCTTTGGTTCACATCAAAAAGGGAGTTGCTGTACATTTTTGAGTGTTGCAGTATGTATCTTCAGAACTGAGATATTTGTGAAAGATTCATCAATATTTGTGTGCTTGGGAAGTGCAACTTGTTATTCTATTTGCTACTGTTCAATATTGGAAACTGTGTATGAAATGAGCATAGTTTTCTTGGAGTCGCTGCTGTTCATGTCCATGTACTACTGCAGTTTTGTAATAAAGAACCTTTCAGATTGAATTTCGGATCTGTGCAATATTATTTCAGTCAACTCAAGGTTATAATTTCATGGTTTGATGCATTATATTTCTGCTCTCATAATAGATAATATTGTGTAAATCTTGCCATATCTTGGTTTATGAATAGAGATATTTCCTTCTTGCTGTTTATCTATTTGTTTGAGTGCTTTGGAAAGTTGAATGGTATCTTTGCAAGATAAAACGAAAACAAACAAAAAACCTTTAAACAGTCAATCACCATAAGCAAGCAAATGGTGTAACGAAATTACTTAGTTAGGAAAAGTGAAAACATGGGCAAGATTACATAGGGGATCTTACATTAATTCATCTACTAGGTGGATTCATCTCAAAATTCACAGTTTGATTTCATTTTGAGAAATTTGTGAAGTCTTCTACGAAGACAATTTCAGGCATTCAGTGAGATCGTAGGTTGATGATTGGCAGAGTTTCCAGGACTGCAAAAAGTATGCACATACAATGCAGGATAGTATGTTGACTCCCGATCCTCCATTGATGATCGTGTTGGTTAGATTTTTCCCTTTGATCTCCATTTGCATGATCGCCGATCTCTTCCCGATGTTTACTGTAAACAACATTGAGTTGATGGCTTGTTCACCCTCAGGTGGAGGGTCTGCTACCATTTCCTTCCTTCGATCTTCTTGCTGTTGACGTTGTTCATCACTAAGTACGTTCATGATCGCCATTCCAAGTTGTGGCATAGTTTGGAGAAGGTCGGTCACTATGATGGGTACGGTGGTCTACAGTACCTGCCATACGATGTTCTTTTTTGCCACCGACCGCCAAGAGGTACTTGGGGTTTCTAGAGTGGTTCTTTCTTCCTTAGCCATCGCTTGCTCCACCTCTGCTTTTGCTTCCTTCATTCTTTGCTTTTCTGTACGGGGATCTGGGTAGATGGCCTTCTTTGTTTGCGCTCTAGTGATCGCTAGTACCTCTTCGCTCTGTGCCTCCACATCTAAGATATTGATGCCTTTCTGTTTGGGGCAGTCGTTGTCTTCGTGGTTAATAAAGTAATAAATGTTATAATGGTCATTTAGTTTATTAGGTAGTTTCTATTTTATATGTCTGTTTAGAGTTTAGTAAGTTTCTATTTTCGTTCTTCGATTTTCTCTATATAAGGAGACTTCGTCTCCATCTGTAATTGTTCAATTAGTTAATAATAAAATATCATTACAAGGTATCAGAGCGGGTGACAAGCCTTTAAATTTTTATTTTTTTTGTGCCCTAGTTACTTGGAATTATTTCCAGATTTTTTTTGAATGATTTTTTATGAAACATAGTGCTGTATTTTCGAAGATTTGTGATTGAAGATTTTCATGGTTCTACAACTAAATTCGTGGGCTCGTTTTTTTTTTTTTTTCTGTTTATGGCCGTGGCTTTGAAGTTCTTGGTCTGGGCGCGATTTTCTTCAAATCGCGTTTCTAAATACTTGCTTCTTCATTTTTGAAGCCGCGACTTGAACCTGGAAAATGCGTTGTGTCCTCTGCTCGCGACAAGGGTTTTTCGGCCTTGCTTTTTGCCCGCGTTTCTGTCACTTCTGGGCGTGTGTTTGTTTGAAGTTGCATTTTCTTTTTTAAGGAGGAGGTCGTGTGTTTTGAGGCGCTTCTTTGTGCGCTCTGGTCGTCCACTTCTGGTCGCATTTTCTCATTTTTTGTGGCACGTTTTTCACCTGGTTCAGACATATTTTTGGGTGAGATTCTTTGTTTTCTAGTTCTTTCTTCTTTGAATCTGAGCCTCAAGAGGTCGCCTCAGTCTGCAACCACGTTGTCTAGGGTTTGGCATCTCTTTTGCCAAATTTTCGTGCAAATTTGAGCTCATTTTCTGCAATTTTTTTCTCGTTTTTCATGGCTGCTTAGGTCTCTGCAAACTTGTCTAGGGTTTTGACCCTTTGTTTCAAGGCGGATTTTTTTTCGATTGTAGATTCCTTTTGGGTTTTCCGAGAGCTCAATTGGGTTGGTCTCCGTTTTTTTGGGTGCATCGTTTTTTGTGCCTCGATTTTTGAGCCTGCGGATTTGTCTTGAATTTTGTGCCAGTTTTTTGAGTTGTGCCAGCTGATTGTCCAGTTTTGCTAGCTGATCACAGAGTTTCCTCGTTTTTCGTGCTTTGGAAAACGGGAGGGATGGCGACTTTGTCCAATATTATTTTGGAAAGTTCACAGAGGTTCAATGGCAAGAATTACAACACGTGGAAGCAGAGGATTCTTACCATCTTGGAGTGCCGGTGTCTAGATGCGCTTGTCTTAGGTATAGAAACTCGTCCCACTTCTGCTTGGAAGGATCAGGACAAGTATGATGGAGATAATAGGGAGACAATCACGCTTCTCAAATTATCTGTCACCGATGAGATGTTACCATAAATACCTTCTGGTAAGTCTGCTGCAGAGATTTGGAAGCATTTGAAAGATCTTCATGAAACCTCAAACAAGAGCAGGGCTTTCTTCCTGAAGAATATGCTCTTTTCTATTATGATGGATGACCAAGTGTCTTTGCAGGAGCACTTGATGAAAATAAAAATATTCACGATCAACTGGAGGCCATTGGTCGTAAGATGGAAGAGGAGGATATGGTGGTGATCACTTTGAAGAGTTTGCCACATTCCTACGAGCACTTCACCGAAACGCTCATCATTACATTCACCAATGTTGACTTGAAGTTCGATGAGCTGTGCAACAAGCTATTGTAGCAGGATAGGTGGAAGAAGCAGTTTGGGAGCAATAGTGAGTCTCCTAGTGTTGAACAAGCATTTACTGCCAAGGAAATTGGCAAAGGCGAGTCCACTCAACAGAAAGGACAACGCACATCTGAGGAGGGTTCCAAGAAGAGTATCACCTGCCACTATTGTGGGAAGCTTGATCACATCCAGAGGTTCTGCAGAAAGCGGTTGGCTGATCAGAAGTCCAACCAAGGAGAGTCTCTGCAGCAGGCTCATGTGGTAGAGCATTCTGAGGAGAAGCCGAAGGAGTCAGCCTTCTATGTGTTTTAAACTTTTTGGGTAGTTAGTGAAATGATCATTAAGGGAGGGTAATAAAGTAATAAATGTTATAATGGTCATTTAGTTTATTAGGTAGTTTCTATTTTATATGTCTGTTTAGAGTTTAGTAAGTTTCTATTTTCGTTCTTCGATTTTCTCTATATAAGGAGACTATGTCTCCATCTGTAATTCTTTAATTAGTTAATAATAAAATATCATTATAGTGGTCACCTAGTTCACACCATTTGCATAATCTTCCCCTCGAACTTTGACCATTTTGGCATTCCTTGGCAAAGTGCCCCCACTCTTTGCACTTCCGACATTGTATCATGGGTCTCCCCTTACTATCATATTGTATTTTGCTTCTAGGCCCACTATTATTGCCTCTTTTGTTATTCTGATATCCTCTAGGGGATGCATTGGAGTTGTTTTGGGGTTTTGGTGGTGTATTTGGTGGGGTTGACTGTTCTCCTTGTGTGAATAGCACTTGCGTGCTTCTTGTTTTTAGAGTGTATGGGCATTCCTTGATGGAATGTCCCATCACTTGGCAGATATCGCAAAACAACGTTTTTAGGCAATTTGCCTTTGTATGGTCTTCCCCCTTATAGTCGGTGCACCACGACTCTTCGATTTTTTTCGTACTCTCCTTCTTGGCTTTGAATTCCTTCATCATTCTTATTATTTCTTTCCTTAGTGCTTGGACGGTCTTTGACTCACCCTTGTTGCTGTCGTCCATACTATCCTCGTCATCTGTCTTCCTCTTCCCTCGGAGGATGTTTTGTTTTCACTTTCTATATCCATCACCTGATTGTACGCTTCGGCGTACGATGATGGAGGTACGACTTTCATCTTCTTCCTTAGCGATGGGAGCAACCCTTCGATGAACCATTGTTTCTTCAAATTGTCGACCGACTGAGTCTCCAGTTTCACTAATAACTCCTTGAGCCTACGATTATAGGCTCGTACGTTTTCATGCTTTCCCTACTTCGTGTTGTAAATCTCTGCTACAATCTCATTGTCATCTCTCAGGAGTTTAAATTCTTCCTCGAATGCTCTCCTCAGTGTTCTCCACAAAACTTTTTGTGCTGATTCGAGTTCAGTGTACTAGTCTATGGCTATGCCTCTCAACATTGCTAGGAAGGCTCTTAGCCAGTAATCCACATCGTCATGACCATTTTCTATCCATATCGTTTCACATGTCTTACAATGACGTACTGGATCCTTTGAATCGTTCCTCGTGAACTTTGGTAGCTTTTGCCTTTCCACGCTCGGATTGGGTGGTGGAGTTACCATTTTTCTTCCTTGATGTCCTCCTTGTGTGTTGGACCTGATTGGACTGTTTCTCCTGAAACATTTCGGTGCCTCTCTTGCACTCTCAGCCACCTACGGGCCTTCCATATGTCCCCTCTCAATGTCCTTTGTACTTTGAGTCTCTTGGGGTTTGTCCCTGTACTCCCTCTGTCCGGGGGTCTTTGGCTCGGATCCTCCAATTCTCTGTTCCTCTTTGTCCGATATGGACAACTCTTGAATGTGGCATATGCTGTTTTCAAGTTCTCTTGTTAATTCATGTTCATCATTTTTATAGTTTTCTCTATCTATTATAGACGGTGTCCTGAAGGTGTCTTGGTTTTGTTCATCGTTAAGGTTTTTGTTTAGTTCAGTAATGTCTTGGTTTATTTCATTAAAGTCTTTGTTTGCTTCTTGAATGATTTGTTTCAATCTTCTTTGGCGATCTTCCTGTTCTTTTAATCTCAATGATCTTCATAGTCGTTCTTCGGGTGTTTCTTGCTCGATTGGTGTTTGATTTTTATCCTTATTAGGTCGTAAGAGCATTAATTGTTTGGAGTGCGCCTACGACTAGTGTCACGTTCTTCCTCCTCCCATTTGCTTCTTTCCTCGTACTGCTGTAGTATTTGCCACCTTCATCATTCTTGGTTGCTCTCAGCCCGAAGGTCTTGCAGTATGATGTAGTGACGAGTGATCAACCTTGGTAGTTGGTTGAGGAGGTGGTTGACCTTTGGGTTGACGTGTAGTCTGTCCTAGATGACCGACCGAGGGATCTCTCTCCTGAGAGCCTCCCTCCGTACGTGATCCCTCAATGAGATGTCCCATAGGTTTATGAGATCCTCCGTTAGCGGTGTCTTCCCTATCTTCGTTCGCTTGCACCGGCTCTTCAATTGGCTGACCCATTACGACGCCATTCTCTCGTCGGGGTGATGTTTACCAAGTTCACTTCAACAATGATGCCAAATGTTTACTTGCAAAGTGGTTTAACAAACGAACATGGAGTAAACAAGAATGTATAGTAATAATTTTAAGCATATCATTTACACAAGAATTGCACAAAATAGAGCATTGCATTCATTCTTCAAGTATATCAGCAAGTACATCACAATATCACAATGTTGGGTCCTGACTACAATGAAACGATCACATAAATAGTTGGCCGATGTTGGTTGAGATACCAACCGTCAACAATGATTCCTACAACTATTCAACTATCGGGATTAGTTCTCTATTACAACTCACATTAATCTGTGCACAAGTATTATTTTATTTATTTTTTATACTATTGGTTTGGCTGACTATCTTAATTATTTATAAATATGGCCAATTACACCCACAATCGAACAATTGATCATTGAAGCACAATGCAAACCCTGTGATGAATTCACCTGTAAATGGATTCAGGTTTTCATCTAATCCATTGAACTTGAGGGTTTTTGTCCTCAAGTTTCTAGAAAGCCAAGCTCTCCCAAAATTCTCCCGAAGATAATTTTTATAAGATCTTAAATTTATTTCCTTTTATACTCACCACCACTTTAATTGCTTTTCCTTTTACCCCCTTTTATACTCACCACTTTAATTGCTTTATTAAATAATTTGCATTTGTAAAGTGACTTTTTTAATATTTGAGCATTGATATTTAATAAAGTCACTTTATAAATTAATTAATTAATGAAATATAAACGTTCGGATTAATACACAAGACAGTTTAATATTTAATTGATTAAGTTTATCTCTGTGGTGATTATTTGGGAATAAGGGGCATTACACATTTGGAAAGCTCCTTTCATTAGCTTGCAAAGACACTGACTAAACATAACGAAAGTAACATTTATGATCATGACAAGGATTGAAGTATGCCTCACAATTGAGAAATGACATGATTTTGTCATATAACTGGACACAATACACTTTTTTTTGTATGGATACAACACTGTTATATATTGCTGTAAACCTGTTACTTTACTTATCTTCTAAGCTGTTAAAGAATGCAATAGGCTAAACGTATGTTACCATCATCAAACAACATGTAAGGTAACAGAAAATGACACTCCTTTCAAGCAAAGCAAAAGATTAGCTGCAAATAACCAGGCTACCAACAGATTTTATTGCATGCTCAAACCAAAAGAAGTCAAATTCTTCACATTTAAATAAATTCTACTTTATATTTGTTTGTTGATCAAATTTACTGACAAATCCACCTATTTTCTGTTTAGCTGGTTATCAAACAGGTGTGGCTGCCTCTAGCAACATTTAGCCAGGAACAACAATGAATGCAGGGTGCTGTATAATATTGGAGGATTAAATTTTTATCTTGTCATGGATAGACTGTTTGATCTTTGGGTTTCAAATTGAAAGTTCGAATTGATGAGATGGGATTCAATTAATGAAGAGGCTAAGGAATTGTGTCTGAAAAGTGTTGTTGCTCAGCATGTCAAAATCACAAGTAATGTTAAGGAACAAGAGTACATTGTAAGTGAAGACTAAATTGAGGACGTTGTGCAACTCATTTTCAGAAATCACAATTTTAGAGGAAACAGTACTAAGTATGATCACATTGTAGAACTGAAAACTACACTACAAAAAGCTACAATTATGATGTCCACTGTTAAATAACTATAGGAAAATGAGTTTACTTTGCACTTGAAAAAAAAACTAGAGAATAATTAGATTATGTGATACTTTACTGCTCTATAAGTCTGAATGTCTTGATTTGGAACATTATAGTCAGGATTTTGAAGACAACTATGTTCATTTTGTGGTTGAGGGACAAATAGTAAGAACCAGGTAGACACTTGTGTGTGGAATTTCAGGACAATAAGAGAATTTAGCCATGAATTTTCTTTTCATGCAACAATTAAATAGGGGAATGTATCAAATTCTGAGAGACCTTATTGAAGCAGTGATATTGCACTAAAAATATTTAAACAAATGTCAAAAGCAAATGCTCCCCAGGAACAACATAGCTATATTCTTTTATGGTTGAATCTAGGAATCATTTGATAAAATAGTTCTTACTAAATTCAGGGAAATCATACGATGAACTTTTTGGCATCTTGAAAGTTTTAATCGACAATGTTAAAATATACCTCATGAAGCTTTAAAGATAAGGATAAGTTGAAGCCAGTATTCTGAGAGATGCCTGCATGGCTTGAACCTGGATTGTTGTTGTGATAAGGTTTTCACGTTTACATCCAAACGACAGTCTGATGGAGTATTCTAATATTTCTTAGTACATCAATCCTGATTGCTCACATTAGTTAGTTCTAAGAACATAGTCACTCACAAGACTCAGCTTGGACTTGCTGAGACTTTTGTGTCTGCTTCAGTTTGAGTTCAAATCAAATTGACTTGATTTGGCCTTTCAGGCTCTGCCAACTCATAGAGTTGGAAAACTTTGCCATGGTCTTCTTGTGAAAATTCTTTTTTGTGCTCCTTTTAATTTTCTGCTCAAAAATTTGGCCCAAATTTTGCCAATGGTTGAGTTAACTTTCACTCTTTGGCTTTCCAGGCTTGATGTTGCCAGCTATGAGTACAGATAAATATGTATGAGCCTGATCTTATAATATGCACAAAAGGATGAATTTAGGTTATGTTGTTTTATGGTGTGTTTGTCCATATTTTTTTTGTGAGTACAATAATATTGATAATTGAGAGACTAGCTTAGGATCATTTGATCTCTCTTTTTTTTTTGGTGAGGGTTACAAAACGTCTGCATTGCAGGAGCCACCAAAACTCGACAACCATGACTGAAACACACCACCCCCCCAACCAAACAGAGCAGATTACAAAATTGCAGACCACCCCTTATACCCCATAGCATAAACCATTCATAGTAGCCGAACTAGACTGTGCCAATGCTAACATTACTTACTAACGAAAGGACCAGACAGTATGTGAACCAAACACTACACCAACACTATCATTACAAATTAACAGAGAAAACCAAGCAGTATGCCAAACCAAACACTATGCCACAAACTTAGACATTTCAACCCAAAATCGAATAGAGCACCAACTATAGGACTTACATGAAACCATTTGCTTTGGTGAAGGCATCGAACTTCAGGACCTAGTTGAAATCGCTCACGGGTTCCAACTGCAGCGCCTTCTTGAGGTAATTTGCCTCATAAGCCGTCAATTGCGTATGCCTAACCAGGGCCATGCCCTTCAAGTCCAACAATAGAGAGTAATATTTGATGACTACACTCGGAAATTTCATCGGAGCCAAATCACACGGATGTTGAGTGCTTGAGCCAAGAATCACCGTATATAGAACCTCATCTAGTCCACCCAACAACTCCTTCTTGAAAAGCTTGCATACCAGTGCTTTCGCCTCTACCTTAGTTGTGCGGATATTGAGTAGAGATGCCTGGAACCTTGAGACAATGTGAGTGTTGATACGAAATGTCTCACGATTCGCCAAATGCCCTTTCCCTAACACCATTTTCACCGCAACCACTGTGAGATGATCAATGTTGAGCATAATGTGTTTCAGCTGTTGATCAGAGACTGTGCGGAATGCAAGTTGCCTAACCTTGCAGTCCAAATGAATTAGTGTGTCCGCGCCAAGACACAGGAGCGATTCCGTAGACCTATGGACAACAAATTTTGACCTTTTTGCCATTAACCACCACCAGCGGCCAAAGACAAGGAAGAGAAACAGATAGTTTGCTACAACGATGCCACCTTAAGTTATTAATAATGCAAGATTTGCCTAAATCTTCTCCACACTTATTACGTTGTACATAAGCATGCGTGCCACTCCATAAACCACCCAGTAGATTGAACTGCCGCCTCCCGGATGATGGAGTACGTGGTGATGTGGAGTACAGTGCCAACGAAAAGACATGTAGTATCTGAGCCAATTGGTTGTAGGTACAAACTCACTCACTGTCATTATGAGTACCGGTGAGTAGTAGCACGGAAAAGAGAAAGCGGCATTTGGATTTTACTAATATCCCGACCCTGGTGATGAGGCTTCCACGTCAACCAGTTCCACACAGGCACACCTGAAAAACGGACTTTCCACAATCTATGTGGAGATCATTTGATCTCTTTTGTAATACTTTACAAGATTCAATTAATTACTTAGGAACACATTGAGAATTCATCCAGGGGCATTTACATTGAATGGCTATGTTTGCAGGATGCATTGGATGCCTCTTTTCATCTAGGGGAATCTCTTGAAAAGCCAACTAAATTAAGAAGATCAAGAACTAAGTTTGGTGTAACAGTTAACAAGGTGAGCATTTTCTGGATTCTTTGTTGGGAATGCCCATGTTTGTTGAAATGTTAGGAAAAATTTAGAATCTATGTTTATGAAGAATTTGCTTTCTTATGTTGAGCCATGTTGAATTTCTAATTGGCAATAGTATTTCTTGAAATAATTGAAAAAAATCAACTTTTGTACATGAAAATTGTTTGGTTAAAATTTTCTGGATCCTGTTTGAATTTATACCATTTGCAACTCCCTTCTTATAGAGGAATTCATTAGAAAGGCAATAAATCTAAAAAAACTAGAGAGGCCTGTGATGTGATGTTTTGTAATAATGTGTGAGGGAATTTTGATTTTACAAAGTTCACCTATTGATGCCCTTATTTGTTATGATGTATGCAGCAATTAATTTGTCTCTTAAAGGGGTTTAACGTTTGTTATGTTGGGATTCTGAATGTTGAGAATTATATATTCATTTTATAACAATTCAGAGACTAGCTAATTTTCTTGTGCTGTCGTTTGTATCATATAAACAAGCTTGAATTTGTTGTTTCCAAAACTAAATGAAAACTAATTTTTGAGAGGATTCTTTCATTGTCTCATGCTTGCATGACTCGTTGGAGCCATCTTTTCATTTAGAGGAACCTCTTGAAATCCTTCTAAATTAAGAAGAACAGAAAGCAAGGTTGGACTATTAGATCCCTGCAAGTTGACAAGCAAGTTTTTGGATAGCCTATTGACAATGTCTGTATTTGTTGAAATGTTTGGAAGAATTTAGTTCCTATGTATATAATAAATTCAGTTTCTGGCTTTTTATTGTTCTGGACCATGCTGCATGTGCCATTGGCAATGCTATGTTTCTTTAAATGTTTGGAATGCCAATTCTTTGAGCATGTCCATTTTGATTGCCATGGTTGTGGTTGGTCCTTTTTGCAGGATGTGCTTCAGGATTCTTCCTTAGTAGAAGAACATCTTCCAAAGGCCACTCAACCCAAAAAATCCAAAAGGAAGCTTGATGTGATAGATTGTAACGAGGCAAGAGGAAATTACTTTTGTACTCTATAATATTCAGTGTTTCTTATTTACAATAAGTTAGAGGGTAGTCAAATCTATATTTACAATAAGTGAGAGGGTAGCATTTGGATATCTCATAGAATTCCTGTTATTGCTTGAAATGACTAGAAGTTAATTTCCTTGTGAATGATGGATTCGTTTGAAATTGACTCATTTTTGTTGATCCTTTTTGCATGGTTTGCTTCAGGAGCCTATTCAAAAGGTCACTAAATCAAAGAAAACCAGAAGGAAGCTTGATGTGACAGATTCTAACGAGGCAAGAGGAAGTATTGGTTGTACTGCATTTTACTTTGTGATGATCTTATTAGTTACAATTATAGTAGCCATGTGTGTAAAAAGCAAAACATGGGATCTTTAGAAAAGTGTACAATACATTTGAGCCAAAATATTCACGATTAAAAGACATAAAATTGTTTTTCAAAAAAATATTCCAAAGCATGCTTTCCATAAATAACTTTCTTCTTTCATAGGTGAAAGGGGGTTGTGAATAGGTTTCCCATCCCTAAAAAATAAACTTTTTGTATAGGGGCCAAAATCAAGAATAAAACAGAACATGCTTAAGTTAAAAGTAGTTTTTATAATAATTCAATAATAGAAGCTCAAAGTTTTCCTGCCCAGCCATCATGGCTGAAAGTAAACAAGTGGCATGTTCTTTGCGTGGGCTCCTCTCCCACCTAAACAGTCACAGCATGGCAGCTGTTTATGTTCCACTATCATCAGCTGAAACAAAAATGTAGTAAATTTAAGTGTTTTATAGCACTATTCTAGGAATACAGCCCAAAACCAGTAGAACACAAAACAGCATAATTACAAAGCAAACTGAGAACTAAAAACAAAGAAGAGTCAAGCCTTGCTTGATTCTCACAGTTTTTGTGAAGCACATTCTCTACCTATACAAGTGCCAGCTTCATACCCTGTTCTTGGCTTGCTTTCTTGTTGCCTACCACCTTCCATAAAGGAGCCAGTGGCTACATCATCTCCTCAGCCACTGCATTTCTGATCAAGAATATATCCATGGTTTTCTTAGATTTCAACATCAGACTGGAACTAGAGGGAGTGTAATTTGTCCTTTGTCATGATAAGCCCAATGTAAATCTTGGATAAATCCGTTTCCAAGTCCGTAATTGCAGCCAAATCCCTTTCAAACGCCTCATCATTACTCACTGTTTCATTTTCCATTTTTTCCTCCAAGCCTTTGGCTGGAATTTGTTTAAGCACATGTAGGTGATGAGTACTCTAGAGTGGGGTGCCCATACAGCCTTTTGATCCTGTATGAATTTGAGCAGATCAAAGAGAAAATGGTGCATGACCTAAACCTGCTGGTTGAACAAATTCCAATTCCATTTTCAACATGGATCCTTGAGCTTTCCTAGGCAGCATCCACGGATGCCTAACCATTAAGCTTAGAGAGCTGCTCTACTTTCAACTCAAATAAAGCCTTATGCTTGATGCTATGAGCAAGATTGTTACAAAAGTTACCTTGAATAGAAGGTCAGGCTTTTTTTCACCATGTTGGCAAAGCCCCCAGCTCCAGTGATGTGTTTGATAATGGCCAAAATGAGGGAGAATTCTATATTTTGAAAACATATCCCATTTGTCAGTCAGAGACTGCACTGACAGAGGGAGAGTCCTGAATATGTAGGCACAAAGAATGTGTTGCATGTTGTCATTGGCAATGCAGTGACATGTGGTGGTTAGGAGATTGCTTTAGGAGAGGCATTCATCACTTTTATTGACCCCTTGCACAACTCATTGCCTTGACCTTCTTTTAGAGAACATATGCAAAATTGATTGAGATTCGTTGTAGAAGATGCAAGGAGCATCATAGAAAATATTTATAATCATTGGGTTCTCAACTCGATGAGAGATCATACCAAGGGGAAAAAGCTTGTACCACTGGATGTCACGACTCACGAGGTTTGTAACAAACTTTGTAATGCTGCAAATCATTTGTGGTTCATTGACATCGTTGAAGGATATGTTTGTGAGTCAAGCATGGCTAGAATTGAACATATTCAAGGAAGGTTTATGGAGACATGATGGTAAAGATATTTTTTGATGATGCCTTTGTGAAGAGAGCTATAGAGATTGTTAGTGTAATTTGACCCATAGTTCCGTAGAGTTTCTTGTCGAGGGGACACGGGGATGGGTTTCAAGGATTGGGGGACTTAGGCGGCGATGGGGAGCCAATGCTAAAATACATATAGTACTTGAAAATATAGTTATAAAAAGATGTGTAGTGTAAAAACTACAAATGAAACTTTGGAAGACTAGTAAAAATTATAACTTAGAAACTACTAAACTAAAAACTTTGAATTTTGAAGTTTGAAGTTTGAAGTCAACATTAACAATTTAACATTGAACAATGAAAATGTCAAATTCAAAATTTATATTATATTGAAGATTTCATAATGATGCTTACATTGAGTACAATGATGATAACAAATCAAAATGTTCAAAATAACAAAATGGATTGAAGTGAGGCCTCTAATCATCCCCAAACTCCTCATCACTAGAATTGCTGGACTTAGACTCCACATGGTCAAGCTCCTCCATTCTAATACCAACCAGCCCTGTCTTTGTAGCATCCTCATTAATCTTTGCTGGCTCCTCTGGCTCTACATCCCATCACGTTGCTGGACTCTCCTTGTACAAAAGTGTCTTGCGATCAATGAGACACAAGGCACTATGTAGAGCCACAAGCTTCTCTGCTCTCCTAGAGGTAAGCTTGTTCCTGTTAAGGGAGTGAATGAATCTATAAGTAGACTAGTTCCTCTCAGTAGTAGAAGAACTAGAAACTTGAGATAGCAAACGAATGACTAGAGATCTAGTCATACAATTGGGTCCATGAATAGTCCACCCCAAAATTGGGTCCTTCTATGCCATAGTTACCCTATCCATCTTGGCCTCCTCAGAATAACCCCTAAGAGTGGCAAATTTTTCCCACTCAATATGAATGATGCTAGCCTGTTCAGGGTCATACATCTTTTGGATGGCCTTCCTGAACCCTTCCTTCACCTCTTTAACCGAACTATTTCCCAAAACTTAAATGCAACAATAAGATAAATTTCTCAGATCAAAATGCCAAAATTTAAATGCTCATTGATTTCATTCATTCAATTGAAGAAAGAAAACAAATAAATTTAAATATGCCTTTAATTAATCAATAGACAACGATTTATAAAATTAAAATAATATTGTGCAGCAATAATTTCATCAATAGCTTAGATATCCAATAATCAATGATTCTTATCTTTTAATAATGTGCAGAGAGTTATAACAATTGCTTGGTGCAGATTGTTGGTTCAGCCTCTTCTGTTTGTGAGCAATCCATGAGGAATCAGTCCCTTTCGGAACACAGCGCACTATTGCACTCTACACAAGTGCTGGTTCTCGAAGAACAATGCTCAACACAAGTGTAACCAAGCCTTGGCCAGGACTGTCCCGGGTGTACGCTATACCCCGAGTTGGACACACCCTGTGTCCCCCCTTCTCCAATGCTCATGGGCTGCCAACCATAAATCAGACTCGTTGTAATTTCTCTTGTTTCTTTCTTTTCTTGTTACCCTCATCAATTAGTTTTCACGGGTCTTTTATACAATGTGAAAGGGTGGTTTCAACTGTCACACCCCCAAAAATAATTACATTATAATGATTATGCCGTGAAAAATTTAAGATATGTTTTATTATATTTATTTTAACTATTTTAAATTAATTCTTTGCAACATACACCCTTGATTTTTTTTTGAAGTCTCTGTATGCTGTTTGTGTTTTCATTGTATGTTGGTTGTTTGTTTGCTTTTATGTTTAGTGCTTGTTTCCAAAGTGTTTTCAAGATGCATGCCAACATATAGAATAATGCAAATAGAAGATAACAATGCTTTCCATTTCAACCAACATATAATAAGAGCAACTGTTTCAGATCAAAATCAGACTTATTACAATGGAATATCAGACCTGATAAAGCAATAATCAGACCTAGAAATGAACATTCATCAGCAGCAACACTTGTTGATTTGCATTACATGTCACGTGCGAACATAACCAGCAACATATGAGTTTCCCACGCCAAAGAAAAGCCACCAAATCACGTATATATGCAGATTTTGAGCCTATACATCAGCAGACCACAAAATCCAAGAAACCCTCAAGAAGGAACACTTCCCTAGGTAGGGTGATCAGCTCTAGAAATTCAGTTCTTCACCAAATAAATCAAATGAATGCTTGAAATGGGGCGCCCAAGCATGAAGAATCTATTAAGCCAATACCCAGAACGGAAGACCAAGTGTGCATAGAGCTATGAGCAGATTTCACTTTCAGACCTGTTAAAAATGGTGATTTCCCGAATTCTGGAAATGCAAATCAGACCTTTGAAACACCCACAAAACACATCCAAAAACTACCAAATCGAAGCCAAGCAATCTCACACACCAAAACTCCAAACCCACATCAAAATATTAGAAAAATCTTCATCTTATCACCACCCAAACTCTGATGAAAATCAGAACTTTGTTGAAGCACAATGTGATCCCTAGATGAAACCACTCCAATCTGGCTAGGGTGGATCTTTCACCACCAAAACAAACTCAATACGGTGAGGGTTTTCGTCCTCAACACGCTTCCAAAGTACTCTGGAAGCATTCTAGCAGCATCTTGTTAAGTTGCCAAATAAAAGATGAGCAAATGTGAGCCAAAATGAAACTTGATAGAAGGTGAGAGGGAAATTAGGGCAACTTTAGGTTTGAAATACTTTTTCCTCCAATTCCAATGCCCCCCCCTCCTTATGAGCCTTTTAAAATTTAATTAATTTTTAACACCTTATACCTCCCTTGGGCATCCAAATGCTCATAAGGAAACTATTTCACTTTTGTTGCCTTCTAAAACAACGCTAAGTTATAACATTAGGCTCCAAGGTGCTTTTTACGATGACCACCGACCCCTTCACTTAAGTTATAAAATTATTTTATAAAAATAACTTAAGTGACTGATAAAAAACAAATATTAAATAATCCAACCTTAGACTCTCCAACGCCACATTAGGAAATGAACCTGCTGGAACAAGATAGGCCTGGGCTAGTTACCCAAAATAGACTTACTATAAATAACACTACTAAAAATAGTAAGTACTCCCCGAAATATCAAATTGGCACAAAATTGAAGTACACTGTGATGCCCTGTGACTTACTTTAAATGGTAAGTATTGAGAATTGGCCACTGCTAAAAATAGAAAGATGCCAACCACTGCAATTGCCACCATTGGTAGAAATAGTAACCTAGTGCTGAACTGTTGCCAGAAATAACACTTACTAAAAATAGCATAATGCTAAAAATAGTAAGTGACTCTAAACACCATTTGAGCACATTCCAGGTAGCCATCGTAACTTACTAAAAATAGTAAGTCCAAAAATAGGCATTGATTAAAATGCATGTAATTGCCCACCAAATCTCTCTGAAAACCCAAAAAGACCTAGAAAACATACTGAAAAACTCCTACAAAGAACCCCTGAAAAACAGATGAGAAACCTCCAAGAATTTAGGAAACCCTAAAAGTGCCTCAGAGTAGCCCACGAGACTTCAGAAATGGGCTATTAGCCACTGAAAACATAGGGCTAGAAAGGGGACATCACATTCTCTTTGTTTATTTTTTCCACGGGAAAAAGTTTCATAACAATTCTCCCCCTGTTATTTAGCTGCTGCCTTAGTAGCTCAAAGAGTTTCTTTATCACAAACACAATTATAACAATCTTTAATTAAACAAATGTGGATATTGATCTTTAATAAAATCAGCTTTTTCCCAAGTAGCACTATCAATACTACAATGACTCCATTTAATTTTTACTTCATCTATAACTCTATTTCTTAATGCTCTAGATCTTGTTTCAATTATTTTTTCAGGTTCAATTTAAATTCACAAGAAGGTGCAATAGAAATACTTTTCCAATCAATAACATGATCCACATTATATACATATTTCTTAAGTAAACTCTCATGGAATACATCATGGATTTGTAATTGAGGAGTGAAGGCAAGTCTATAAGCAACATTACCTATCTTCTCTAATATTCCAAAAGGTCCACAAAGACGAGGAGCTATTTTGGAATATTTACCAAGTTTTAACAAACTCCTTTTAAGTTTGAATCTAAGAAAAACATGGCCACCAACCTCAAAATGTCAGGTAGATCTCTTGGAATCAGCCCAACTTTTATACCTATCTTGGGCAGACTTCTTAATTTGTTTGGCCTTGTTAATAATGGCTTCCATTTCTAACAGGTTTTCATTCTTGTACCAAATCTTGTGGACAGGATCAGACCATGAGATAGGTGTATTACAATTTCGACCATACACAGCTTCAAAAGGTGACATCTTAATGGTTGAATGATATCCTTGATTGTATGCAAACTCCACTAAGTGTGAATAATCTTCCCATGACTTAGATTTATCCATGGTATACATTTGTAACATATCCTCTAAGATTCTATTAATCCTTTCTGTTTGGCCATCAGACTTAGGATGATATGTAGTACTAAAATTTAAATGGGTACCAAGTTTTGTAAAAAGAGATTTCCAAAATGAAGTAAACCTAGGGTCTCGATCTGAAATAATATTCTTTGGGAGACCATGTAACTTGACAATCTCTTTGACAAAATAATGGGCGATATTAGAAGCAGAGGATTTTATTTTGATAGGTAGAAAATGTGCCGTTTTAGATAATCTATCTACTATTACAAAGATAGAATTGTTACTTTTATGTGTTCGAGGTAGTCCAGTAATAAAGTCCATATAATTGACCCCCACTTCCAATTTGCAATAGATAAGGATTGTAAGAGACCAATAGGTTTACATTGTTTTGCTTTTACCCTTTGACAAGTTAAACATTGTTGGACACAGGTACAGATTTCAGTCTTCATTTGAGGCCAAAAGTAGTTTCTCTTGATTGAGAGATAGGTTTTATGAAATTCAGGGTGTCCTGCTATAGGTATATCATGAGAATCTTTCAATATGTGTGATTTAAGGTTAGGTATATTAGGAATGCATAATCTTCCTTTGTAATAAAGGAGACTATTGCTACCTAGCAAATAATGTTCTAGTCGATCTTTCAAATGGACATTAGAGGAGTGATTTTGGAGACCTTCATAAATTGGTTGGAAATAGTTATCGATAGGTAACTTGGATTTTATATCTTTTTCAAATTGGCTTCTCTCTAGGGTCAAGGCATTAACACATAGTTGTTTTCGACTTAAAGTGTTTGCCACCACGTTTTCTTTTCCAATAACATACTGGATGGTGAAATCATATTCAATTAAGAGTTCCATCTATCTTCTTTGTCATGTTATGTTGAGGTTGAGTAAAGATGTGCTGGAGACTACGATGGTTATAGTTTAATATAAACTTATTCCCTAATAAATAATGGTGCCAAACCTCTAAAGCATGGACAATGTCTAATAATTCAAGATCATGAATGGGATAATTTCTTTTAGCAGGTAGCAACTTTCTTGATTCATAACATACTATTTGGTTGTCTTGCTTTAGAACACCTATACTTGTATCGCAAGCATCAGTAATCACAATAGAGGGTTTACTAAAATTTGGAATGCAAAGAATAGGTGTAGATGTTAATAAAGTTTTTATTGTGTCAAAAGCCTTATCATATTCTGGGGTCCAATTATAACTTTGTTTTTCCTTAGTTAGATCGGTCAACGGTGCAACAATTTGGAATGGTTTTTAACAAAATAACAATAAAAACTGGATAATCCTAGAAAACTTTTGACGTCATGAGCATCTTTTGGAATAGGCCAATCTTGAATTGCCTTAATTTTAGCAGGGTCAGATGAAATACCCTTCTTAGAAACCACATGGCCTAGGTAAGATACTTCTGATTTGAAGAATTCACATTTGCTAAGTTTGGCATATAGTTTATGTTTTTGTAAGGTTTCTAGTACCATTCTGAGATGTTCTTTATGTTCTTTTTCGTTTTTTGAGTATATTAAGATATCATCTAGAAAAATGATTACAAACACATTAAAAAATGGACGAAAAATATCATGCATCAAGGTCATTAAAGTTGCAGGTATGTTGGTTAAACCAAAAGGCATTACTACAAATTCATAATGGCCATACCATGTTCGAAAAGTAGTTTTGGCAATGCCAAATTCTTTAATACAAATTTGATGGTATCCTGATCTTAAATCAATTTTGGAAAAACATTTAGTACCATGTAATTGATCTAGAAGATCATCAATTCGAGGTAAGGGATACTTATTTTTTATGGTTAATTTATTAAGTTGTCGGTAATCTATGCATAACCTTATGGTGACATCTTTCTTATTGACAACTAATACTGGTGCACCCCAAGGAGAGACACTTGGTCTAATTTTTCCTTAAGTAATTGTGTTAACTAAATTTTTAGTTCTGTTAATTTAGGGATATATTGACGATAGGGAGCTCTAGAGATAGGTTTTGCCCAGAGGACTAAATTAATTGCATGTTCTATGGATCTCTTAGGGGCTAGACTATCTAAATCCTCAGGAAAAACATCTTTGAATTCTTGTACTATAGGTTTGATATCGATATGTTTAACTTAAATTTATCACCTGTTTGGAAAAGCATAGCACAAAATATTTTGCAATTTTTTCTAGCGCTATGCTTGATTTGCATGGCTGAAATGGTTTTACTATGAAGAGGTCTTTTCTCCCCCTGTAAAATTTGACATGTCCCCATGTTAGAGTTTAAGATAACTTGTTTGTTTTCACAACCAAGGAGGGCATTATTTCTCTCCAACCAACTCATACCTAGAATAGTATCACATTTGCCAAGATTCAATACATGGAAATGATCATGTGTTACAAAGTTATTTAACTCAAATTCTAGGTTTTCAATAATTGTACTAGTTTGTTTGACTATTCTACCATCCGCCATTTCCACAACTAAAGGTTCAGTCAACTTAGATACGAGTTTTAGTTTAGAAACAACTTTAGGACAAATGAAATTATGACTACTACTAGAATTGACAAGAAAAATAATAGGGTGACCATGTATAAAGCCTTTTATTTCAATTAAGGAGGGTTGACAATGTACCATACTTGTGTCAATAGTTGCATATATCTTCATGTTAAGTTGTATTGAAGTAGCAGGTGTATTGTTATTTTTTTGTATATGTTGCTGTCATTTGTGAGGACAATATCGTTGATAATGGTTCTCGCCACAATTCCAACACTGTATCTCTGGAGGTATAGGTCTATGCTTGTTGGGATTATCCAAATTTGTGGATCGACAATGAAATCTTTTGTTTGAATTCATTTTGACCTAATCCATTTTGTTTTCTTTTACGTTTTTCCCTTATCTACTTTGTAACTTGATTATATGTTTCAAAATTTTCAGCAATTTGGGCTGCTTCAACTAAGGTTGGCTTGCCACACCATACATAAGCTTGGTAATCATGTCTTTAACCATTGATGAATCAAATTATTCGATTGAGTCCTTCAATGAACAGTTAAATCGATTAAGCCTTTCAAAATTTTGTTTGTGTTCACTTATGGATCGGAGTCTGTTTTAATTCAAAGAATTCATTTCTCTTCTATTGTATAAAATAATTTGAAAGATATTTTTGTTGAAATAATAGTCTGAATTGTGACCATTTTATTTTGTTGGCTTTTAGTTTCAAGGTTTGGATAGTATATTGCCACCAATTCAAAGCACTATTTTTGAGTTGATAAGTGGCGATTCTTGTCCTTCCATAGCTACTAGTGTTTTGCAGGTCAAAATATCGTTGTAAGTTAGTTAGCCATTGTTCTGCTTCTTCTCTGGTACCGGTATTGCTATGATACTTTGGATATTTAATCTTTCGAGAAAAGTTGTCTAATTCTTTTTGTGTTTGTTTACTGTTGTTATCTTTAGAGGATTCTTATTCAAAGGTGTGAGAAGTACTATCACTAGAAGTTGAGTCTTCCTCAAATGATGTTGGTTTTTTCTTAGTGCTTTTGGATTTGCATTTGTTCTTTTTTCTACTTGAATGCCTAATGAATTTTGAGCTTCTCTTGTTCTTTGAGAATTCTACTTCGTTAGTTTTCTTTTGTTCTAGGGCTTCTTGCCTAAGTTGTTGTACTTGGGCAGCTAATTTGGCGACTTCCTACATCAACGCTTGGTTGGTTTTCTCTAAAGTAAAGCCTCATAAGCTTTTTGGTTGTTCTCGGATGGCATTGCAATAAGTCAATCTGTTTATATGAAAGAATTAAATCAAAATTGGTTGTTTTGAATGAAACCTTCACTACTAATCTTAAACGTGAGAAAGAAAGTGCATTAAATGGGAGAGTATAACTAAAGTTTTAAAATGTGAAATTTGAGCAAATTAGAATGTTAAATTTAATGCCCACTAGTATTCCTAGAGTTTTATCGACCATATAATGATTGAAGTTATGTGATCAAGGTTACCCTTTTAATAAAGAAAAAAACTATCAAAGCCTGGAATCATGTTTTTAGTTTTATTTTAAATCAATATGTTTATATAATAAATACTTACAAAAAAATTCCAAGCAGAGTTTGCTTTCAAGCATCCAATCACTATCTTAGACAAATAAAGGCTCCTGTATTGAATAAAATGTGCCTCCTAAAGGGTCTTATCTTTCAAGAGTTAAATAAGGAAAGGAGTCTTGTTTATATTACCTAGTTTTAAAATAGCTTCTATTCTGACTAAATATTTGGACTCACCTTGTGTACGAAAAATATCCACAATAGAAAACTGCTTGCATCTCAAAATAAAATGCAAACAAAATTCAACAAGTGGACTACTCATTCACTACTTCTTTAAGGTAGAATGTGCAATTGATTAAATTTGTTTTTTACAGGAAATTATAGTTAATCTCAGTTGCATGGGCTTCTACAGGCGCTGCTGATGCTAGTGTCGCTCTTGGAGTAGTTAAGTCCGAAGGAGGAGAGTTAAAATTTTGTTTTCCTTATTTGTGATCAACAATATGCTTCTTTAGTCTATTTATCACATTTAGAATCACAGTTTAGCAATTTAAGCACATTAAAATTGTGGATTCAGAGAGCTGAGTAGGTTCCTATCTATTTTTACATGTGCAATCGGTATCCATTCATACAGATTGAGAATCGATGGGCCGCAACATGAGATTTAAAACATTATCATATTTAAGATGATGGGTCGTTTTTCAGAAAATGATGCCTCAAATTTGTGGAGATTAACATTGATGTATGTCCTCTCCACCAGGCTAAGCTTGAGGAAAAGGCCAACAGTAAATTAACATTTGAACTTCACTCAATTTATCTAATTTTAGGCCAAAACTTAAATCCGAGTGTCGATTTAAATTCTTGATTTTTTTGATTGGCAGATCAACTTTTTATATATATTTGCAGTCTAGGAAATCAAGGGGATTCGCTTAGGGAATATACCGCAGATTCACATTTCTCATCACCTTAAGGGATGTCTAGAGTTTCAAATTTTAATAAGATCAAAATGCAGTGTAAAGTTTCAAGCCTACATAAAGCAAGTAAATCTAATCTACTCTAAATTGTAATTTCTTCTAATATAGATTTATTGGAATGGATTTCTGAATGCGTTACAACACCACTCCTTTTATAGAGTGATTAGTAATTCTAAATTATTTCTTTGGTAATAATTTATTTTTCCGATAGTAATTCTAAATTATTTCTCCAGTAATGATTTATTTCTGCGATAGTAATTCTAAATTATTTCTCCACTAATAATTCTAAATTATTTCTCTCGTAGTAATTCTAAATTATTTTTCTCCTAGTAATTCTAAATTATTTCTCCAGGAAATTGATTTACAATTAGGGGTAAAAGTTTATTCGCTAAGTAAAAGATTTTTTTTTAATGGAAACCCTAAATTGGTAAAAATAAATTATATATATATATATATATATATATTTGACCTTTCTTTTCTAAAAATTTGATTCACCTAAATTAATTATTCCGACATATATATATATATATATATATATATGTATATTTTCCTTTCTTTAACCTTTGAGCATAGTATAAATATTTAATTGATAGGTAATTTAAAAAGGTTAAAGAATGAAACCATTTTCCAAACTTAAATGCAGCAATAAGATTTATTTCTCAGATCAAATTGCAAGAATTTAAATGCTCATTGATTTCATTCATTCAATTGAAGAAAGAAAACAAATAAATTTAAATGACTTTAATTAACCAATAGACAAAGATTTATAAAATTAAAATAATATTGTGCAGCAATAATTTCATCAATAGCTTAAATATCCAAAAATCAATGATACTTATTTTTAAAAAATGTGCAGAGACCTATAACAATTGCTTGGGGCAGATTGCTGGTTTAGCCTCTTTCGTCCATGAGCAATCCAAGAAGAACTAGTTCCTTTCGAAACACAATGCACTATTGCGCTCTACACAAGTGTTGGTTCTCAAAGAACAATGCTCAACACAAGTGCAACCAAGCCATGGAAAGGACTGTCCTAGGTGTACCTTGCACCTCGAGTTGGACAGACCCTATGTGCCCCCTTCTCCAATGCTCACAACCTGCCAACCAAAAATCAGATTCCTTGCAATTTCTCTTGTTTCTTTCTTTTCTTGTTACCCTCATCAATTAGTTTTCACGGGTCTTTTATACAATATGAAAGGGTGGTTTCAACTGTCACACCTCCAAAAATAATTACATTACAATTATTATCCTGTGAAAACTTTAAGATTTGTTTTATTATATTTTATTAACTATTTTAAATTAATTCTATTTGTTTGTTTTTTCCATGGGAAAAAGTTTCATAGCAACCTTAGCTTTCTGTATGGGTGTAACTTTAGTAGGCCTTTGCATGTATCACTTGGGGTGCAATGCATAGGCAACCATGTTCAAGGGAGTGTTGAGCTTCTCCCATCTCTGATGAATGATTGGCTGAATGTGCACATTATAGAATGCTAATGTGGCCTCTCGCATTACAATCTTCATTTGAGCTGGCATAGAATCAATGCATTCATACACCTCTCCAAGGCTAGGTGCATTGGCATCCTCATATCTAATGACCTAGAAAATTGGAGTAATGATGGAGACGTAATGTCCCCATCCGATGCCTAAGCAAGAGTGATTAATTGGCCTATTTTATTCTTGCGGGCTAATGTCAGAGCTAAGGGAATATTTAATTTAATTATTCAATATTATCCGTCTTAGCATATTTTAAGGGTAATGTTATTTAATTAAATTAATTAAGTTTGTAAAGTGGCTTTAAGTGGATTATTTAATAAAGGTTAATAAGGTCACTTTATTCTTGGGTTTAATTAAAATATGAAAAAGTGGGAATTTGAAAAGTTATTGTGGAGCTGGATACAATAGTGTTTTTCAAGGTTCATTTTTACCATGCTTGGATAATTTTCTATTGTGTGGATTTTGGAAGACTTTTTGAAGTTCAAAACCCTAGGATGAAAACCCTAAGGGTAATTGGATTAAGTGGTGCAAGGATTCTACCCTAACTAGTTGTGGGAGGAATTGCTTAGATTTTTCACATTGTTTTCACAATTGGACCAAGTGAAATTTGTGAAGTCTCTTATAGAGACAATTTTTAGAGTTATTGGTTTGATTGGTTTAGGGAAATATCTGAATAAAAAATTAAATCCTTGCTTTATATTTAACTATACCATTTCTGGTTATGAAGGGGGATTTTGAAAGTATATTGGTTCAGAGAGTTGACTGAAGTTCCCTTATTCAAGGCGGTTATCTAAATAGCGTTGCCCTTCCCTACATTCAATTCAAAAAGAGAATCGAAATGAGTGTTGATGATACTACCTCTTTGGTGATTTGTGACCATTGGTAAGGCCACCATCCAGCTAAGGAAGCAACCAAGGGTAACGTGGCCTTGGTCTAAACTCAGGTTGTGACTTTTAGCCAACACAATCTCTCATGCTACCGCCACTAGTCAACACCAAGAGTGTTGTGTAAAGTAGTCACATAAATTGGAGCGTCCATTTTATCATTGAAGGAGAGTTGCCGTATTTCTTGGACGGCTTGGGAGAATTTATAAGGTTCGCAACATTGGAATGTCAGGTCAACTTAATAATATGTCATTTATTGTTTCGGTAATAGCTGATTAAAGCTTATTAAAGATAAATTTCTGTGATGTAAATGATATCGGATAATATATATTGTAAACAAAAGGGACATTAACATACATTGTATTGTTTAAAACTGTTATCACCATGCATTTGAAATTATGGAAATCCTTGTTATGCATGTGATTACATAAAGTAAATATCAATCTCCTGAAAACAATTCCAAATATGTTCTATTTAGTAGGAGAGGAACTGTTTGACAAAATGCCTGTACACTTGAGGTTATGAAATTAGAAAAAAAATTGCACACAAAATTTCCTTGGGATATTATTGAAATACATATAGTACTTGAAAAAATAGTTATAAAAAGATGTACAAGTATAAAATTTACAAATGAAACTTTGGCAAATGTCATGTCCCCGAAATAGCAGAACTATAAAGACCAAGTGTTAAAATACAAATAAATTAATAAATAAAATAAATAGCAATATTAATATTAAAATATAAAATAAATGTGTATCATATCAATATAAAAATATAATAATAATATATAGGCAAATTATTGTTATTACATTCTATTATTAAATAACTTAATATTAAAAATAATAATAATAAATAAATATTATAATCATTACACATCAAAGATTGTAATACATTAGAATAAAATAATAATAAGATATTAGCAAATTGTTTTATTATTATACTTTAATGTTAAAAGATGTTCAATAAAACATCAAAATAAAATAATAAAATAAATAGAAATCTGAAATATCATAATTATAGTAATAATATATTATTTTAAAAATAGATATTATTGTGATAATAAAGGCAGCAATTAAATATAACAAAGGGATGTATTTTATGAAAAGTCACTTCTTTCACCAAACAATACATTCCCCCCATGAGTCACCTACCTTGAATGGTATAAATAGAATGAAGGAAAATAAGGAAGGGAGAGAAAACATTGAGAAATACAATCGGCAATTTAGAACAGCAGCAACAATGATTGTTATGCATTGGAATATAGTCATTTAATATATATATATATATATATATATATATATATATATATAATAGGCATAGAAGTATATATGCATAGATATAGATAAATTTTCTAATGAATAATATTCAATAAATAAAGAATATATATGAATAAGGAAGGAATAATTATATGGATATAAGTAAAAGAATAATTATATATATGTATATAAAGTATACATATATATATATATAAATACATATACATGATTATGCAATAATGATACTTATAAGTAATGATGACTCTTTAATATAAACATGAGTAGATTATGTATATTTATGAATTGTCCTCATCCTATGATCAATTTAGTATAAAGTTGAAGAAGGCGAGTAAGGAAACATGGAGATATATAGCAACTCAGGTGATGTACTCACTTAGCAATAATATTTAGCATATTTTGAATATAAGAAATAAATATAGCTAGTCTAATTATTGGCGTAATGCTTTCTTTAATATTATCATGATGATAATGATGTTGATATTGACTTCAAGAATCAGTAATAAAAGCAAATGTACTTGATTGCTAAAAGATTGTCTTCCTTGTGTTTGCAAGCTTATTGGGAGGAAGGGTGTGAGGGAAGTGGTGCCTAAAAACCCCACTTAAGTCCGCCCTCGGAACCTAAGGCAAGGGCCCTGGAGGGGTGGAAATTCTACTCATAGTCCGCCCAATCCCAAGGCTTGGGTGGGCCATGGAGGGGTGGGGGTTCCACTCATAGTCCGCTGTGGCCCTGGAGGGGTGGTAGGCCCGGGCCACTTATCAGTTCCCCCGACTATCCCCAATAAGTCAAGTGTCTTCTGAGGTGTTGAAATGGGTAGAGAAAGCAGGTACCAGTGTTTCCACTAAGCACGCCACTCTGAGTATGAAATGGTCTTAGTTTGGATGTTCAACTTAGAGCCAAGGGGTGGGTTGTCCTGAGGGGATGCTTGTGCCCTTGGGCTTAGATGGATAGCTTCGGGAGGATCTACCCATGCCACTCCTCTTATGTCTTCATTATTACTTTTTGATTATGCTTATATTTTGATATCTAGATATTAATGCTAACAGATTTGTTGTTAATATGGTGAATACAGGATTCTTATCTAGGGTTATTGCATTAAGAGAACATTCATTTGGGAAAGAAGAATTCTTAAACCTAATCAACAGATGAACTCTAGGGCAAATCGGGTAAGGGACATTATAGCAAACTAGAAACTACTAAACTAAAAACTTTGAGCTTTGAAGTGAACATTAACAATTTAACATTGAACAATGAAAATGTCAAATTCAAAATTTATATTATATTCAAGATTTCATAATGATGCTTACATTGAGTACAATGATGGTAACAAATCAAAATGTTCAAAATAACAGAATGGATTGAAGTGAGGCCTCTAATCTTTCCCAAACCCCTCATCACTAGAATTGCTAGACTCAGACTCCACATGGTCAAGCTCCTCCATACTAATACCAACTAACCTTGTTTGTGTAGCATCCTCATCAACCTGTGCTGGCTCCTTTGGCTCTACATCCCATCATGTTGTTGGACTCTCCTTGTACAAAAATTTCTTGCGGTCAATGAGATGCAAGGCATTATGTACAACCGCAAGCTTCTCTGCTCTCCTAGAGGTTAGCTCATTCCTTTAAGGGAGTGGATGAATCTATAAGTAGACTGGTTCCTCTCAGCAGTAGAAGAACTAGAAAATTGAGAGAGTAAACGAATGGCTAGAGATGTCGTCATACAATTGGGTCCATGCATAGTCCACCAAAAAATTGGGTCCTCCTGTGCCATAGTTCCCCTACCCATTTTGGCCTCCTTAGAATAACCCCTAAGAGTGGCAGTTTTTGTCCACTTAGTTTGAATGATGCTAGCCTGTTCATGATCATACATCTTTTGGATGGGCGTAACTCTACTAGGCCTTTGCACGTTGTAGTCGGCAAAATGTAAATAATTAAATAATATTGTGTTTAGAAAAAGTAATTAGTATATATTGTAATTGAGAATTAGTTCCCGACGGTTGGTTAGTTGTATTGGGTAGTTGCCGACGGTTGGTGTCCTCAAACAACATTGGCCAACTATATATTTCATGTTCCATTTATAGTCGGGGACCACACATACTGTGTATGATGTACTTACTACCTATTTGATCAATGAAGAATACATATTCTGTGCAAGTGCATTGTTGAGTAATTGATATGTTTATTATTGCTGTTATATATTCTTGTTTACTTTGTGTTAATCGGTCAATTAGCATTTACGTGTAAACATTTGGTGCCATTGTCGATACAAACTTTGGCATTACACGAAACACGGACGAGAGTCATGGCATTGTAATGGGTTAGCTAGTCGAAGAGCCGATGCAAGCAAACGAGGAAAGAGAAGATGCGTTGATAAAAGACCTCATAAATCTGTGGGATATCTCACTCAAAGAACACGTACGAAGGGAAGATCTCAAGTGAGAGGTCCCTTAGGCCATCATTTGTGACAACTTGATGGTCAATCCGGAAGTCAACCGTTTTCTCGACAGACTACCAAGATTGATAGCATGACACTATATCATATTACAAGACGTTCACATTGAGAAAGACAGGGAACAATGAAGGCAACAAATACTACAACAGTATGAAGAACGAAACAAAAGAGAGGAAGAACGTGACACTGATTGATGACATACGTCAAAGAATTAATGCCATTGACTTTAAACAAAAACGGGAAATTAAAAAAAAAGGGTCAAGAATCAATCAACCATAAAATAAGATCCTTAAGTATAAAGTATAAAAGAACAAACAAAACAATGACGGCGACTGAGGGGTGAAGTTGATGAAGGAAAAGGATTTCTTAGAGAAAGTCCAAGCCCACTTAAGAATAGAGTCAAAGCTGAAGTGCAAGTAGAAGCTGTAGTAGGGAGAGACAAAGAACTGCCAAAACAAGAGAACATACAAGGGGAGATTGGATTGAAATAGCTAGACACCTACCACTTCGTAACAACAAAACACAAAGTGGTCTCGTTGACCAAGTTATAGAGCCATTTGTACCATCATCATCAAATGAAGGGGAAAGTGAGGAAGAGAACATTGCCAGGGAACCATCATAGAAGAATGGCCATCGTCAGGTGATAAAGAAGGCTCATAGTCGGGTGAAGGGGAAGGCAAGAAGGAAACCGCCAACCTAACCATCCAAGAACAATTCATACAAATAGAATTGGTCCAAGGGGAATGCCAAAGGAAGCCTATGGATGATCTGACAGAGACCATTTGCCAGATTGAACATTGGACATTGAAGGAAGATTTGAACATTGGAAGATCGGAGCCGAAAACACCAGGATAGAGGGAGCATCGAAAAGACCTTGTAGGCAGCTTGGGGGTGACAAATGCTAACAAAGGACGAGTAGAGGATTGTGGCATGTCCAAGAGTGCAGGGAAGGTATTAGAATGTACGAATCAAAATTCTCTAAGCAGACCACTGTCACAAAAGGTGCATCAGAGAGGCAAGATGGTGACTCCCCTAGCAACTCCAAAAGTGGATCAATAGAAACTCTCGAAGTTCACCGGAAATGGGTTGGAGGACCTTGTACGACATTGCAAAACTTGAGAAACAATCTGGGTAGCGAATGGTCAGGATGATAGAGCATATTGGCTGAGAGCATTTCCAACAACTCTTAGGAGAATAGCAATCGATTGGTATACCGAATTTGAAGCAAGATAAAAAAACACATGGGAGGCATTGAAATGAGCGTTCCAGGAAGAATTCAAACTCCCCAGAGACAACAACAATATTGTAGCAGAGATACACAATACTAAACAAGGAAAGCACGAGAACATATGAGCCCACAATTGTACACTTAAAGAGTTACTAGTCAAACTAGAAATCCAGCCAACCGATGGGTTGAAGAAGAGGTGGTTCATGAAAGGACTGTAATAACACCCCCTGGTCTTTTTTTTTTCAATTTTTTGCAATGGGACTCACAATATGAACTTGCAAATAAGACACCTTGCTGACATAAAGTTCTGATATTGATTAGCAATGTACAGATATCTGCTGACACAAGTTTCTCAGAGGAACAACATTCAAAGTTTGATTCTTCATAACACAAACAGATGTTCATAAGAAACATACATTGAAATACCTCAAATTGGAGACGATCATGAATGTTGCAGGTCTGTTATTCCTTGAAAGGTGCATGTAGTAAACCCAGCAAAAACCCAAAACTCACTAACAACTCCTCCAAACTGTCATCATGTCATGAATGACTCTTTTACATGCCCCAACATGCACTCTTATCACTCTATCATCCATAGGAAGCTACAGGTCTGATATCATGAGCTACCAAACATAAAGGGACAGGCCTACAACTTACTGAAATCAGCTCCACTAGACTGTTATAATAGAAAATCAAGGTTGTAGGTCTGCTACATTGAGTACACAGGTCATGGAAGCCATGAAAATCTTTGGGAATCACCTCAATACAGGAACAAGACACCTTCCAAAGGATCAAATCAAAACCAAACTCACCCAACAAGCTTCTAGCAGCCTTCAATCACTCAAGAAAGTCAAAGAATAGTCCTGTCATAGGTTTCAGTCATTCGTGGGACTGTATGGGCCCCCTTGTGGCATCAACCCCACTCCAAATCACCTCCAAACTGTTATCAAATAAAACTACTAACAGGCATAACCTCTGTAATTCTCAAACAACACTCACAACAAGTCTGATTACCACTTTTTTCCATGCATAGGTCTGATATTTACCTTCCATACATCCAAACTACACCTCATAACTGTCATCAAACCTCAACAATAATAAAGCATTGTTTAAACAACTTCACTCAGAGCATAAAATTGAAAGAAAAGACCACAGATTGGTTTCAGATTTGCACAGTTCTGGAAAACTAAGTGTTAGAGACAGGGGCGACTGGAAATAAGTGCCCAAAACTCCCTCCAAAGTGAAGAAACCCAGTCATAAACACCTGCAATTGATGGATCAAACCCGAAGAATACTGCAAATCACTACCAAAGCGCTCCAAAAACTTTTAAAATTAGTTACCAAACACTCCCAAAAATATGCATTCAAATACCTTGAATATTTTTATTTTTTTTGAAACTCTAGAAACCAAAAACTCCATGAAATACCAAGGTGATTCTTGCATGAAATCACTCTACCAACTGGGGAGGATATTTCACTACTGAAGCTAGTGATTTGATGAGGGTTTTCATTGTTGATCAATCCTTGGAAGAACTTCTCTGTTCACTCCAGCAACATCTTGTTGGTTGTGCAAACTTTAATAATGCAAATGAGAGCCCTACACCTCCTTTTATAGCTCTTCTTTGCTTTTTCGAAAAAACGTTTTTTGCTTTTTTCGTTACTTTTTCGAAAAAAAGCTTTTTGTTTTTTTTCCAAAAAGGAGTTTTTTAAAATTAATTTCAAGTCCCCCTTTTCCCTAGGCATCCAACGTGGGGAAATAACCTTTTCACTTTATAATATTAACACTAAAGTAATATTAAAACATTACTTTATAACTTAAGTGTAAATATTAAAATAACTCCAACCATCTTACGGAAAGCATCGATGAGACATTCGAAACAAAAATTGATCGCACCAGAAAGCTACTGATGACGAGGGAAGATGCCAGACGCCACAACAGACACTTACTAAAAATAGCCGTGTTCTCCAAGAAATGTGGAGAACAACCTAGATGGCCAAAAACAAAATAGAGAACATCACCACTATCCTGAGGGCCAATAGAACACAAACACACCATTGGATGCTGAGAAAACCCACTAAAGAGCTCTCCAAGAACCTTGGAATCCCCTAACCACCTCTAATTTGCCTATGGGAACTTTGGAATAGGCTAACTGATGCAACAATTGACTAGGTCTGAGAAGGGGACATTATAGTCCACCCTCCCCAAAATTGCTTGTCCCCAAGCAATGCCAACTCATAAAGTGGTTGAGCTCGGATGAAACTCAATGTGATTGCAGAATCCCAAATAAGTCTAGAAGGTCTATAGCTCCATCTGCTTGGAGCACTGGATTGTTGGGTATCTGCACAAGTGACCTCTTGAAATTCCCCTATAAGAGGAGCAACCTAACATTGTATGAACCCTGTCAATTCCTTAGAAAATTGCTCTCCATAATCACAAATTTGTGGCACCATAGGAGTAAAAATGAAAATGTTAACACTAGCTCTGTCATCCCCAACAACTGCTGAACTACAAAACAATGTAATTCCAGGGTTCCAAGTTAGTCTCAGAAAGGAACCACAATGCTGACATTGTGCCACTCTGATCATAATTGTCTGACCATCGTGCCCAAACTGCATTCTCCTCTCCTGGAACCCCAAAAAGTAATCATCATGAAAACCCATACTGAAATACCTAAAAGGATTGAAATCCATACCACGATGCCAAGGCAGTTTAGTGCATCTTAGTGAAGTCCAAAGCTGCAATCTCCTTGCTGGACTCAATCCTGGGCAATGGAAAAGAAAATCTGCTCAACCATAAAGAATAAGTCTCAGCATATCCCCTCATGACATCCCAAAAATGAAACAAATCAATCAACTCTGAAATTTGCCAACTAGGGAATGCCTCTGCTGTCACCAACTAGAAACATGTCATCGACACTTAATTTCCAAGTGTCAGTGGAATGGTTTTGAACACACCAACACACCCAATCTACTACAATGAATAAGGCATCATCTGAAGATATGCATACCATCTCCATGAAGTTTCTGCAGTGACTGTCACTCACTAGAGTGGAAGCAATAATTAAATGAACCGTGTCCGGAAAAACTCTAACAACCAACTGCCCTAAAGCTTGCCAAAGCTCAAAATCAATCTGCTCATAAAAAGATGTCACCAATGAACGTGGAAATGTAAAGGCAGTGGTAATCAATCTGAAATCCCTCTAAAAATATAGGCGAGATGAGTATGGAAGTAGTTGAAAAGTCATCTCCTATGGGCAAATCACCTCTACCAACCGGCCTCAACCACAAAGTATTCAATTGCTGGTCTGAAGAAGCCATCCAACTCATTTGCGGGCCAAGAACTGAAATCATGTATAGGCTGATGAAAAAGTGGATAGTAGTACTAACACTGGGATTTTGCCCACAACTCCAATCCTAAGATAATACCTCACCGTTAGGAATTGCACCTAGATCCCAAATCCTGTGATCGACTCCAATTTCATCACTGGAATAAAAAAGAGTTCTATCATCCAATTCAAAGAGTGGATTATCATGAGTCACCTCAAACAAAGGGTTATCAACAAACTGAAAATTATCCTCAACTCCAAAATCAGACCAATTCTCATGCTGATCCAAACTCCTATTTTCAGAATTTTTGGGATAATGTGCAAGTTCAAACTCCTCATGAATGCAATTAACTGCAATCATCAATGCAACATCTGAAAATATGAAGATTACCAACATTAAATGATTGCAACAACCATTAATCACCAATGTGGAAGTTAGAAACAATAGAACTACGACTGAAAACTCTCTCACAATTCATTGCATACTGCTGAAATTTTTCCAATCTTGTGGAGGAAATAATTGTTCATCTGCTAGTAATGGATGGAGAGCATCAAAGCGGGAATTGGAAACCATGAATTCCTCATTCAATATCACCACACATTATTATAATGAAGTATCTTTCCAAAAAGTAATCTCATGGTTTTTGTAATCATCTTTTCAATAAGATACATCCAATGGAAACTCAACATTTTTTCTAGATTCATGATATCAAATTCTCTACATACTTTGTGCCCGGCCATTGAGATAACAAATAGAGATGTCTTCATGATGCAAGGAATGGCGAGACTATCATGGAATGCCATATCTTGTATGTACCTTGGTTCCCCAAATACCATCTCTTGCTTAACTATGAAATCTTGCATATCGACAAGGTAATGATTCCTACCAATGACATCCTCATATAACTCATCAATCACTATTTGAAAAGTGCTCATTACTTGTAAGTACTCAAAATAAATCAGCTCATGGGTTGATTTAATCAAAATCAACAACATGAAACTGGGACAGCAGTTGCAATAATGAATTATCCTTATATGCACAAAAGGTGCGATCATTGAAGTGATTGAAAACACTCCTTTAAAGATTGAGAATTTTCATCACTAAAACCCAACCAATAAATACTCCATTCCTGCCAATCCACTTGTTTGTAAGCAACTGAAATTATGTAATGGCTAATTGAAATGATGACAACTGAACCAAATTTGAAATTTTGTCTCATGAGTCTTGAAATAGCCAACAAGATGTTAAAGATATCATCATCTTCATCCAAAATTAATAACATGATGGAGTGTATGGAGGTTATAATATTCTTCGTATGAACATCATTAATGGCAGCCCGAAAGTCTTGAAACATGATAAATATCATTTCCTCACAAGCAATATCTAGCATAATGTAACCAAACTTGAACTTTGCAAAAATCTCAAGTATAGTTACCCTCTTAACAAACAATGGACTGCTGAAATGATCTAAACCCTAAAAATTCCCCACAATCAATTGGAAAACTTCTTTTGTGATCCTATTGCTATAAGGCTTCTTTAAAGTTGTTATTCTAGTGATTTCACTTATACAAGATGCAACACCACACACCATTCAAGGCTGACCCAAAGTGAACTCAATGCGATGGCAATAAATGAGAATTGTTGCTGTCATAACTTGCTGTTGGCGTTTCAATTAGCACCTCTGGAGTGCTTATTGGAAACGGATAGCTATTGCAAGTGTGTTAGTACATGCTCTTCGGATTATAGAGAGGAAGATCTCTCTTCGCTGATTTTCTACTGTAAAAAAGGGGTGTACTAAGATTCCTATCTTTTTTACTCAGCGGCAGGACACAAGGGTGCATAAACCAATGCGCCGTAGCTAAGCTTTTTCTCTAGTTTCCGCAGATCTTAACTACGACTAACTAACTTCTAGACTATCCTACCTCCTCAAGATAAACAGAGCATGAGGGCATAGGAGCGAAATGGATTTGGTTGGATTACTTGAATCCTCCGTCTCAATGGAATATGGCTGAGGCTCTGAACCTTCGGATATATACCAAGATAGGGCTCGATACAAGCAAACACTCGTTACGATAAACTGGATCTGAGACTTGCCAAGGAGGAGGAACCCCTATCCGAGGTGTAGGCTTGGAAACAACTCATTGGAAACAACAAGGAACGATGGCTTGTCTAGCAGGATTCTCAAGGAGGTGACGACACCTGTCCAAAGTCTAGGCTGCAAAACAAAACATTAAACAACATCATATGATAATGATTGATGACAAAATATCCAAGGAGGTGATGACACCTGTCCAAGGAGGAGATTGAAACAATGCACTATTTGAAAACAAGACTTTGAAAACACTCAATTATTTAGATCAAGCAAGCATGCGCTTTTTGATTTATTTCTTCAAGCTTCTCCAAAGAATTACAAAGGTTGGGACAGTAAAGGCACAAAATCATGCACAATTACGATCAACCAACGAACTCTCATCCAAGAGTGAACAAATATAAACGAGCTAACTCTGGCAACAATGGCGCAGCAATTTTGCTAGCAAATAAAGGTTAAACAAATAAAGAACCTAAGGCTCTTATTTATAGAAACTCAAAGGAGTAGGCAACCCTAAAATCTCCTTGAGTTAACAATTAGTTCTTGCCAATCAGCAAGATTTATTCCTATGTCTAAAAGTAGGTAAGCAAGCAGTTAACTAGAAATCTACTTCAGTTAATTGAAACTAAGCAAAAGTCAAACTGGGAGTCTACCTTAGTTGATTGACACCTAACTAAAGTGAACTTAAATTACAAATATGTCTCCAAAATAGACATCCACCTTTAAAGGAGATCTGAGATCCACAAATTGTGGGAGTCAATTAGACATCCTAGATCAGTGGGATCTGACATGCATGATTTGTGGAGATCTGGAGTCAACTTGGAAAGGGGCATCAAGTTGACTTCAGTCATATTTATTGCTACTTTGGAGGGTAGGATGTCCTCCTTGAGGTGTTTGACACCTCATCACCATTGGTCAACGGTGTTTTTGTTCATTCGTTGACTTCTTCATACGGAGACCATTACATGCCTGTCAATCGTCAGCTTACCGCTTGTCAGCAACTTGATGTATGCATCTCCTTTATTCTACTTCCCTTAGGAGGGTTACTCCTTTTCTTTTTGTCTGTGTTTCCACTTTGATGTGGAAGGTAGTGTAGTATTAACCGATGGCGGCTCTGTGTTGGGAATGACTACCTTCTGCATGCTTTTGCAGCTTTGACGTTTGCCTCGATCTTTCTCAATGGAAGAGTGTTGTATGATGAAACCGCGAAGCTTGATGATGAAACCGCGCAGTTTGATCACGATCACTCCAATCGTGAGAAATGCACATGAACTTGTTGCATGTGTAAAATTCCAACGGTTACAATCCTCTAAACTGGCCTTGGAAGGCAATCAGATATACGAGGTGAAACCATTATGGAACCTGTGGACTTGTTTCTATGCTTGTCAATCTAGCTAGATTGACCTCTGGGTGTGCCCGACGCAGATCGATGCCAGTCGTTTTCAAAAAATCATGGACTAAGACCATTTTGGTCTTGTATTCGTCTTGGGAGAACTGCGTTCTGAAAACCTTGAAGATTGACTGTGCACACGATGCTGCTCGGACAACTTCTTTTGGAGCTGCTAAAAATAGCCTTGTCGGGGGTAATTTTTATGAAAAATTCTGAGACATGGGTTTTGTTGAGAATAATTCTCTAAACAAACCCAGATCGTTAGAAATTCGAAAAAACGTGTTTTTCTGACATGCAAGAGCCCTTCGGTGGCAGAGGCAGTGAGGCACCAGAAAGTGATTTTTTTCGGAAAAATCCAACACATGGGTTTTGTTTGTGCTTCAAAGCTAAACAAACCCAGTTTGTCCATTTTTCAATATTATGACTTTTTTCGGAAACCCTAAAAAATAGGGGCAGCAGGGCTACTTTTTTTGGAAAAATCCAACATGTGGGTTTTATTGAAAAAGCTATGCTGATCATACCCAGTTGGCCAAATCTGTGATTATCTGTCGTTTCCTGTGACATGCAAAGAAATATAGACAAAAATAGAGGAAGTAGACAGAAGATGGATTGGAAGTTATAAATTGCCACTTTGGAAGAATTATGCCTTTTGATGCAAACTCTGATAAATAGTCCCTCTGTGCAACATATCTTCAAAAATATGAACGGTGAAAACCCCTCTATCAAATCTTCAAAAATGTTGGAGAAGAAAAATATTCGTTCTTGAGCTCCTCAACCTGCAAAGAAATAATGAATAATGGATGCCTAGATGCTTTGATATGTCAATTTGGAGTTGCAAGCATCAATTGGGCATCCAACTCATGATTGAGCTTGATTTGGAGTTCAAAAAGGTGATTTCCACTAATTGTGGAGTGTTTGGCCTCTTTTTGCCTCCAAAATTTGTTAACTTATGTCAACATTTGCTTTTGACTTTCTTAGGCTTCCCTTTTGGAGTTTTGATCATTTTTGCAGGCTGAAGTGCCTCTATTTGATCTTCGATACTGGCTGCTCGATTGATTTTCCGCAGTTGCTGACGGATTTGTTGTCGAGATGGGATCAGCCTGATGAGATATGCCTGGGAGAGATTAACTCAGAAAACTGAGTTTGGACCTCCAGAATGAAGGGCGCCTTTCTTCAAGAGGGGCGCTTTTGGTTGTGCCTTAGTCAATTTTCATTGACTGTTCTTCGTTTTGGCCTTTTCAGATCCTCTGTGCTTTGATCTGATGTTCCCGTTGATGGATGAGTCAGATGACTTTGCTTGACGATGCATCGGGTAGCCAACTCGGTCTTGCTTAGGATGACTAACTTCTCAGTTGGAAAAGACAAGTTCAGGTCCTTCAAGCTTAAGGGCGCCCCTGCTGGTTTTGACTGGTTTTACTTATGCTGTGAACTGCTTGCCTTTGACCTCCTCTATCAGATGACTGATTTGTTAGAAATTCTTGCTGATGGTTTCACTGGCGAGACTGGTCATAGCTGAGAAGATCATCTTGGGAGGCAGTAAAGATTCTGACTGAATCTGGATGCCTTGAAGAAAGGGCGCCTTTCTTCAAGAGGGGCACTTTTGATCATGCCTTAGCCAATTTCTAGCTTGTCTTTCCAATTCTTCAATTCTGTCTTTTTCTGCTTGACCTCAGCGTGTGATCGTTTGGCGTGTCCTGTGAACCTGCTGTCAGATTGATCACATAGCTGAGAGGAAGCTGGAAAGATAACATGTATAGAGCTGTTGCTTATGGATTCATCTGGTGCTTGTAACTGAGGGGCGCCCCTGGCCAGCAGGGGCGCTTTTACCTTGAAGCTCTTTGTTTTGGCATCTTCATTGTTGATGGATCCTCCATACTTTGCTGACGGTTGGCCAGTGATCTCTGAATCAGATGATCTTGCTGATTGTTTCATTGTCGAGCCAGCACGGAAGTGAAGAGGATGAATGATCTGAAGATGCAAGGTGATTACATTTGCCCTCTGAGATCCAAGGGCGCCTTTCTTCAAGAGGGGCGCTTTTAGCCATTGTAGACTGTGTTTTGCCTTGGTAGACAAAACGTCCATCTTCCAGAGTTAGCCAAATTTTGGCCTTTTCCGTTTTGAGAATCTCCTTCATTGAAACAACATCTTTTTGACCTTTTTCGCCATGGCTTCTTCGTTGAAGCTTTTGGGGTTTAGCTTTCAGCACCTGGTACTGGCCAATCTGCCATTAATGGCTGCGGAGCTTCTAACTTTGTTCCTGAAAAATAGAAATAGACCCACCAGAGTAAAACAGGCATTTTGATAATTTTGACTTGATCAGTGTGATCGTGAAGGCAATTAACCCTATCAGAATTATTTTCAATCATTTCCGAGAAGGTCCTATTTTCCTTAAAAATAGGGGCATAAAACCCTAATTTTCATTTTTTCAGAATTTTAACCATAGGTTCCTTGACAAAAACCCACAAAGACTTCATGTTTGGTTTGACCTAAAACATACTTTGGATGGCATTTTTACATTGTTTAGCTCAATTTAAGCAGAATGCCAAAAATTTCATTTTGGGTATAACACTTGCAAACTGTGATTCTTGTATGGAGGATAGCCCTTTATTCTTGATACCCAATATCTTAATGGAGCCCCCAAATCCCATACATGGATTCCTTCACCTTTCTTATGATGCTTCCTTTGATGAAAACAACTTTGTAATGACAAAGTACAAAGCATCAATCCTCTGCTCTCATGATTACCTTCATGCATTGGGTTATGATCCAAAAGACAATCAAATTGCTTACCTTCAATTGTTGATTTGAGAATTGCAGCAAGCTCAAACCAAACATTTTGCTCAGGGGCATAATCTTCAACAAATTTTCTCTGTAAATCAAACTTGTATGTTTCATGAATTGAAATGCTCTGCTCATAGACTACATTAACGTCATCAAAATGACCAAAATGCTTATCAATAGTTGTTGATTTGAAAATTTCAACATGCTCCAAACCATCATTCAAATCAAGTGGGGCATCTTTCTCATGCACATCTTGGAACTCCACCTCATAAAGTGGGTTATTATAAGGTATCTTTGCTTCCATCTCAAAAAGTGGATTATCAAAAACTTGAAAGTTACTTTCAACATTTTGTTTAGGTCAATCATCCCCATGGTCTAACTCTCTTTCATAAGGAGGCTCTATGTTATCTTCTTTAGAAGGATTCAAGTACCCTTCCTCTACAGTTGCTTTTGAAGTTTTAGTTCCATCATCATTTGTTTTTGGTTCTAGCATCTTCTTTCCTGTCTCTTCCTTTATGCTAGTTTCTACATTTATTGCAGTTTGAGGATCCACTTGAGTTCTTTGATGTGGAGTCTTTTGCTCATCTTCTTTCACATTCGTTTTATATGTTTGGGTTTTGCAACTATCTTTAGAAATTCCCTTTTAATGTCTGGGTCCTTCATCAGAATAGACAATTCTTGCATCAACTCACATATAGACTTATCAACTGTAGGCATCTTTTCAACTTTGTTCTAGCAACTGTCAAAAAGTGATACTGAAATGAAGCCACTGAAACTCTATCATGCAATTGAAGAACTCAATGGATGTTAGTTTAACCAACAGGCTGACAAGATCATCAACTCTGATACCACTATAATAACACCCCCTGATTTTATTGTTTTTTCTCAATTTTTTGCAATGGAACTCACAACATGAACATGCAAATGGGACACACCTTGCTGACATAAAGCTCTGATATTGATTAGCAATGTACATATATCTGCTGATACAAGTTTCTTGGAGGAACAACATTCAAAGTTTGATTTTTCATTTACACAAACAGATGTTCATAGGAAGCATACATTGAAATACCTCAACTTGGAGACAATCATGAATGTTGCAGGTCTATTATTCCCTGAAAGGTGCTGCTACAGGCAGAGTATGTAGTGATTTAACCCAGCAAGAACCCAAAACTCACTAACAACTCCTCCAAACTGTCTTCATGGCATGAATGACTATTTTATACACCTCAACATGCACTCTTATCACTCTATCACCCATAGGAATCTACAGGTCTGATATCATGAGCTACTAAACATGAAGGAACAGGCCTGCAACTTACTGAAATCAGCTCCACCAGACTGTTATAATAAGAAATCAAGGTTGTAGGTCTGCTACATTGAGTACACAGGTCATGGAAGCCATGAAAATCTTTGGGAATCACCTCAATACAGGTACAAGACACCTTCCAAAGGATCAGATCAAAACCAAACTCACCCAACAAGCTTCTAGCAGCCTTCAATCACTCAAGAAAGTCAAAGAATAGTCCTGTCATAGGTTTCAGTCATTCGTGGGACTGTATGGGCCCCCTTGTGGCATCAACCCCACTCCAAATCACCTCCAAACTGTTATCAAATAAAACTACTAACAGGCATAACCTCTGTAATTCTCAAACAACACTCACAACAAGTCTGATTACCACTTTTTTCCATGCATAGGTCTGATATTTACCTTCCATACATCCAAACTACACCTCATAACTGTCATCAAACCTCAACAATAATAAAGCATTGTTTAAACAACTTCACTTAGAGCATAAAATTGAAAGAAAAGACCACAGATTGGTTTCAGATTTGCACAGTTCTGGAAAACTAAGTGTGAGAGACAGGGGCGACTGGAAATAAGTGCCCAAAACTCCCTCCAAAGTGAAGAAACCCAGTCATAAACACCTGCAACTGATGGACCAGACCTGAAGACTCCTGGAAATCACTACCAAATCCCTCCAAAAACTTTTAAAATTAGTTACCAAACACTCCCAAAAATATGCATTCAAATACTTTGAATGTTTTTTTATTTTTTTGAAACCCTAAAAACCAAAAACTACATGAAACATTGAAATACCAAGGTGATTCCTGCGTGAAATCACTCTGCCAGCTAGGGAGGATATTTTACCACCAAAGCTAGTTATTTGCTGAGGGTTTTCGTCCTTGATCAATCCTTGGAAGAACTTCTCTGTTCACTGCAGCAACAACTTGTTATGTGTGCAAACTTGAATAATGTAAATGAGAGCACCACACCTTTTATAGCTTTTTTGCTGCTTTTTAAAAAAAAAACGTTTTTGCTTTTTTGTTTTTTTCGAAAAAACTTTTTTTGCTTTTTTGCTGCTTTTTCAAAAAAGCACTTTCTGTTTTTCCAAAAAAGTGTTTTTTTTTAAAAATTATCTTCAAGTCCTCTTTTCCCCTAGGTATCCAACGTGGGGAAATAACTTTTTCACTTTATAATATTTAACACTAAAGTAGTATTAAAACATTACTTTAGAACTTTAGTGTAAGTATTAAAATAATTCCAACCATCTTACAAAAAACATCGATGAGACATCCAAAATGGAAACTAATCACACCAGGAAGCTAGTGATGACGAGGGAAGATGCTAGATGCCACAACTGACACTAAAAATAGCCGTGTTCTCCAAGAAATTTGGAGAACAACCTAGATGACCAAAATCACAACAGAGAACATCACCACCATCTTGAGGGCCAATAGAACACCAACACACCACTAGACGTTGAGAAAACCCTCCAAAGAGTTCTCCAAGAACCTTGGAGTCCCCTAACCACCTCCAATTTGCCTACGAGAACTCTGGAATACGCTAACTGATGCAATAGTTGACTAGGCTCGAGAAGGGGAAAATACAGATTGATCCCTTCGCTAAGGAGGAAGATGGTCGTACTTCCATTATTGTACGTCGATGCCTACAACTGGGCAATTGGCATAGAAAGCGAAGACAAGACATCTTGAGGAAAGAGGAAGATGGACAATGATGAGAGCTCAAACGACAATAGTGACGTGGAAGCAAACCCCATTCAAGCCTTGAGAAAAGACATGGTGAGGATGATGGAGTTGAAGGACGAGAAGGAGAATACAAGATAAAATAAGGAATTGTGGTATGCTAAATGCAAAGGAGAGGGCCATACAAAAACAAGCTGTCCTAAAAAACTATTTTGCGACATCTGCCAAGTAATGGGACATTCCATTAAGGAATGCCCATACAATCTGAAAACAAGAAACACACAATTGCTCTTCACCCAAGGAGAATAGTCAACTCCTTCGACCACATTGTTGAAAGTCCATAGTAACAGAAATCTGCAAAAAAACCTGATTAATCCCGATTTTAAAAAAATCTGCAGGTTGGACGATTTTTTCCCATTTAAAACTGCAAAATCAGCAAAAACCGTGTTTAAAACCTGCAAAAAATCGCAAATAAAATCATGGTGATTTTCATGCGACAAAATAAAAATGAGACAATAGCTTGTTGCTTACTATTATGCTTTGATAGATTTTTTCCAAGCATCCATAGCTTGTTCGAAAGCACCTGTTTTAGGCTTTTAGCCATAGCAGCAAGGCAGTGAACTGTTTGATAAAATGCTTTGATAGACATGTATGAAAAATGTCGTAGCATAGACAAAGCAGTGAACTATTTGAAAAAATGCCTCAAAGAAATGTGGTCTCATGGTGATGGAATGCCATGACAATCCATAGCCATAGGCATTCGTCATGGCATTCCATCACCATGAGACCACATTTCTTCGAGGCAGTTTTTCAAGCAGTTCACTGCCTTGTCTATGCTATGGATTACTATTATGCTTTGATAGATTTTTTCCAAGCATCCATAGCTTGTTTGAAAGCACTTGTTTTAGGATTTTAGCCATAGTAGCAAGGCAGTGAACTGTCTGACAAAATGCTTTGGTAGACATGTATGAAAAATGTGGTAGTATAGACAAGGCAGTGAATTGTTCAAAAAAATGCCTCAAAGAAATGCGGTCTCATGGTGATGATTGTCATGGCATTCCATAACCATGAGACCGCATTTCTTTGATGCATTTTTTGAAACAGTTCAATGGCTTGTCATGGCCTTCCATCACCATGAAACCACATTTCTTTGAGGCATTTTTTCAAACAATTCACTGCCTTGTCTATGCTACTACTTACTATTATGCTTTGACAAAAAAATTCCAAGCATCCATAGCTTGTTCGAAAGCAACTGTTTTAGGCTTCTAGCCATAGCAGCAAGGCAGTGAACTGTTTGATAAAATGCTCTGGTAGATATGTATGAAAAATGTCGTACCATAGACAAGGCAGTGAACTATTTGGAAAGATGCCTCAAATAAATATGTTCTCATGGTGATGGAATGCCTTGACAATCCATCACCATAGGCATTCATCATGGCATTCCACACCATGACACCACATTTCTTTGAGGCATCTTTTCAAACAGTTCACTGCCTTGTATATGGCTTGTCATGGCATTCCAAAGCAGTGAACTATTTGAAAAAATGCCTCAAAGAAATGTGGTCTCATGGTGATGGAATGCCATGACAATCCATAGCCATAGGCATTCGTCATGGCATTCCATCACCATGAGACTACATTTCTTCGAGGCATTTTTTCAAGCAGTTCACTGCCTTGTCTATGCTATTGCTTACTATTATGCTTTGATAGATATTTTCCAAGCATCCATAGCTTGTTTGAAAGCACTTGTTTTAGGCATCTAGCCATAGCAGCAAGGCAGTGAACTGTTTGATAAAATGCTCTGGTATATATGTATGAAAAATGTCGTACCATAGACAAGGCAGTGAACTATTTGAAAAGATGCCTCAAAGAAATATGTTCTCATGGTGATGGAATGCCTTGACAATCCATCACCATAGGCATTCATCATGGCATTCCATCACCATGAGACCACATTTCTTTGAGGCATCTTTTCAAACAGTTCACTGCCTTGTATATGGCTTGTCATGGCATTCCAAAGCAGTGAACTATTTGAAAAAATGCCTCAAAGAAATGTGGTCTCATGGTGATGAAATGCCATGACAATCCATAGCCATAGGCATTCGTCATGGCATTCCATCACCATGAGACCACATTTCTTTGAGGCATTTTTTCAAGTAGTTCACTGCCTTGTCTATGCTATTGCTTACTATTATGCTTTAATAGATTTTTTCCAAGCATCCATAGCTTGTTTGAAAGCACTTGTTTTAGGCATCTAGCCATAGCAGCAAGGCAGTGAACTGTTTGATAAAATGCTCTGGTAGATATGTATGAAAAATGTCGTACCATAAACAAGGCAGTGAACTATTTGAAAAGATGCCGCAAAGAAATATGTTCTCATGGTGATGGAATGCCTTGACAATCCATCACCATAGGCATTCATCATGGCATTCCATCTCCATGAGACCAAATTTCTTTGAGGCATCTTTTCAAACAGTTCACTGCCTTGTATATGGCTTGTCATGGCATTCCATCACCATGAGACCACATTTCTTTGAGGCATTTTTTCAAAAAGTTCACTGCCTTGTCTATGCTATTGCTTACTATTATGCTTTATAGATTTTTTCCAAGCATCCATAGCTTGTTCAAAAGCACTGTTTTAGGCTTTTAGCCATAGCAGGAAGGCAGTGAACTGTTTGATAAAATGCTTTGGTAGACATGTATGAAAAATGTCATAGCATAGACAAGGCAGTGAACTGTTTGAAAAAATGCCTCAAAGAAATGTGGTCTCATGGAATGCCATGACAAGCTAAAGCAATTGGCAGCTGCTCCTAGTTATTAGTTATGCAATGTGAAGTAATTGCATAACTGCTTAGGTTGACTTTGTAAAAAGCTATATTGTAATTGAAATTTTGTCATCTATCAGCATCTAGTTATTTGTTATGCATTGTGAAGTAATGCTTTGAGTTTGAAAGATGTGCAATGCAATGAATGTAATCAGTGATATGAATATAAACTACAAAAATCTATTTTCCACATTTCATTAGTTAAGCTCTTTATTTTATTTGCTCTCTATATCTCTATGCTATGGAAATGCCTTTCGATTTAAAAAAAAAAAAGGTTTTATCTCTTGTTCTATAATTTTTTACGTTTTTTTTAAATCTGATTTTTTCCCGATTTTTTTCCGATTTTTTCAAAAAATCTTATACTTTTGGTTTGCCGATTTATTCCCCAAAAGATTTTTGTTGCTATGGAACTTGAAACCACAAAGTACTAATACCAATGCATCTCTAGGTGGATACAAGAACATAAGAGGAAACAACAATCGGTTCAACAACCGTGGACCAAGGAGTAGAATCCAATATGATGCAAAGGGATGACCAATGATCTAGAGCACAAAGTGTAACGAGTGGGGTCACTTTGCCCTAGAATGCCCAAGTAACCAAGACAAAATGAGGATGCTTTGTAAGTGGTGTGGATCGGGTGATCATGAGGATACCAACTGCCCAAAGCATAAAGGCATCAACATGCTGGATGTGAAGGAACAAAACAAGGAAGTATTGGCAATCACAAAGCACAAACAAGGAAAGCAATAAATCTAGAGCCTCGTATGAAAAAAGAGCGAATGAGGGAAGCCAAAGCCGAAGTAGAATAGGCGATGGCCAAAGAACGAAGAACCTCCTAGGAAACTTGATGTAGAGGAAGAACAAAGCTTAATAAAACTTGACTATCTCAAAGCATTCCCTTAAGGACTTCATAGGCAGCAACAAATGGGGCATCTTAGTACACCTTGTCACAATTGATGACTTGGTTTATAGGGTGTTGATAGGAAGGAAAACACACCAATGCAAGGTGGGACAACACAAAATCATGGGACAGCACTGTTACAAAACCTTTCAACACATTAGTTAATTCCATGCACCATGTTACAATGACAACACTCTAACAATGCAAACCAACATGGGATGTTTTCAAATCCTTAATACAGTTTTGGAGGCCTCTTCAAAGATTCTAAGGTGAATTCCAATAGGTGTTCAACACCTAAACTCATAAACAGACCCTAACTTGCTTGGCACCAACACTTACTCAATGACTATATAACCAGTCCTCTTGTGACAGTCACAATAAGACTTGACTAAACCTTCAAGAGTGCTCTAAAACTCTTTGTGCAGGTCTGCAAGACCTCTCACTACATTCCCTTAGCATTGCCAATGTCAAAACAACGAGTTTCAAACCTTGGTTCATCTACTTTTTCTTGTTTTTGCTGCTACACGGTCTGATACATTAAATATCAGACTTCCTATTGCATCAAAGCACGTGCAAACTTTCTCTTGGGGCCGTGCAAGCTTGGAACAAGTAAAGTACATTAAAACTGACCTTTCCACCCATTGTGGTGATTTCCCACCGGTGGAAGGCCGAGCTACATCTTTATTTTGCTCACTAGTTACCCTAGGTAGGGTTTCAACCAGTCTTCAAAGAAACTACAATATCTTACAAAATACTTGATGAAAATCAATGCCACAATAAGCAAAAGAAAGAGGATTCATATGCCACTGAAATCCAAACAGTTTCAGATCACTTCATGGGCCGTATAGGCCATACAAAATAACAGAATCAGCTACAACTTTGAGAAAACCCAGAAAACTTGCATTCATTCACTCCAAAACTTCAAAAATCAGTTTGCCAACTCTCCAATCGAGTGGGAAGGTGTCTTTTTCCCATTTACAGCTGATCCCAATCATTAGGAACGGTTTCTTGCTTGCATGTAACTATTTCTTGTTTTTTTGACAACTTACCAAAGTTGCATAACAACTTTTTGCAACATTTGGCAACTTTTCACTTTTTAAACAAAAACCCAATTAATCACTCCAAAATGAATCCATATGATTCCAAATGGTCATAGATGAGCTTATGAGACTCCAAAACACTCTAACAAACCTAAGACTCAAAAATAACAAAAATAAGCTAAATGAGGTTGCTGATGCCCCTACACCAAAACTGCAAGTACCTCGTTGCGGTTGGAGTCTGAAAATAACATGTACGATAGATGCTACAAATGATAGTACCAATTAAAGTGACAAACCTTCTTTAGAGTATGCCACAATTGGGAATGGCGATCATGAACATAGTTGGTGATGAGCAATGTCGGCAACAGGAAGGTCGAAGAAAAGAGATGGTAGTGGAACCGCCACCTGAAGGTGAACAAGTCATCGACCCAATGTTGCTAATGATAAACATCAGGAAGGGGCCGACTATCATACAAATGGGGATTGGAGGGAAGAATCTAACAAACACGATTGTCGATGGAGGATCGGGAGTTAAAGTACTAACCAAAGACAAATGGAAGTTTCTCGAGAAACCAACACTCTAGCCACCGACATTGCAATTGGTGGGCGAAAACTAGCATGGCATCAAGTTGTTAGGAACGTTGATGGCGCAAAAGGTGACGATTGGGACCTAACCATTCTTTTTGAATTTCCTGGTCATCCCATTGGAGAAAAAGGTGCATGATGCATTACATGGGAGAGGATGGCTGATTGTTTAATGTCCCCTTCTCAACAATGACTTAGCAGTTGGCCGTTAGCCTATTCCGGAGACCGGTAGGCTACTCGGAAGTGGAAATTAGTGTTTCCTATCTTCTAGGGGGATATTTCAGCTTTTTCTAAGGCTTGCTCTTGGAATCTTGGTGTATGGATCGTGGATTCCTTCTGGGTTTTCATAAATCTTCGCAACGGCATAGCATGCATGATGATCTGAGCAACTTTCTGAATTTACTATTTTTAGTAAATTCTATTTCTGGCAGTGGTCCTGTTGGCATTAGTACATTTGGCTTTCTTCTTCAAGCAGTTTGGTCGGTAATGATGATTTTGGCTGTTGTGGTGAAATTATTGGTGAATATTGAAATTATTTGAGTTGCAAAGGTTATATTTTAATTATATGACCCCTTGGCCTAATGATATAACTTAAGTTGTTTCGAAAGGGGGACTTGAAGGGTGGATGCCTCATCAGGAGGATAAGTGAAATATTTCAAGTTTGAAAAAGTATGATATGGGAAAATGGGGACGCCAACTTGAGGAGAGTATTATTTGTTTTAAAGGTGAATTATTTCATATTGGAAAAATGACGCCATTTTTGAAGGTTGTGAGAAGTCAAGTCAAACCCTAATATCTCTGTGGACTTGGGCGCACCTTCTAGAAGCATCTAGAGACTCCTCTTAGAATCTATATAAGGGAGTGTTTGCTCCTCATTTTACCATCTATTGTCTACTGTAATGTTATGTTGCCAAAATGGTGAGTGAGTTGCTTCGAGGAATGCATACCTCCTAGCTAGGCTTAGTTTCTTGCTTGAAAGATAGCAACTAACTGAGAGAGAGGACTATTTCTTAAACAGAGAGACAAATTCAGTTATTGTAATGGAGTTTATCAGGTTTTGTTGAGTTTTTGAGTTTGCTGGTCATGTATTGCTGAAAGTTGTTTTTGCTTAGAAGTCTTTAGATAAATTTTGTATCGTTCTGGGTATTCATCTAATGCATCTCTTTGCTAGGGGCGACCTTACTTGTCAAATTGCAGATTTTACTATCAAGAAATGAATTTATTAGAGTGAAATCGTCCCTCCTTGAGGGCCGTACCTTGGGTTTCGTGCAAAATAATTTAAGGTTCTTTGATGTTGTCTAGTCTTTGGGATTTGGGCGCCAACTTGTCTAGAAGCTATTGCATTTTATTTCAGGTCATTCAAAGAAGTTTAGAATGTTTTATGAGCATTTTAACGGTTTGCTTAGTTGCTGGTTTGTCAAATCAGAATTATAGGAGTTCCTCATTTTGAGTTGATTTTGTGTGGGATTGAGTCTTCTGGTATTAGGAGTGATACTTTATCTATTTGCAACATTGTGACATCTTCATACAGAGCTTATTGCAGGGATTCTCTTATTTGTAAAGCTGCACAGTAGTACTTTCAAATATCTCTCTTCTTGCTAAGCTTTTTGTAATTCCCACGACTGTGGAAGAGACTGGTCTTGTTCTAGTCTTTATTTACTTTTTGTACTGCCCACTAGATAAGCGGAAGGGGTCGGCTAGCCGCCCAGACATTTACTTTTAGTACTTTGTATTACACTCCCGCTGAATAAGTGGTTGAGTTGCATCTCTCATATTGTTGATCGGCTGAGCTGTCTTCATGTTCATTCTTGTAATACACTCCCGTTGAATAAGTGGTCGAGTTGCATCTTATTTCATTCTGATTGGCTGAGCCGTCTCTCATTGTACTTTTCAGCAGTTCAGTTTATATGCTAACGATCCCCTTTCGAGTATGCTCTTACCTTGTCCATACTGGGATCTGGGTTGATCAGAAAGAGAAAGGGTTCCCTTCAGTTGGTTTATGATTTCTCTAACGTTAACGGGTGAAATTGATGTGTTAAATTTGAAAAGATTTGGTTAGTACATTTCGGATTGCAGCCAAGACAAACCACAATTGGAAAAGATATACACTTTCCGTGGAGAACAATAGGAGAAAGTATGTGATCTATTTGAGAAACCAAGTAGTCAACGAATAATTGGCATTGTTGGACTCAGAGTCTGAAGGAGGATCAGGAATGGATGAAGAAAGGGGAGTCGTGGAACCGAACGACGAAGGTGTCCTAGACCTCCAAGATTGCTTGGAGGACAAGAGGAGTTTACTCAATGGTCTCTTCCACTGGCAGATGGAGGATTATGAAGTATTCCAGCGAGATTATAATATGCTAAAATCAAAGAGATAGAAGGGGAAGAAGAGGACAAAGATTCAACACATTAAGCATTTCCCTCGGAGTATGGAGAGTACAAGGAGTGGCTAGGGTAGATGACACACCAACACATAATTTTGAAAGAGACAAGATGATGAAGTATGAAGAACCAAACATAAAGAAGGTAAATCTAGGAGAGGAGGATAGCCCCCAAACAATTTTGGTCGGAGATGATTGGAATACAAAGACTTGAAGGGCGACCTCCAGAACTATGCGTGCATAGAATTCCTTTGGTATCGAGAGCACAACTTGTACGAAAGAGGCCCTACTGAATGAATAAAAATTACATTGCGAAGGTACAAGAAGAGATTGAAAAAATGCTCGAGGCAGGAATCATCTTTAAGGCTGAAGTCAGCGACTGAGTGTCACCAATTGTCATAGCACTAAAGAAAAAATCTGAACAAATTCAGATATGCGTGGACTTCTAAAGTCTGAACGCCATAACCAAAGAGGACCCCTTCCCAATCCCATTCATCGATTCAATGTTGGAAGAGGTGGAAGGACATGAAATCTATTCATCTATGGATGGGTTCTCGAGCTATAATCAGATAAGTATAATCGAGGAAGACAAACTAAAGACAATGTTTGTGGTTGAAGATAGAGTGTATGCATACAATCGGATGGCATTCGGTCTGTGCAACGCTCTGGCGACTTTCCAAAAATAATTCTACACATATTCAACAAGATGTCAGTGAAGAACTTTAAGGCATTCTTTGATGATTGGTCGATTTATAGCAATGAACAAGCAATCTGAAGGCTCTCTGAGAATGCATGGAATGGTGCAGAGCAACACAACTAGCATTAAATCCGAAGAAGTGTTGGTTCATATTGCCTCAAGGGAAATTGCTTGGACACAGTATGCAAAGCTGGATTGAAGACTGGCCTAGGTAAAAATTGGGTGATTATACAGATGGAATAGTCGAGAACATTACTGGCATAAAGTCATTCCTCGACCATTTTGGATACTACAGGAGATTCATCAAAAACTTTGCCCAAATTTCTTATCCATTGGATGTACTCACCAAGAGAGGATAACCATTCGTATGGATAAAAAAATAGGAAGAAGCTTTCAAAGAGTTGAAAGTACGACTAATCAGTTCACCAATCCTAGTGTACCTAGATTGGATTAAAGAGTTTCATGTGCATGTCGATGCCTCAAATTACGCGATTGGAGAAAAACTGGCACAAGGAGTGCAAGGGTTAGACCACCTGGTATTTTTTGCAAGTAGGTTGCCATCGAAGGCAAAAAAGAATTATAGTATGACAGAGAGGCAAGCTCCTGAGATGGTGTAGGCCGTGCAAAAACTTAGGTACTACTTGTTGGCTACACCCTTCACGTTCTATGTCGACAATCAAGCCCTCACGTATTTGGTAAACAAACCGACCATCTAGGAGGGAAAGCTGATGGCTCTTACTGTTATAGGAGTTCACATTCACCATAATTGTACGGCTAGGAAAAACTCATGTCATCGGCGATCAGTTCTCGAGAATTCAGTCTAGTGAACCACCTGAGGGAGTGAATGAAGATTTCCTCGATGCACAGTCGTTTTAGATCGCAGCATTACCGCCATGGTACGAGCAAATCGGGGAGTACCTGTCCACATCTACCTTTCTGAAGGAAATCCCAACAAGACATAGACGAAAGTTAGCACTAAAGAGCAAAACTTTTCAGCTCATTAATGGCTTGTTATATAAAATGGGATTGAATCATGTGTTGAGACAATGCATCATGCTAGAAGAAATTCCTGGAGTGCTCAAGGAAGTGCATGAAAATCTGGCTCGAGGGCATATGGGATCGAATGCCACAACTTAGAAAGTTCTCTTGGCAGGATTATGGTGGCCGACCGTACACACAAATGCCCAAGAGTGGGTGATAGTATCCGACACGTGCCAGAGAATCAACAAACCTCTCAAAAGGGATTACAAGCCACTTTTTCTATCTCAACCTCAAGAATTTTCCAACGGTGGGGATTGGACTTCATTGGTTTGCTGAAAGTCAGCCAATTACATTAGTGTAGGTACATAATCGTCACTACTGAGTAATTGATGAAATGGGCAGAGGATGGGCACTGCCAAACAACATGGCAGTTAGTATGGTGAGATTCATCTATGAACAGATATTCACAAGGTACGACATCCCGATAAAGATTACAAGTGACAGAGGACACTTCGTCAATCATGTCATTCACCTGATAATGACAGAGTTCCGAATCTTTCACTACTTGTCACGTTTGTACTACCCAAGAGCGAACGGACATGCATAGTCGACAAATAAGGTACTAGTCTCAGTCATTCACAAGTTGTTCGACATCGAGGAGGCTGACTGGGAAGAGAAGTTACCTGTCGTACTATGGGGATATCGTATGGCATATAAGGTGACGACTGGGCACACACCATTCCAACTAATGTAGGGTCAAGAAGCGATAATGCCAGTCAAATACATTGTGCCAAGATTGAGAATAGCTTTGGAGAATATATTTGGTGACAGAGAGTTTTAAGGAGCAGTTATTCTAGCTCAATAAACTCAACAAATGAAGAATATTGGCACAATGGATGACAAAGGCAATGTAGAAGAGAAGGAAGCACTGGCATGACAAGCAGCTTCGCCGAATGAGATTCCAACCTGGCTAGTTAGTTTAAAATATAACGACCGTAACGAGATTAAGCTAGGTAAATTCATGGTAAGAAGGCTCAGAGCATTTCAAATAAGAGAAGTTGGCAAGGATGAAGCGATCAAACTCGAGAATTTAGATGAAACTCTGTTACAAGACCCCATCAACGGATCGAAGTTGAAACCTTACCAGCAGAGAAAGGAAGCAACAATCGGGATAAACATGTTGGACTATGCAACAAAAGAAGATTTAGTAGTAAGTGGAAAGGAAACCATGGAAGAATAGGATTGGGGAATAATTGGAAACCAATTCGCAGAAGAGGAAGATTGGACATCACTAGGAGGTTGAAAAATAGTGGAAGAAAGACTCATCAAGAAAAAGGTAGAAGGAATTGCAGTACCCCGGGTACATAAACATTTAACCAATGCCTTGTTTGGAACACCTGCACTATGGAAAAGAGTATGGGGCCATTGGAAGTTTCATGCACCCTACGAAGGAGAAAGAAGAGGGTGTGTGTCCTCTGAACTTGATGAAGAACTTAGGAATGAATGAAAGAAAAAAGCAGTCCAAAATGAAGTGGAATTGGACAAAAATGACTAGGACGGATATCCAAAAAAGGAAGGACCGTGCCTGAAAGCCTTAATAATGGCGGAAGACATGCTCATTGCTCGACCAGATGGATACAAGTCAAAACATATTATTATTGATGAATAAGATTAAATTATAGCAAAGACCATGCTGGCCAATCATGTTTAAAGAAATGAAAATCACCATGTTAAAGGAGGAGGGCAGAGCTTTGTTATTGAAGACAAAATTAAATAAGACAATATATTTGAATATATTTACTCATAGTTACGAGACTCGCCCAGACTCGCCAGGACTCGGCGAGTCCCGAGTCGAGTCACCCTGGCCGAGTCCTGGGGGCTCGGACTCAGACTCGGCCGAGTCCTACCGAGTCCTGGATGGACTCGCCGAGTCTGGTAGACTCGCCAAACTCGCCGAGTCCAGGCGAGTCCCATCAGCAGGACTCGACAAAAGGCAAGTTTTGAAAGTGAAAAAAATACATGAAATTTGAATTTTTTTTAAAAAAATTTATTTACTTATTGTGAATGCAAAATGATGTACGCCATGGAGATTTGTATGGTTGGAGGTCTTAATTTGGGCTTGGTGGTGGGGGCGCTGCCCCTCGACCCCGCCCTGTATCGCGACAGGGAGCGCGCCCAGGGCGCTGCCCCGGGACCCTGCGAGGGGCGTTGCCCCTCGACCCCACTGGGGGCGCTGCCCCCAGACCCCCGCAAGGGGTGTTGCCCCTTGACCCCGCTGGGGGCGTTGCCCCTTGACCCCTGCAAGGGGCGTTGCCCCCAAACCCCCACAAGGGGCAACACCCCTTGACCCCACTAGGGGTACTGCTTCCAGATCCCTGCAAGGGGCGCTACCCCTTGACCCCATTGGGGGAACTGCCCCCAAACCCCCACGAGGGGCGTTGACCCTTAACCCCACTAGAGGCACTGCGCCTAAACCCCCACAAAGGGCACTACCTCTCAACCCCATCATGGCGATTTCCCTGATACTTGAGAATTTGAGATTATGGCTACTACATCATCCAGGACCTATCTTAGACACATTCATAGGAAAGATGCAAGCTCTTTTGAGCCATATACTTCTAGTTATTGTTTTGAATCTTTTGATATGTCATAGATTTCATATTCCATGAGTTTTTGACTATATATCTAAGTGTGCTATTGTCATATTTGTTTGGAACATTTGATGTCATGGATTTCATATTCCATGAGTTTTGTATACATTTGAGTCTTTGACTATATATCTAAGTGTGTTATTTTCTTGAGCAACTCAGCTACAATTTGTGTTTATAGTTATACTTATATGATCGATGTATACTTGTGCTAGTGATGAGGACCTTCATTGGGTTGATTGGGTAGATAGAGAGGTTGAGGCTATAGCCATGGCAGAGGAGGAGGCTAAAGCATGAGCAAACACATCCAAAACTAATGTTGGTGAGGGTGGCATGGAGTCACAAGCAGAGACTATGGCTGCAATTTGTGTTTATAGTTATACTTATATGATCGATGTATATTTGTGCTAGTGATGAGGACCTTGATTGGGTTGACTGGGTAGATAGAGAGGTTGAGGCTATAGCCATGGCAGAGGAGGAGGCTAAAGTATGAGCAAACACATCCAAAACTAATGTTGGTGAGGGTGGCATGGAGTCACAAGCAGAGACTATGGCTGCAATTTGTGTTTATAGTTATACTTATATGATCAATGTATACTTGTGCTAGTGATGAGGACCTTGATTGGGTTGACTGGGTAGATAGAGAGGTTGAGGCTATAGCCATGGCAGAGGAGGAGGCTAAAGCATGAGCAAACACATCCAAAACTAATGTTGGTGAGGGTGGCATGGAGTCACAAGCAAAGACTATGGCTGCAATTGCTACGTCATCTACGACCCACCTTAGATGCCTTCGTAGGAAGGATGCAAACTCCTTTGAGCCATAGACTTGTAGTTAGTGTTTTGATATTTCATATTTGTTTGGAACATTTGATGTTGTGGACTCATATTTTGTACCACACACTACTACTGGTTCTCAACCGTCGCTTGAGAGCATGGGTTGGAACAAGGATGCACATGATGCAACAAAAAAGACAATTGTAGACTTTTGGTACTACTGCACCATTCCCTTCCATGTAGCCAGGTAATTCTTTTTCGTTCAATTGTTCTAAAATTTATATTTAAATTGTATTATTTTAGAATCTAGATGTATCTCATTATCGAATTCAAATTTAAAGTTAAAAACTTAAACTTTTCATTTTACAATACTTATGTAAGTAACTTTTCATCATCCAGGATCCTTAGACACCTTCGTAGGAAGGATGTTGGCTCCACTATGCCATAGAGTCATAGACTTATAGCTATTGTTTTGATATTTCATATTGTTATGGAACATTTGATGTTATGGATTTCATATTCCATGAGTTTTGTATACATTTGACTAATTTTATATATCTAAGTATGCTATTTCCTTCAGCAGCGCAACTATAATTTGTGTACTTTATACTTATGTGATCGTTGTATACTTGTGTATGTGATTAAATTTTATTTTATTTGTATTGTATTCAATAAAGGGTGCTTGAAACAAGTTTTAAATCCTTAAAAATCTCTAAATTTCTAGGGTTTTTTCAACTTTTTTTCATTTTGCCGAGTCTGCGCCGAGTCCGAGTCCCGAGTCGAGTCGCCCTAGCCGAGTCCGAGCCGAGTCCGAGTCTCGTTACTATGATATTTACAACACATAAGACAAAATAGAGTATAGGACAAAAATTTGAATAAGGCAAAAATAAAGTAAGACAAGATTTGTCTTATATGCAAATCTAAGGTAGCGATCACAACCAAAAGGTGCGATTCTTTTTGAGGAGCAATTAAAGTTTATAAACAAAGAACAAATAAGAAGTGGGGATTAGTATTTGCAAAGGGTGCGATTACGGAAGAGGTCAAAATAATTATTAAAGGTTATGACCATTCAAAAGGGATGTCTTTCTACATGAAGGCATAAAGATATAAATGATATTTGAAAATCATAGGAAGAAGTGTGTTGAGGAGAGAAAGATAAAGAAATACATCAGATAAACCAACACATGAAGAGCAAAATTTAAGAAGATTATTTACACATTATAGGAGGAGATTGTGAAAAGTTGTGTGGCAGATTTATAAGAAGTTTTATGAGGTGATTGTGATCAGTTTTATAGCAGATTTATGATCAGCTTATAACTGATTGAAGAGGAGAATAATAGCAGATTGGTGACCAAAATTATAGCAAAACTTAGAAGAAAAATAGAATGAGGGGTTGGTGTCTCTATGTCATGTCCCTCAAAATTATAACACTAAGATATAAATCATGAAAATACAAATAAACAAATAAAATAAATAACAAGACAACATATCAAAAATAAAGCGAAATATTAACAATTTCATTATAATTATAATTATTATAAAGATAATATTATAATCATTATAATCGAATATAAAATATAAATATCAACTATACAAAGTTAACCATTTGATTATTATTATAATATAAAATATGCATATAAACTAGTATAGAAAATAAATATAATAAAATAAAAAATAATTAAATATATTAATATAACTAAGTAATATATACATATATAATGCTGGCCGACCACCTTAATTGAAAAGACAGTCACATATATATGCAACGATTGACTAAACAAAAGGATGGGTTCATAAATGAGCAGCAGCCAATATATATAAGCAGCGATTAATATAACTAAAGAAGGCAGCGATTCCCTTTAATAGGAGGCAACGATTCATTAGGAAAAAGACAAGTTATATTTGTGAAGATAGTGATCTGCCATAAGGGAAGGACTTTAACGAATTATAAATGGTTTGAGGCAGCGATCAAGGTTAATTAAGTGTTAGGACTTGGGGAGAGGTGTCTCTATCCAAAGGATGCCTCTCTTTATTGAAACATAGATATATAAATATAATTTGAAGATGATCGATCAGGGGAAGGATAAGAATATATTCTGAAAAAAGAATCAATGGCTGGCTGGAGATAGATAGAAGATCGTGGTTGGAGGGAATAAGAAAAGAAGGATATATTCTGACAGGAAGTATATTCTTTGAAATCTGATCAAATACAGAGCAGCAAACTGAGGTAAGTATTATTATACTTTGAATAAAAGTTGGTAACTATTTATACATTTAGGAAAATAATTATTACATACAATTATGGATTTAGGTGTCAAAATATATTATAAATTTAAATGACAGTTGATGCTTTATAAATATATTTAAATATATTATAATTTACAAAATATATTTAAATATATTATGATGGATAAATATATTAAGAATTTAAATGATAAGTATATATTTAGATATATATATTGTGATTCATAAATACATCAAAGATGATTGACAAATACAATGTACACACACACACACACACACATATAGATTATTTTTCGATTATGCAATAATGATGCTTGCAGCAATTATTGTGTCTCAATGAGAAGAATAGACTTCGGTCCAAAGAATTCCCTTTCGCTAGCACTCAACAAGGATAGGGAGTTTGTGGGGGCGAAAGGCTGGTAAATCAATCCATTGATGGACAATCCCAAGATGGGTGGAACACCTTGAGGGAGTCCAATTTGAGATCGTTCACGCATCCTTTGCATAATCAATCTACCATCCAAAGAGGTTAGGAAAAGAGGAAACAAGGTGGAGATCTATTCCGATCAAGAGTAGTAAGTCATATGTGATCATGTTAATTTATGCCTTAGATGATAATGCATCTAATTGTCTTATTCTTAAAATATGCAATCTGAAATAAACTAATCATGAACAAGAAATTATGTGCTTTATTGATAATACATAATGTATGTAGGTCTTCAAGGTCATTTACACTAATAAAATGATGTATTGATAAAATAAATTATATGTCCTAACTTGTGTTTTAACATTTTTAGGATAAGTCTAACAAAGGGACATTACACTCTAGTGGGTTGGTGCTCACAAATTGAATAAGGGGTAGGTGCCTTTGGTGGGTTGGTGCTCACAAAGTGAATGAGGGGTTAGTGCCTACAAAGTTTGTAGAGAGAAGATTAATAAAGGCAATATTTTTGCCATGGTTTTCTTCCGTAAGGGTTTCCACGTAAATTGTGTTGTTGATTGTTTGATTTTACATATGTGCTGATTTTGATTAAATCTTAAAGGTGATTAAATAAGTACTAAAAGAAAAAGAATATTGTTATATTGATTCATCCCCCCTCTCAGTATTACTATGTGCTCATCACCAGCAATATGGCAGATGGTACATCGACAAAAACCATAAAGGTATGGGACCCGCTCCCTTGGTAGATAATATTTTTGATTTAAAATACCTCAAAACATATTGCGAAGAAGAATGCTATAAAAGACCTCCTTTTTCTTGTAAATGGCGGTATGCGTTGGAAGTGAAGGTAAGGAGAGGTGATGAAAGAAAAAGCTAGAAAAGAAAAATTAATGACAAAGAAAATAAAAAATAAAAAAAGCGAAAAATTAAAGAGGTGGAGTTGAAAAGTGCAAAATGAAAAAAATTAAAAGGGGATATTAAAATATTGAGCCAGAAAAATAATAAAGTATTGAAGTAAAAAAAAAGGTAGATCAAAATAATTCCTATGATAATTATAAAAAAATTAAAAAACAGAAATAAAAGTATGGAAATGGCCAGAGCAAAATAACTTACTAATATCTATACACATTGGAAAAAGAAAAAGCATAGGAGAGAATGTATATAATTGTGTACGATGGAGGAAGACATAAACTAAAATTCGCAAAGTCAAGGTTTTGGTCATACGATTATAGCAAAGGCAACGAGGAAAGATTACAAAAAGGATTGTATGACAAGGTACAAACCCAGCCATACGGGGAAGGAAGTGGTTCATACGTAGAAGTCTGCAGATGGCACGATGTGAAAAACAATAGATCGTATGATGTTAGAGGCAACAACTCGTACGGTGTGAAAGGATTAATGAGCAACACACCATTTGGAGGATTGTACAACATCAGGGATACAATGTGGTACAATGATGAGTAGGTATGAGTTTCGTATGGTTGACCAAGGGCGTGCGATTGTGGACCGTATGGCGAAATAGGAAGACCAAACAAAATCAGAGCATAGGGTTGGCTTGGGCTGTACGACATGCTAAGGAAACAAAGACAAAACAGTCAGTTTTGACTATACGACCTAGTAGATTTCTTAGTGTGCGATGGGTATTGGCCATACAACTTCACAGAGGTAGCATCGTACGAAGGAAGAATCAAGTCATCGTACCTGTATGAAGGATTCAAACAACATACATTCAATGAAATGGAGTTGAGATCATACGACACACCGTACGTTTGGAATTGTATAGTGGAAGGAGGTCGTATAATGGGAGTCAGAGTAGGAGAGCTGTATGTTGTCATTCCTCCAGACAAGGCGTTCGTATATCGTATTGTGCAAGCCAATGCCAGAATGACACTACTTAGTATGAAATTGGCAAATTCAAAAATACATAGTAAGAATTGATAGTTGCGCAAACCGTTTCTGGTTTTCGAGAAGATGGTGTATATTTATTTATCGAGAAGATCATTACTGAATACTCCTTTCATCCATGGACACGGGAACGAACAAGGGAAAGAAGGTTGGGCATTATAAGTCACACATTGCTTCAGCCAAACCAAGAAAAGGCAATACAAATGTTGAGACAAGAGTGGATGCACTCACATGGGATAGCCTAATTGGTAGCGAGTATAGACATTGGTGACCGAATAATCAGGACAATCATGTCCTCAAGATAGCCCTACGACATGCACAGGTGGATAAATCCGTGCTACTTCCATTCTTCAACTCTCGAGAGTTTGAGCCTTTCCTAAATGCAATGGTGAGGAACTATTGTAGGCATGCTCATAAATTAGTCATCGACTATAGGGCTGCATGGTGACTATTTCCTTTTGGCCAACAGACTTTTAGAGGGTGTTTGGCATACCTGCCACAAGTACTACGGTGTGCAAGCCAACCGTGAAGTTTACACAGTATCACAAGGAAGCGTCGGTGAAGAGAGTTTGCTGACCCCACTTAACTCAACAAGAGAGGGACAACATATGGAATGCTTGAAATTCGGGGTTGAGGAAAAATTTCTTAGCCACACTTGAATGGAGGTGCATAATGGAATTGATGAAGTGCAAATTGATGGGAGCAATCAGAGCTTTCGATGTGGTGAAATGGATGATCGACTACATGATGGGGCTTAGCATAGGGAAGGTATACAATTCGTCGAGATTACTATCAGAGAGGATTAGTGAATTCCTGGCATAGAAGCATAAAGCCTTCTACATGATGCAACATGCCATTGCCTTGTTATTGGATGCTATTCACACATAGTTTCTTGCCGACAAGTGGGGGAAGTTCCAACTGGTGGCCTAGATAGACCCGACATTGCCAACAACATTCTACTGGACCACTCCAGACATAATAAGCGGAGGAGAAGAGACAACCCAACCAAGGAAGAAGAGGAATCAGAGGGAGGCACCAGTCGATAGTGTAGAAAATGATGCACCAATAGAGTTGTTCTCCACATCGACTACCACACCACTGATGGAGGAAGAGGTATCACTGGCAGTGGATACATAGTCATTACTTGAAATGGACATAGACAAAGCCATACCAATGATAGCTACAAGTGTGCCACCCCTACTGCCAACCACTTTCATACTGCCAACACCATTGGAGGCATCACCAGCGATATTGATAGCACCACCGACATCGTCAGTTGCATCACTAGCGACATTGCCAACACCGGAGGTAACGCCACCATCACTAGGTGCACTGCTAGAATCACCAGGTGCATTGGCAGGATCGCCAGGCCCATTGATAGAATCGCCAAGCCCATCGCCAGGATTGCCCAACCCACCACCAAGACCGCTAGGCCCACCGTCAAGATCGCCAGAATCGCCAAGCCCATCGCCAAGATTGCCAGGCCCACCACCAAGACCACTAGGCCCATCGTCAAGATCACCAAGCCCACCACTAGGACTACCAAACACACTGATAGCATTTCCTGCGACATTGCCAGTGCTATTTGTTACAGTTTCTACATTGCCAAATACATTACTAGGGGATATTCTTGCACCACTAGATACATTACCAAAGGTTATTCCCTCACCTACCAATGTTACATAGATAGACAAGTGTTTGAATATGATCTAGTTAACACTGCAGATTCCAACATTCCCCTCGTCAAGTCCTTCAGGAGTTATGGCTGAGGGTCTAGAGCAAGATATCATAGCCATGGTGATGGAGGGTGCAAAACCAAACTCTTCATAGGCACACCCACCGGGTATCATTCACACTCAAGAGAGTGGGGGACCATCTTAGATGCCTAAGCCACCTTTGGCTAGAGAGGAGTTAGTACCATCCAACCCATTGGGCGAAGATGAGGAGGATGAGTCGAGTGGATCCGAAGGGTTGATCATTAAGATAGCCAAACCGAATGAGTCAGACCCTCTCAGGACAGTTCAAAGGTACATTCAAGAACTTAAGGTGATGGTAGTAGTGATGCAGGAAGTAGTAGACATATGCAAACGGTTGGACATAGGTCAATCTCCATTGGTGGCAAAGAAGGTGCAACAAATATTGGCATTCGTACAAACTATAAACAGTGTGCGAGGGAGAATTCACTCATAGTTTCACTTCTAGAGGATGGCTTGGAGTTGAGAGTCTGACGATGTTGAAGGCTTTGCATCCAACGAAACCTTAAGTAGGAGGGAGAGATGGTCGTTTGATGTCAGCCTTGTTCGATATAGAGGCTTTTTTCAGGGATGTATTCTATAGGATGAAGTGACAAATGACATTCATGGATGATGCTGTGCAAGAGAAGATTGAGGCTCTGCAATTGGTGCAAAAGGTATGAGAAGAGTCAGTTGAGCATACACAAAAATTCTAGGATCAACTAGCTCAACAAATCTAGCTCACCATAAATGAGCGAGCCAGAGTATTGGCCATAAAGGCCAAGATGACAAAGATGGAGAGGGAGTCAACAATGAATGACGACCATGGAGGCCAAGCTGGCAGAAAAGGCCAAAGAAGTTGACCAAGCAAAATGCCAAATGATGGAGGCTACGTAGATGGTGAAGGCAGCAAGGGAGCGGAAGATCATGGTTGAGCACCAGTTGAGGACTCTCACGGAGGAGGTTTGTAGACCGCGGGAGTTTCCCTCACTGACATCCACCTTGACATCGTCCATTCATCTAGGGATGTCCTCTCACCCTCCATCTTAGTAAATGTAATTTGGGTGTCAACTCCCAATTTTGTTTGTTGTTGTTTGGAAGATGAATTTATTTTTGGGGGGGCTGATGTAGTCGGCAAAATGTAAATAAATAAATAATATTGTGTTCACCAAAAGTAATTAGTATATATTGTAATTGGGAATTAGTCCTCGACAGTTGGTTAGTTGTACTAGGTATTTGCCGATGGTTGGTGTCCTTAACCAACATCGCTTGACTATATATTTCATGTTTCATTTGTAGTTGGGGACCGCACATACTGTGTATGATGTACTTACTACCTATTTGACAAATGAAAAATACATATTTTGTGCAAGTGCATTGTTGAGTAATTGATATGTTTATTACTACTATTATATTTCCTCATTTACTTTGTGTTAATCGGTCAATTAGCATTTATGAGTAAACACACATACCACTTGGGATTCAATGCATAGGCAGCCATGTGCAAGGGAGTGTTGAGCTTCTTCCATCTTTGATGAATGATTGGTTGAATGTGCACATCGTAGAATGCTAATGTGGGGTCCTTCTCTCGCATGAAAACCTTCATTTGGCCTAGTATAGAATCAATGCATTCGTACACCTCTTCAAGGTTAGGTGCATTGGCATCCTCATATCTAATGACTTGGGAAATTGTAGTAATGATGGAGACTATGTATTTTGCATCACCCCAAAAAACATCACTCTTCAGTGTTCACTACATCCTTTACCCTCTTCCCTTACTCTATCTTGGACTCAAGCCACCAATTCCATTTTTCTGTCATAACCATTAGTTGCAATGTGTCTTGCAGCTCAAGCATTCTCTCCAAGAGAATGAAATAGGATGCATATCTAGCCTTGATAGGTTTTAAGAATTCTTGAAGAGTGCATGTGAAGTGTGGTGGTTGCAAATAAACATCTGCACATCTCTAGCATCATTGACCATTGATTTGATCCAATCAATCTTTCCCATGTCCTAGAGTGCATTATTCATGGCATGCACACACCATGGAGTCCACCAAATATGTCTATAAGCTGCCTCAATTAATTTACCTATAATGTTGCACACTCGGGGGTCACATTTCTCACTACTTGGACCACATTTTGTGGCCCAACCTCCTCAATAGCATCCTTGAGGACTTGAAACTAAAAATTGGCATCCTTGTGATGCCTTGAACAATCAATTGCCTTAAGAAAATATGGGCCCTCGGAACATATAACTATGATATTGAGGAGTGGACGATGCCTAATGTTTGTCCACCCATCCTTGACAATACTGCATCCATTTGTCACCCAACACTCCTTCATTTTCTCCATCAACACAATTATCTTGGAATAGTTCTTATCCAAGATTGTGATCCTCAATTTTGTCTCCTTGGTGGCACATAAGATGGTCCTACCCTTGCTACCATCGCCATTGCTTCCTTATAAGGAGATCAAGCCACATGGAATGCAATGCCATTCCATCTGCATCATCCTTCATCTGCACATTGAATAATTCAGCTATTAGGTTAGGAGCATCAGTTGTCAACTTGCGTTTCCCCCTAGCCTTTGTTGCATGGGCCCTTGAAGTAGAAGATGGCATATGTGTAAATTGTCTCTGCAAAGTAAAGTAGAATCGTGTAGCTGGCTCTGATGATCCCTTGGCCTATGAGACAAAGAAGCAGATATAGGTGCAATTGCATAGTCTTTTCACCACCAACACCCCATAGCCTACATATCTCAACCTTGAATTTCAGGTTATTTGTTGATGCCGAAAACTCACATATATCCACACCTTTTCCTTGGAAATGAAGGAAGTGAGCATTATCTTTGGTAATGTTGGCTTAAAATTCAAGGCCACAAAAGTGACACTTTGACAACCTTGTGCCCTTAGATGTCCTAGGATTGCTCTATAATTTGGTTGCAAATTGTTTCAAGGGAGACTTAGGATCAAAGGGACCCTTAGCAAGATCAACAAGATCTACTATTATTGTGGAGGGGCAATTCTTATTTGCACAAGATCTCACGGTCACCCCTCTCTGCTTCTACAATTTCATCAACCTTAAGTGCATAATCAGATTTAGTTTCATTGTGAGAGTGGACCTCAACATCATCCTCACTCATGCCATGAGAACTCCTTGTGACACTACAATAAACAATATAAAATTTATAAGTTTATAATTTTAAAATTAAAATCCAAACTATGCATGCTACTGTGTAGCACAATGCAAAGGATTAAGACACAAAATTAACATTAAAATTAAATTTTTGCTTCATTAAGGCATTTTTTAAAAGAGTAGAGAGTCTTGTAGAAATTGTTGAGGAAAAATAAAAAAAATAGATCGACCCCTATTTTTTAGGGATTCATGCATGTTGGTAAAAAACTCAAATATTTCAAAATTTGATGATCTGGGTCTCTTCAAAACGAAATTGTCTACAAAACCTAGATTTTAGTTTTTCGGCCCTGCTTTTTAGGAATTTTTTCTAAAAATAGACTTGAGTCGAGGTTTTCTGGGTTTCTTCTCTAATGGATACTGACAAAATTTTCTAAAAATAAAAAGTTTCTAAAAATAGAATTTTCATTTCCAAGGCTCAAAACTCATATTGATTGGTTGAAAATACTTTCCCGATCAGGCTGGTCTAGTCAGAATCGTCAAAAGATCAGTATCTCTCTTGTGGGTCTATTCTGCTTTTTTAGAAGATAAAACAGGATCTCTGAGGTCATCAATGGAGGATGGCCAACTGCCAGGTGTTAGAATCAAAGTCTCAAACATTGGCTAGATCAATTTGTGGCGAAAGATGCTCGAGAAACGGTGAATGGAGGAGGGGTTTTCAAAAAAGTTGAAAATTGCTGAAAATTTTCTAACACTAGGAAGCTTGGGCAACCCTGCTAGCTAGAGGTGCCTAGCATTTGCAAAATTCATGACATTTTTTGTAACATTGATAATCCTAGGCGCCCCTGTTCATTCAACACTCTTGGCTTTTCATGCCTTAGTCAAAAACGGTGAATTTCAAGGATGTAGTTGGTAAAGGTGGAGAATGAAGAGTAAAGTGGAAAAATTGAAAATCTTAAAAATAAAACTAACTTTGGTGATCTTGGGCGCCCTTGTCCAATCAAGGCACCCAAGTGCTCTTGCCTCAGAATTTTCGTTGTGTTTCTCGTAAAACGTGCAAAGCTTCTCCATCAACCCGATTTAGATCCGGTCAAATGCAATCAAAAGCAATTTTAGGGTTGAAAAAGGGTGGAGATCACCTCAGTTATGTTTAGGCTCCTCAATGAATTCATTATCTAGTGTTGAGGATCAGTCAACCAACAAATATTGTAAATCGAATGAGGGTAGAAACACACAAAATGAAGAAATCACAAGAAAATTGAAAATATCAAAATTTTGGTTAAGTCTAGAAGACTTGGGCGCCCTTGGCTAAGAGGGGCGATCGACTTCTCATGCCTTAGAATATTTTTCGCATTTTTTCGAAAAACGTTCAAAACCTCTTCGTCAACTCCTTTCCGGCTTTCAAAAAATCATCAGATGGAGTGATAAAGGCTGCTATATGGTACCATTCAACTTAGATATGATCAAGCTTGCCAGGATGTCTGACTTCCAGACTTTGCTGCTCATCGACTATCTGAAAACGAAGATTAATTAGGGGTCATTGACTTCATGCGAAACAGAGAAATGCAAAATTTGAAAATCCCAAAAAAATGGTAAGTTTGAGAAGGCTGGGCGCCCCAGCTAGCCAGGGGCGCCCAAGGTTTCATGCCTTAGAAAAATTTCAGGTTCCAACATGCTTTCTTCCGTTTTGGCCTTCATCAACAGTTTTCAGCGTGTGCAATCATGATTAAACGACGTCAGATGCCAAAATGAAGCTGGGGATCACTTCAGCAGTGGTCAAACAAAATTTATTAGTAGGCAGTGTCAAATTCCTAGCTTGATGAAGTCGAAGGCAGTTCTCGCCGAGAGCAAAAACAAGCAAAAATTGAAAAATATGAAAAAATGGCTAACACTGGAGAGCCTAAGCACCTCTGTCCAATCAACACTCCCAAGAATTCATGTCTTAGCCATTTTTCAGTTTCTGTCATTTGTCGTTCGAAAAAGTGTCTACATTCAACGTTTCTGTTTCTGGATTGACTTCAAAGTTTTAAAGCTTGGAGAATAAAGCGCTCTTTCGTCTCAAACTCCATTTAAGAAGGCTTTTGGCATTTATTCTTAATATTTTACAGGTTGGCATCCAAAGGAAGAAAAATAGAATTTTCTTCTCATCAAGGTTTGGAGGCCCAAACGAAGTGCTTTTTCAGTGTTCTTCATGGCTTTGGGATTGGCAAGCATAGAGGCACGCTTTTTCATGGTCCAATCTTTTAGGGCATCATATTTTAGATTTAGGTGGTCAACTTTTTCAATTTTTATCGATTTGGGTTCATCTACTTTTTGCTCATCTTGAAGATTGGGAAATTTCATATTTCCAAAAATCTGCTTTTTTGGGAAACCCTTAGCTTTGTCAAAATCTGACGAACTGGGTCTCTTCAGAACGTGATTGTCTAGAAAACCCGGACCTTAGCTTTTTTTCCGAGAATTTGCTTTTTGAAGAAAAATCAGCAACTTATTTTCAGCAGTTTGTGCAAAAATTTTCCGAATATAGGCGTGTTCACATTCAAAAGTCAAGTTTTTAAACATGCAGTATTCTCCTAGCTATTTGGCGTATATAGTTTCCCAAATTATCGATTGAATGAGTCATCTTTTTGGGACAATGAAGATTTCCAAAGATAGAATTAAAGCAGCTGTTCACTCGATGCCTTTTTCCAAGTTTTCTTGCTATTCTTGTCTCATGCTTATCTATTCTTTGTGAAATAGGATAAATAAAATTGCAATAGGTGGAACTTTCCTTGCTTTTTGTTTTAGCAGGTTGGTGGTTAGTTGTCATGTTTTAGTTTTAGAAATAAATCTTTCGAGTTGGTAAGTCTAGTTGCAAAAGCAAGGAGATTTTAGGGTTCCCTACTCCTTGTTTGTGTATAAATAGGGGTAGTCTTTCCCATTTCTTTTTAACCGTTATTGTGATAACAAAGTGTTGAGTCTACTTTAGCTTGCAACTTGGTTATTCAGTGTTTGTTCACTTAGTGTAAGAGAAAGTTTGCATGCTTGCCTTTTGCTGCAAATCATTGTTTAGTTAATGTGTAATTTGTGTCAAGTGTAATTTGGTTTGATCCCTAAACTGTAAGCATGTTATTGCTACAAATATGTTGTCCCAGAAGTGTAATTGTTGTTAGAAATTTGAGAAAGGAAATCTTATGCCTACTTTGGTCCGATTTATTGTCCCAGATTTTGTTTTATGTGTTTGCTTATATAATCTTTATTTCAGCTTGCATTTAAAAGTACAATGAGTCTTTAGGCGTGCGTTGGAAGTGAGTTTATTTGAGTATCTATGTTGAATCATTCCTTGTTTACTTCTAACTCTCAAGCTCTGAGTTTACTTGAGTTGCTAGAAGCGTCATTAGTTTAGGCTTAGTTGTAGTTGAAGTTCTAAAAAGAGAAAACCTCTGCTATGACACAAAGAGTTTTATAACCTTGTGTTCTTAGCTAAGAACAAAAAGATTGGCAATAGTTTAATATTCTTTCTTTTCAAGCATCATCAACAAAGAGGGAGCTTCCCCTCCTAATTTGAAGAGCAGTTTATCTGTGCATGGCTGTCCGTTTCTAATCCGCAGTCCACAGGTGCGAATTGAAACGCCAACAAACCTCAATCTCATCCTCACTCATGCCATGAGAACTCATTGTGACACTACAGTAAACAATATAAAATTTATAAGTTTATAATTTTAAAATTAAAATTGAAACTATGCATGCTACTGTGTAGCACAATGCAAAGGATTAAAACACAAAGATTTTTTTTTTTTCTTTTCTTACTTTAGGTTGCACAAGCGCAAAAGTAGAGGATACACAAATACAAATCTTTGTTCTTAATCTTTGTCAACCAAGGATTTCACTTTTGTTTTTCTTACTTCGGGTTGCACGAAGCATAGAAGTAGAGGATACACAAAAGTTTCATCCTAGCTTGACAAATGTCAAAAAATAAAATAAAAAATTTGATATAAACAAAACGTAATTTAGTAATTTACTAATTACAAATTTGTAAAATAGTAAACTTAAATAAAAAAGTAGAAAATATGATAGCTTGCAGCCATGCCTATGAATATAATTTTTATTTTTTAATTTTTTTTTAAATTTCAAATTTCAATGTTGAATTTTGATGACAATATGAACAATGAACATTGAACATTGAACATCGAACAATTAATATGCTAATGCACTTGCAGCCATGTCTATGAAATTATGAACAAAATTAAAATATGGATATGAAACTAATTAATTTAAAAAAAAAAAAAATAGTCATGGAATCCTACCTTATGCTTGAAAATCCCTGCAACTTGGTGTAGAATCCCTCTTCTTCCTCTTCTTCTTGCTCCTCCTCAACTTTCTTACACTTGCAACAATTCACTCTCACTCTTTTGCTTCTCTTCAACCTTGCTGTTGGAATGAATTTGTGAGTAAAAGTGAAGATTTTAGGGTGTCTTATAGGGTTTGAGAGTCTTTGGTGGGGCCCATTGGCCATTAATGTTCAACCTTGGGCGTTGGTTTCTAGGAAATATATTAGTTCTTTTTTATATTTTTCTCTTTTGGGCCTGTTTGCTGTGGGAGATGCCTAGGCATTCCCAATACGGTTGGGAGACTCTTGGGAGTCCCCCAATCGTCCTAGGGATGTCTTGGCGTCCCCAACGTCCTGGGCATCCTGGCTGAGGTGGTGGTGTGGTGAGGGGAATGTCTCCCCCACGCCCCCACATCCTAGAGATGTCCTCGTCCTAGAAACTTGGGGATTTTCGGGGAGGATGTGTCCCCATGGAACACCTTCAAACTTCAATTTAAATTTCAAAATGAATCCTTTATTTTTGATTTTTACAAGTACTTACTTTAATTTCTTTGTACTTTGTAGGTGTTGGAGCGTTTGGTGATAGTTTTGTATTTGGCACATGGAAAGCAAAATCCAATGGGATACATTTATAGATGAATTTTTTCTTTTTTGAGTTGTGATGATAGAATGATTTCTTGAACCACAATGATATTATCTGCTAGTTGCCTTTTTGGAACAAATGCCAATTGGTTGCTTGATATCATTTTGGTGAGAAATGGGATTTGATGTCATATTACAAAGGGAGAAATGGGAATTGATGTCATATTGCAAAGGGAGAAATGGGAATTGAGGGGAGAACCCATCCAGTCCTAGGGCTTTGTCTTTGTTAAAGAAGAAGACTATAGATTTGAGTTTGCCTTTTGCAGGTGGAGCACTGATCAGTGCATTATCAGCATAAGGTATGACTTTGTTGATATTAGGGAGAACATTTTGGTGAATTCAACTTCTCTTGTAGGTTGGGAAGTTGCTTGCATAGTATTGCAAAAAATCTGTTTAATAGTTAATCATATCCAACAGGTTAGGAATCAAAGGGTCTAACCATTCTTTTTGATAGTCATTTAAGTTTGTTAGTTTCATCTTGTGATATATTACTGGATTTGTTTGAGGGGGTTCAGGTTTATTTTAGTGGGGCACAGGTTAGGGTGCCCACATATGCATGAAACCTGTTATTTCTTTAGCTGTGCCTTCAATGACTTTCCTGATCTTGGGCTTTGTGATAAACTTTCTATTTCTTCATTAGGTCAAGTTGATGCTCTTTCTAACTCTTATGTTGAGGCTTTCTTTTATTGTCTTGGATATGGGTTTAGCTGCCTAATGAGTATTATACTTTGTTTGGGGTGATAGAGAGAGAAGAGTCTCCACCTTAATGATTAGGTCTATGAAAATATCCAGGGTTGTGAAACTAGATGGTTTTGCAGCAGTGAAAAACCTTAGTGAAAGTTTCATTCCCACAAGAGTGGTCTGGGAAATTAATAACAAACAAGCAAATGAATTGAACCGAAAGGATACAAATGATATCCACTGTATGGGGTGCTGTATCTTTTTGGTGTTCTACAAATCCAAAATTCTTGGAAATGAGATAAACAACAAGGCATTTTACAGTCAATATATAAAGGTGATATTATTAATTGATTCAAAGTAGGATGTATCCTCATTGGTGGAAGAGTGAAATAGCTAATTTAAAATGTTGGACAAAAGCTTTAATACCTTCTAAACAATTTATCCAGAAAAAGCTTTTGCAAGATGCCCAACAGCTGGAGTCTTCGATTTGAAAAATGATTCATAAGATTCTGATTACTTGCATAGAAATGGCAGGGAATTTTCTCCGTTTATTAGTGTAAGAGCTAAAGCATTTATCATATAGGCCACATAATGGTGGTTTATGTATCCATGGTTCTATAGTATGAGAATTGAAAGGAAAGGAGTTCCATTGGGTCTATGATATTTGTAGTGTTGTTTCCATTGAAACTTGAGCCTCTTTGCTGTCATATTGATTATGTTGCATTAAGTGAATCTCTTATTCACCATCATGTGTTGTCAAAGAGTATAAGGGGAAAGAAATGACTATGTCTTAACAGTTGAGCAAACTGCTGAATGGAACATCAGATATTTGCATTGTGATGCATTCTTCTCTTATCATCCATGCTTTGCATTACTGTGGTGTTTGAATTGATAATTGAAAGCAGTAATTGGCATTACTGTGGTGTTTGAATTGATAATTGAAAGCAGTAATTGGAAGTACAGAAGGTATAGATTATTTGCAAATGTACGGCAGTTATCTCTTCTATATTAGTTTAAAATCCCTCAATTCAACAGGATTTTTATTAGCCATGTAATGTGTTCTAAAGCAATACTTGGAATCATGAAAGGGTTTCTGACTAACCAGTAAGCTTTATATGCATGGCCTTATAACTAAATAATATTCTGGAATATTCTTGAGATATAGAATATTTCAATTCTCTATTAGGTGGTTGAGATTCTTTTTATATTATTCTAAAAACACTCAATTTAACAGGTTTTTTATCAGATGGAATTTGATGGTGCATCAAAAGGAAATCCTGGGAAAGCAGGAGCTGGAGTTGTGCTGCGAAACCAAGATGGTTCTGTGGTATGATAATGGAAAATTTATTTAAATTAATGAGATTGGTAATTTTATTATAGTGTTTTAAATTTCTTACACAGAAAGTTTTATCTGGACCTTACTTGTTAATATATTTATCATGAAGCTGTAGAACTTTTGTAACCAGATATGCATACTTTATAAACAGATATGTGAATTGAAAGAAGGTGTGGGTAGAGCAACAAATAATGTTGCTGAATATCGCGCAGTTATTCTTGGATTAAAAGTGGCTCTGAGTAGAGGAATTCAAAGCATTCATGTGCAGGGTGATTCAAATCTTGTTTGCATGCAGGTCTCTCTCTCTCTCTCTCTCTCTCCCACTCTCACTCACTTGTTCGCTCACCTATCATTCACACCCACACACACCCAGACATGTCTCACCTCTAATGTGTCTGCCATTAGTCTTGTTGTACACTATGAAAATATTTCATAGTGAGATTATACCATCAAAATGGTTGTACGTGTCAATATCAAATCATTGTAACTGTCCATCTACAGGATTGTCCATGCAGATTCACCAGGGCTAGGTAATCAATTTTCTTGACAAAGGAATAACATTGAAGATGCAGATTCAGCTACATTGAGGACTCGTTTTAAGAACTTGACAAATAACTATTATCACTTTCAGCATAGAAGAAGATGAAGAAAGTTGATGGAATTTCAGTCATGGTGATTATTGCAGATCCAGCAATAGAGGAACAGGTTTTGGGACTCAAGACTTGCATGGCATACATTGAATTGTGCTTTATAAGGTTGTACATAAATTTTGAGTCAAAATTTGCATGTACAAAGGTGTGAGCCTTAGGGTATCAGAGTCAAGTTTTGAATTGAAAATTATGTCCATAATACAGAATTGTGTGCCAAGAAAGGGCAGAGGTTTTTGAGGTTGGAAAACTTGCAGGTAAAGTCAAAAGCGTGTGCCAAGCTCTATGAATACAAGTTTCAAACAAAAAACCTGCAATAGATGGTGAATTACATGGCATACAAAGTGAAAATTGTGCCTCTGTTAATAGTCAAGTGGCATACAAAAACGCCGACTAAGTTTGAAAATTGATTTAAAAGGAAATGTGTGCAGGTAAACATAGACACATGATAGATAAAGGGAGAACAGAGTTTTGATTATCTGGCAATCACGTGTATTTCATTTTGAGAGGATGATATAAGCTGAGAGTTGGTTTCTGATCTGGCTTGGCATTTTCAGGTGCAACATTGCCATAGATTCAAAGCATATCAGTGGTGAGATGGCTAGATTCAATTTTAAGCCTTTTTATGGAAAACATACATGCGATCAAAAGGGCTTCATGGTTGAGAGATTAGGGAGCAAGTACATTTGCTGAAGGTTGAAGATTTTCGGGCTAACTATGTTGAGAAGTATGAGGTTAGAAGAAGAGAATATAGTCGAACAACTATAAGACAATGTATTGATCTTACTTTGGAGGAAGTGTCAGAAGATCTCCTGGATTTTTTTTGTGACAGCTAATATAGATTAGCAGCCCTTGCCTTCTATAATTGGGCTATCAAAGAAAATACTTCAAACCAAGAAAAAGCCAAGGTAGTCATAAGTTGAAGTAGATTATTTTTTTTGTTATTGACTAAAATGGCCAAAAATGCTTTAGGGTTAGCCAAGAATAAAAAATAGATTTCCTCATTCTTCACAGCTTCCTCAAGTTAATGTGCCTCTTTGACCTTCTTCTTCATCAGGAGTAGATGATAAAGGCAATGGAGAAGAAAGAAAGGGAAAAGAAAAGTTGATATGGATGCAGCTTCAAGGATCAGAAGATTGTGAAAAAGAATGTAGGAAATTTTTCCATTCTTCAGCACAGTCTAGAGCCTTGGGTCGTGTCGTCTACTCTTGTGTTTCCTTATTCTAATTCTCCTGCTTCCATTTCTTCTAGGTCCCCATCTTCATCACCAATTTGATCATGTTTGCTTTACATACCTATGGATGTTGCCTTAACTTTTGTACCAAACAAACCTCTGCATCCTGTTTTGTCTCAACTGCATTCTCAAAATTCTTCATCATAGTATTTCCTCTACTAAATTATCTCCCATTATTTAAATCCCTTCTGGCATGAGAAATTTTCCTAGAGGGTAGGAATGATGAAAAGGAGCATTAGAATGGGTGAAATTCTAGGTGAGTAGAAAGAGCAAGATTGCACCTTCTTATCAAATTAATTTTGCTATACCTTCATCTATCATTTTAAAATTAGAATCCTAAAAGCCCAAGAGATAGTCTAGGGTAAAGTGATGAACAATTGGCCATTTGGTTGTTGAGACTACTATTCCTCTAGAAGAGGACAATCTAGGATGTTGAACTAGTAGATTTCTGGATGGTAGAGTTGGATTTTGAGACCAGTACATGCTAAGGAGATGTTAATTTATTGGAGGCAGTTAAAGAAAACATCAAAGAAAGTCCTTAAGGACGATGAAGACAAGGCAACCTTCAAGGATGAAATCAAGCAACTTTGAGTATTCATTGCTGGTCTCCTATAGCATATTCCAAGTCCTCTAGGATTTGTGCTGCGAATTTCGCAACGTGCTGATGAGTAAAGGCGATTGGATCAGCTAGTTGCAAAAAGGAAGAATATTAAAAAATGGATTGATGAAATTTATGAACAAGGTACAAGGGTGTTGGGAAAGTTGTATGCTTTGTTGGAAAAAACAGAAGAGGTGACACATGAGATTTTTGGTATGGAAAGGGGTATTGCTCCTAATATTTTTACTTAAGAACATTTTGTTAAAAAATATTAAACCTGTGAACAACCTAGGATCAATTAAGTTGAATGAAAACCAATTTTTATACATGGATGGTGCAGTATATGTTTTTAATGCAGTTGCTTGATGAGACTATAACTACTTTGGATGCGCAGAAAAGTAAATGATGTAGAAGAGCTGATTTTTTTTGTGACCACCTCTAGAAGTGTTGGCTGCTCAGAAGGCAGTAATTATCACATAAACATTTATCCTGGATGTTGGCCCTACTAGATCTTTCTAGAAGAGTACCGATATGGAACAGTAATACTGGTTATGTTTGCAAGATATGCTAAAGTTAGAATACTTAATTTTTTGTAGTTTAACTTTTGACCATCATGTATGCATTTTGTAAGCCTTCCTCATCTCTCTTTTTATGCAATATATACTTGTGAATTTCTTGAGGTTCTAAATATAAGCAGTCCACATATGCTTAAACTGGCACACACACTTGAGTCTAGTCTTTTGTATTTTGGGAGTGCATTATTGCTAGTTTAATTAATATTTATGAATTTATTATTTTGAATAAGATTTAGCCATTTCAACACCCTTCATTGTTATAAATTCATTTGGAGATTGTTATATCACATGCACTTAGATTATTATTTGACTAACATTTGAAGTAATAAAATTGCAGATCCAGGATTTATGGAAAATCAAAAGTCAAAACATTGCTGAACTATGTAAGGAGGCAAAAGAGCTAAAGAGTAAATTTAAGGAATTCCGCATTAACCATATTTACAGGGTAAATTTCAGACTTTGTTTTTGATTTCACAGTTAACTTTGTTAGTTACATTCTGTGGACATAGTATATAAATTAGTTTACATTAAAATGTTTTAATGTTGGTGCACCATATATTTTTAATGTATAGTTGCTTAAGTTTGGTGCAAAAGCTTATTAAATTTGTCCTGAAATATTCAAATATATAAAATGCTATGATCATGAATATATAGAAATTTATAAACTGGGCAATTTTTGAATTCTGAAAATAACAAATCAATAAGCGGTGAAGTATGGCTTCATGCTATATAGAAAACGTACGCCATGAACAGTAAGGTTTTAGGAACTAAGAAATGTGTAAGAATTAGCATATTTATTCTTTCTATATGAAATTTTCTTATATATTTTTTCTAAAAATAATTTCACAGACTGGGTTTGCTCCAGTGAAGAGTGATATTGAATCTGTTGTAATTTTTTTGTAATTGACAGGAATTTAATTGTGAAGCTGATGCTTTAGCGAATGCTGCTATTGAGCTTAAAAGTATGTGATAAATTTTTGATTCAATGATTTTTTTTTTCAGTCATAAATTACTTCTAAGATGAAATTGAGTGAATAGACAAAGATTTTATTTGATGTGCAGATGGTGAAATAAAAAATGATATGGTGACTTACCAACTAGACAATCCTCTTGAAATGGTGTCTAGTTCACAAAGAAAAAGAAGCAAGGTTGATCTAGTGGATCCCAAGAAGGTGAGAAGGAAATTTCTAGATAGCCTGTTAACAATGCTCATATTTGTTCAAATATCTGGAAGAATTGAAATCCTTTGTTTTTGAAAACATTACTTTTTTTATGTTTTCTTGATCTGGACCATTCTCTATCAAGTGTCTCTTGAAGACATCTGTTATGTGAACTAATTATTTTTTGAATAACTCAGACTCCATGGAAATCCCATGCAGCCTTGATTTCAGTGTTTATGCACAACTAAAATATTTGCTCACATAGTGAACTAGAAAGTCTTGTTTAAGGAGTTATTTTGGTTGGGCTTGTTTTTGCAGAAATTGTTAGAGGCATCTTTACCTTCAGAAAAACCTCTTGAAAAGCCACTGAAATCAGTAAGAACAAGTAGCAGAAATGATCTACTAGATACCAATAAGGTAAGAAGCAATCTTCTTAGTAATGTTGACAAGATTCTTTTCCTTACAAAATATTCATTTTCTAGTGATTCCTTGTGATGGATCATATTGGATATATATCCGTGAAAGATTTCATTATTTCAGGAAAGACCTTTTTGTTTAATGTATTAATCATTTTTTCTTTTGATTACGGAATATCCAAAAACATAAAGTCTGTATTCTGTAGTCATTTGGATAATGCTTGAAATTCATTTTGTGTGTTAGTGCTTTGTAATTGTTAGAAATAAAAATCTACTATGTATGAAAGACTTGATTCATTTAGCAGAATTACGAAGGCATTGGTAAATATTGTTGCTTGGAATGTTTTCTCTCTTGAAAACTTTGTGTGAATCAATGGCATCTGCTTATGCATGAGAGGGGGTAACTTGGAAAAATTTGGAGGAAAAGCATCTGGTTGTGTAGGCATCACTTTACAAAAAACATATTTCACCAGCAGTTCAAAATGTTTGTTGAGGTTATTAGTAGCATTTTGTTGCCTCTGTTTTATCCAGTGTTCCACAGGGATGCGTCCCCCTCAAATAAACCCTGCATTTCCTAGATGTCCCTGTCTCAAAGACTTGTGGACTTGGGGGGGACGTCCCCCCATAAGCCCAACACCAGAACCACCATCCCACCACCAACGTCGTCATCTTCAAGATGCCGCTAAGACTTCGAGGACGTTGGGGTGTCCTCAAAACGTTTAGGGGACTCCTAGTTGTCTCCAAGATGTATAATTCTTATACTTATACATCTTTTCATAACTATTTTTTCAAGTATTATATGTATTTCACAATCTAACAATCTTTACTTTTCAAAACATAACCAATCACAATAAGAACTTTCCAGAAAGATCTAGGAATTAGGAACACAATGAGAACACACGATTTACGTGGAAAGTTGGAAACCCTTTCGAGAGAAAACCACGACACAATATTGCTTTATATATTATAGATTAATCTTTTTCTTCTTGTAGGTTCCAACCTGCTATCAAAGTCTCCAATTTCTAACAAACTGAGCTCTAATTCAGCAAGAGGCTGGAACCTCTACTTGATAGGCTACAACTATTGGAGGCTCCAACCCCAGACAAACTGAACTTCAACCCAACAAGAGGCTTCAACCTTAATTTGATAGGCTCCAACCTATTGGAGGCTCCAACCCCCACAAATCTGATCCAAACTTCCTTCCCTTATAAATCTGATCACAACTCACAAATCTGATCCAATTTCAAATTTGATTCAACTCATGTACTCTTTCCTTCCACAAATCTGATCCAAATCATATATTTTTTCTTTTCACAAATCTGGTCCAAATCAAGTATTCTTTCTTATCACAAATCTGATCCAAATCATGTATTCTTTCTTTTCACACTCAAGTATCAAGCTTCCTTCCCAATTCTGATCGCTATCATGTACCACTTTCTTTCACAAATCCAATCCAATCTATGCACCAATTCTTTTCACAAATCTGATTATAAATATGTCAATATATTCTTATATATTTCTGCATATATCCTTCATAAATATTTGCTCTAGTTCTTCATATAAACTTGCACACTTTCTTCAATGACAATATTGTCCACCTTTAACATCAATAACAACATTTCCAACAATATCCCCCTTTATCATTGATGACAACACAAACATAATTCTCTTCATTGCTTCCCCTTAGTCTATCTCTCCCCCTTTGACATCAATGGCAAAGGAATATGTAGTATACTTCTTTCCTTCATGATATGATTCTTTTTTTCTGATTCTTCCCCTGTTTGTAGGGCTCCCCCTTTCTCGGGCTTCCTTTTGCTCTAATTCTCTACCTTTGTCTCTTTGTCGTTTGGGTGATATGCTTCCTCTATAGCTTTCCAAAACTAATTTGGGTGATCTTCTTAAGTTTAACACTCGAGGAACTTGTTTTGCCATCCATCATTCACTATGCAACTTACAAAATGGAACATGCTTCCAATTCTTCAAAAATAATCTTCTCCTGTTTTTCATGCTTCTACTTGACATTAATGGCATCATTCTTTCGTTCTATAATTCTCTCTTTCTGTACTTTCCTTTTGACATCAATGGTAAGAATTCTTCATCTATCTCTGAGACTTCTCTTCCACGGGTTATAGCTTTCAACCTTTCTATAGTTCTTACCCTTTTTCATTAATGGTAAAGGAGTATTCATTATACCTCTTATCCATCTCTTCTATGGCATCATTACATCAGTAGGACTGACTGTAGTTGGCCAAGAGTGTTATTAGTTGGCCAAATAATATAATTAAATAAAACTATAGTATAAGTAGCAAATATTTTATATACTTTTATATTACATATTTTCGGGAAATTAAGTCCCCGACTAGTTGGATTAGTTGTAATGGGTTGTCGCGATGGTTGGTCTCTCAACCACCACCAGTGATTATATGTACTTGGATTCATTGTAGTCAGGACATGGTGATAGTGATTATGACATTGTGCTACAGTATGTTACATTCTGATGTTATGTTCTAGTACAGATGATTGTACTCTTCAGGAAAGGATTCCTTTGGATTATTCTCATCCTTCCATAGCATCTTTATCATGGTTTCTTTCTTCCTTTATTTTTCAAACCTTCTAAGTTTTCTCTCATTTTGACATCGATTCTCTTCCACTTCATTATAAGGTAACTGTCTAGTATGTAGTCTGCTATTATCATATCATTCTCAATGTGTCATACTTCTTATGCCTTTTGATGACTATGTTGTCACCATTCCCACTGTATCTTTTCTTTCAAAATGCTGCCAGGCATCATTTATCAATCATCCTGTCATGCATGTTTTGAACTATATTTTGCTGGAGTGTTTATGATTTTTACTTTTTGTGTCTTTAACCTCCATCATCCCAAAAATATAACTCAATAGTCTTGCTGTATGCCTAGCCATTCTTTAGTCTCTCTTTCTTTTCTCCAATCATATCTTCTCTTTTCTCTACTAATTTTTCCTTTTCAATGGAATGCTCATTGATTGTTGTAGTAAAACTGGTGTATCTCATTCCTTGATGTCAAAATTGCAGAAACCTGCTCCTATCCTTACCAAAAGTCAATCATACATTGCTTTTATGTTTTTTTGTTGTTTTAGTTTTAATTCATTGGGTGCAATTTGAAACAAATTTAACTTTTTTTAACCTTTTATCTTTTAAATTTTGGGCTTGATCAATTATGATGGTTGCCCTTGTTATGACATTTTCTTAAAATGGCAAATATTAATCACTACAGGTTTGTGTTTGCCAACGTTCTGTGAACATCATCACGTAGCATTACAATAGCAGGAATTATGTTAGAACTATATCTTGTTGGACAAATCTGTTGAAAAGTCTATTGAATGTAAAAATTTAAAACAAGCTTCTTGTGATGAACTTTGATGAGTCAAGAGGTCATGATTGTATGCTCCATTTTATGATGATTGGCTTTGTTCTAAACTATTATGCAAGCAATCATATCGTCCGTGAATGTGGTCCAATAATTAAGTCATTTGTTCCATGTTGTTGGTTGTGCTAGGCTACTTGATGCAATTCGTAATGTGCCTCTATTCTCACATCTTATCGTTTTACAACAATAGAGAGATTTTCATGAAATTGAATGAGTTTTTCAAAAACAGTCTGAACCTCATGAGTAGTTTCTTTATTTGGGTTGATTTTGCAGGATTCATTGGATACTGCTTCTCCTTCAATTGAATGTCTTACAAAAACATCTAAGCCAAGAAGAATGAGAAGCAAGGTTGGCCTAACAGATACTAACAAGGTGAGAAACAAGTGTCGTGGCGTGTAAATACCTGTATTTGTTGCTTAGAAGAGTTCAGATGATGTCAATGAAAAATTCATTTTTGAACAGTTTTTGGTGCTAGGGTTTGTTGGATATCTAATTAGCAATATCATTCACTGAAATATGGCTGGAAAAATAAATTTTTATGCACGAATCTTTTGTTTGAAATAGTTTCATGTCTTGTAACCTTGTTTGCAGGAGATGGTTCAGGTTTCTTCTCTATTAGAGGAACCTGTTGGAAAGTGTAGCAAATGTAAAGAGACGAGAAGGAAGCTTAAAGCCACAGATTCTAATGAAGCAAGAAATCTTATTTGTACTCTGTTTTTCTTTTTAATTCCGTTTTACAACAACAAAGTGCTATAAGATTTGCATGCAGTCTCATTTGTAATGCTTACAAAGTTCAATTAGTTGCTTATAATCTATCTATTCATTTCACAACAATTGAGAGAATAGCCAAATTTTGTGTGTGGTCTTTTGTAACTAAAAATGTATGTCTTCTTTGAACAAACTGAAATGTGAATGCTTGTTTATAAGAAATTCCTTTGATTAGGATGTGTTCATTTCATTGAAAGCCTCTTTACTATTACAGGAACCTCTTGAAAAGCCATCTAATTCAAGGAGAAGTAGCAAATTTCACACAGATCCTGATGAGGTGAGAAGTAAATTTCTAGATATGTAGTTGGCAATGCCCATATTTGTTGAAATATTTGGAGGAATTTAGATCCTTCAGAATTTCATTTTCTATTGGTTGCTTTATTTGGACCTTATTTGGTATCGTGTCGACATTGCTATTGTTTCTTGAAATGCACTGAAACTAAATTGTTTGTGTATGCTGACTTTGTGTACATTTGGTTTCTTGTCCCAAACCATTTTTACAGGATTCACTTACAAACTCATCAAAGGAACTTGTTGGAAAGGTCACGAAATCAAAGAAATCTAGAGGGAAGCTTGATGTGATAAATTCTAATAAGGCAAGAAGAACTTTTTAGTGTGGTTTGTTTCAGTTGGTAATGCTCTTATTTGTTATAATCTACTAGATGCCTAATCCTTTTGTTTATAAAAGGAGGATCATATTTCTTTCATTAATTGTACGTAGTTGTCTGTTTTTTGCTTCCCAATATTAAATATTGTTAAAAGAGTGTTTTTGTTCTTCCTAGTTTTTGTAAATTGAAATATTTATTGTACATATTATCAATTTGCAGATGATGTGCTTGTGTTCCAGTCTTTATTTACCAGAGAAAAGAAAAATAATTAAAGCAATTAGTTAGTGTCAGCAGCAGGCATCGGGACAACAAATATATCCCATCAAATTTTGCTTCATCTTTGTCATTGTCCCAAACTGTAGAAAAAGGGGTCATCCTTGGAAATAAAGAAGGATAGCTTCCCATTATCCACCTTGAATTCCCAAAACTCTGGAAGGCAACACATTGACTATGGGAAAACATAATCAATGGAAGTCAAATGAATGCCAATCCTTCGACAAAAAATTGGCTTTCATTTCTCGGTCATATCCAATTCATTAGAGCTGTTTAAAAGGAAACACATATCCACCTATTTGCTGTCATCAAAATTCCAGCCAGCTTCCAAGACTGGGTGATTAGCCTACAAACAAAATCTGTATGGGAAGGCACTGAGGAGACCTTCAAAAACCCTCTAGCAGCCTGGATCTTGGAAGGGAATTGACAAAGGTAAGTGGAAATGGTACTGAGCATAACAAATATTCAACACTTCAATCTATCTTTAGCAATATGTCTATCTTGAAGACTTTGGGAAGAACCCCCACTGCCCTTGTGCCCTCAGTCCTAGACTGAAAAATCTATATGACCCCTTTGCTTCCCTTGCAATTGTAATTGGAGACCGATGAGCACACGGTTATATTGAGATGGGGGGTGAATTAGTATAACAATATTCTTTTACCTTTTGAAACTTATTTAATCACTTCAAGATTTAATCAAAATTAGCACATATGTCAAATCAAATAATAGCAATATAATAACAATGCAATTTACGTGGAAACCCTTGTGGGAGAAAACCACAGAAAAATATTACTTTTATTAATCTTCTTTCTACAAATTTTGTAGGCGCCGACCTACTAGAGGCACCAACCCCTAAGAAATTCCAGTTTCTTCAACTTGTAGGCACCAACCTACTAGAGACACCAATCTCACCAATATGAGGCACCAATCTCAATATAGATAATTTTTCCTTCTCCAATTTGCTATAATGCTGGTCATAAACCTGCCATAGAACTGATTACAATCTCCTCATAAAAACATATTATAAATCTGCCATAAAATTTCTCACAATCTCCTCATACAATCTACATATGTTACCCTTGAATTCTTGTAAAATACCCTTCCAAATGTATATAGTTTTTGCAATAGTTTTCGGTTTGATAGATGTTTCATTTTATTAAACATTGCCTGTTACATAACATGGGTATTGTTGTACCCCAACTTAAAATTTTTGCTACACTTAGGCATTTTGAAAAAATGATCAAGGTCTTGTGTAAAAAACTGTCAAAAAGGTCGAAAATTGAAACTTGCATGTCTTGCATGAGGTTCAAAATCTCAAAATTTTCAAAATCTGACGATCTAGGACTGCTTAGAGCGACTTTGTCTACAAAACCTAAATCTCAGTTTTTCAGCCTTAAAATTTAGGAAATTTTCTAAAAATATACTTTTTTGGGGTTTTTTTGGGTTTCTTCTCAACCGGATGTTGGCAAAATTTTCTAAAAGTAGAAAGTTTGACTCCAGGGGTCCAAACTGATTTTGAATGGCTTAAAATACTTCCTCATCAGGTTGGTTCAATCATAATCGTCAAAAGATTAGTTTTGCCCTAGTGGGTCTATTATGCTTTTTCATAAGCTAATCAGGTGCTCCAAGGTCATCAATGGAGGTTGCTCAACTACCAGGTGTTAGATTCTGAGTCTCAAGCACTGTATAGATCAAGAAAGTGATAAAAGATGATTGAAGAACGAAAAATGAAGAATGGAGGTTGGAAAATCTTGAAAATCGCAAATTTTTGACTGTTTGGAGAGTTCAGGCACCCTTGCCCAATCTAGGCGCCTAGGATTCTTTGCCTTAGTCATTTTTCAATCTCCAACAATCAAAGCAATGGCAAACGTGAGGAATGAAGGGAAAAATCGAAATTTGCAAAATAAAAGCTAACATTGCCAAGTTAAGGCGCTGTTATGACCTTTTCACACATCGCCCCATCGCAAATGGGGACCCTAGTAGTTTCTCCTCTGAGTTTTTTTTTGCCTTTGCATTTTGATTGTTTGGTTGGGTACTTAGAATTTGAATTTTTGAATGTCATCTGAGTCAAGAAATGATGGTGAACCAAAATCAATGCATGAACGGTGCCAAAGTGCTTAGAAGGCCTTGTGGACGAAGATCGACTGTCATTTCAGTCAATTCTGACACTTCCTAAATTTTAGGGTTTTTCACCCCGGGCCCCTATTTTTTAGGAACTTTTTTTTGGCATTTTTAGCCCATTCTGGAATCGCTATTTTTTAGGGGCTATTTTAAGAAAGTTTCTATTTTTGGAAAAATTTCTATTTTTGGCAGGGTTTCTATTTCTGGAAAGTGTGCAGGTCATGGCTTCGTCAACATCAACTTCAGAAGGTTAGAGAGAAAAAATGGGTGAAAATTTTGAAAAATCTGGAAATTGCCTAAGGCATGGACATGCATGTGCTAAATTTGCCCAAGCATGAAGAAATCAAAATTACGGAGGTGCATGTTAGTCCGCCCATGGAAAAATGACAAAGTTCAAGCCAAGTCCGCCATTGGCAAGGAAAAAATTACAAGGGAAAGATGAAGTCCACCCAAGTAATTACAAGTTTACAAGGAAGTCCGCTCAAGAAATTACAAGAGAATGGGCAAGTCCACCCAACAACATGCAAAAAATGGCTAAGTATGAGCCAAGTCTGCCCCAAGGTAAATGACATGGAGGCTAGCAAGTCCGCTCCAAGGTGTTGGGAGATGTTATGAAGGCAATGAAGTCCGCCCAGCAATGTGAAGGATGGCAAATTACATGTGAAGTCCGCCATATGTTAAATGGCATGAGCATGATGAAGTCCGCCCAGCCTAAGTGAAAATTACAAACGTGCAATGAAGTCCGCCCAGCCTAGAGGTAAAAATACTATGACAAGCTGAAGTCCGCCCAGCCTAGAGGTAAAAATACTATGACAAGCTGAAGTCCGCCCAAGTGTTAAATGGCTAAGTCATAAGCAAGTCCGCCCCCAAGGTAGATGAGAAAGAAGCTAGCAAGTCCGCTCCAAGGTGTTGGGAGATGGCATGAAGGCTAGCAAGTCCGCCCAACAAGGTAAAAGATGGCAAAACACACTTAAAGTCCACCATATGTCAAGTGGCAAGACAATGATGAAGTCCGCCCAGCCTAAATGGAAAATACAAAGGTGCAATGAAGTCCGCCCAGCCTAGAGGTAAAAATACAATTGCAAGTTGAAGTCCGCCCCAAGGGAAAAATGGCTTGAAACATGTGAAGTTCGCCCCAAGAAGGTTGGAGAAGGGTGGGAGTGTGAAGAGGTTCGCTCCAAGATGTTTGGAAGTGGAAAATTACAAAGGAAAATTCGCCATATGTTGAATTAAATGGCAAATTACAAGTGAAGTCCACCCCAAGCTTGGTAAAATGAAAAAATTACACAAGGCAAGTGCGCCTAGGCCATAAGTGACATGAAAAATACTTGGAGAAGCAAAGATTTAATTGTTTGCCTTGGAAAAATCAAATTGTATGTCTGGCAAAGGTAAATTCGCCTGAAGTAAAAAATCATGACAGGATTAAAATTCACCTTAGGCAGAGGCACAGAGAAATTTGAAAAGATAAATTTGCCTTTGGATTAAAGAATAATTAAATATTATTATTTAATTATTTTAACGAACGGGTTGGAAACAACACAAAATATTATTTTAATATTTTATTTTCCAAAACCCATTTAATGAGAAAATTCGAATTTTCTCTAGGCAAATTTCTGAGAGAAGAAAGAAGAAAAAAGAACTTCACTTGACTGGCATCAGAATGAGAATCTTTCTTTACTGACTGATGCTGAAGATGGAAATTACTATTTGAAAGAGAACTGCTAGCCGAGTTCAGACTGAATTAATTGGAAACAATTAAAATTTGCTAAATGGGTCGATTCTTTCAACCTTAAATTGGTTTGGCATTTCATTTTCATTCATTCGAAAGCGAAGTTGTGAAGAAAATTTGTTAAGGCAAGAGAAGTTTGTGAAGTTTTATATTTTTCTTACGAAGTAAAAGGCTGAAAGTGCGAATTTACTTCAGCAACAACAAGTTTTCATTGCTAGGCAGATTTTACTTACTCTATTCCGGCAAAGATTTCTCTTTGCGAAACAATTTAATTCTTTCATTTCCAGCAATAATTATTTTCGCAAATAAACTTATCAAGTTTGCTGGAATATATTTATGCGTAAATAATTTCTGAATTTTAATATTTCTTTTGTAGATTTATGCTGGACAACGGAGAATCATCAAAGAAAATGAAATTCGCCAGCAAAGGTTCGCAGCCGGAGTCTAAAATTGTCTCCAAATGGAAGAATGTTGCTGACACCGATCTTAGCCATATTGTCTTAAACGAATTCCGGAAAAGAATGTATGGAAGTGACACACTCTTGCCAACTCCAATTGCAAAAAAAATGATGCGAAACGGCATAGTTCATGCTGCAGGTTTTCCGCTGGCAATTGAATGTCCAGAGTTGATTGTAGAATGCGCCTTGCATTACAATGCCGAGGAAAGACAGATTGAAGCACCAGATGGCAGAGTACTGGCATATTTGGGCGAACTAGCTATACAGGAGACTTTTGGCATTCCAGCTTACCACCGAACGTACTACTGATCGAAAGAAGATGCACAAAAAATATACGAAGATAAACAAGTTCTTTGTATGGCAAACATAAACAAAAACTGGCTGGAAAAACCTAGAACTTCAACCAAAAGATTGCCCAAGAAGTTGCTCAGGCCATTTTTTAAGGAAGAGTACGGAGACATAGTCTTGTTGCTGAACAGGTTGGTAGGTAGTCCTCAAGGAGCGCCTTTTGAAAATTGGATGTACTACTTCATTGACGAAGTATCTTCTGGAACAAAAATGATCAATTGGTCAAGGATGATCAGTGATAGTATTTATGAACAATTGGTCAACTTGGAGAGGACCAAATCCTTTCATATGGGTTCCTACATAATATACTCGCTTGTTCGGACCTACCGATATGTCGGTCTAATCTGCAAAGGTGTAGTTGGCAACGGCGAAAGGGAGCTCAAGGTTTATAACTGCTATCCTCAATTGCAGTTGAGTGAAAAGTCACATTGGCGCCAGGTACATAATGCTTTTCTCATGTACATCACCCAGATACTTGAAGGTGGAACACATCAAAGGCACACCCGTGAAGCAAAGAGTTTAATCAGTAAATACGGATCTTGGTTTATCCAGTTTCCTAGGTTTACTTATATTAGAATACAAGGATTCACGAATTCTCCTTACAAATTGCCGATCTATCCTACCAACAAAATGATTTTACTGGAAGTACTAAGGCAGTTGGAAACATTCCAAAGTATCCAGAGACCAAAGCAGAAAGCAGCCGTCACGTTTCCTCTGTTCATCGGAAACATGGTAGAGTCTTGCTCGTCAGCACAGGCAGCAGAAAGTGCCAGAGTGGAGATACAGTTGTATCCATTCACTTCGTACAAATCCAGAGGTGACTTCGATCCACTCAATCATATGGGAACTGTGAACGGAAAGAAGTACAGGCACAAAATTGACCTTGAGGACTTCTGGGCAAATGCTGCTGACGAATATGAAGTAAGGAAAAGATTTTGGTTGAGATTACCTTTGGGCATGATCAGGGCGACGAAACTCTTCCGTGTGCCTGACCAGCTGGATGACGATGAAGTGTACAAGCAGCCTGGCTATGATGAAGGACTGCCGCTTCCTCTTGTTTATACTTGTTTTGAACCTAGAGCTAGCATGATATGCTCCTCGTGGCCTGGCTATCCTGTTTATACTTGTTGCCCAAGCTCACCTGCTATTTTTAGCCCTCCTGCTATTTTTAGCAAACCCTAAATTACCTGACCTCTGCAACTCTGTTTGACTTGAAATCTCACCGCTTGGTGAACCTGTTCAATCCTGCCCCTCGTGCTGACCTGCTATTTATAGCCCTGCTCTGGAGACGACTTACTATAAATAGTAAGTGCTCAGATTGCGCCCAAATTTTACCAGTAGACTACCTGAAGGATCTGATCGCAGTGGGATACCTTCGTTTTTAGAGATTTTGGCTTTTACCCCTCATATTGAGTCCCGAAGCTAGAAACCCTAATTTGACTTGCATGTGGCTCAAATGACCTCAGTTTGACCCTGTTTCTATTGCATGTTGCTTTGCTTGTGAAACTGGAGCACCAGGGAGCTACTTAGAGTGTGCCTGCTAAAAATAGTAAGCGCCCGAAAAGTGATCAACCGATTGCCGGATGCATTTGCATGTCACTGCCCGAAAGATCTCAAAAAACCCAGAAAAGCCCAGTAAATTGGTCCACATGCGGGCACTGGCTAAAATAGTAAGTTTCTGAAAAATGACCAACTCTGCTTGCATGTGACATCGTTGCGAAGCTCTTGAAAAACCCATAAGGAATATCTTGACATGCATCGAGAAATCCTCCATGCAAACCCTAAAAATAGCCTCTGAAGCTTGAACCGCTGAAAGTTATCATCCTGGCTTGCATGTTATATCATCGCGAAGGTCTTGAAAAACCCAAAAAGATCCTCCAGACATGCATTGAAAAAACACACATGCAAAGCCTCGAAATGGCTCCTGAAGCCAGAATTGCCAAAAAAAAAAGCAAGTTGTCCAAACGTGTTCAAATTTTGCGTGCAAGTGCCTTGAAGTACCCCGGACGTGGCAGAGTAGTCAGAATTTCAATATCCTGAGGAAAAGACCCCAGATTGAGCACTTACTAAAAATAGTGAGTTGTCAGAACTCAGTGAAAATTTGATGGGATCTTGCCTGAAGTACTCTGATTGCAGTGCCATTCTCAGATTTCAATTTGAAAACTCAATTTGACCTCGAATAAGTCTGAAGAATGAAAACCCTAATTTCACAGACTTAGCCAAAATTTCAACCAGGTCAAAAGATAGGACATCCCTAGAAATACAGAAAGATCAGAGAGAGAGAGACACACACAAAACAACCCAAAACCAAAGCCAAAAGACCAGAATAGAGCAAAAATTAGGGGGTCCCTATTTGAATGGGGTGATGTGTGAAAAAGTCACAACAAGGCCATTTAAGACTGCTAGTGCCTTTGCCACGTTGTTTGTTCCACTAGGAAGACTGATTGTACTAGCTGCTACTAAATACCCTTGTGAATCTCTAATGCAAACACCTGCACCTAAAGCCCGTGGGTTTCCTCTAGACGTGCGGTTGAAATTTAGTTTGAAAAAATTTGGTGGGGGTGGTTTCCATTTTACTGATTTCCTATGAATCTGTGGTTGTGAATTTTGATGTAGATTGCCTTTAAAGGGCACAGTGATGCTATTCCATACCTTTAGAATATTATCATCCCATGTGGTAAAGAGGGAGTTAATAGTCTTATGATTTTGTACATATGCATTTGTTAGTTTTGAGATTGATTTTTCTATCAAGGATTGGGTGTTGTGTATTGTTGTAGATACTTTTCTGAAGATGCGCTTATTACGTTCCCACCAAATGCTCCAAACTACTGTGGCTGGAGCTATGCGCCATATGCATGCAAATAAGGATGTTTTATGCAACACTGGCCAGCTTGTAAAGAGGTCCGAAAGAAAGTTGGGCAATGGAGCATGGTAGCTAAGCTTCTGCTGAATTAGTTTCTAGCAAGATTGAGCAAATGGACATCTTAAGAAGAGATGATCAGCATCTTCAAGAGTTTCATAGCATAGAACACATTTGAAAGGCTCCACTATTCCTGGTTTAGTTAGTCTGTTGCTTGTGAGAACTCTCTTCTTTAGAACCAACCAAGTGAAGCTTCCCAACTTTGGCAAAACCATGTTGTTCTAGCAAAATGAGTAAGCTCTTTGAGACTGTAATTGATTGTCTTTGCTGACCAGAGATGTGTAACCTTGCTTTACTGAATAGCATCCTTTTTTTCCTGGAGCCCATATGATCCGATCATGGTTGTCTGATGTGAAAACTACTCTTTCCCTTAAGATGGCTTGAACTAGGTTTTGTTGTTTCACTATTAAAGTGGTCTGTGAGAAGTCTTTCCATGTTACTTTACCAGTTATTTCATCTGAAGCCATAATGTAGTCACTTAGCTTATTGCTCTAAGCTTCAGACAAAGTTGTCATTATTGTATGCAGTTCTTGAATATCCTTTAAAGGCGAATTGGCATTCCATGAATCTACCCAAAAGTCTACTTTATCTCCTCTATGAACTTCCCAAGAAATATAGGGTGTGATGACTTTCCTACAGGAAATTAGAAAGTTCCACATGGTAGATCCTTCTGGCGGGTTTGATATAGTTAGAATTCTTGTCGGGTTTTCGTTGTCAAGGTATTTTGCCTGCATTATTTGACACCAATTTGTTTCCGGTCTAGTGTACATTTGCCATACCAACTTTGCTCTGAGAGCCGAGTTTCGGTTAGATATATTGTGTAGACCTGCACCTCCTTTGAGTTTATCAGAAGACATTATCTAAGGATATTAGGGCAATCTTTTTTTGGTCTTTCACATTTCCTTTCCAAAGAAAGTTCTTGATGATTTTCTCTATCTGCAGAATAACTGACTTGGGGCCCTTGAGGACTGCAAAGAAATAGTTTGGTATGGCTGCCAAGACACATTTTATTAACGAAATTCGACCCGATAAGGTTAACCATCTAGGTTTCCATGCTTGGATACTTGACTTGATCCTTTCAATCACTTTGGTCCAGTATGAGATCTTGTTTCCTACCATATAAAGGGGAATGCCTAGATAGGTGTCAAGAAGGTTTGCATGGTGGAAGCCAAGAAATCTGATGATTTTCCTTTTGATGGCTGGTTGTGTATTAAAAACATAGATTTTAGACTGATTTGCATTGATTTGCTGCCCTAATCCGGATGAATATTTGTCTAGAATTTCTTTAATTTGTTTGGCTTCTGGAAGGGTAGATTTACGAAATAAAAGGGTGTCATCTGCAAAAAGAGAATGTGTAATTGATATGCTCGTGTTATGAATATGAATTTCTTGCTAGAGGCCTTGGACATGCTTGTTGATTATTATAATATTATCTTATGATAATTATAATTATAATAACATTAAATTGCTAATATTTATATCTATATTGATATTCATTTTATTTATTCATTCGTATTTCAATGTTAGGGGTTTTTTGTGTTGTAATTTTGGGGACATGACAAACTTGCACATATCCACATTTGGTATCGAATTCCTAGATCGCATAGGAGTATTAACATTTGGGTCAAGAATAGCTGACCTGGAAGTTTCACCTTGGTTGCATGAGACCTTCCTTGGTTCATTCATATAGGCGCTTTACATGCTTCGTATGTCCAATATATCTCCTCTTAGGCCACACATCTCCATCTTCACTAAGGAAATGTCTTCCTTGACCTTACTTATTTCCTCATTGGGACTAATATCCTCTATTGTTACCTCATCCTTATTAGGGGATTTTCTTGATGTGACAACATTCTTTTTGCCTCTTGTGGCAAGCCTCGTCATGATGGAAATCAATATTTTTGAAACAATTCACACAAATGAAACTTAAATTCTTTGAAATTTTTACTGTAACTTGCTAGGGCCAAGATACCACTTACCCAAAAAAAATCGCTAAATTAGCAGATTTGAAGCCTTGAGAGCGAATTTATTAGAAACCCTAATTTTGCAATAACTCGCTTATTTTTGCTTCAATTTTTTCGAATTTTGGACTGTAGGCTCGTCATTTATTTCTTCAAAAACCCACAAAAAATCAGGCACCAATTTGGCAGGATTTGAGATATATTTCCCTTTCGAATATATTGGGTAGAAACCCTAATTCTGCAAAATTCGCTCAATTATGCTCCAATTTCTTTGAAATTTGGACTGTAGCTTCTTGAACATGGTCTTCAAAAATGCTTTAAAATCAGGAAATTTTTTGCCAAAATTTGAGAGATATGCGTCTTCCAAAATGACCTCCAATATTAAGATGATGTCTTGCCTCTACAGTGCCAAAATCATGCTTTGATACCACTTGTAATGAAATAACTTGCACAATAGAAGAATATGATATGAAATATGCTGCAAATACTTGACAATAACTGAGAATAACAAGCCACTTCGAGGGGGCAGCCTTCAAATATCTTCGATGAGAACACAATTCACAATATGATGATGAAATAAAACTCACTACCTCATATATATACCTATTTATGCCTAGGATATCACCCAAGCCGACTTAGATGGCCCTATATAAGCCTTAGGCCGACCTAAATAACTAAATATCAATATAATAATGTTAATATGGCTTAATTAAGAGTTAAGATAGCCACAAGCTGACTATTCATAACCCGATGTACACCAATATTAAGGGTGTAGCACTATTTTTATGTATATATCATGTGAAATAATTCTAATTTTGATTTATTAGGATCAGAAGTCTAGTGTATTATCTTGTAGGGCTGTTATATGTGGAAAAGGTTATGTAAATGCTTCTGTTCTGTTGGATCAGTGGACTGCCTCAAAGCTCAAACTTTCCAAATCCTTTAGATTGTATGATAGTGTTACATCTTGATACGGTTACAATTTTTCTTCCTTCTAAACCTGTTGGAAGCTGTATATTGTAAGTTACCTTTTGTACATTGTTGGCGTAACATTTAGCACCTTTGGAGTGCAAGTTGGTACGGATAGATATGCACAGTGCGTAATGACTTCTCTTCAAATTAGGAGGGGAAGCTCCCTCTTTTGCTGATATGTGTGAAAAAGTAAATTATTCTAAATCCTATCTTTTTGACTCAACTGGAAGAGGCACAAGGTTAAGAAAACCAAGGACGTTGCAGCTAAGGATTTTCTTTGGTTTTGCAGGTCTTAACTACAGCTAAAACCTAAATGCTTTAAACTATCCAATCTCCTCAAGAAAACAAAGCATGAGGAAAAGGAGCAGGGATGTGATTATACGTTAAACTTCAGGTGCAGATTCACAACGTGAAGGCAAGGTGGCTCAACTATTTGCTTAGCTGGGAAGAAGTTTAATAGAAACAAACAAATATACGATATACTGAGTACAACTTCACAACATGAGGGCAAGATGGCTCAACTATTTGCTTGGTTGAATAGGTTTATTGACACACACATCAAACGATAAGATTTAGGTACAGATTTGCAACATGAGGGCAAGGTGGCTCAGCAATTTGCTCATCTGAATAGGCTTATTATTAACATAACATAAGGTAAGCAACTAGGACAACAAATTGCATTGACAAAACATGCATATTATAAACGATCAAACTAGCAACCCCATCTAACTAAGATGAACAAACACCATAATAATAACCTTTAGGCAAGGTGGGCTCAACTATTTATTATAACAGTAAAAACTCATGAACAAATACAAGAACAACAATATTACAGGCAAGGTGGGCTCAACATATATTACTATCGCGTGCAAAAGTTCTAATTACAAGGGTGAACCAATCTTGAGAATAGGCAAGTTGCCAACAGAGTAGCAATTCTCTATCACAAGCAAAAGTTCTAATTACAAGGGTGAACCAATCTTGAGAATAGGCAGGTTGCCAACAGAGTAGCAATTCTCTATCACAAGCAAAAGTTAATTACAAATGAGCTGAAAGCTCTTATTTATAGACATCAAAGGTGTAGGGAACCCTAAAATCACTTTGAGTCAACTACAGTCTTGCAATGTGCGAGATTTTATTCCCTAAGTCTAAATAAATGAAACTATACAGTTAATTGGAAAGCTACCATCAGTTAATCGATACAAACAAGACTAAATTGACATGTGCAACATGCACGTCCTTATTGAAAGAAAAGCTAACTGATAACTACCATCAGTCAACTATTTCTAACTGAAAGTCCATCCTCCTGTGAAGATATCTCCAAGAATGAGATAGGCGTGCATGATATCAACAAAGAGAACTCAAGAAATGATGTTGAGTTAACTATTGCTTTTGACTCTTCCTCGTAAATAACTATAGGATCCAATTGACTGTCTTCTACAAGCCCTCTCTATCTATCACCTCGTCCAAAATTTTGTCGATCGTATCATCATCTGGCACTCTAACGCTATCCACAACGATGAATTGCATCTTCACCTGTTTTTCTCCATCCTTGATCGCCCTTTGACTCTCTCTGACTTTTGTAGTCGCCTTGTTGAAACTAGTAGTCATCATGAAGAAGTTATCCAACTTGGACGCCTCAGGATCTCCACCTAGGTCATCACGAACTAATTTCTTGAACTCGGTTTGCGCAACATCAACTCGCAATTCACTGATTGGTAACTCTGGCGGCTCCGCAACTGGAGTGATGGCCTCTGTTTCATTGACAGCTTTATGCCTCTTAACACTTTTCTTGATTTTTCTCAATGGAAGAGTGTTGCATGACGAAACCATGAAGTTTGACCACAAACCCTCTGGTTATGAGAACTGCACATGAACTCGCCACACACTCAAAATTCCAACGGTATCAACCCTCTAAAATGGCCTTGGAAGGCTATCAGCTATACGAGGTACGAAACCCTGTGGACTTTGAGTGACTACACTTTTTTATTGTCTAAATCAACCCTTCGGATGCGCTTGATGCAAAACAGTGTCAGCTTCTCTGATGAAATCATGAATTAAGACCAATTTGGTTTTGAATTCAGTTTGAGTGAACTCCCTTTTGAAAAACTCGCTCGTTGACTGCAAACACGACCATGTTCTGACAACTTTTCCGGAAAGCTAAAAATAGCTTATGATGAGGCTAAAAATACCATGTTGAGGGGCAATTTTCACGAAAAATTCTGAGACATGGGTTTTGTAGAGAAAATAATTCTAAGCAAATCCACAATGTCAGAAATTCGAAAAAACGCCTTTTGCCTTGGCATGCAAGAGCTTTTCGGTTGACTTGCTGGGGAGTAGGGGCACTAGGGGCAATTTTTTTCGTGAAAAATTGGCATATGGGTTTTGTTGCCGTTGTTGAGCTAAGAAGACCCAAAATCTTCGTTTTTTTAAAATTTGAGTTTTAGGCTTGCATGCAAAGGTTTTTAGTCGAGAACTGTAGTGGCTCTGGGGGCAATTTTTTCCGAGAAAATTTGGAACATGGGTATTGTGTAGAACTGAAATCTAAGACAACCCAGATCGATAGATTTTGGAAAAAATGTGTTTGAGGCCCACATGCAAAGAGATCTTCAAAAAAAAACACAGTGCGTAGTGAGACAAGTTTCTCGAAAAAATCTAAGACATGGGTTTTGCAAGAAATCGAAATCTAAGCCTACCTAGATGACTCGATTTTGGGAAAAATGACTTTCTAGCCCACATGCAAAGAGATCTTCTGGAAAAAAGCACAGTGCCCGAGAAACTCGAAGCAGCGGGGCAATTTTTTGGAAAAAATCTAAGACGTGGGTATTGTAGTTGATGCTAAAAATTTGCGAACTCAGATGATCTATTTTTGCAAATTTTGCCGTTTGCTTTAACATGCGAAGAATACCTAAGACGAGAATAGAAGAAATTAAGATAGAAGATAGAAGTTTTTTTGTTTTTCTGCTTCTATAGAAATCGCCTATGCTTGAATTAGATTCGATGTAACATGCATACAAACGGAAAATGAAGTTTGAAATATCCCCCCTTTGAACATTCTGGATTTGGCGCTACGAAGAACATTGAATTCTAACAACGGTAGCGCCCTCAGATCATTATTTGCTCAAGAAAGGTGTGTTTTATCTCATGACAATGAAGAATAATGGATGTCATAGCCTTAATAAATAATAAATTATCATCAAAGGCATCATAAATGCATGCAAAGTCTTGGAAATGGCGCTTGTCCTCTGATTGGACCTTCAAAACACACGCCTAACTTGTGATTGGTCATCAAAACAGTTAACTGAATGAAGAATATTCCCTAATTAGGGCTCCACCTGAAATACTTTAGTTAATAGGCGCATGCAAAAAGAGACTTGCCTAGTTACAAGCTTAAAATAGGCCAAGAAGAAGTTGACTTGAAAAGAGTTGAATTGAAGATCTATTTTTAGTTAACTGTCTCCACCTTTAAAGGGCGCCACTTCTCTCGATTTCAAAAAGTCAACCTTTGACTTTAGGTGCCTCCTTCCAGACTTAGCCAATTTCTTGAAAATTTGGATTTGAAAACCTCACCGGAGCTCACGTTCGATCACTGATTTTGATTGATTGACATGTTGGATTGTCAAGTTGATAGTTTCATTGAAGAGTAGGATCAAATCTGACAAAAGTCTCCTTGAGGTGGCAAACGCTAATTCATCCATCTGAGGCCTCAAAATGTAGGGCGCGCCTGGCCTTCAGGGGCGGTTTTGAATTTTCAATGAATTTTTCATCATTTTCAAAGTGATTCTGACCTCACTTCACTCCGCGTTTCTCGGTGTTTCGCAAAACTTCAAAACTAGTTGACAGGCTCATTGCGGAGCTGGCTGGATTCTGAACAAGAGCTCCTAGAGAACAGTTCTCATAAAAATGTCATCTGACAGCTAAAAATCATGGGCACCCCTGGCCTCTAGGGGCGCTTTTCTTCCTAGACAACCATTTTTCAAACTGGCTAAAAACCGCTTAAATTTCGGCTACAGGCTGCTAACAAGTCTTCTAACCCGGCTGAGGTATGCAATGGAAAGTTGGAAGCAACACAGACAGGATGAGCACCTGAGATGATCAAAAACACTGAGTTTGAGGCTCAAAAACCTTGCTAGGGGCGCTTTTGCTATTTCTGGACATTCCTGATCATGACTAAAACCCTATGTTTGACTCCTAATATCGGCAACTCAACAACTCAGATTTACCCATTGACGGATGCGTTGCGAAGCCGGATCAAGTCTGAGACAAACATCTTGGGTGTCATTTGATCAAAAACCTCCATCTGGTGCTTCAAAAATATGAGAGCCATTGGCTTGCAGGTGCGCTTTTCGCTTCAGTGTTAGTCAAATTTTCATCTCCCTCATTTCACATTCAATCTCCAGTTTCGAGCGTTAGATAGGTCCCTTGATCTTGCTATTAGATCCATTGCGAAGTCGGGCTGAAGCTGAGAAGATCATCTTGGAGATAGTCAAAGCAAAATCTGACATCTGATGCCTTGAATTCTTGGGAGCCCTTGGCCTCCAGGCGCTCTTTTCTCCACCAATGTTAGCCATTTTTGCGACTTGCTGATTCTTCATTCAATCTCTGGTTTCAGGTACTAGACAAATCTTCTGGATTGGCTGGTATGCTCATTGTGAAGCTGGCAGGATTCCAGAGAAGACTTCTTGGAAGTGACAAACCTCGAAAAGTTGATCTAAGCCTTTGAAACCTTGGGAGCCCCTGACCAACAGGCGCTCTTTTTTTTGTTTCCTTTCCAGACTTGGAATTCTTTTTGATGATTTTCACCTCTTCGAAAAATCCCTCCGTCGCGAAGCATCATTTTGAACCTAAGTTGCAGGGTTCGTACCCATAGGCCCCCGAACCCAGTTCGGGTTTGCCTCTGGTTACGTGCTAGGTGCACATAGGGTGCATGCCCAACACTGTGGGTTCGCCCGGGTGCGCACACCCGCGCATCCGGACGAACCCACAGTGCTAGGCGCGCGGTTCGGGGGCCTGTGGGTACATGCTAGGTGCACATAGGGTGCATGCCCAACACTGTGGGTTCGCCCAGGTGCGCACACCTGCGCATCCAGACGAACCCATAGTGCTAGGCGCGCACCCTGTGCGCACCTAGCATGAACCCATGCTTGTGGTTTGTGGACCCGGGCGTATCAAGGGCGAACCCACGGCCCAACACTTAAAAAGTGGGTCCAAACACTTGTCAAATACAATTTTTTTATTATTATTTTTTCTCCCAACCCTAAAATGCCCCAATATGAGGCCTTTGAACACTCAAACATATCATTTTTACCTCTCATTTTGCTCTCACCATATTTTCTGTCCATCTTGGCATTTTGAAGGGAGATGATTGTATTCGAAGGAGATTGATTGTGGAGTGACAAATAGCTTCCACAAAGGAGATTGAAGTGTTTAAGGCATGCATTTAAACCCTATTCTTTAGTCTTTTGATGAATTTTTTCAAGTTTTTGATAGATGTTTTCAAGTTTGTGAAGAAGTTTTTGAAATATGTTTTTTTTTTCATTTTTTTTTTAGATTACAACAATGGCCAGTAGGCAAAGTTCAGTGGGTGGGGAGGGAAGTCAAAATTACAAAATTGATAAAGCATCTCCTCTATGGAGACATACCACAAGAATTTCACAACTTTCTGGAGGTGGGGGGTTTGTTTGGAAGTGTAATTTTTGCAATGCACAATATAATAGCTCCTATTACCGAGTGAACTTTCATTTTATGGGCCCTAGTGGCAAAGGGATTAATATGTGTGTAGGCCCAAATAAGAAGGGGTTGTCTCTTGTACAAATAGCAGGATTTATAAAAGAACAAGAAGATGTTGACAATTTGATTGCAAAAGGAAAACAAAGTGGTTATTCTTCCGGAAAGAAAGAAACACCAACATTACCCTCTCAGACAGTTAGGGCCTCCAGACATCCCTTCTTGTCTATGCCCTCTACGGAAGAGGAAGATGAAGATGAACAACAAATCACCACCTGCAAGAGAGGTCCATTGGAGAGGGCATTTAAAATGGAGGCAAGAGATATTGCTGAAGAAAAACTTGCACGTTGCCTCTATGCCAATGGTCTTCCATTCAATTTGGTGAGATCACCATATTGGCGGAACATGGTGTCAGCAATAAATAGTGCACCTCCTAGTTTCACAAGTCCTGGGTATGGAAAGGTGCGTACCACCTTATTGCAAAAAGAGAAGAAATCTATAGAGGGCCAACTAAAACCAATTAGAGATTCTTGGATTGAAACAGGTGTATCTATTGTTTCTGATGGATGGAAAGATTGCAAAAACCGTCCATTGATCAATGTTATTGCAGTGTCCCCCAAAGGGGCAATGTTTTTGAGGGTGGTTGACTGTGAAGGGGAAGTGAAAGATGCAGAGTTTATTTCTAGGATTCTCATTGACTCAATAGAGATGGTGGGTAGTGAAAATGTTGTCCAAGTAATTACGGACAATGCAAAAGTTTGCAGGGCTGTAGGTGCTTTGGTAGAGGCTAGATATGAGCACATCTTTTGGACACCTTGCACCGTACACTCCCTCAATTTGGTGATGCAAGCGATTGGAAACCAAATAGAGTGGGTGAAAGAAATATACCAGGAGGTTGAGGAGATCCAGATGTTTGTGACAAACCACCATATGTCACAAGCAATTTTCAGAATTTTTTCAAGATTGGAATTGTTGAAGGTAAATTTAATTTATTTAGTTTCATTTGTCATGTTTTACTTAATTGAATAATTTTTTTTTTTTTTACTTATTTAGTAATTTATATATTTTAAATGTGTTATTAACTTACTATTAACATGTTCTTAGGTTGTTGAGACCCGATTTGCATCTCACACAATTGTTCTGAGACGACTTGTGAAGGTGAAAGAGGCATTGAGTCAAATGGTTATTAGCAACCAATGGGATATATGTTACACCTTGAATTGTATAGTTACTATTTTAGTAATGCTTAGAGCATTCTGTTTGTAAGGAAGGATTTGAATGAATAAAATGTGTTGAACCTTGTTATCAATTTGAGATCTTTTTGCATGTTATGATTGACTCATTCTGTGTTCTTGATTGATGTTATTCTTGGATTAAGCAATATATGTAAAAGGGGATAATTAGTCTTGTTTTTATAATTGATTTATATACTGCAAATGTTATGAGCAAGTAATTCCCGTGGTTTTGTGCCAATGGATGCAGGAACAGGAACTATTCCTCCAGGCGGAGGGGAGACATCACTCGGGAGAGGGGCTTGGTCGGATAACCGGTAAAGTTAATCAGTTGAGCATACACACACTTCACTAAGGTTTGGTGGAACTGGGTCAGATAGAGTTATCTTGATAAGTCATCCTTAGGCTTAGGAGTTTTGGATTACTTCTTTGTGCTTTGTGAGTGGTGCTACTTGTTAATTGACTTACTGTTCTGTGAGCCTTGAATGTGAAATGTGAATTGATAAGTATGGTATAGACAGGATGTATATGTGTATACATGTATCGCTCATATGCATGTATCAATATGTATGACATGACGATACAGACGTATGATGGGCAATTACTATGCCATACGCATGTATCGACATGGCATATGTACAGATACATACACATGATCGACACACCTATAAACACATACACACTATCTATGATGTTGTGATAACATTATTATAATGCCTTGAATTTATAGTTAAATGTATAAATACATGTTTGTACAAACAGGTGTATTAGAAGTGTGCTGTCTGGCTCACAATACACGTATTTGGATGATTAAATGCAAATATGTATAGATATATTTAAATGTAAATATATGAATGTTTTTATATATATATTTAATATTATATAAATATATACGTTATTATAGTTTTACCAGGAATAAATATATAGATATATATAGTAATATTTAAATATTGAAAACATTTAAATATAGATATATATATATATATATATATATATATATATTTATTATGGTAAATAAAACTATAATAAAATATATTTAATACAATACAAAATATAACAATTTATTTATATATTAAATAAATAAGATCTTGGAAAATAAATGAATTTGACTTCTATTGTCATTTGGTAAATAAAATATAGATTCACCATGGGGAAAATAAATAAATTCGAATTTTATAGGCTATTGGGAAAATCGTATGAAATTTGCCATGAGGTTAATTTATCATTTGAAAACTTTTGAAGCTTTATTAAATACTTTACTGAACATTTAAATAAAGCAAATGAAGCGGATTTCCTTCATCACGGAATACGCGAACTTCAAATATTTTAGCAAAGGTCGAAATTATGAATGGAGTAAATCCCGCACAACTATGTACGCGCGCGCAAGGATAGACCTGGTCGCAGCTTTCAATCCACCATATTCAGAATGCGTGAGAAGGCTTGAGAGAAAGGCCAGATGGGACGCATTTTGCATATGACTTTTTCCCTGCAAAGTTTAATCCGCTATTTTTGGGCGCCCAGGCTGAGTACACCTGTAGGTGTCCATCATCTGATATTTATCATGTGTAAGTTTAAAAGTTCTCCTTGGTTAAAGGTCGAATCATCCTTAAATTGCTGAGTAACTTGTTGTTAAGCTGCCACTTCATGGATTGACATTTTCAAACATATATAGGTGTCAATTCTCATGCCAAAATGTTAGCAGGCATGAGAATTCAAAACCTATATAAGGAACTTGTCACATTGCCATTTCTACCAATTTACATCTACTTTTGCAAAAAAAATTCCGAATTTCCTTTGAGAGCCACAATTTGTCTTTGCTGTAATCACACTTGCTTAGAGAGAGTTAGTTCACAATTGCCATTACCATAATTGAGAGGACTGTGGAATTTATATGCTGCAAGCATAAACATACCTGCTGTAGAACCTTGAATTGTGAAAAAGAGTAATCTGCAATACCTGGAAAATACTCCATTCATTCTGTGAATAGAATCTGGAAAAGACAGAAAGGAAGTGAATTAAAAAGAAGAAGCTACAGACTGAATTCGTTAGTAGCAAGGAAACAAGCATGAGAATTATCTTTTAATACTTCTGTTATTTAAATTAAATAAATCTACTTGCTTAAATTATGCATTGCTTTGCATTGTAGTATGAAGTAGGGTATGCAAGTATAAGAGTAATTTTGTTTCCTATTATAGCTTATTAAAAAGGAATAGCTTGATTTCATAGGAAAAACTTGTAAAAAGGAATAGCTTGATTTCATAGGAAAAGCTTGTTAAAAGGAATAGCTTGATTTCATAGGAAAAGCTTGTTAAAAAGGAATAGCTTGATTTCATAGGAAAAGCTTGTTAAAAAGGAATAACTTGTATATGAAAGAATAGATTGCTCAAATTATAAAAGAAATGTTTGAACACTTTTATATAATTTACTTGATGAATTGTAATTACGTGAATACTGCTTGATCTCCTTATATAAAGGAAGTGAGGAACTAGTTATTAAATACTAGGTCGAGGATGGAACCAGTACCAAGGTAGTCTAAAGCTTTAAAGTTAGTAGGCTAACTAGGAAAAGCTATGTACTCCATGGATAAAGTATTCCAGGTTAGGAGTTACCTGAGAGACCCTTGTTGACTGCATTTCAATTCCTGATTAAGTAGATGATGTAGGAAGTCTAGGGTGATTGACTACCCACGGTAAAGGACTTAGCCTACGCGTAGGATAAGACAGCTTCAAGTCAAATTGAACCTTAGTGCATGTGATAGATGACCGTCAGTTTAAATACTGCCGAAACACTTTGGCCAAAGTAGCGTAGTAGACCTACGTCCACTTAGACTGTGAGACGATTACACTGTTAGTTCACCGTAGTCCAAAACACATACTAGATTGAGATTGTGAGGACACAAGGATTTAGTTATGTAGGACTTCACACTATGCTCAGTTGGTCATACAGAACCGGTTACCCAATCAATCTCTTCGTAGAAGGGAGGGCCGTCTACTTAACAGTAAACGTGCGGGGGACCGCATTATAAGTCCGTGGTTGGCGGAAAAGCACCTGAGTGATGTTTCTCCTCCACAATAGACTTTTGATGAACCAAGGTTTGAAAGGGAAGAACCTGGACCGTCTTATTCCTATCTGCTCAAAAGCTTCCGAACTATGATTGAAACTTGTAAGACTCTTACTCTGTTATTTATTTGAAAGAAAAGTAATGTTGAATTGCGTACTCTGTTATTTACTTGGAAAAGAGAATTAATGATGTATTTTGTCAATTATTTCTTTATGATGAAATGTTGCATTGGAATGAAAAGAAAAGTTTATTTACTTTGTCATCATGTATGTTTTCCTTGTATCTTAATTGTGAAAGTAGAAATTTTTTTATTTACCCGGTTTGGGGGTTGTTACAGTATATGGAAGCAATCAAATTCAGAGAGGGCCCAAAAGGTCAAGGCATTGATCTTGGATGACGATTGGTGGGATCGTGTGAATTATGTATTGGAGTTCACCGAACCTATCATGTCTATGCTTCGGTTTGCTGATACAGATGAACCATGCTTGGGGGATGCCTATGATAGCATGGACACAATGTTGGAAAAAATAAAAATTGAAATACAAAAAAGAGAGAATGATCCTGAAGACACCTTTTACAAAAGGGTGGAAGCAATCGCTTTTCATCGTTGGAACAAGATGACAACACCATTGCACCTCATTGCATATGCCCTATCTCCAAGGTACTATACCACATAAGTACTTTCTATCCTAGGGAGAATACTGCCATATAGAGATTCTGAAGCTGCTAGAGTGTATAAAAGGGCATTTAATAGACTCTTCACTGATCTAGAAGTGCTGACAAGTGTTATGAAAGAGTTTGGAATGTTTATCTCAAGAAAAAATCTTACCCCTTTTGTTGTCAGAGACCAATACAAAATGGATGCTATTACATAGTGGTACTTGTATGGTCAAGATTATATGTACCTCCAACCTCTTGCAATCAAAATCCTCTCACAAGTAAGTTTTTTTTTTTTACCATTTGTATTGTAGAATTTAACACCAAACATTCTTGAATTTATCTTGCATTTTTTAATTTTTAATTTTGTTGGTTTTCTCTCTAGGTTGCAAGCTCTTTTGCTGCTGAATGGAATTGGAGTACATACTCCTTTATCCACTTAGTGAAGCGTAACCGGTTGGCTGCAAAAAGAGCTGAAAACTTGGTGTTTATTCATTCCAATTTGCATCTTTTGTCATGTAAGGAGCCTCAATACAAGCAGGGGGCAGTGAAGCTTTGGGATGTAGCACCCGAGTCTGCTGACTTGGATGCAACCATTCAGGATCTTGCTAGAGCCACTATGGATAATGTGGATGATAATGATGATCATGACATACTACATGGTGTTGGAAGTGGAACCGCTTTGGGTTCAAATGATGATGATCTTGAAGTTGAAGCTGCTGAAAATCCAAGTCACGATGATTTTTTTGATAATCTTTTTGATGATTGATGAACATTGAATCATGTTTCAACTTTCAAGAACTACATTTTGTAATTTAGTAATTCAAATTGTGATGATTTCTATATTTCCATCATTGATATGGCGTATTTGAATATTTTTCAACTATCAATTGGCATTTAATATTTATCTTTGGCATTTGGCATTGATCAATGATCAAGTATCATACTATGAAATGATTTAGTTTTACAATTTTGTATATGTCTCTTATTTTTTTGTATATATAATACATATATATACACGTACCCATACATACCCAAAACCCTAAAAAATTTTCACGTACCCACGTACCGGGTTCTCGTACCTGAACCCATCCCCAAACCGAACCAGCTACTTAGTTTTGAACATTTCTTGCCATAGAATCCTCGCTGGAGCGTTTTAAGCTTAGATTTCGACACCTAGTACCTGGCCATTTGCCATTGTTGACCTTGGAGATCTTAACTTTTCACTTGAAAAAAATGAAAACTACCCACTAGACTTAAACTGAGTTTTAACTGAATTTGACTTCACCATTGTGATCGTAAAGCAAAATAAGCCAATCAAAACAATTTTCAGCAAAGTTTGACAAGTTTCAATTTTTAAGGTTTTTGACCTAAAAATAGGGGTCTAGAAACCCTAATTTTCAATTTTTTTCAAATTTTGCCAATATTTTCCTGACATCACATTGATTCAAAGTCCATACTTGATTTGCCCAAAAACTATGTTTTGACATCATTTTAACAAGGTTTAGACCATTTTAAGCAAAATGCCTTAATGAAGCAAAAAAAATTGGTTTGGGTACAACATACATTAATATAAATTAACTAAATAATTTAAAAAAACAATGGTGTAGCTTTGAAGAGAGGATTAGTGAATTGCTTCACATTCGTGGATTATTTAATAAAATATCAATTATTTATTTATGTTACAATACATTCTGTGCTTGTCATTTTCCTTTTATACTTGCATATGTATAAATCTATTTTGTTCTTTACTGTGGTGGTGCTTATGTTGTTTGTCTAAAGTTGAATTAGAAAAAAAGTAGTGGTTTTGTAGATTTACAGGCGCGATTATCATCTTATTTAGAATGTTTCAATTACAGGCATGATTATTTGCTTGTTTAGAATTTTTCATTTAACTATTATTGCAGAGTGCATGAATTGTATAGATATTTGCAATAATACTGTATTATTTCTTATATATGTTTTACAAAATTCTCAATTTAATAGGGCTTTTATCGGTTAGAATTTGATGGTGCATCCAAAGGAAACCCTGGCAAAGCAGGAGCTGGAGCTGTGCTGCGAAACCAATATGGCTCAGTGGTATGATAATGTAAATCTTATTATAGTTATGCCATTGATAGAATTGTTTCAAATGTTTTTAGTTTTACATGTATTTGATTGGGATGTTCATTTGTTGGTTTGTCTGCATGACAGTGTAGAAGTTTTCAATTTAATCTGGATTCCTTGTAAACAGATATGTGAATTAAAAGAAAATGTGGGAATAGCAACAAATAATGTGGCTGAATATCGTGCAATTATTCTGGGATTAAAAGCTGCTCTGAGTAAGGGAATTGAAAGAATTCATGTGCAGGGTGACTCAAAACTTGTTTGCATGCAGGTCAATCTCTTATCACTCTCTGTAGCTAGCACACAAATAACTTTATCTAAGCAGGATTTGTTTCTATTCTTGTAGATGAGTTTCTCTTTTGTTATAACTGGATATGTAATTATGTTCTCTTCCCCTCTGTTCCATCGTACATCATGCATGGAAAATTGAAACACATGATATAAATGAAATTTGATGTATGGAAAAGATAACATCTATTCTGTGATGATTGTTATGTTGCATGTTGAGGAAAAAGATATTTGATGTTTTTTATTATTCGCATCTGGAGTCAATTCTATATTACAGAGCCATAGTTCTACATTACAAGCTGTCCAGTGATGCATCATGTGGTTACAATTTTCTTGGGATCTTTGTGAAACATTTTCATAATAATCTTCTCTATTGACTAGAAATGAAGTGTTCCATTCATACTAGTGAAAACTCATAAGATTCATATATATTCTTTTTCAAGTTAGAACTTATGGTATTTTGATTCTACCATTGTTCAAGGCTCTATCTTGAAGTGTTTTTCAAAAACTCATTAGAGTGTGCAATCAGTAAAAGTACATTCCAAGATATGTTTTGTGGTTCGTGATAAAAATATCAACTCTTTGGAATCAACCTTGTGTACAATGTAACTCTATCCTGCAAAATTTATAGCATAGTCTGTTCCTAATAATAAGACTAGCATTTTAGTGAGACAGTTTTGAATAGTCACTTGCTCATGCTGTTTATAACCGTACTGCCAAACATGCAAGGAATATCTTAGAAATGACAGAATATGGACTACCAAAGCTTTTGCTAAAGTTCATATTATGCAAAGATTAAAAGGATACTCCACAATAACAGTTAAAAAGTTGATCCATTTTCTTTGTGTATAGTCGATGATCAACAAAGACTTAAAATGATTGATCCTAGTTAATTCCTCTTGGAAATTGAATTTAGTCTGAAATTTGATTCCTTTTGGGCATTCTTTGGATGCTCCCACTTACTTTCTCTTAAAGGGGAGATAAATAAGCTAATTAAAAAAAATAATTTATTCAAAGCATATTTAGAGGACCTGAATTTTGTTGGTACGGATGTTCTTCCAAGTGTTATGAGCATTCTTGTATCTGTGATGACACCAAACAGATTGTGCCATCGGCAAGGGTGACAGATAGATTAGAGCAATGCCAGCTTTGGATGGGCAGGGCATTGTACAGAGCTTCATTGCAGATTATAATCACTTGCATGGAGAGAGGGCATGGCTACTAGTCACGTCCATATGAATTTGAATTAGCTGAAGCATTATATATGCCAGCATAATATTCAAATAATTGTATCATATGAGAAAAAAGAATAAATGATTCACAAGTGTTGCTTTCTAGTCAGATGTAAGTCATTTGTCTTCTAAACAGACATTTTGGAATCCTTTGCTTGCATGTTATTTGAAATATACTCTCTCAATTTTTTCTTGTTTTTTAATGAACATTTACAATGTAACCAAGCACCCGTTAAGGTTAGCATAACCTAAAACGTGCATGAAAGAACTCTAACCAAGAATGTGCCCTAAAACCACTTAAGGAGGAGGGGCGGGCATATGGTCAGAGGATCCCTAGGATCTACTGAATCAAAGAGTACAAGATTACACTGAAAGAGAGAGATTAAATTCAACACCAAGAATGTGCACTCAAGATCCTTTGACAAGCGAGGTGCTAACATATGGTGGAGTACTACTGCTGAATTGAAATGAAACAAAGACAGATAAACAACCAAAGAACTTTCCACGCTACCACCAAACAGTAGGGGGAAAAAATTACAAAATTAATTACTTCTTTTGCTACGGTAGGCATCCACTGAAGAGTGGGGATTCACCACTTGAAAGTGGGTATGAAAGAGATTACAAATCAGTTTATTCTCACTGGCGGTATACCATCCAGGGGTGCTTAATGTGAAGTTAATTAAATAATGCAGCAAATGCTAAAATTGAAACAGTACTACTGTTAACAGTTTGTACAAAAAAGAGAGCTTCAAATTACACTGTTTTTCAGCATTTTTCAGAGCACCGCGTTGTACATTGTTTCCATGTCAGAACATAATGAGAAAAGAAGAAGAAAGATGGAAACAGTAAATGATTTAATTAGTGATATCAAGTTTCCACAGATGCAACATTAAATGATTTAATTCTGTTTCAGCAAACTGTAATTTTGGAAATGTCAAATCAGCAACTACAAAAAATTATCAAATGCTCATAACTCAACCGAATTACCTCCGAATTGCATGATTCCAAGTGCATCGAGCGACTAGAAGATAGACGCCCCTGCTAAGATGAATAAATAGCCTCAAAACACCAACTATTATTTATGGCACAATTCCCAATGCAAGTTGAAATGTACGACCGTCCTTGAGGGGCGATTTTGACATATAAAATCAAAGGCTCCAAACTAAAATCTGCAAACTGGTAGGAAGGGTCACCCCAGGCATAGAATTATGATGAACAAATACCCATAATCAAATTAGAATTACCCTTAAAGCTGTTAATGATTTTCACCTACAACTATGACTGAACCAGCAACAATAAAATATGGAAATAACATCTGAATCTTCAACATTGAGGCTCAATATGTACTTCTGAATGAAACACACTCTCATTCCATCATCTAGGGAACCATAGTTTCAAGCCTGAAGAGTGGAATAGAATTGCTAAGCTTTCCCTTAGCCGGATTCTGGATTTCAAACCAGCAGCATAACTTTGCTTTCAAAAACATAACATAATCAGCAATATATAAGTTTCAATGGGCAAATGAAACACTTTGAATTCCAAGAAGTCAAATCACTTCAACTTCCCAAGAGACGCACCTTTAACCATTCACTTTATTGTGAAATAATAAAACATTATCCCCTTCCCTTCAGGCATCCATTTTACTTTGCAACAATAAAACATTTAATAAAGCATTAAATGCTTAACATGACCCCTTAATGTCCCCTTTTTAAAAGAACATGAAGTTATTACTCCTGGGCGTGGGGGTACAACTTAGAAACATGAAATTAACTAAGTGTAACACTTAGTCTAAGGACATAACCAAAACCAAAGCCAATACTGAAACTGAAGGATTGCCACAAATAGCATGATGACCTGAGTTGAACTGCAGATGATGATACTGCCAAGATTAGACTTACTAAAAATAGCCACTGCCAAAAACAGTAAGTTCACTTCAACTCAACAGAAAGCCAAACTGAACTGCAAAAGATTGAGTTGCTGCTAGAGTGATACTACTATAAATATACTTACCAAAAATAACATATTGCTATAAATAGTAAGTTTGCGGAAACCACATCTGTATGCCAACTGAGCAGTATGATGACTTACTATAAATAGTAAGTGTTCCCATTCTGCTTAGCCTACGAGTTGCTGGAAATATGCTAAATCCAATTGTAGAGCGTAGGGCTAAATCGGGGACATTACAGTCGGCCCTTCCCAAAATTGCTTGTCCTCAAGCAATGTAACCACACTCCAAGGAAACTATTTGATCCATACTATGCCAAGTAGGATCCCAGGGTCCCAAATCCATCTCTGAGAGATCCCACCATGTTGATGCTACATCACTTTGATCACACAAGAATTACCAACACTCCAAATCTGCACTAACCCTCCTTGTAACCCCAAAGAGTCACCATATCTGAGACCCAAACTGATAGACCTGGAAGAATTGATGTAAAAAATAACTTGCAGCATCTCATGTCCTAAAAACTCTGAGGAGTCAAAAACAACAAGACCACAATCTAACACATTCATGATCTGTAAGGCAAATAATTTCCTCAATTCAAAAGCATGCTCGATATCATAACTCCTCATAGCACCTAGCAGAGTCATGACAATATATGTGACTCTTCCAACACTTCTTGCAAAGGAAAGAGCAACTCCTTGCAAGAGATCCCCCATCACATCCTCAAAAATCTTTGAAGATGTATAATGCCTTTTTTGAAAAAAACGGATATAACTGAGATGACTCCATGAAAAACTTACAAATTTCAACTCATGAGTCTCCAATTGGTGGACCAAATCAGTTTCTAACTTACTGCCTCAAACACTGGTATAGGAGAAAACACAGAGAAGGCCACTGTTGAACATTAAAGAACATCCCATACATGAATTATGGCTACACTGTAACAATCCTTTTCTCATTCGAAGCTCAAAATCAGTCCTAGTAGTAGACTGGAAGGTCAGAAAATAGAAATACCAACCAACTAACAGGTCTGATTTAGACAATTTGAAATCTGATTTATGAAAAATCAGCATCCCCAACAATCTGCAGCAGCTGCAACAAAAGAATTTCTCATTAAAATTGGCATAGCTGCTCATGAACAAGGCGGGTGGCTTCTTCAATAAAGGTCCCAATGCCACCACAAACCATCTTCCAATCATATTTCCATCCAAGAACACTAATTTATGATCAAAAATAAAAATCCAATAACAGGAAAAGAAGGTAGTAGTAATCATAGAACTGAAATTTTTACACTTATCTCTCCAACCAACCTTTTTTTTATGCTTACCATTCTTCATTAGAAAATACTTGGGATCCCAAATTCTAACTTTCAATTGGAGACAAGTCCCAACACAAGAGCTGATGATCTCAACAACATTTTGAAAACAATGTGCTAGTTTATCCCTTTTAGAATTTTCAATATTATTTTTTTGCCAAGTAATGCCAGGATCCCATACTATCAACAATGCAGTACCATTTCTGAAACGAAAAATTGTTCTCACATGAATCATCTGATTCTCTCGTTCCATCTGAATAAACACTTCTTGAAACTCCAAGAAGTAATCGACAAACCTATGTTCGTTGAAGAAATGGAACCCAAAATTTTCTGTCATATATTGCCGGAAAGATTCCATGAACCCTTCATCAAATACAATTCTGAAATCTATCACTCTAAGAGAAGATGGTGATGAACTAAAATCTCATAAGAGTCTCACAAGCATCCTCATCAAAAAATAAATAAAACCTTCATCATCATGACCATCAACTCTTTGTTGATGAGCAATAAGAGTGTCTTCATTTCTTTGTGTTCCAAGAGTTACCAATTCTTGTTGAGTGGGTGCACTAGGAGCAGCAGTAGATTCAACTTCATGCAGCTCTCGTATCAACTCTCCAATGCTGAAAGACAAACTCAAATTCCCTCCTTCAGTAATCTCTGAAGAAATTCTTTCATCAATATCAAAAAGAGGATTTACATAAACCTTATTAGCACCTTCTTCATACAACAAATTGTCAAAAGCCTGAAAAACTTGTTGATGAGAGTTTGAATACTTCGGTTTCTCGGGACAGCATTCCAATTCATATGTTTCTTGTATGAGATCAAGCTCATCAAGAATTAGTTGAAGCTTCTTAGCTCTTCTTTTGTTTTCTTGCTCACATGAATAATGTACAGCAGAAATCTGATTCTCTGCTTCAATTAGAGTCTCATGCACTCCTTGCAACTTGGCTTTGCTGAGCTCGTTACACTCCAATGCCTTGTCGGCAATTTTGGCCACTTTGTCTTTAACATGAATGATGTGCAAAAGACTTGATTTGATTTTTCTCCAAGGCAAACTTAATGAACTTCATATCAGCAATGGAAATGCAACATACATCCTCTCCTCTAGGCACAACATAAATCAAATTTTCAACATGCTGATGCAATTCATCAAGCTGTGACAAAATTTGAATTCCATTTTCAGTAGTTTGTGAGCTTGAACTGCAATCTTCATATGTTGGCTGAGATGTTGTAGGACAACTTTGATGGACAAAGATTTCAAAAATCGTTTGAGCTGCACTTCCCAGCTTGTCTCGTATGTGATGGACACTCTTCATCATTCCATCCATAGTGCCTTCCAATTCCTTAGCTTTTTGCCTTAGCTTGTTTTCAGGTGAAGAGAAATCTGCCTTATAACTACTAGAAGCTTCACCTTCCATGTTGTCTTCTACACTTGATTCAAGAGAATTGATCAAATCAACTTTGAAATGGGAAGTGACTTCAGCTTCCTCTTTCTTCTTCTCCTCCTTGACTTGACTTTCAAACCAGCATTCTTTGGAATTGTGAAAAAGCAATTCCCTGGTTGAACACATATCTTCAACTAACCGAACTTCTCCTTCATTTGAATTTGCACTTATGGCCTCTTCTTGCATCTCCGTTTCAACTTTTGTTTCCAAAAGTTCTTTCTTTGAATCTTCAACATGAGGCTTCTTCACACAAGTCAACTCACTGTTCTCCTCTGTAGAAAACAAGAGTACCTCAAGTGTCTTCAAAGCTTCCACTGATACATTACATTCTTCTACAAAATGCTCGGATGAGTACAAATCCGTGGATACCCATTGAACTTTTGCAATGTCTTCAAAGGGGTTCCAAATTTCATCCTCCTCTTCAACTTCAAAGATCTCCTCTTTGTCCTCAACAATCTTCTTCAAACATGGCTTTAATATTTCTTCACAATGATTGAAAATTTCTTTAATTAACAAACCAGTAGTTGGAGAAATCTGCTCTTCACGTTCATAGGCATTCTTGAGAAGGGATTGAACACTTTCAGGAAGAGTATCAACTTCTTTGATGGTGTCAATTAAAACATTTTTAACAGCTGCAAACACCCCCTCTTCCTCCTCACTCCAAGTCGAAGTGAAAAGATAATCAAACAAATGGTAAATTTGATTTTCCATCCCCAATTCTATCAGAAAGATGCAAGTTCTTATTTCTGAAAATGTCTTTAGAACAGCAGCTCTTCTTGGAAACAAAACACTCCCAGTTTCATCCAAATCTTGAAAACTCTCCACAATCATACTTAATATGGTTTTCATAGTTTTTTCATCATAGGGCAATTGTGGCTCCACAATTCTTATCACTTCCATGAAACAAGAAGAAATCAGCAGCTTAGTTTCTTCATCTGGATGCCTCAACCAATAGGGCTAATTCAAAACATTAACTGCAGGAGTTAATGCCAACTGCATTTCCTTTGAAAGTGATGGCTTCACTTGTCTCAAACATTGTTCTGACAAATGAAGAATATTCTCTTCATTTCTCCTTGACTGAAATTCTTTGCCAAGTCTCTTTCCAACCAAAAAGAGGGTCTCTGCCAACTTCCTCTCTTCTTCATTAGCCATACCTTAATCTGACAAGACAAGGTTTCACAAACCTCTGAAAAGGTGTCAACTTCAAAAACTTCTGAAGCTGAAACTAAACTTTGTTCTGCTTACGGATGTAGTATCGGTCTTCTCTGACTCTCATCTGATAACTGAAACGTTGAAACTCACAAGATGGCAGGAAAACAGGCTCTGATACCACTGAAATATACTCTCTCAATTTTTTCTTATCTTTTAATGAACATTTACAATGTAACCAAGCACCCGTTAAGGTTAGCATAACCTAAAACGTGCATGAAAGAACTCTAACCAAGAATCCGCCCTAAAACCACTTAAGGAGGAGGGGCGGGCATATGGTCAGAGGATCCCTAAGATCTACTGAATCAAAGAGTTCAAGATTACACTGAAAGAGAGAGATTAAACTCGACACCAAGAATGTGCACTCAAGATCCTTTGACAGGCAAAGTGCTAACATATGGTGGAGTACTACTGCTGCATTGAAATAAAACAAAGGCGGATATCCAACCAAAGAACTTTCCACGCTACCACCAAACAGTGGGGGGAAAAGATTACAAAATTAATTACTTCTTTTGCTGCGGCAGGCATCCACTGAAGAGTGGGGATTCACCACTTGAAAGTGGGTATGAAAGAGATTACAAATCAGTTTATCCTCAGTGGCGGTATACCATCCAGGGGTGCTTAATGTGAAGTTAATTAAATAATGCAGCAAATGCTAAAACTGAAACAGTACTATTGTTAACAGTTTGTACAAAGAAGAGAGCTGCAAATTACACTGTTTTTTACCATTTTTCAAAGCACCGCGTTATACATTGTTTCCATGTCAAAACATAATGAGAAAAGAAGAAGAAAGATAGAAACAATAAATGATTTAATTCTGTTTCAGCAAACTGTAATTCTGGAAATGTCAAATCAACAACTACAGAAAATTATCAAATGCTCATAACTCAACTGAATTACCTCCGAATTGCATGATTCCAAGTGCATCGAGCAACTAGAAGATAGGCGCCCCTGCTACGATGAATAAATAGTCTCAAAACACCAACTATTATTTATGGCACAATTCCCAATGCAAGCTGAAATGTACAACCCTCCTTGAGGGGCGATTTTGACATATAAAATCAAAAGCTCCAAACTAAAATCTGCAAACTGGTAGGAAGGGTTGCCCCAAGCATAGAATTATGATGAACAAATACCCATAATCAAATTAGAATTACCCTTAAAGTTGTTAATGATTTTCACCTACAGCCATGACTGAACCAGCAACAATAAAATCTGGAAATAACATTTGAATCTTCAACATTGAAGCTCAATATGTACTTCTGAATGAAGGACACTCTCAATCCATCATCTAGGGAACCATAGTTTCAAGCCCGAAGAGTGGAATAGAATTGCTAAGCTTTCCCTTAGCAGGATTCTGGATTTCAAACCAATAGCATAACTTTGCTTTCCAAAACATAACATAATCAGCTCTCCACAATGCAGCAAGATATAAGTTTCAATGGGCAAATGAAACACTTTGAATTCCAAGAAGTCGAATCACTTCAACTTCCCAAGAGATGCACCTTTAACCATTCACTTTATTGTGAAATAAGAAAACATTATCCCCTTCCCTTTAGGCGTCCATTTTACTTTGCAACAATAAAACATTTAATAAATCATTAAATGCTCAACATGACCCCTTAATGTCCCCTCTTTAAAACAACATGAAGTTATTACTCCTAGGCGTGGGGGTACAACTTAAAAACATGAAATTAACGAAGTATAACACTTAGTCCAAGGAGATAACCAAAACCAAAGCCAATACTGAAACTGAATGATTGCCACAAATAGCATGATGACCTGAGCTGAACTGCAAATGATGATACTGCCAAGATTAGACTTACTAAAAATAGCCACTGCCAAAAATAGTAAGTTCACTTCACTTCAACAAAAAGCCAAACTGAACTGCAAAAGATTGAGTTGCTGCTAGAGTGATATTGCTATAAATATACTTACCAAAAATAGCATATTGCTATAAATAGTAAGTTTGCGGAAACCACATCTGTATGCCAACTGAGCAGTATGATGACTTACTATAAATAGTAAGTGTTCCCATTCTGCTTAGCCTACGAGTTTCTGGAAATAGGCTAAATCCAATTCTAGAGCGTAGGGCTAAATCGGGGACATTACATTATTCGTGTGGGTTTTAATCAATATTATTGCATAGCCAACAAAAGGTACTTTTCAACACGTCATATTTGTCTTAAACTAGAGCTTGGATGCGAGAATTGGGTGAAAATTTGTCTAGGGCATGAAAAAGTGGTGAAGATGACACTAATGAATAGATTTTAGCAATTTGCCAAAATGATTATCAAAAGTGGTGAAGAAGACTCTAGTGAATCACTTCTCCCAATTTGCCAAATTTTTAAGGCATGAAACACTGGTAGAGGGTCCCAAAGTGCATGCTTTTCTAGTTAGAACCAAAGTGTAAGTTGAAAAAGACATCCAGGCGCATAATATAGCTTGTGAATCCATCTCCAAAAGCATGTTTTGCATAAAATTGACTAAGCATGAGTGGTGAAAGGTTCCAAAGTGTGCACTTTGTCAATTATAACCAATATTTCCTTGAGTTTCTGGGGATGGGGGGATTGGGAATGGGTTTCCAGAGATATCATGTCCCCTTTTTAGAAATAAAATAACTGGTAGATTTGTAGCCTATTTCTTTATTTCCTATAGGGTAAGGGATAAAATTAGGGAAATATTTTAATAATAATGTTTTAAGTTAGTCCTAGTAATATTATTTTAGAACATTAGAAAAGGACAACTTAAATATTATTATTAGTTTAATAAAATGGGTTGTCTAAATGGGACATAACAAGGCCTTATGTAATATTTTATTAAAATGTTTAAGTGAGCACGTTTGGAGGGAATTTTTTTAGAGGGAAAAGAGAATCCAAAATTGGGCATCAAATTAGAGTCTATATAAGAGAGACATTTGCTCAAAGGAGATCATCCAATTTATGAAATCAAAATCCCCTTTTCTATTTGATAGCTTGAGCACTTGTGTTTATTTGTTTCTCCTAAGGATGAAAGCCCTTGGTGTATGGAGCTTCAGAGGATGAAAACCCTTTTGGTATGCAGGCAAGAGTAGAGGACAAAAACCCTTTGTTCTTTGAGATAGTTTCACTTAAGAATTGTAATTTTATAGAGAAGATTGTAGATTATTTTCAGTTTCTAGTTTGCTACAGTCTTGCTATAGTACTATTCCGTACTACTGCTATAGTATCACTATAGTTCCCTCTCACCATGACAAGTATTTTTAACAGTAGATTGTTTCAGCAATTATTATATTTCTAATGGTTTATATCAGTGATTGTTATATTTATAACAGCAGTTTACAATATGATTTTGGCGTTAATTCTAGCTGCAACAATAATTATATTTGTGGTGTTGCTTGTATGTGTGTGTCTAGGCAGTCTTATCCTCATTTAGCTCACTATTGTGGTAAACTTGTGAGTTAGGTCTTTGCTATTGTTTCCTTTCATCTGTACTATTTTAAACAATGTATGCATGAGGGTTTCAGCTGTAACTTTGCTTTTCATATTAGTATTTTATAAATACCCAACCAACTGCAATAATAATAAATACTTACAATACAAACGGTTGTCAAAAATAAATGCTGATATTCAAGGCTGTTGCCAGTATGCAGTCATTTATGGGTGGAATTGGGAATGCCATTGTTATTGCTGTTTACATTAAAAAATCTTTGATTTATTGGAGTTGAGCAAATTTATAGAGGAAGTTCTTATCCCTTGCATACATAGGAAATACAAAAAATTGTAGTTTTGTTTTGAAGTATTTAACAGGAACATTATAATGGTATTAGAGCTTTGATCTTGCCAGTTTGCAAGATTCAAAGCTCACTTTTTAATGCAGCCCAGGGAAAGTGACATTAGAGCCTATTAAAGAGAAAGAAACAAGTTGCTTAATCAGGTGCAGGAATAAAAATAGAAGAAGTAGAAATGGGGGAAATAATTAGGGTTCAAATAGATGAAGAGAGGCATAAATCCAATATAATGTTACTGTCAATATAAGTCAAGGCTAGCAGCAAATGATGAACCTTATGGCACAACTTTTGTTGACAATGCAAAACTTGAGTATAACAAGACTAGTTCAAACTCCTCCAAGTGAAGAAAGTTCCTTTGCAAACAAAAAAATTTGTGGTTAGTTTAGCATTCAAACCCTTCCACCCTTAAGTTGTTATAAAAAGAAGAAGAGCAACAAGAAGTAGAAGAGGAAAATTAGATCAGAGATAAATTTGCAGCTTAGTTTGTTTAGTATAGGGCTGTTGGACTTGAGTTTCATTCATAATGTCTCTCATGAACTACTATAACCCAAAAATAAAGAATGGAAAAAAGAATGAGAGAAGACAAAATGCAAATCAACTTCCTAGAGATCTACAACACATATTGGGGGAGCTAACCATTCCTTATTTTGATGGTTCCAATAAATGTATGGCTTGAGCTTGGGATTAGAACCAAATACTTATTTTTGACTAAACCCTATGTATGAAAAGACTATAAAATTTGCTACCCAATCTCTGATGCTTATTTTGATAACTTCGCAACTTATTTTGGTAAGTATAGGGCTCTTGGACTTTAGTTTCATTTAGAAATGTCTTTCATCAATTCTGCATCCCAAAAATGAAGGGACATGAATTAGAGAAGACAAAATGCAAATCAACATCGTAGAGATCTCGAACCCAGATTAGGTTAGCTAACCATTCTTCTTTTTGATGATTCAAATAAATGTACAATTCGAGCTTGGATTTAGAAACGAGGTACATATTTTTCACTAAATCTTGTGTACGAAGAGAAGGCTATAGAATTTCCTATCCTTCATTTAGTAGGTATTGTTATACCCAAAATGAATTTTTTGGCATTTTGCTTAAATTGAGCTAAACAATGTAAAAATGCCATCCAAAGTATGTTTTAGGTCAAAACAAGCATGAAGTCTTTGTGGGTTTCTGTCAAGGAACCTATGGTTAAAATTCTAAAAAAATGAAAATTAGGGTTTTACGCCCTTATTTTTAAGGAAAACCTTAAAAATAGGACCTTCCCAGAAATGATTGAAAATAATTTTGATAGGGTTAATTGCTTTCACGATCACACTGATCACGTCAGAATTATCAAAATACATGTTTTACTCTGGTGGGTCTATTTCTATTTTTCAGGAACAAAGTTAGGAGCTCCGCAGCCATTAATGGCAGATTGGCCAGTACCAGGTGCTGAAAGCTCAGCTTCAAGAACTCCAACGAAGAAGCTATGGCGGAAAAGGGTGAAAATGATGTCGTTCAACGAAGGAGATTCTCAAAACGGAAAAGGCCAAAATTTGGCTAACTCTGGAAGGTGCACGTTTTGCTACCAAGGCAAAACACAGCCTAAAGGTGAAAAAGGTGCCCTTTTGAAGAAAGAAGCCCTTGGATCCTAGAGGGCAAATGTAATCATTTGGCATCTTCAACTCAGTCATCCTCTTCATTCTCATGCTGGCTCGACAACGAAACAATTAGCAAAATCATCTGATTCATGGATCATTGACCAACCGTCAGCAAAGTATGGAGGATCCATCAGCAATGAAGATGCCCAAATAGAGAGCTTCAAGGTAAAAGCACCCCTGCTGGCCAGGGGCGCCCCTTAATTACAGGCACCAGATGAATCCATAAGCAACAACTCTATAAATGATATCTTTCCAGCTTCCTCCCAACTACGTGATCAATCTGACAACAGGTCCACAAGACATCCCAAACGATCATGAGTTGAGGTCAAGCAGAAAAAGCCAAAATTGAAGGACTGGAAAGACAAGCCAGAAAATGGCTAAGGCATGGCTAAAAGCGCCCCTCTTGAGGAAAGGTGCCCTTTCTTGAGGGCACCCAGATTCAGTCAGAATCTTCACTGCCTCCCAAGATGACCTTCTCAGCTATGACCTGTCTCGTCAGTGGGACTATCAACAATAACTTCTGACAAATCAAACATCTGATGAAGGAGGTCAAAGACTGGCAGTCCACAGCCAAGATAAAACCAAGCAAAAGCTAAAAGCGCCCTTGCTGGCCAGGGGCGCCCTTTAGTTTGAAGGACCTAAAATTGCTAGCTTCAACTGAGAAGTTAGTCATCCTGAACAGGACCATGTTGGCTACCCGATGCATCGTCAAGTAGAGTCATCTGATCTATCTAGCATCGGGAACGTCAGATCAAAGCAAAGAGGGTCTGAAAAGGTCAAAACGAAGAATAGCCAATGAAAATTGACTAAGACATTGTCAAAAGCGCCCCTCTCAAAGAAAGGCGCCCTTCTTTCTGGAGGCCTGAACTCAGTTTTCTGAGTTAATCCCTCCCAGGCATATCTCATCATGCTGATCCCACCTCAACAACAGAACTGCCAGCCATTGCCAGAGATCAACTGAGTAACCTGAATCAAAGATCAAACGGAGGCACTTCAGCTTGCAAAATGGACAAAAATGATCAACTTCAAGGATGGACGCGTAAAAGAAGTCAAAGCAAAGATGTTGACTTGAGTTAGCAAATTTGGAGCCAAAAAGAGGCCAAACACTCCACAATCAGTGGAAATCATCTTTTGGAACTCCAAATCAGACCTAAATCACGAGTTGTCTTCCATACTTGGTGGATCTGAACCCTAATCACCATATATTCATGCTAGGCGTCCCATTCTTCATTATTCTTTTTGCAAGTTGAAGGATAAAACATCAAATAGCTCCCAAGAACACGTTTTCAAGATCTGGCAGAGGTTTTGAACGGATCTTCAATATTTTTGAAGATCATTGGCAGTAAAAGTATTCTTCCCCGAAGATTGTTTCCAGAGGCAGATTATTACAAAGTGGCAGTTTATAACTTCCAATCCATCTTTTGTCTACTTCCTCTATTTCTGTCTATATTTCTTTGCATGTCATAGGAAACGACATATTACCTCAGATCTGGCCAACTGGGTATGATCAACACAACTTTTTCAACAAAACCCACATGTTGGATTTTTCCAGAAAAAGTAGCCCTATTGCCCCCCTATTTTTTAAGGTTTCCGAAAAAATTCATAATATTGAAAAACAGACAAATTGGGTTTGTTTAGCTCTAAAGCACGAACAAAACCCATGTGTTGGTTTTTTCCGAGAAAGATCACTTTCTGGTTCCCCGCTACCTTTGCCAGCAAAGGGCTCTTGCATGTCAAAGAATTTCCGAATTTCTGACGATCTGGGTTTATTTAGAAAATCATTCTCAAGAAACCCCATGTCTCAAAATTTTTCGTAAAAGTTACCCTCGACGAGGCTATTTTTAGCAGTTCCAGAAAAAGTGTCAGAACAGGGTCGTGTGCACAGTCAATCTTCAAAGTTTTCAGAATGCAGTACTCTCAGGTACAATACAAGACCAAGACGGTCTTATACTATGATTATTTGAAAACGACTGACACAGACTTATGGCAGAAAAATCCATAGGTCAGTTCTGAAGATTTGGAGGGCATGAACCAAATTACATTGCAAAACATTGAAGAATCCGGTTTATTCCAAGCTACATCCATTCCGATCACTTTACAGAGCATTGAACTTGTAACTGCTTGCACAAAGCATTACAACCCGACTACATGAGAGATGCTGTCAGTAGACGAAAGAGTGATTTGCAGCTTAAAGCCGAAGGACATAGAGAGATGTTTTGCAATTCCACCATGCCCTACCAGGAAGGTCGTATCTTTGACAAAATGCGAAAAGGCATTCGAGGCTTCAAGGGATAAGTGTTCGCTTATAATGGCTGAACATTGGTTGAAAACAAAGAGAACCAGCTTGCCCAAATTGGTTGGGAGAGGAGAATTCAAAGATGAGTGCGGAGTGTTAATCACTCTACTTAGCAGAGTCACTGGACAAGAGGAGGGAAAATCCTTCCAGCCATGGATGTTCTACATTATTGGCAAAATAATCAGCAGGAAAGAACATTATGACTGGGCCTCTCTGATCAGTGACACACTCCACCAACAGTTTACCAGGTTTCTAGAAGAGCACCGTTTCCACATGTGTTCCTACCTGGTCTACCTGATAGCCTTCCAAGGCGATTTCAGAACACTAAACATTGTGGGAACCCTGGGTGTGCAAAAGGTCCAAGAGAACTTTCCTCACCTTGAGTTCACTCTAGTGGAAAGGCACTTCAAAAAGATAAATGACTTTTTCACTATGCACACCATGCACAAGCTAGACCATGAGATGCACGTTCGTATTTCACCGGCAGCTAAGGCAACAATAGTGGACTGGGCGGATTGGTTCATCCAATTCCCCACTTTCACCTACATACGCGTGTATGGCTACAATGGCCACCCCGCCATGATGCCACGCTACCCCTCAGATAGGGTAGTGTTCATGGAATTCTTGAGGCAGTTGGCCAAGGTTCACTTTTACCTTCGCATAAAGAAGAAGTTTGCTGCAAACTTTCCTTTTCAGATGGGATTCTACAGATGCAGGACTGCAGCTGATGCTAGGTTGATAAGCCAAGAAATAGTGAGATTTAATCTCAAGTACCCCATTGACAGGAGGCCATCCTATGATCCCAGAGGCATCTTCGCAGCACATCTTGAGCAAAGATCATCACATGAACCTTTCATGGAAGATTTTTGTGTCAACTGCGAGTAGAGTTCGAAGTGAGGAGATGGAACTATAGCAGATTCAAGCTCTCCCAGATTGTAGAATTTATGTCAGAGGACATTGGGGGCTTATCTGATGACGAAGAAGAGGTCATTATTTCTTCCTTCTTCATGGGTCAAGTAGATGCACAACCACTCGACGAAGTAGACTGGTAGGTGAAAGAGAGTACGTCTATTGAAGAAAGAACTGGTAGAGTAGTTCGACACAGTCAACTCTACCTTGACAGTAAAAGGACAAGGAAGGTAGTACTTACCCGAACAGAGCCGCCGGCGGTTCAGTTTACACTACCTTCCTCATCTAGGAAGAAACCCAGACAAAAGAAGATGAGCATTCTTCCAGAAGGAATGCAGATGTCAGGGAGCACATGGGGAAGAAGAGGGATTGCTAGCACAAGCCAGCAAGAGGTATAGGTGGAGACAACCACCAATTTACCTAAAACAGTTGAGAACGCTGCAGCTACGCCAGAGCTAGTGATTGAAATAATCGCTGCAGAGATGGAATTCATTGTAGAAAAAGTTGCAGCTGAAGCGGTGCCTGTAATAGAAATAGAACCACCGGCTTCACCACCATCACAGAGGTCGCAAAGTCCTATTGATTTGGACTCGCCACCACGAGGCATTGCCACGACACAGTCTCGTTCTTCCAGCATTTAGGGGGCCTATATTCCTCCTCCCAACGATGCTACCGAGATTCTATCTGGCTAGAAAGCTCGCTTGGGAGGAAAAGGGAGAGACCTTCTTATCAGCTTGACTTCTTTGAATTCCACCATGTCCCACAAGACATGCCGACAAAGAAGTTGAAGAAGCAAACACATGTAGAGAGGAATGCAGAGAATGAGGTTCTCATAGAGATTGCTGCCTCGCCTGAAGATAAACACATACATAATGTGAGGGTTGAGGATTTCACGCTTTCAAAGGTGAACCTTGGAAAGACCACTCGACAGGTGGAGGTAGACCTTCTCGGAATCGCCTCAGCGAGCGTCAAGGAAAGAATGACCAAGGATGGACAAGACAAAGCAGCCTTGAAGGCTGAAAACCGTCAGCTAAGGTTGTACATTTCTAGTTTGATACATGACACTCGAAACTCCTCGGCCTTGCCTCAAGGACTATTGGATCTCCCAGCTGAAAGAAACCATCATCAGTTGATCACATATGGCAAACACTTGAGACGTGAAGTGGATGAGTTTGTCGTCAAAGGACGGTGTGTATTAGTAGAAGCATATCAGCTGAGAGACAGAGCACATGGTCTTCGATCATAAATCCAACAGTTAGATTTGAAGGCAACTCAAGAGAGGCCGGGAGAGAAAGCGACAGTTGCTGATCTACAACAGGCATACCAATTAGTTACAACCACTGAGAACAAACACCATCTCTTTGATTGGAAAGAACAATTGACATACAAGGTGAGAGCCTATGATGCCAATTCAGTGTAGCTGATTGACTATAGACTCTTTGTCGCCAACATTATCAACTTCGCAAGAACGTTGGTAATATCCTTCCCCGAGTTAGAATATCAGCGGGAAGGAGTAAAATATGTTGAGTTTGAAATAGTACAGACGTGGTTTCAAGATGTCATCCGTGCTTCTTTCTTTGAAGACCCCAATGGCTGCTAATTAAGCAAAATTGCAGCCATGTCTATCCAGTTAGATGAAGCAGCTGCCCAATGCATTAACTATCAGCAGCAGCTCGTGACAGGTGAAGAAATGCTTAGACGCCACATAGTCATCTTGAAGAGCATTAATTGCCTAGAAGCCAAAGAAGTCAACGACTGGATAGAGACTTTATTGACCAGTGGTGAAGAGGTGTAAAGCACCATTGAAGGACGTCCTACCCTCCAAATAGCAATAAATACAACTAAAATCAACTTGATGCCCCTTTCTAAGTTGACTCCAGATCTCCACAGATCATGCATGTCAGATCCCACTGATTTAGGATGTCTAATTGACTCCCACGATTTGTGGATCTCAGATCTCCTTTAAAGGTGGATGTCTATTTGGAGACACATTTGTAATTGTAAGTTCACTTTTAGTTAAGTGTCAATCAACTGAGGTAGACTCCCAGTTTGACTTTTGTTTAGTTTCAATTAATTGAAGTAGTTTTCCAGTTAATTGCTTGCTCACCTACTTTTAGACATAGGAATAAATCTTGCTGATTGGCAAAAACTGTTTGTTAACTCAAGGAGATTTTAGGGTTGCCTGCTCCTTTGAGTTTCTATAAATAAGAGCCTTGGGCTCATTATTTGTTTAACCTTTATTTGCTAAGCAAAATTGCTGCGCCATTGTTGCTAGAGTTAGCTTGTTTATATCTGTTCACTCTTGGATGGGAGTTCATTGGTTGATCGTAATTGTGCATGATTTGGTGCCTTTGCTGTCCCGACCTTTGTAATTCTTTGGAGAAAGCTTGAAGAAATAAATAAGAGCCTTGGGCTCATTATTTGTTTAACCTTTATTTGCTAAGCAAAATTGTTGTGCCATTGTTGCCAGAGTTAGATTGTTTATATCTGTTCACTCTTGGATGAGAGTTCATTGGTTGATCGTAATTGTGCATGATTTCGTGCCTTTGCTGTCCCGACCTTTGTAATTCTTTGGAGAAAGCTTGAAGAAATAAATCAGATGGCGCATGCTTGCTTGATCTAAATACTTGAGTCTATTCAAGGTCTTGTTTTCAAATAGTGCATTGTTTCAATCTCCTCCTTGGATATTTTGTTATCGATCATTATCTTATGATGTTGTTTAATGATTTGTTTTGCAGCCTACACTTTGGACAGGTGTCGTCACCTCCTTGGGAATCCTGTTAGACAGACCATCGTTCCTTATTGTTTCCAGTGAGCTGTTTCCAAGCCTACACCTCGGATAGGGGTTCCTCCTCCTTGGCAAGTCTCAGATCCAGTTTACCGTAAGAGAGTGTTTACTTGTATTGAGCCCTATCTTGGTATATATCCGAGAGTTCAAAGCCTCGGCCATATTCCATTGAGACAGAGGATTCAAGTGATCCAACCAATCCATTTCGCTCCTACACCCTCATGTTCTGTTTATCTTGAGGAGGTTGGATAGTTTAGAAGCTTAGTTAGTCGTAGTTAAGATCTGCGGAAACTAGAGAAAAGCTTAGCTGCGATGCATTGTGTTTATGCACCGTTGTGTCCTGCCGCTAAGTAAGAAGGATAGGAACCTTAGTACACCCCTTTTTTACAGAAAATCAGCAAAGAGAGATCTTCCTCTCTATAATCCGAAGAGCATGTACTAACACACTTGCAATAGCTGTCTGTTTCCAATAAACACTCCAGAGGTGCTAATTGAAACGCCAACAGGTATATAACACGAGTGGTGGTACCATGGATTGGTCACTCAAGCATAATCTCATTGGTACATATGATGAATTCAACTAGAGACTAGTAGGCAGGTTTGAGAGGAAAGACCTTGAGATCCATTTCAGGGAGTTGGTAGTAAACACTATAGACAATTATGTGGTGGAGTTCCAAAGATTGTTAGTAATGGTTTTTGATGACTCTGAATGGAGGCTTACTATTCTTTTCATGGAAGGTTTATCCATGCCTCTCAAGGGTTGGGTGAAAGCTTTTGATCCACCATATCTAAAGGAAGCCATTAAGAGATCCTTGATGGTAGAAAGTTTAGTACCCAAAAACAAATTCAACTTAACAGCACCTCCTTTCGGTCAATAGAAGAAACATTGTAGAAGTGAGTATGTAACAACACCCCTCTAGTTTTTTTTCCAATTGTCGCACTGCTTCCAAACAATTTTCAGATGAACAGTTTGTCAAACAGTTTACAAACATTTATTTTGAAGCATAAAATTGTTACAGCTCAATAAAGTAACTTCACAATAATTTCCACAGTAAACTGTGTTGGAATATTGTCATTGATGTCAAAGGGTAAATTAGTGGCGAGAACAAATTAAATATGAAAAACGGATGCAAAAATAATATCTCTATTTTTGGACAATCCTCTGCGCTTATCTAAGGGAAATAAATTTAATTTTTATTTGGTTTTAGTTTGGATCCCTACTGATTGTTATGTATGTATATATTAATATACATAAATTTATGTGAATGTTATATATATATAAATATATTTAAATGATTGTAATATATATATTATTTTATACCAAAGTGAATATAATATAATATATTATATTAATCTAAACTCACAATGGCAGCCATATTGTAAGGCATGAAATGCCATGCAAAAGGCAATATTTATAACTTTTTCAATAGATGTTGCAAACCGTGAGATCTATGCACCATGGCATGCAATGTATAAATGTTAATCTGCCACACCAATATGGAAATGTTTGACTGGGTAAAAGATGAGTATTCCAACCCATAACTGGGTGAAGGAATAAGAGTTTGAGAAGCTTTTGAATTGGCTTTTCAAACGTGGCAATTGCAAGACTTTCTTTGCAATGTTTTAACTGCCAACAAGTGACAGAGGCTGCGCCCAACAAGTTGTGTCAACTTGGAAGGGAGATAGAGTTGGTTTCAAAGTCTTTTCCGTAACTGATTTTGCACAGCTAATTCCCATAGCTGACAAAGAAATCTGAGAGGTGGCGGCAAATAAGCAAAATGTAGCTTTCTTTAAGAAATCGACCTCTCTCTCATTTGCAGTATAAAAAAAGAGCTGCAACTCAGTATTTGGTTGTTCTTTTCATGCAATCATTTTGTGCATTCTTTTTGTTATTCTGAGCGGTAGCATATTTGAGAGTTAGAGAGCATAGACTATTCGTGAAGGTTGTGAGGAGATCATAGTTTGAGATCAAGTGCATTGAGAGTCTATATTCCAATTCATCTTAAAGTGTGAGGAAACGTTGTTATTATGAGTTGAGTAGTTGTAGTTATCATCTAGAAGCAGAGAGGAGAGTTGAGAATAGAGGAGGCAACAATTTAAGGCTGAGCCATTGATCACATTTGAAGCAAGAGGTTGCAGGAAATTCAATTGGAACTATTTTAATCCAGGCATAGTTAAAATATTTCTTTCTCTTTCTCATTTTAATTCTGATTTTATGTTTTACTATTGTTTGGAATTGCTTGTGCTATCTTTGTGTGCAAATTATTTCTATTGGAAAGTATGTGAGTGCACGTACAAAAGCCTAGATTATTATGCATAGAGCTATATTAGAAATATGAGAAATAAGCTAGATTAGGGAATCAAAAGAGCATGATAAGTAGTTATCATGATTATATTGCTTGATTAATATAGCAAATAGAAGCTAAAATAGGGTAATGTAATAATATCCTAATAATACAGTATTGCATTTATATTGTTTGAATGAGTTTAAGTTGCTTTTCAACAAGAGGGTTTGGAATCATAATAGAAGTATTTTTGTCTCTACTATCTATTGAATTATATTATATTATGAATACCTATGTGTGGTAGTTAAATTATGAGAAGAGGACTTACGTTCTCAGAAGGTTATAACCCTTGAAAGTAGGAGGATAGGTTATTCCCTTGAGTTAGGGTAAACACTCGAATAAGAGGCAGTTGCCAGACCCAGATTGTTACAAGTATGTAACAGGGTATTCAAGAGATTGTGTCAAACCTATTTGGTCAATTAAATCAATATTAGTGTGTCATCACTTTTGAATGAAATCTTGTTTATGATATTTAACCTTGGGGGAAAGCCAAGAGAAGAGTTAACCACAGGTTAGTAGAGTTTCCAAGTCAAGTAGGGGTGGGTGAACTTACGACACTGCTTCTTAGAAAGTGGATTGATTATGTATATCCAAACTTTGGCCAAAGTAGGTGTAAAAATCGTTGCTTACACTTTGTCGGTTCACTGTGATCCGGGTTTGCATAGCTAGTCAGTAGTGTCATGCATGGTTGGAGGGTATCCATAGTTGTATGGCCGTACTTGTTATGTAGGACACAACATTAGATACTCAAATAGGCATTACTAGAGGTTTCCATACCAAACTCTTCGTCAAAGGGTAGGGCCACTTTTGGTTAGGAAGGTGTGCGGGGGACCGCTATGTTCGTGGCTAGAGGAAAAGCATTGGGTGATGCTCTCCCTCTTGCAGACAACAATTGAGACTTGTGTAACAAAAGAAGTGTGATCCAAACGAGAACATCTTGACCTTGAACTCTTGTAAGATATGAAATTGTAAATATGTATGATCATGAATCAATTGTAACTTGTATTTGAAAAGATGATTTTCATTTACTTGGAATTCTGTAATGTTATTTCATTTATGCAATGACATGAAATTATTTATGCAATGTGCAATTATGTTATGGGAAAAGAAAATTTAATTTCTTAGTTTTTGGAGAACTTGTGTTATTCACTTTCTAAGTTAAAACTTAGGTGAAAACTGTTTAGTACACATTGGGTATGTTACAGAACATACAAATCAAAACTCTCCAACCAAGTTATCATCACAGAGGGTGCAACGGGGAGGCAAGATGGTGACTCCCCCAACAAGTCCGAATGTAGAGTGGAAAAAACTTTCAAAGTTCATCGGAAACAGGTTGGAGGACCTTGTAAGGCATTGTAAGACATGTGAGACAATTTGGGGTAGCAAATGTTCAGGATAACATAACGTACTTGTTGAAAGCATTTCCAACAACTCTCAAAGATATAGCCATATATTGGTACACAAAATTGGAAGCAACACTCAAATATACATGGGATGCATTGAAAAAAGCATTCCAAGAGGAATTCAAACTCTTGAGAGACGACAATGAAATTGTGGCGATCTACTATACCAAACAAGGGAAGCACAAGAATGTGTAAGCTTATAATCTTTGGCTCAAGGAATTACTAGGGAAATTAGAGAACCGACCGACTGATGGACTGAAGAAAAGATGGTTCATTGAAGGGTTAATCCTTTCAGTAAGGAAGAAAATAAAAATCGTGCCACTGTCATCATATGTCGATGCTTACAATTGAGCAATTGACATAGAAAGTGAAGATAAAATGTCCTTGTGCAGTAAAAGAAAAATAGAGGAAGATGGAAGTTTGGATGACAATACCGACAATGCATTGGGAACGGTGCAAGCACTTTAGAGGGACAGTTTATGAATGATTACAGAATTGAAGGTGGAGAAATAAACCAACAAAGAAAATAACAAACTATGGTGTACTGAGTGCAAAATTGAGGGGCACACAAAAGCTAATTGTCCTAAAAAGATGTTTTTTGAGATTTGCTAGGTTATGGGTCACTCAATAAAGGAGTGCCCATACAATTTGAACACCAAGAGTTCACAAGTACTCTTTATGCAAGGAGGGGAGTCCACTCCATTGATGCCACATAATGCATCTCTAGGTAGTTATCAAAATCAAAGAGGAGGATGAAACCAAATACAATATGACCCCAAAGGACGCCCTATCATACAATATTGACAATGTAGCGAATGGGGACACATTGCAAGAGATTGCCAGAACAAGCAAGACAAAATGCAATTATTGTGCAAATGGTGTGGACCTGTAAACCACGAAGACACTGAATGTTTGAAACAAAAGGCTAGTGTCAACATGATTGATGTAAGGCATAATGAGGTATTGGCCATTACTCGTGCCCAAGCAAAGAAGAATGTGTATCCAGACCCACGTATAGAAAAAGAAAGGCTTTATGAAGCAAGGGCCGAAGTGGAGAAAGCTATGAAAAACCATAATGTCCCCTTTCTAGTTGCCACTAGGAGATTGATTATTTTAGCCTTTATTTATTCCCGGGGCTAAAATGGAGAAATAAGGGAATAAAATATTAGATTAATTATTTATAAAGTTATCGCAAAATTATAATATCAAAAGGTGACTTTATATTTAATTAATTTAATGTTAATTGACTAAAACAAAATAATAAATCATAAAGTCACTCAATTGAATAAAATAATATTTTATTCTAGAAGCTTCTTGGAGACTTGGTCAGAATTCTTTATAAGGAGCTTTTGTCTTTGCATTTGGGCATCTTGGTTGTTGACATCTTTCCTAACATTGGTGAGCTTGGATGCTTAACAATTTGCCTGAGGGTTTGAAGACTCTAAGGTGCCGGTTTCGGTTGTGCAATACGAACCCTAGCTGGAAGGGAGTGGAAGATAAATTTCAGTCTTTCACATTGTGCCAAAATTTAGTGGCCATTGGCCAAATTTTGTCAATGAGGAGAAATCGATTGGGGAAAAGGATTAGCAGATTTGTGGAGATCTTTCAGTCCTTTGAAAGGATGATTTTGCTTCAAGAAGGATGCCTTGCTAGAGGGACAAATCCATGCTTTCTGGTCTGATATAAATCAGAGTTTTTGTCACATGCTGGGCGCTCTAGGAGGTGGTACAATTTTGTGAAGGAGGCATACAAAAATCCAAGAAAAATCAAGAAGCATCGTTTGGCATCAAGGAGTCAAGGCGCTGCATTCTGGAAGCTAAAAGAAGCCTCTTCAAATAAGATCGATCAGATTTGTGTTGGCAGCGATCTTATATCAAGCTCTTCATATTAATGTTATTTGGCATTTAGGTTCATATTTGCATATAGGTATTTCTTGCTGACTTGTTCAGCACCTTGACATTGTAATTACAGTCATAATAGAGTCATGAGATTGCATATGTAATGCTGTTATACACATAGCAAGTTGGCATTTTAATTTCAGTCATAATCATATTGGAAAAAAGAATAAAAACTCATATGTAATAGGTCTGATTGCACTTCATATTCAAATTGTAGTTGATTTCAAATCATTGCAATATTATATTGGGGCATAAGGAGTTTAGCAGTAAATTGTTTGACAAAATGTCTTACTGCTGTAGATGCATATTTTCATAGGTAGATGTCATTTACATGTATTTGAAAATACAAAAATATATTGCATTTCATTCCTATTATCTTGGTAGTTGTTTAGCATTCAATTTCAAGCATTTTGCATCATTTGCAAAAATAAAAAACAAAAATCAAAACAAACTGAAACTCCAAACAGCAAGTACAGACTTTGCATGACAAATGTTTGACGGAATGTCCAAGGCTTCATAAGGTGAAAATTAAGTCAGATTTTGCCAAGGACATTATAGTGGTATCAAAGCCATTATTCTTGCTAGCTTGTAAGGGTTCATGAGTGACAGGGAAAAGAGATATGCAACAAGAGAAGAAAAGAAAGGGTCAAAGCATTGGCAGCCACCATAGGTTCTGGAAGGAGACACAATTTCAGATTTCTTGAGGAGACATTGGGAAAGTGAAGAAGAATCAGCTAGCATAATGGGTGAGAGAGGAAGTAGCAGCCCTAGGAAAGAGGATTCAAGTGACACACTCTTGAGGGAACATCTAGCAGAGCAAAGAAGAACAAATCAGCATTTAGAACAAATGATGAACATGCTGATAGGAAATTCAATCGGCAATAATAACAATACAAATGGCGGTAGCAATGGCCATGGATGAAATTCAGTTAATAATAACAGGGTCCCTAATCACCACACTACACAAAGTGGAATGAGACCTATGATGCCTGTTTTTCCAGCTAGAGAAGAGCAACCAGAAATAAACAATGAACTCACAATACTTGACCTTCAGGATCAATTCAGACAAGATTGGGTAGCTGCTAGGTTTTCAACAGGATATGTCTCTCAAAGACTACATAGACCTAAAAATGAGACATAAACCAGACAGAGGTAACAGGGAGGAGCACAATTATCTTAGGAGAAAGGTGGGCAAATTGAGTTTGCCTTATTATGATGGTTCAGGGAAGACAACAACACGGGCTTGGGTGCAAAAGGTGGACACTTATTTTCAGCTTAATCCTATGCCTGAGGATGAAGCAATTAAATATGCTACTATACACTTAGATGGAGTTGCACATGAGTGGTGGTATCATGGATTGGTCACAATGGGTCATTATCAGATTAGCTCTGCATGTGTTGTGTGTAGTTACACCTATGCCTTTGTTGGTGATGACAAGTAGTAAGCAATGTTAATCTCATTATCTTGGCTATGTAACAAGATATGAATGGTTATCTTGGCTATGAAATAGGATATAAGAATGGATCCACGGTGTAGTATGGGATGCATTCAATTTCCTTTTCCTTGTTGTCACCTTATTACAAGGGCTTATGTGTTATTGTACTAAGTAATGGGAAGAGGCATGAAATAGGATCACATCCACTTCCTTTTGCCAATTGTTCAATATGTGTATATGTAATGTAAGAATCGATCACCATGTGTACATGTGATGTGTATAGGAGCTGATCACTATGCGTGCTTGTGATGTATGTATGACTTGATGACTGTGTATATGTAATGTGTGTGACTTGGTCATTGCGTGTAGAATTGATGTATGTATGAGTTGGAATCTATGTGATTTTGTGTTCATACTTTGTTGTTGACATCATATGATATTGGTATGGGATACACATGTTGTCATGCTATTGTATATGTATGAAATTTTAAGTATTAATTTACTTAATGCTTGTGATTTAAAAGAGAGGTCAGAGATCTCATCCTAGATGTGAGGATGAAGTCATTTAATTATTGGTGTATGAGCTACGGAGCCTCTGATTTCTAAAATGGATATGTAAGCTATTTTAAATAAACCCTCAAGGAATAGGTTCAAGTCTAGGGATTTGTGATAATATGAGAGCTTACCTTATTTTGTACAAGGATAAGCTTTTGTGGCATAGAGTTGTTCCCACTGCCATGATTGATAAGGTTTTGAAGCTAGCACTTTTTCTGAACTGGAATAAATTATAAATTATAGAAATACTTGGTGCGAAAAATTAAAGTGGATGATCCAGTAGGTTGCACAATTAAATTTGCATTAAGAGGTCATGATATTGATATTTAAAAATTAAAAATTCATAGTAACTAAGAGTGGTTATTACAGACTGTAATTGTTAAGTATTTGGCATAACATTGATTTTTGTAAAATTTAATATTTAAATGCTATTTTTGTGTGTTTAAAACTGGAAAGGCATATTTTAATAGTCTTTCAATTCCCTAAGATTGTAAAATGTAAATTAGGTGAGCATTTATAGGAAGTTATGGACTATGGGGCTATAAATTGTAAATCACTCTTTAAGAAAAGGGCTTTTTTGTTTTAGACTTTGCCAAATTTCATAAAGACTGTAAAGAGGAAAGATTTCAAGCTTTACAATTTTGGAGAATGAATAAAGGGCAAAGCTGAACTCTGTGTCTCATTTGTAGTTGTTATAATATTCTTTGTTATGTTGAATGTAATTGTTCGTTATCTAAATTGTTTTCTCTTCAATCTGCAAATACAATAAATAGTTTCATTCACATATTTTATATGTACTCTTTGTGTTGAATTGATTAAAGGCTGTTATACTTAGTTAAACTTGTACATTCATTATTCTATTTAATATAATATTTTTTGAGTTATATATTTTTGCAAAATCTTAATAAAAAAATCCAAATGCAATCTTGTAAAGTGTATAGCTTTAGAGTAGATTTCAGTTTTGGCTTTCAATAAGGTGGCCTTGAAATATCCCTTGCTAGATATAACCCAAAAAACTCAGTTTTAAACATTTGACATTTCGTCAAATGGTTGGCATGTAATCTGGTCTAAGACTGATTTCTGAGTGTGTATGTGTTGTTTGAAGCCTTGTTGGAGTGTTTAATGTTGCCAAATTAAAAAGAACATGTATAAAAATATAAACAAAGATTGCATAAACATATAACATGAATTCCACTTCAAAAGTTGCCTTTATTAAATCTATATCAGGTCTTGGTATACCCAAAATGAAATTTTTGGCATTCTGCTTAAATTGAGCTAAATAATGTAAAAATGCCACCGAATTTATGTTTTAAGTCAAAACAAACATGAAGTCTTTGTGGGTTTCTGTCAAGGAACCTATGGTTAAAATTATGAAAAAATGAAAATTAGGGTTTTACGCCCCTATTTTTAAGGAAACCCTTAAAAATAGGACCTTTCCGGAAATGATTGAAAATAATTCTGATAGGGTTAATTGCTTTTACGATCACATTGATCAAGTCAGAATTATCAAAATACATGTTTTACTCTGGTGGGTCTATTTCTATTTTTCAGGAACAAAGTTAGGAGCTCCGCAGACATTAATGGCAGATTGGCCAGTACCAAGTGCTGAAAGCTAAACCTCAAAAGCTTCAACGAAGAAGCCATGGTGGAAAAGGTTAAAAAGATGCTGTTATAGTGAGGGAGTTTCTCAAAACGAAAAAGGCCAAAATTTGGCTCTCTGGAAGGTGCACGTTTTGTCTACCAAGGCAAAACACAGTCACAGGTGAAAAAGGCGCCCCTCTTGAAGAAAGGCGCCGTTGGATCTCAAAGGGCAAATGTAATCATTTGGCATCTTCAACTCAGTCATCCTCTTCATTCTCATGTTGGCTCGACAACGAAACAATCAGCAAAATCATCTGATTCAGGGATCATTGACCAACCGTCAGCAAAGTATGGAGGATCCATCAACAATGAAGATGCCAAAACAGAGAGCTTCAAGGTAAAAGCGCCCCTGCTGGCTAGGGGTGCCCCTCAGTTACAAGCACCAGATGAATCCATAAGCAACAACTCTATACATGATATCTTTCCAGCTTCCTCCAAGCTACGTGATCAATCTGACAGTAGGTCCACAAGACACGCCACACGATCACGAGTTGAGGTCAAGTAGAAAAAGCCAAAATCAAAGGACTGGAAAGACAAGCCAGAAAATGGCTAAGGCATGGCTAAAAGCGCCCCTCTTGAGGAAAGGCGTCCTTTCTTGAGGGCATCCAGATTCAGTTAGAATCTTCACTGCCTCCCAGGATGACCTTCTCAGCTATGACTTGTCTCATCGATAGGACTATCAGCAATAACTTCTGACAAATCAAACATCTAATGAAGGAGGTCAAAGACTGGCAGTCCACAACCAAGATAAAACCAAGCAAAAGCTAAAAGCACCCGTGCTGGCCAGGGGCACCCTTTAGTTTGAAGGACCTAAAACTGCTAGCTTCAACTAAGAAGTCAGTCATCCTGAACAGGACCAAGCTGGCTACCCGATGCATCGTCAAGTAGAGTCATCTGATTCATCTAGCATCGGAAACGTTAGATCAAAGCAAAAAGGGTCTAAAAAGGTCAAAACGAAGAACAGTCAATGAAAATTGACTAAGGCATTGTCAAAAGTGCCCCTCTCAAGGAAAGGTGCCCTTCTTTGTGGAGGCCTAAACTCAGTTTTCTGAGTTAATCCCTCCCAGGCATATCTCATCATGTTGATCCCACCTCAACAACATGTTATACCCAAAATGAAATTTTTGGCGTTCTGCTTAAATTGAGCTAAACAACGTAAAAATGCCATCGAAAGTATGTTTTAGGTCAAACCAACTATGAAATCTTTGTGGGTTTCTGTCAAGGAACCTATGGTTAAAATTCTGAAAAAATGAAAATTAGGGTTTTACACCCCTATTTTTATGGAAACCCTAAAAAATAGGACCTTCCCGGAAATGATTGAAAATAATTCTGATAGGATTAATTGCCTTCACGATCACACTGATCAAGTCAGAATTATCAAAAATTATGTTTTACTCTGGTGGGTCTATTTCTATTTTTCAGGAACAAAGTTAGGAGCTCCGCAGCCATTAATGGCAGATTGGCCAGTACCAGGTGCTGAAAGCTAAACCTCAAAAGCTTCAACGAAGAAACCATGGCGGAAAAGGATGAAAATGATGCCGTTCAACGAAGGAGATTCTCAAAACGGAAAAGGCCAAAATTTGGCTAAGTCTGGAAGGTGCACGTTTTGTCTACCAAGGCAAAACACAGTCTACAGTGGCTAAAAGTGCCCCTCTTGAAGAAAGGCGCCCTTGGATCTCAGAGGACAAATCAAATCATTTGGCATTGTCAAAACAATCATCTTCTTCACTTTCATACTGGCTCGACAACGAAACAATCAGCAAGATCATCTGATTCAGGGATCATTGACCAACCGTCAGCGAAGTATGGAGGATCCATTGATGACAGAAATGCCAAATCAAAGAGCTTCAAGGTAAAAGCGCCCCTACTAGCCAGGGGCGCCCCTCAGTTGCAAGCACCGGATGAATCCAAAAGCTGCAGCTCTATACATGATATCTTTCCAGCTTCCTCCCAGCTACGTGATCAATCTAACAGCAAGTCCATAAGACACACTAGACGATCACGAGATGAGATCAAGCAGAAAAAGCCAAATTTGAAGAACTAGAAAGATAAGCCAGGAAATGGCTAAGGCATGGCTAAAAGCGCCCCTCTCAAGGAAAGGTGCCCTTTCCTAAAGGTATCTAGATTCAGCCAGAATCTTCACTGCCTCCCAGGATGACCTTCTCAGCTATGACCTATCTCATCAGCGAGACTATCAACAAGAACTTCCGACAAATCAATCAACTGATGGAGGAGGTCAAAGACTGGCAGTCCACAACCAAGATGAAACCAAGCAAAAGCTAAAAGCAGGGGCGCCCTTTAGTTTGAAGGCCCAAAACTTGCCAGCTTCAACTGAGAAGTTAGGCATCGTGAACAAGACTGAACCGGCTACCCGACACATCGTCAAGTAGAATCATTTGATTCATCAAACATCGGGAACGTCAGATCAAAGCAAAGAGGGTCTGAAAAGGTCAAAACAAAGAACAAGTCAATGAAAATTGACTACGGCATTGTCAAAAGCGCCCCTTTCAAGGAAAGGCGCCCTTCTTTTTGGAGACCTAAACTCAGTTTTCTGAGTTAATCTCTCCCAGGCATATCTAATCATACTGATCCTGCCTCGACAACAAAACTGCCAGACACTGCCTGAGATCAACTGAGCAACCTGAATCAAAGATCAAACAGGAGCACTTTAGCTTGCAAAATAGACAAAAATGATCAAACTCAAGGTTGGACGCCTAAAAGAAGTCAAACAAAAATGTTGACTTGAGTTAGCAAATTTGGAACCAAAAAGAGACCAAACACTCCACAATCAGTGGAAATCATCTTTTGGAACTCCAAATCAGGCCTGAATGATGAGTTATCTTCCATACTTTGTGGATCTTAACCCTAATTGCCTTATATTCATGCTAGGCGTCCCTTTCCTTGTTATTCTTTTTGCAGGTTGAAGGATAAAACATCAAGTAGCTCCCAAGAACAAGTTTTCAAGATTTGGCAGGGGTTTTGAACGGATCTTCAATATTTTTGAAGATCATTGGCAGTAAAAGCATTCTTCTCCCAAGATTGCTTCCAGAGACAGATTATTGCAAAGTGGCAGTTTATAACTTCCAATCCATCTTCTATCTACTTTCTCTACTTCTGTCTATATTTCTTTTGCATGTCATAGGAAACGACAGATTATCACAGATCTGACCAACTGGGTATGATCAGCACAACTTTTTCAACAAAACCCACATGGTAGATTTTTTCAAAAAAAGTAGCCCTGCTGCCCCTATTTTTTAGGGTTTTCGGAAAAAGTCATAATATTGAAAATCAGACAAACTGGGTTTGTTTGGTTTTGAAGCACGAACAAAACCCATGTGTTAGATTTTTCCGAGAAAAATCACTTTCTGGTGCCCCTGCTACTTCTGCCATCGAAGGGCTCTTGCATGTCAAAGAAAAACTCGTTTTTTCGAATTTCTGACGATCTGGGTCTGTTTAGAAAATCATTCTTAACAAAACCCATGTCTCAGAATTTTTCGTAAAAATTACCCCCGGCGAGGCTATTTTTAGCAGTTCCAGAAAAGTGTCAGAACAGGGTCAAGTGCCCAGTCAATATTCAAGGTTTTCAGAATGCAGTACTCTCAGGTACAATACAAGACCAAAACGGTCTTATACCATGATTACCTGAAAACGACTGACACAGACTTATGGCAGAAAAATCCAGAGGTCAGTTCTGAAGACTTGGAGGGCATGAATCAAATCACACTGCAGAACATCGAAGAATCCGATTTGTTTCAAGCAGCATCTATTCCAATCACCTTACAAAGCATCGAGCTTGTAATTGCTTGCACTAAGCATTACAACCCGACTACAAGAGAGATCCTGTCAGTAGACGGGAGGGTGATTTGCAGCTTGAAGCCGGTGGACATAGAGACTTGTTTTGCAATTCCACCATGCCCTACCAAGAAGGTCATATCAGTGACAGAATGCGAAAAGGCATTCGAGGCTTCGAAGGACAAGTGTTCGCTTATAATGGCTGAACATTGGCTGAAAACAAAGAGAAACAGCTTGCCCAGATTGGTTGGTAGAGGAGAATTCAAAGACGAGTACGGAGTGCTAATCACCCTACTCAGCAGAGTCACTGGACAAGAGGAGGGAAAATCCTTCCAGCCGTGGATGTTCTACATTATTGGCAAGATAATCAGCAGAAAAGAACGTTACGACTGGGCCTCCCTGATCAGTGACACACTCCACCAACAATTCACCGGGTTTCTAGAAGAGCACCGTTTCCACATGTGTTCATACCTGGTCTACCTGATAGCCTTCCAAGGCGATTTCAGAACATTAAACACTGTGGGAACCCTGGGTGTGCAAAAGGTACAAGAATACTTTCCTCGCTTGGAGTTCACTCTAGCGGAAAGACATTTCAAAAGGATAAATGACCTTTTTACTATGCACACCGTGCATGTAATGTCCCCTTTTCAAGCCTGACTTTTCCTGTGACCGTTAGCCTTTCTTTGGGAACCCGAAGGCTAGTCGGAAGTTAAAATTAGGGTTTCCTAATTTTGAGGAGATCATTGCTCTGAGATGGTGGATTAAATGGCGGATTCCTTCTGGGTTTTCAGAGGGCTTCGCAGTGATATGATCATCTCGGCATTCAGAGCACTTTTTGGAATTTACTATTTTTAGTAAATTCTATTTTTGGTAGTTTTCCAGATGAGCTCGGGTTGGTTGACTTCCGGCTTCAGAATGATCAGTTGACTTCTTCAGTATTGGCTTCAGGGCACTGTCGGAGAAATAAGTTAAGTCATTTAAATTAAAAAGTCACGTTTTAATTATTATAATTTAACGTTGACCCTTGGCTTAGAATTAATGACTTAATGTTGTTTTTAAAAGTGGGCCCTTGAGGGTGGCGCCCTCATTAAGAGATGATTTGATTATTCCCTAAGTCAAAGCAAGGGTATGAGGGGCGCATATTTCAAGAATGATATTTAATTAAAATGTCAAACTAAAGCCTTGAAGGAAAAGTACGCCCATCTTTGAGGGGATTGGGTTTTGACCTAAAAGCTCATTTTAGGGTTTTGTGAAGTCAACGGAAGAATTATAAAAGGGAGTCTTGGTGCATCATTTCGGCATCTTTGGTCTAATATATTGTTATGCTGCCGGATTGGCTCTGGAACTGCTTCGAGGAATGAAGGCCTCCTAGCTTGGGCATCGCTTCGTGTTTGCAAGACAACATCTAGTGGTGATTCAATCAATTTGGGAGTTGCATTTAGTTTGTGCTTCGTATTTAGCTTGCTGCATTCGTAGATCTGTTTTGGCATTTAGTGGTCTCAGCATATTTCATTGTTTTAGACAGCAGATTTCATGTTTTTATTCATATTTCAAAAAATACAAAAATACTGGTTCTGGGTATTGTCTCAATCCAATTGTTTGAAAAGGGCGAATCTATTCTCCAAGTTATAGAATTTTTAGTTGAGTCTGCAATTTTTAAAAGGAAATCGATTTTCTCAGCTGGGCCGTACCTTTTCTTGCATTGGGATTTGTGCATTAATTCATTAGATGCATTTAGAGTCTGTTTTCTGATCTTAGCTTGAGCGCCATCTTGCTGGGAGTATTGTGCTTCAGAAATCGTGTCATTTGAGCAAGTCACTCGGGAGTTGTGAGCAATTGAATACTTTCATAGGCTGCTGGTTTTAAGTGCAAAATACAGATTTGTGGAAAACAAAGAAAACAGAATTATTATTGTTTGTAATGGTGAATATTTCCAGTTCTAATCTCTTGACAGGCGTATAATCTTCACTCTGTAAACTGACAGTAGTACTGGCAGTGATTCTTAAACTTGTTCAATTCTGTTAGTAATGCTCAATTTCATTTGAAGCTTGTAATAGATAAACCTCCGCCCTATGGTAGCTACTTTCCCATCTTGGGTCAGCAAGCACATTCTGGGTGTCGAGTATTTCCAGTTTCAGCATTTATTCCAAGCATTGAATTCTGTAATCACTCCGTCATATGGTCGCCCCTCACTCCGCATTGGATTGGGTAGCACATACTTGACGTTGAGTTCCTTTCTGTATTTAGAGAAGAAGATCCTCTGACCATATGCTCGCCATCATCGGCGCCATCCTTGGTTAGAGTTGCTTTTTGCATAAGCAGTTTAATTCAGATCCTCTGACCAATGCTCACACCTTGCCCACATCGGGATCCTGGTGTACATTCTGGTTAGAGTTGCTTTCTGCACGTTTTGGTTTATCTTCTAACCTTAACGGGTGCATTGTTTGAAATCTGTTAATTGAAAAATAAAAAAAAAATTGGTTTGGAATATTTCAGTGGTATCAGAGCCAAGATCTTGCCATCCTGTGAACAATCCGTCTATGAGTGACAGAGAAAAGAGGTACTTTGCAAGAGAAGACAAGAAGGTTGGAAAACAGTTCCAGCTTTATCAACCTCCAGAAGGTCAGACAGCTTCAGGAATCTTGAGGGCTCATTGGGAGTCTTCTCAGGAAACAGACATGGCAGAAGGTGAGAGGTCAGTTGGGGGTAACGAGAGGATTACCAACAACAGAGATGACAGTGGAAAAGGGAGAGATGGGAGAGAAAGATCCATGAGTCCAGGAAAGAGATTTGAAAGAAAGATGGATGCCTTGATGGACATGGTATCTCTCATGATGGGGAAAGTGGGCCAGAACACCACTCCACAGAACAACTCAGGGCATAGAGGGGAGCATAGTGCTTCCAACCAGCATGATGAGCATGCAGCTCAGACGGTGTCAAACAACACTTACATTTCCTCCAGGCCGTTCAAACCCACCTTTTTGGCACCTGTAAACAATCAGCCAGATCCTGAAGAGAATGCTTCATTCGTGGAGCAGTTGAGACTGGGTCGTGCAGAGTATGATTCTCTACCTGCCGACATCAGGATGGATATGTCCTATAACGATTTCATGGATCATAAAAGGAAAAACAAAGGACAAGGGAGACACTATGATCAAAGAAGACCATCAAATCAAGGAGACTTGTACCAAGCTGTCAACAAGGTGACACTTCCACACTTTGACGGGAGTGATTCCAGTTCAGCCCGAGCTTGGATTCAGAAGCTGGATAACTATCTAGCTCTCAGACCTATGGCAGAAGAAGAAGCGATCAAGTTCGCTACGCTACACCTTGATGGGGTGGCGCACGAGTGGTGGTACCATGGCTTAATTACTCTGGGTCATCGGTCTATCACAACTTATGAGGAGTTCACTACCAGGCTCATTGAGAGGTTCGAGAAGAAGGATCCAGAAGTGCATTTTAGGGAGTTGGCACAGTTGAGACAGTATGGCACTGTTGAAGCCTACATAGCTGAGTTTCAAAGACTTTCAGTTATGGTCACTGGAATTACAGAAAGAAGATTAGTGATCCTATTCACTGAAGGATTGATGGAGCCACTCAAGGGTTGGATCAAAGCTTTTGATCCACCGTCCTTACAAGAAGCAATGAAAAAAGCTAGAAACATGGAGTGGGCTGCTCCCAAAGCAAAGTTCCCTTCCAAACCAGCCTTTCACAAAGGGGATAGAGGGAAAAGGTTTCATCAAAAGCCTCACCATAAGGAGTTTAAACCACAGAAACCCCATGGCTCAAGATTGGATCCAGAGACTATCAATGAACTCCGAAGGAAGGGGTTATGTTTCCGTTGTAGGGAAAAATGGTCCCAAGATCATGTGTGCCCAAATGGTGCTAAAATTCATCAAATTGAGTTCTATACAGCTGATGAAAGCAATTCTGATTTTTCTGATCAGCAAGCTGATTTTGAGGACAGCGATGAAGAAAATACTCCAGAAGAGTCTGAAGGTGAAAAAGAAAGTGGTGGTACATTGGCTCAACTTTCGAGCTTCCAAAAGAATGAGTCCTTTAAAGTTCGTGGGATGATCAAAGGGCAACGTATTGTTGCTTTAATTGACACTGGAGCAACACATAACTTCATAGATGAAGTTGTGGTGGCAAGGAAAGGATTGCAAACAGAAGATTTTGAAGGGTTCAGAGTTATGGTTGCGGATGGGTTTCACATCTCATGCACCAAGAGGATTCCGAACATGTCAATGCAATTGGGCAATTACGAAGTCAAGGATGACTTCTACGTGGTCAATATTGGAGATACGGATGCTGTCCTTGGCATTCAATGGCTGCGGTCTCTTGGAGAGATCTCTCTAAATCTGCAAACTATGGAGTTGAAGTTTCAATTCGATGGAAAGAAGGTGGTGTTGAGAGGAATGTCAAATGGTGGCCCTCGGATTGTGTCATTCAAGAGGATGGCGAAGTTGATACGTCATGATCAAGTGGAGTGGGCTGCGGAGTGCATGATTCTTCCAGCTAGTCCAGCTGAAACGAAAATAGAGCATCCTCCAGATATTCAGTCTTTACTCACCAAGAAGAGTAAAGTGTTTGCTGATTTACCCCCGGGACCTCCTCCTGATCGAGGTTCAGAACACATCATAGAGCTCAAAGAAGGAGCTAAACCGGTGATCACAACTCCATATCGGTATCCGAAGAGACAAAAGGATGAGATCGAGAAGAATATCCGGGAACTTTTGGAGATGGGTTTCATACGCCCAAGCAAGAGCCCTTTTGCATCTGCAGTGGTTCTTGTGAAAAAGAAGGATGGTACCATGCGCATGTGCGTGGACTATCGTGCTTTGAACCAAAGCACCATCAAAAATAGATACCCCATTCCCAGGATAGATGAGCTCATTGATGAGTTACATGGGGCTAAGTTCTTTTCGAAGATTGATCTGAGGTCGGGTTACCATCAGATACGAATGAGGGGATCAGATGTGGAAAAGACAGCTTTCAGATGTCACTATGGACATTTTGAATTCTTAGTCATGCCATTTGGGTTGACTAACGCTCCGGCCACCTTTCAGTCTTGCATGAACCGTGTCTTTCAGAATCAGTTACGAAGGTTTGTGCTGATATTTTTTGATGATATTCTGATCTACAACAAGACTTGGGAGGATCACCTCAAGCACTTGGAGGATGTGCTTAGTATCATGGAATCTGAGAGCTTATTTGCCAAAGCTTCCAAATGTGAATTTGGAATGGTGGAGTTACTGTACCTTGGCCACATAATCAGTGCTGAGGGAGTAAAGGTGGATCCGGAAAAAATCAAAGCAGTAGTTGATTGGCCACCTCCTGAGAGCTTGACCCAGTTGAAAGGTTTTCTGGGTCTTTGTGGATTTTATCGGAGATTCGTAAAGGGGTATTCTCAGAATGCTGCTCCCCTTACTGATCTCACCAAAAAGGGAGCCTTTGCTTGGTCAGAAAAGGCCCAAATTGTGTTTGATAAATTCAAGAAGATCATGAGTTCGTGTCCAGTCTTGGCTATCC